>OX328014.1:37357092-38004592 GCA_946811545.1 Netelia fuscicornis | reverse complement strand
AACCAAAATACTCCACCCAGTCATAAACACCCCCTCTGGCAAACATCTGGCAAACGTCTTTTTTAATGTCTTTTCCACGAACCTCTTGCGCGATTTCGTAGTTAGACTCCTAGTTTTAAGAACGAACCATAATAATTCGGTTGTATCATAAAAAAAAAAACGTTTTTTAAATTATTTTCACAATATTTACGATTAATAATTAATATTCAGAGAAAAAAAAAATTCATCAATATTAACACCAGAAATCAGCGTTAAAAAAGTCGAAAAATACGAATTTGTATGGCCTCGGTGAAACGCGTCGCTATTGGTCATAGTGCGCGTGACGTCATAATGCGTGTCCCGTTACGCGGGCTTGCTGGGGCTTGCTACCTGACCGTGTTTATGATATCTACGAATGCTTACCATAACCTGGAAGCAGCTGAAAGTATTAGATTGTCCTCGAAGTGAACAAGTGAAAAATTGAAATGGCTAATAGGTTAGAAGAAAATTTTGTTAAAGCCGATTCTCGAAATTTACCGAAAATCGACTTTTTTGTGATTCACGAATTTCTGAAAACCAGTGATTGTTTTAACGCTGAAGAAATTCGGAACGCCAAGCTCAGCATGTAAG
Source organism: Netelia fuscicornis (assembly GCA_946811545.1). Classification (NCBI taxonomy): domain Eukaryota; kingdom Metazoa; phylum Arthropoda; class Insecta; order Hymenoptera; family Ichneumonidae; genus Netelia; species Netelia fuscicornis. The sequence goes on along the minus strand of OX328014.1, from coordinate 38,003,983 downwards.
TGAATTAAACGAATTGCATTTATTTTGTCAAATGTGTGATATATATCTTTAATAACATCCCAATGCGTGAAATCGAATTATAATAAATGATCGATATTTTATCTACATTTTAATTCAACGTTTGACAGGTCATCGCGGGAAAACTATGGTGAACAAGCTGTCGGCTACGTTTGCTTGCAGCGAGACGGACCTATATGCACTGTGAAGTGTACCATATGTCCTGAACATCGAGTGCACAATAAAGGATACAATGTGACACTGCAAATTAATGAAGATGAGGAAAAAATTATGAATGTACAATGTCACAACTGTGCAGCAGCAAATGGTAAGTCGATACAAAAGATAGTAAATGCTGGACATTACAGCTCAATACTTAACAGTAAAGAGTTCACATTTTTCTCTTTCTTTTACAGGAGGTTGTAAACATTCAATAGCATTTATAATGTGGCTCCTGCGTAGAAGTGTAATGCCATCCGTTACAGAAACCGAATGCTATTGGAAAAAATCGGTTTTGAGCTCCATCGGAACAACAAAAAAGTTTATCGCAGCAAAAGATTTTCAGACAGACACCGATCAAAGTTCGTCATCTTCTTCTGCGTCAAATCAAAATCTTGGTGAATTGTTTTTAGCCGATCTTTTAAAAACAGCGGAAGAAAAAGGATTAGACAGTCAACTGACGAGACATCATTTTACTGTGAAAGAAAGAAGTGTGATGTCTTTGTCGATTCACCAGCTGCTCATCGAATTCAAAAGCCTTGGTCAACAGTCTGCGGAAGACTTTTTCACCTTCGCTAAGAAGTTTTTGACTCCGGAGTTGTGTTCAACAGCAGAGCGCTTGACACGCACACAGGCAGATTCATCGCTATGGCATGAATTACGCTATGGAAGAATCACAGCTTCTAAAATATTAGAAGCAGCGCACTGCAAAACAGTTGATGGCTCACTAGTGCGCCAAATAATTGGTGCAGCAAAAGTTTTTACTTCACCGGAAATGCAAAGGGGAAAAGATTTAGAAAAACGAGTACTCGCTGTTGCTGCGAAGAAATTAAATGTCAGTTGGCGAAGCAGTGGTTTTGTCCTGATACCATCTTCTCCAATCTTGGGTGCTTCACCAGATGCCATCGGAGAAGATTTTGTCATCGAAGTTAAATGCCCAGCGAAGGCCACAACAGTTGAAAATTTCATCCAGAATGGTATAATCCAAGGAAAATGTAAAGCGCAGATACAACTCCAAATGAAAGCAACTGGATGTAAAAAAGGTTACCTCTGTGTAGCAGATCCTAATTTTGAGGAATCGCAGGAGGTGACAATAATTTGTGAGCCTTACGATGAGACATATGTGTCTGAAATAATAACACAAGTCGAAAGTTTTTGGAAACATAATATATATTTAAAAAACTATTTTGTCATAAGTAACATGACTAGGATAATAAATAATTATAAATCTCATGTAGTACAATGTTTTTTTGGTATGTTATTATTTCTAAGTTTTTATAACAGGTGATTGTAAATTTACAAGAGCAGCCGCAATAATGAGTATGCTGTCGACATGTGGAATCAAACTATGATGGATGCAAGAATGCGGAGTTAACATTCTAAATTCTCTGATCCTTCTAATAATTCGCTCAATATGAATTCGCAGGCTGGCAATTCGTTTCGTCTCTAAAACTTCCTCTTTGGTCGGTTTGACTTTAGCGGCTACACTTGGTGGTCGAACTAAAAGACAATTTTTACTATTCAGAAGTGACTGAATATGTTTAAACCCTCGGTCAGCCATTACGGAACAGTTTTCAGGCAGCTTGTTTATAAAGCCACTTTTCTCAACTATTAAAGTGTCAGAAATCCTGCCTCCATAACCGCTGGATATAAAATTAATAGTTCCATCCGGTGTTGCTGAAATCAAATATTTCAAGGTATTGCATTTTTTATACTCGGACCAGGTAAGAGCTTGTTTCACAGGATCTGATGGCTTTTCGATTTGAATTTCAAAGCAATCAAAGATTGCTTGAACTTCGCTGTAGTTGGCCCGGAATGGAATAGGTAAGAGTTTTTTAACACTTTTCGCCGGTGGAAAGGAAATCAACGATTTCAAAATATCTGCCATTCGCAGTGATTTAAAAAAAATTTTCCCAGCCTGCGCAGCGGACAAACCAAACTGAACTCCTAATCGCTTGAAAGTATCATCAAGACGAATTTTCATAAGAGTCAGTTTGATATTATCCGCAGGAATTCTAGTATGAAGATGAATCAAATCGATTATCCAATACCAATCACTGCGAATGCCAGTATAATCTTTACAATTATTGCTTATGAAATAGTTCGTCATCATAACAATTTTGCTTGCGCTCTCGCGTTGATTGGATGCTTCATTTTCCTCTTCTTCTGATGTACGTGGCTTCCAATTCGATGAACTGGTGGAAGCAAACGAGCTCGTGGCAGTAGAGATTGGATTCAAGGAAGTTTCGCTGCTCAAATCTGTTTTTTTCAACAGCTCAAATGATTTTTTTGGCGAAAGCATAACTGCAGTGGTTGAAGTGGATGGTTGGTTCCACTCAAAATCCTCAGTTTGCGAGTGAGCATTTTGCATCGACATTTTGCAAGTAATCGCTTTACTTCGGTATTTGAGCTTTATATTTGTCTGAATACCTTTTGAGCAGTGCATTTCTCGAGCAATTTCAACACACTCCTTGGAGTGTGACATGTCACAGTCCGAATCCAAACCCACTGTTGTTTTTATCGTAGGTACGATATTTTCACTCGTCGATGTGGAGCAAGATATTTCAGGCATATTCGAAGTGAAAGATTTTATCGTAGGAACAATATTTTCCCTTATCGACGTTGACGAAATCGTTTCTGGAATATTCGGAGTTGCATTTTCTTTTGCTTCAGCCAGTATTTCTTGCAGTTCAGCTTGATGGCGTCTCTTTTTGGCGGCCGGCCGAGGTTCTGTCTTTACTCGTTTCCGATTTGGTTGGCAGTCGAAATAATGTGGAATGACATCAGGCTTTAATTTGACAGGAGCTCCCATCAAACAAAATCGCACATAATTCTCCATGTCGTCTTTAAGATCGAAATGATCTTGACAACAACAAAAATTCGTTTTGGATGGCGTGTCTGGACGTCGAGCCACAGTAAACCAAGTTTTTTTCTTTTTCGCGTCGTTTGGCACACAAAAAAATATTTTATCTGGCGCACTCTTCGTCGTATTTTTGCACAACGGCACAAAACAATAACGGTAACTTTTTTTCGGCGTAGACATTTTGCAAACGGTAAAAATACTCAGCTCGTACACGTTTGGTTATAGCGTTCAATTCAGACTGACGCTGTCTACACGCATCGTGACGTCACAGGCGGCTCGGGTGCGCTCGGGTTTTTCCGGAGCGTTCGAGCTGCCCGAGCCTGTTCCGATTTTCAAAGGGCCATAACTTTTTAAATAATGAATGAAAAAAAAAAAAAAAATTATCTCAGATTATCATATCTGTAGATTCGATAAAAAAAATTAAAAAAAATAGTGATACAACCGAATTGTCAGGCACGGAAAAACTTTTCCCTGCTCTCCTTACTTATGTTCACATTTTTACGAGCGCCTCGTTCGATATCTCCGCTCGTAAAAACTGACGAAACCCAAACTCGGTATTTCTCAGAACCATAATCGGAAAATACACTTTTCCCTCCCACGATCGCCGTCCAAAAGCGACGCTCTCAAGACACCCCCATATCTTTGAAACAACCCCTCTGATAGGGAAACCTCGAAATCTCGCTAAAGAATCCGACCAATCAATTATGTATAATTTTGTAACTCCGCCCGAACCGAGGCGAAATCGTCAACCAACTTCGACTAGAGAAGTAGAATCGACTCAACTACGAAATCGAAAACATCTTAAGCTAACAAATCTCCGACATTTGTAAAATCACTCTAAGTCCAACTTGTGTTGTAATTTCACGGTACAATCCCAAACTTGAATAAAGTACAGTTGTTATTGTTAATTGTATGAGAAGTGTGGATGTTGCAATTAATAACAATCTTCCCAAGATAAAATACTTCTTCTCGGTTCAATCGAGAACTCTGGGAAACATCATTCACCAACAATACGTCTTCGAAGAGGAATCATTCTCGGCGATTAATCATAAATCGTTGAGTTGGTATATATTCGTCCAGCCGAATAGCGCAACTTAATTCAAATATCGCGCGCACATCGAACAATCGACGAAGCTTCCAATTCTCCCCACCTTGGGACGTAACAGCTCTATATACCAATAAAACTGGTGGCAGCGGAAAACTCGAATCAGCAACACCATGCCAACACGCTCCATACACCAATAAAACTGAAAACAAAAGCCAGAGGAAATTCAACACTAAACCAACAAAATCCAAAATTCAACAACCAAATCAAAATCTTCATCTTCACTCTTCTGACGGTACGAGATTCTCCAATCCAGCAACACGAGATCTCAACGAGACGGCTCAAATTTCTTCACTGCACGAGCTCACCTACACAACACCGAGGCGACTTCCCAGCGAGGGACCAACACAACCACAGCCGAAAGCCGAGACGACGACAACGACTCACTCACAGTTCCAGTAGTAATTTTAATTAGTCATCACCAAGTAAGTCTTTAAACATATTAAAATGGCCCAAGGGGGTACACCTCTCCCTGATCCAAACGCAATGGAGACTTCTAGAATAGTTGCGATAGATAACGTCCGAACATACCACGAACAAAGATACCGCGATTTTAAAAAAACTTTACCAGAATTCGACGGCACCGACAAAACGTGCGGATTATTAAAGTTCATCGCAAAATGCGAAGCCGCACGAAAATACACGACGTACATTGACGAAGCAGACATTGTCTCAGATATCACAGAAAAATGTATCGGGAAAGCGCAGATAGATACCGACTCAATCAGAACGATCGAACAATTAATAATCAGAATTCGAGATAAATTTGTAACCTCAAAGCACGTCAAGGAATGGATTAACGATCTCAGGAATGTGAAACAACAACCTAACGAGTCGGTTACATGCTATTACGACAATTTTCTTCAGTTTAAGGCTATGGCCGTCGACGATATTAAACGCGGCAAACAAACAATAAAAGATCTCGCGTTAGGTTTGTTGGAAGACGTCGCGACTGATGCGTTCAGGGATGGTCTCCATTCCCGCCTCTATTACACCCTACCCTTCAAAACCTACGAGAGCCTCGAACAGTTATACAAAGAAGCCAAAGAGGTCGAAACGACAATGAATAGAACCCACCCCCAACACGATCCACCACAGAAAACTTGCCTCACAACATGGCCAAAACAACTCGAGAAAATAGCGGAATACCCAATAAATTCTGCTCCTTTTGCAAAAAATCGAATCACACAGTAGAACAGTGCTTCAAAAAGAAAAACGAAATCCAACACACAAATAAAAAATTTTGCACCTTTTGCAAAAGAAATAATCATAACACTGACGAATGTTTCGCGCAAAAAGCGACGCGAACACCAAACCCAAACTCTCCAATCTCATGCAGATATTGCAAAAAACCCGGTCACATCATTAGCGAATGCCGAAAACGAGCCTTCAATAATGCAAAAAACGCTTTAAAACCAGAACAGAATCAGGGAAACTCCCAAACGACCCCTCGACCTGGCGTAGCGACGGGTTCAGCGACACAAGAACGCCAGGAATAAGAGAAAAGAATATCGAGGCGCACAAAGCCAGATGTGATCTCGGTCACACTGGTCGAAACTACTTCTCAGCCTCTATATTACTCAAATCACCCGACACATTCACACCCGACATACTTTACTACGTAGATTCCGGCTCCGAACTAAATCTGATAAAATATGGAAATGTTAAAAATCCCGACTCAATTGATAAAACCATAATTTACGAACTTCACGGAATTTCCGACACAGACTTACCACAGACTCCCCACCGGGGATGCCTCCACGTTGTCGTCGTGGTGGGGCTTGAGGGCCTCGAACCTGGAATCCAGGGGAGAGGCCGGACCAAGAGGGGCATCGGGATGGGGCCGCGCCTCGTCGATCGACAGCTGTCCATTGACTGAAGGTCGCGGCCAGGAGCCGCAGCGGTGCAGGCGCACCACCAATGCGGCTGGCGTGCTCTCCTCAGAGAATAATCTCTTGAGGACAGCTTACGACGGGTCCGTTGATCCGGACCGAAAGGCCGGACTGCGGACGGAGGCATATTTAATGCCGCCGTCGAGGGGCTTGGCTTAACCGCCTGGCCCCGAGGAAGGACACCTCATTAAAAAAAAAAAACTAACCCAATCCTAAGTTCTGAAGCGCGGCGAGAGGATGAATGGCTGGAGGGAGTCCAGTCATTAGCGCTTCCCCTGTAGAGTACCGGCCAACCCTCTACAGTATTAGGCTTCCGACGGCATGGGGCACTGCCTGAGGTGAAATTTAGTTCCTCCAATTCTCGTGGGATTCATATGGATATTCTTTTTAAAAAAAAAACCCAAACCAAGATGATGGGCCAGCAATGGCGGTGAGCGAAGGGCCAGCAATGACGGAGGTAGTGGAGCCAGCAACGGCGCAGGAAGTTGCGGGGCCAGCAACGGCCAAACATCTGGTGGCGCCAACATTGGCGGAGCACGGCATCGCTTCCAAGCTCTGGAAGCGGAAGCGCGTGCGAAGAGGGAGTGCGGGCGGAGACTCCGGTTCGACTGTTCTGTCACACACGTCATCCAGTGACGAAGAACAGTCGGCCGCGAAGGTGCCTGCGAAGGAGGGAGGGGCCAGCCGCTTCAAGCGGCCGGCAAAGAGAACACCCGCCGCGGTTGTCTCCCGGGATGGGGACACGACCTGCGGCGAAATGAGCTGCGACTCGGCCGCGCCTCTGCGCCTGCCTAAAAACAGGGCGGAGGAGAGAGCAGCAAAGCGGGCGCAGAGGCGCGAGCTTGTGGCGGCGGAGGTGGGCGTGATAGCCAGCGAGATGCCGGAGCGGCGTAGCGCGAGGCTGGCTGCTGTGGCAGCTAGTCAGCCGGAGGTCATCTCGCCGGAGGCGCTCGGTCGCCGGGTCTCAGACGCGCTGGATGTGGTCCTAAAGGTTGCCTCGAAATCGGGCAACCTAAGGACCCAGTGCATCCGCGCCCTGAAGGAGGCGGCGGCGACCATCAAGGAGGCAAATGGGGTCCTCCTAGCTCGGACGACTAACGAAGAGACGGCAAGACTCTGGGAGGAGAACGGCCGTCTCAGGTCCGAGTTGGAGGACCTCAAGATGGAGGTTGCCGCGCAGAGGGCGGAGCGACAACGGGAGGATCCCGTTGCCACTGGCCCCGGCCCTCCTGCGGCCTCCTCAGCGCCGGCCCGGCCACCAGCCCCCGTACCTGCGGCGAACACGGCGATGGACGAGATCGTCCGTCAGTGCATGCTGCAGTGCGGGGGCATGCTGAATGCCCGCCTGGAAGGCCTCGAGTCGCGGCTGCTTCCAGCACAAAACATCCGGCCACCGCTTCAAGCGGACAGGCGGAGAGAGGAGACAGCCAAGGCTGCGGCTCAGGCCGCCAAGCCAGGGCCATCGAAGCCGGTGGCCGCAGCAAAGGGAGGGGGGGGCGGAGGGGCCGAAAATGCCCGCGGAGGGTGCAGCCGCGCCCCCTTCCCTTACCGTCGTCCCAGTCGCCGTGACCCCAGCGCCCGCGCCAGGTCCCCTGACGGAGGCCTGGACGACCGTTGTCAAGAGGGGTCGCAAGAAAAAGGCGACCACGTCGGCACCTGCCGCGCCTGCCCCCGTGCCCAAAAAGAAGAAGAGGGCACGGAAGCCGCGCAAAGGCCGGGCCCCAAACACCGCAGCTGTGGTGATCACGCTGCAGCCTAGTGCGGTGGAGAGGGGCCTCACGTACAGGACGGTCTTGCAGCAGGCGAAGGCCGGGGTTGTTTTTGAGGACCTCGGCATCCCTGAAGGCTGCAAAATGAAGACGGCGGCCACAGGGGCGCGGCTGTTTGAGGTGCCCGGCGCGTCAGGTGCTGAGAAGGCGGACCTCCTCGCGGGTCGACTTCGCGAGGTCCTCAGCCCTGAGGACGTTCGCGTGTCCAGGCCAATCAAAACGACGGATTTGCGCGTCGATGGCCTGGCCGACGCGACGACGACGGAAGAGGTTGTGGCGGCGGTCGCCCGGAGCGGGGGATGTCCGCCTGAGGACGTGCGGGCAGGCGCCATTCGCACCGACGCCTCTGGGCTGGGCAGCGTGTGGCTCAAGTGCCCGGTGGCGGCGGCCAATAAAGTCGCCCAAGCAGGCCGCCTTCTGGTGGGGTGGGTCTCAGCAAGAGTTGTGTTGCTGCAGCCCAGGCCAATGCGGTGCTACCGTTGCCTGAACGTGGGCCACGTTAAGGCACGGTGCACCGCGGACGTTGACCGCAGCGAGCTCTGCTTCCGCTGCGGTCGAAGTGGCCACAAGGCGGCCGCGTGCTCCGCGACGCCGAAGTGCAGTCTCTGCACGGCTGCAGGAAAGCCCGCGGAGCACAGGGCAGGCGGAAAGGCCTGCAAGGCGCCTGCCCCCAAGAAGGGCAGGAAGACGAGAGCGACTGAGGCTGCCGGGGGCCCTTTACACCCCCCACAGCCTAACTGCTCTCCGGCCGACTCCCGGCCTAGGAAGGATGCCGAGGAAGTGGATTGTGCATAATGGCACAACTCCATTTCCTCCAGGGCAACATCAACCACTGCGCCAGGGCTCAGGATCTCCTGCTCCAGAGCATGGCGGAGTGGTTGATTGACGTGGCCGTGGTCGCCGAGCCTTACTACGTCCCCCCCAGACAGGACTGGGTGGGCGATCTCGATGACTCGGTGGCCATTATCGGCGGGGCTCTAGCCAACCCGTCCCGAGGACACGGCTGGTCAGCCGCCCTTGTGGACGGCATCGCCATTGTTGGGGTGTATTTCTCCCCCAACAAGAGCCTCCCGACTTCGAGGATTACCTTGTCGAGTTGGGAGCCGTCGTGAACCGGCTTCACCCTCACCCTGTTTTAGTGCTCGGGGATTTCAACGCCAAGTCTGCAGCGTGGGGATCTCCGATCACGGATAATAGGGGTGAGTTCTTGGTGGAGTGGTCGGTTGCGCTCGGTTTGACCGTCCTCAATCGGGGTTCGGAGTGGACGTGCGTGCGGTGGCAGGGTAGTTCGATAGTGGACATCACCCGCTTCCCCTGCCATCGCTAGGCGAGTGCACGATTGGCGTGTCGTAGTGGAGGCGGAGACGTTGTCGGATCATCGCTACATCCGGTTCAGCGTCTCCGCCCAGACCGCTGGCGACCGCCGCCCTTCGGCCCTGCAAAGGGGCGGTCCGCGCTGGGCGCGAACGCGGCTCGACGGGGAATCGCTCGAGGAGGCTGCGATCTTCCAGGCCTGGATCCGGGAGTCGGCATCGTCCGGTCCCGTCGACGTCGAGGAGGAGGCGCAATGGTTTCGCAGGGCGATGACGGACATCAGTGATGCGTGCATGCCCCGCGTCACTAAAGTCCCCAGAAGGCGCCGGGTGTGCTGGTGGTCTGCCGAGATCACGCGGCTGCGCGTATCGTGCGTGGCGGCGAGACGCCAGTACACCCGTTACCGACGTAGAGCTCGACGGGTACCGGACGAAGAAGCCGCGCTGTATGAGGTGTACGGCGCGGCGAAGGAGGCTCTGAAGCTGGCCATCGGCGAGGCGAAAATTCGGAGCTGGGAAGAGTTCTTGGGGACTCTCGATAGGGATCCGTGGGGGCGCCCGTACCGCTGGGCTCGAGGGAAACTCGCCCAACGGGGGCCCCCGATTACCGAGAGTCTCCAACCTGAGTTCCTGCAGGAAGTGGTCGCAGCACTCTTCCCGGCACGTGGCGAACATGCGCCACCGCCGATGGCATTGGCCACAGCTTCGGAGCCTATAGAGGACGCCAGCGTCCCGGAGGTGACAGAAGCAGAACTGAGGGCGGCCGTGTTGCGGCTCCGGGCGAAGAACACCGCTCCGGGGCCCGATGGAATACACGGCTGCGTGCTGGCCTCAGCCCTCAAAGAGCTGGAGCCCCAGCTGAGAGGACTCTACTCTGCGTGCCTGGAGCAGGGCCGGTTTCCGGCCAGCTGGTGCTGCTCCGGAAGGAGGGGCGCCCTGCGGACTCCCCGTCCGCGTACCGGCCCATAGTGCTGTTGGACGAGGCGGGCAAGCTGCTTGAACGCATCGTGGCTGCCCGCCTTGTCAGGCACTTGAGCAGCGAGGGGCCGGACCTGGCCGACTGCCAGTTTGGCTTTCGGCAGGGGCGCTCCACCGTGGCGGCAATTTCGAGAGTTAGAGTCCTGGCGGAGGAAGCAGTCTCCGATGGCGGGGTGATGTTGGCAGTGTCGTTGGACATTTCCAACGCCTTCAACACCCTGCCCTGGAGCTGCATACGGGAGGCATTGCGATACCATCGGGTGCCTTCCTATCTCCGCCGCCTCGTTGGGGACTACCTGGCGGAGAGGTCTGTCACCTATTTGGGACGCGACGGCGAACACCAGCACTCCATGTCGTGCGGTGTTCCGCAGGGATCGGTTCTGGGCCCGCTACTGTGGAACATCGGGTACGACTGGGTGCTGAGGGGCGAGCTTCTCCCGGGGGTGGGCCTGTCGTGTTACGCGGATGACACGCTGGTCACTGCCCGGGGAAGAACGCACAGGGATGCAGCGTTGTTGGCGACGGCTGCGGTGTCACAGGTGGTGAACCGCATACGTCGTCTGGGACTGGACGTGGCGCTCAGCAAGACGGAGGCCATGGTTTTCCACGGCCCCCGGAAGGTGCCGCCGCCCGACCTGCACATTGTGGTCGGGGGGGGGGGGCGGATTGATGTCGGGACCACCCTGAAATACTTGGGGTTGGTGCTCGACAGCCGATGGGACTTCGGCCCCCACTTCGTGCGGCTGGTGTCCAAATTGCTGGGCGCGGCAGGAGCCCTATCAGCGCTGCTCCCCAATCTTAGGGGCCCGAGCACCGTCTGCAGACGGTTGTTCGTGGGAATCGTGCGATCGATGGCCCTGTATGGGGCCCCGATCTGGGCGGCTGACCTGACGGCCGGAACCATTGCAGTTCTGCGTAGACCGCAGAGGGTGATGGCCGTCAGAGTCATAAGGGGGTATCGCACGATATCCTACGAGGCGGCTTGTGTACTGGCCGGATCCCCGCCCTGGGACCAGGAGGCAAAAGTACTCGCGTCACTGTACCAGTGGCGCGAGGAAGCGCGCGCTCGCGACGTGCGACTGGCGCCACAGCAGATGGCTGTGCGCCGGTCGGAGCTCCGCGAGGTCCTGGTGGCGGAATGGCGGGAAAGGCTTCAACGCCCTACCGCCGGCCTCATGTCCATCGAGGCGATCCGACCAGTGCTCGACCGCTGGCTCGGGCGAGGGCACGGCTCCTTAACGTATAGGGCGACGCAGGTTCTGACCGGGCATGGTAGCTTTGGGAAGTTTCTGTGTCGTATCCGGAAGGAGCCGGACGCTCGGTGTCACCACTGCGTCAACTGTCGGGAGGATACGGCGCGGCACACGCTGGCAGAGTGTGCCGCTTGGGAGGGGCCGCGCCGTGCCCTCGAGCCTGTTGTAGGCAGTGATCTCTCGCTGCCGGCCGTCGTCAGAAGTATGGTCGACAGCGAAGAGTCCTGGGACGCAGTGGTGTCCTTCTGCGAGGAGGTGATGTTGCAGAAGGAGGCTGCGGGACGGGAAAGAGAGCGTTCGGGCTCGAATCCCGCCCGCGGCGGACGCACCGGGCGTAGGAGGAGGGCGTATGCTGCCCTCTTCCTGCCCCCCTAAGATGGGTCCGGGGGCGTCAGACATGGGGTCGTCTGCCGCCCGTAAAGGTACCGGACCCGAGATGGTGGCGCGAGGTGTTCCCGCGCGCCTCTCATTATGACGTCGAGGGGGGAGTTTCTAACACCTCACTCCCCCCTCTGACAGGTCGGGGCCCGCAGGGGCGGGCCGGCACCAGTCGGGGAACATGACGGTCGCATAGGCTGTCCCCGCCATCCCCGGCGCAGGTGTGAGTCGGAACACCGGGGGGTTTTTAGTCGGTAGGAGTCCGACAGACCCCTTCGCTCACCCCAGAGCGAAGGACATCCATGCAGGATTTTCCCTCCGTCAAAAAAAAAAAAAAAAAAAAGACTTACCACAGACTATCGGACAAACCAAATTACAAATCCTCGACAAATCAGAAAACTTCCACGTCGTTCCCAATAACTTCCCAATAGAGTATGACGCGATCTTAGGTCAGGAAATGATAGGATCGAATCAAGGTGCGATTGATTGGGAGAGTAGGACGGTACGTCTCAATGGCATACATATCCCATTCGCGAATTCAGAGTCTTTTCTGCTCAGGGCCCGACAGAAAACGACTATGTTCGTACGAATGGGGAACACGCTCGAGACAGGCTACATGCCCCGCCTACCTCTCCCCGACGGCATCTACGCAGGCGAAGCACTTGTCAAAAACATAAACGGCAAGGCATGCCTGTACGCAATCAACACCCTAGATAAAGGCGTTAAAGTGGACGTTCCCGTGATTACTCTATATCCTTTCGATATGAGTACGGACGAGAACGAAGAAAATCCAGAACGCAATGTGAAAATTCAGACTCGTCATAATGATAACGTGACTCGGACGCGAGAAAACCGTATCAGCGATGTAATGAATCTCTTGCGCCTGGACCATCTCAACGTCGAAGAGCGTAATGCGACTCAAGAGCTTATCGAGGAGTACGTAGACCTCTTTCACATACCAGGTGAGCCCCTTAGATCCACGAACGTGTGCACGCATCGCATACCTACGACCGACGATCAACCCATACACACCAGACAATACCGACACCCACCGCACCAAAAACCTGAGATAGACAGACAAATAAACGACTTACTGACACTGGACATAATCCAACCATCCGTATCTCCATATAATTCTCCCGTTTGGATTGTTCCCAAACGCGAAGACTCAAAGGGAAATAAACGTTGGGGACTTGTCATCGACTTTCGGAAATTGAACGACAAAACAATTGGCGATGCGTATCCTCTGCCCCTCATAACTGACATCCTAGACCAACTCGGCGGAGCGAAATATTTTTCCATCTTCGACTTAGCGTCCGGATTCCACCAAATTTGCATGGATCCCGCAGACAAACACAATACAGCTTTCACGACACCTCACGGCCATTACGAATTTAACCGAATGCCCTTCGGATTAAAAAATGCACCGGCCACTTTCCAGCGCTTAATGGATGTCGTGTTAAAAGGTCTACAGGGAAACGAATTATTCGTGTATTTGGATGACATAGTGATTTACGCACGATCAATCGACGAACACAAAACGAAATTTAAAAAACTCGCGGAAAGACTTAGAAAAGCCAACCTAACGTTACAAACTGACAAATGTGAATTTTTGCGAACAGAAGTGAGATATTTGGGACACCTTATATCTTCTGACGGACTTAAACCCGATCCAAAAAATATCGAGGCAATAGAACACTTTCACACACCAAAAACCCCGAAAAACGTTCGAGAATTCCTTGGATTAGCAGGATATTATCGACGATTCATTAAAGATTTCGCAAAAATCGCTAAACCATTAAACGAACTCACGAGCAAAAACGTAACGTTCCATTGGACTGACCAACACCAAACTGCATTCACAACTCTCCGCGAAAAGCTTTGTTCAGCGCCAATACTTCAATACCCGGATTTCAGTAAACCTTTTATCGTAACGACCGACGCGTCAAATTACGCAGTCGGAGCAATTCTCTCACAAGGCAAGATCGGGGAAGACCACATAATTTCCGCAGCATCAAGGGTACTAAACAAAGCTGAACAAAATTACTCAACTTTGGAAAAAGAAATGGTCGCAGTAGTCTTCGGTTTAAAAACCTTCAGGGCTTACCTTTATGGCCGAGAATTCACTTTGCTCACAGATCATAGACCCTTAGTGTGGGTAAATTCAATGAACGATCCTACCTCTCGAGTGCTCAGGTAGAGGGAGCGGTTAAAGGAGTTCGAATTCACGATACAATACAAACCCGGCAAAATAAATACCAATGCCGACGCTCTCTCTCGAAACCCCGTCGTACTCCCCATAAAACTCAAGTGGAGAGTCGAAAAAACGCCCAGCGGCGAAACATACGTAAACCCCGTGCCCGGAGTGGCAAGGACGTTTACGTCATCTGAAGGCGACATATGCCAAATCTCACGGAGACCCAAGTTAGCTCGAACTGGCTCCGATGAATCTTCTAACTCAAATTCAAAATCAATTCAGTCCTCGAATCCCTCCAGATCGGAAGTTCCGAGAGAAACGATCCAGGGATCCGTTGATTTGAATCCAGAACCTCTAGTGTCGGTCAATCTAAATCAAAATTCAATAACTCGGCTTGATCACCCGAGTCAAGAAAGCGACACATCTAACTCCTCTAAAAATTCAAAATTCTTTCTTCACAAGAAGAAAACGAGCAGAAAATCTCGAGCGAAAAGGGACCGAAACGTCTCTGAATCGATAAATAACCAATCCGGTTCAACGCCATCTCCAGGCGAAAAACAATCTCAAATCGAAGCACGGGTAATAATTCTCGAACCCGAACCAAATTCTTACGACAGCGACGCAGACGACGAGGAAGTCCCAGAAGAGGACGATGAATCCAAACCAAGCGTCCAACCCGCGAATCATTCGTTATTTCAAACGCCTACGCGAGTGCGAGGAAAAAATAATTTTCAACGCCAACTCTTGAGGGAAATTCATAAAAAGAGAAATAAAACTCTAGCGCTCTTCACCCCCTCACCCGCCAGGCGGTTACGAAAGAAAACACTTGTAGGAAATGATACCGAAATCTCTAAACAAAAACAGCCAACTATTCTAAACACGGAACGGGACATGACGCTGGACGAGATCGTAGTCGACGAATCAAACATGTCTTATAACCAAAATACAATAGCCACAAGCGAAAGTCTCACGGAGGAAATGAATATTTCCGAAAATCCGAAAGAAACAATGGCCGATCTACCCGAGACTGTGACAGGAGACGAACATTCACCGCAGACCCAAATTCAAAACTTCGCCGTAAATTTACAACCAAACGTTTTGACAAAGACAGGACCGACACTCAGACGCTCATCCCGAGAGACGAGACGAAAGAAATGCTTTTGCTGCACAGACGACGAAACTCACGAAAAGAAAAAGAAAAAGAAAAATCACGGAAAAACAGACCAGCAGGGTAAAATTGACAAATTATCAAACCCTGTATCAAAAAGGAGAAGGGGTGAAGCAACAATTCGACGATCCGTGTCCCAAACAACAAACCGACTCTCAACAATCCAAGATCTCTCAGATCATACCGTATTAACTCCGACGATAAAAATTCCCGACGACCAAATACTTGTTCAAACGCCTAACACACCCAGCCCAGTCACACCGATACACGACGTGACCCCGACAACCGAAGACATACGACCACTTGACGCGACCCAAGTTACAAATGAACCAAACACTCCGGGTAATGCTCCCTGGGGAGCACCCGCACCACAGCCCCACGTACCGGGTGTTCAAAATTCATCGGACGGGAACGAAAACGAAAACCTCGAAAATACGACAAATGTAATAGAAACGAGAGACAACATCGAAACGTCACGAAATCATTACATTTGCCTCATCTCAGCCGACGGCACCGTATCAAATGAGTTCGGGAAACGGATGATTGAAATCGGCCTTTTAAAAAATTTAACACCCGATCAAAAATACGAAATCGGCAAAACCATTGTTTTCGGAACCCCGCAAAAGAAAATTTTTGCGCTAGTCGTCCAAGAACACGAGTCTGACCCCTTGACCCAAGAAAATTTCGTGCTTGCCATAAAAAGTCTGAAAAGGGAAATGGTAGAATCAAATACCAAATCAGCAGCCATCTCCAAAAAACGAAGCGGTTTAAAAAACGCATCTTGGCCGAAGATAAAACAAATCCTCCAAGAAATCCTAGAAGGAACAGACATAACCATCCAAGTCTGTAGAGACGAAATCTTAACTCCTCCACCAGAACTAAGACCGCGAATTATCCGCGAAAACCACGAATCCCCAATCGCAGGTCATAAAGGTGTGACCAAGACGTACAATAGAATCCGACAAAAATATTTCTGGGGAAACATGAAAAAACAGGTTGCCGACTACATCCGACAATGCGAAAGTTGCCAAAGGAGAAAGCTAGTAAGGGTCAAAACAAAACAACCCATGGTCATCACAGACACCCCCCTCGACGTATTTGACAAAATCTCCATGGACATCGTCGGACCTATTAATCCACAATCCGAACTTGGTCATAGATTCATTCTCACTATTCAAGATAACCTATGAAAATTCTCACTCGCGATCCCATTATTTCACGCCACAGCTAAAGAAATCGCAGAAGCTTTAGTCACTGAATTTATTTGTTTTTTCGGCTGCCCAAAGGCTATTTTGACTGACCAGGGCGCTGCTTTTATCGGTAAAGTAATGAAACACCTCACGAAAGCGTTAAAAATCGAACAAATCAAAACTACAGCTTTTCATCCTCAATCAAACGGCTCTCTTGAACGAAGTCACCAAGTTCTGACAGATTATTTAAAACACTACACTAATAGAAAAGACTGGCATAAATTCTTACGTTCAGCAACGTTCGCGTACAATACGAGCGTACACGAGGGAACGAAATTCACCCCCTACCAAGTAGTCTACGGAAGGATAGCCCGTGTACCCTCAGAGTTCTCATATCTCGATGAATTAATAACATACGATGAGCACGTACAAAATATAGCAAAAGAAATGAAAGGAGTCCACGAACAAGCCAGAAAAAACCTAGAACAGGCTAAACAAAAATCGAAAGAGCATAACGATAAGAGAATAAATCCAATCAAATTTCAACCAGGCGAAAAAATATAACTCATAAAGAATCAAAAAACGGGAAAATTCGACGACAATTACAAAGGACCTTATCTTATCACCGAAGTCTTCCCAGATAAAAACGATATCGAAATCGAATTGGAAAATAAAAAGCGTAAAATTATCCACTGCGATCGTGCAAAAATAGCCCACTAATAAAAATCAAAATAAATTGCAGGTGTCAAACAATCATGAAACTTTTCCTCGCGGTGGTTCTCTCTCTCTTGCATTTGGGGAATTCACTCATTGCATTCGATTGCGGAGCACCAGCAACAAACATCACGACGCTCTCCCTACTCGAGATCACCGAATGCGCCATACCCATACAACAACCGGAAATCATCCACACGCGAGTACAATTATTGCAAAGAGTAGAATTTAAGTACACACAGGTTATCCAATGTCAAATCGAAATAAGTAGAACCATCAAACACTGTGGCATGCATTCCCACACCTCAGAAGTGAAAAACGGGCATGAAGAATTCATAAAAACCATATCAGAAGAATCGTGCAGAAAAATTCACGAAACAGGCAATCTCGAATTATTCAACGTAATATTTAACGATATCAAACCGAACTCCACAAATCCGCGCAGCGTAATGTTTGCAGGATCTATCGATAACGACGGTTCATGCGTAGGCGCCGTCTACTCAGACCCTTATGGTACTTGGGAAAACGTCATCGTGTTCGGGAAAGTATCAATAGCAATATCTGACCACCTAGGCCAGGTGCGCCTCGACCAAAACATAGTAATTTTAAAATCCGGCTACCATTGTAAACTCACCCAAGGAGAATGTATAGACCCTTACAGCGGTTACACATTCTGGAATCCTATTCCGCGCGAGCAATGCAAGTTCAATAATTATGAAGTCCTTTATGAAGGAAGAGCTGATAGAATCATCAGTTCCGCCCCAAACATGCCCCAAAACGAAATTTATTCAATAACCTCAGCGGAGATAACATTTGCATTAAGCGTAAAGAAACAAACGCACTTGTGCGGGTATGAACTAATCGAAACAGAACATCCGAAACTTTTTATAATGGATAGCGCCAACGGCGATTTCTTTACCAAGACCCGGTTTCAGACGATGAACATGGACATTTTTGCCTACGTAAACTCCAAACTAATCTACATGACCAAATACTTCGCGAACCAAATCACTCACCTCTATAACGATGTCATGAGACAAGAGTGCGAATTAGAAAAGAGAGTGTTAAGACACACATTATCATTCGCAACTTACGCCCCGGCAGAATTCGCATATTCTTATATGAACGAACCCGGTTATATAGCACATGTCGCAGGCGAAGTAATTCGCCTCGCAAAATGTGTTCCAGTAAACGTTAATACCAGGAAAACTCAAGAGTGTTATCAAGAAATCCCAATAAAAAGAGGTAACGAATCATTATTCATAACTCCTCGAACACACATCCTCACAGAAACAGCTCACGAAATAGAGTGTAACTCTTTCCTCTCTCCCATGTATTACCTAGACAATGCGTGGTACCAAGCCCTTCCACAGCTAGCTCCCGCAATAACGCCCGAAAAAATAGGGCCGAACGCCAAAAGCTCATGGAAATTCATCACACCTGCACATCTTGCAGATAGCGGCATATACACAAGCGAGGACCTCGATAGTCTCCGAACAAGCATAATGTTCCCGGTAGAGAGAACAGCCGTATTGCACACGCTAGCGCGAGTAGCATCGGGTAAAACGATAGTTGACCAAGGGATAACTATTTCTCACTGGATAGATGAAAATGTAATTCAGCAAGCATTGGAAAAAACCTGGGGAAAGGTATACTCCTTCTTTAATACAGTAGGCACATTTAGCGCCACCCTGCTCGGAGCATGGGTAACCATTAAAATCGTCAAACTCCTGGTCGACACCATCGTGCATGGTTATGCCCTTCACTCGGTATACGGGTGGAGCATCTGGCTAATAGGAGCCATATGGGACTCCGTAACCCATCTACTAGTCCTCTTAGGGAAAAGGAAGCAAGAAAATGCAACTCGTACCAACAGAGACGTCGAATTAGGGACGATCTCTACTAACCCGATGAACGCTAATCCTACACATCCTGAGGTTACCAACTCGACCAAAATGGACACCACCCTACCGACTGAACACACGTCGACCCCTATTACACCAACTGAACAGACGACAACCCCCACTATACCGACGGCCGTAAAAACAACCAATGGACGGATACTAATACCCGGCACGTACCCAATATTACGCCAAATCTGAAGAGGAAAAGAAGTCCATTTCGATAAATTTCCATACAACAAAGATGAAAAGTGTTGATCATAAGCAGAATACAATTTTTGCACTGTCTCCCCCCATGAATAAATGTAAAAGAAACACATATATATGATCAACCCAGATAGGATGTAATAGGATTTATAAAAAGTGTAGGAAACGAATCCTAGACTACAAAAAACGCACACCAGACATAGGAGTACACAAAAAATACAATTTTATTTGGAGCTTCCTCAGCCCTCCTCTTTCCTTCTACACAAGAATTACAAAAATTTTAAACGAAAGGGAAATATCTCCCTGCAAAATTTGTATCTCCTCTCGCGACACGAAATCAATCCTCGTCATAGGCCGCGAGGATCCCTCGAGGATTTTCCCATGCAGGGTGATCCCAGTCGGCTTCGGGATGCACAGTGCCGAAGCGTCCTTCGAACAGCCATCGAATTTGCAATATATCGAAACCGTCGGCCCCCAAAGAAAACGCGTCCTCGTACATACGGACCCACATTCTCAAGACCGCCCTCTCCTCGCGAACCTCCTTCCAGGCTAGGAATAGAGACTCCACACACTATATAAACATAAAGAAATTCATCAGATTAATTAATTGTATAAAGAAAAAAAAAAAAAAAAAAGACAGTAAAAACTTAAAGAAAGAACACGGCACTTACGCGACAACGCCGTTTAGGGTGCGGTTCCCGATCACGACGCGCTGCAACCTCATTGTTGGACGGCAAGACAAAACCCATATCTTCTTTTTTTTATTTTTTTTTTCCTATTTATATAAAAGTGGAGACAATACTTTACACACTCCTTTAGGAGCTCCGACAATAGGAAAATTCACAGAAGATGCGATCGTCACCACGGTTGAAGACACAATGAATATCGCAAGAACACTCAGACAACCCTCTGCCTTCCTGGCCGAACCCCCTCCTTTTACCAATTGCAAAAAATGTTTTTTATGAAATCAGCCGCTCGAAAAACAAAATGCCACATGCATGCCTCACACTCTGCCCACCCACCAACTTTCACGAAATCCTTAGAACCTCAAATTTTTTTTTCCTCCCTCTGTTTCCGCTCTTTCCTTACTTTCTCTTGACCGTTCGAAGAAAATACTAAGATAGATACAAAACTTACAAGTTAAGAATTCGTGCTGACTTGCGTCTCGCTTTTCTTGCAAATATTCAAGACAAGAATAATAAGACAAATAATGTTAAAACGATACAAATACCCAAAGAAAAACATCGCGACGAACGAATGCCAAGATGATATGATACAAATATTCAATTAGTATATAATACGATAATCCAATATTAAGACGATATGATACAAATATTCAGAAAACATATAACACAATAAACAATGTTAAGACGATACAAATACATTAGGATAAAATAATATTAACAACAATATAATACAAATCCGAAAAAAAAAACAAAAAAATACTAACGATAAAAATAATATTAATAATAATGTATTACAAATAAAAAAAAAAGGAGGCGATAATGAATATAAAGGGAAGATAAATTAGTAAATACGTTAGTCATAACCATAATAGCGTACAATTAGTTAAGACAATATCACGCATTTCTCTTGTCAAACTCATGTTAACCGGCACGCCGCACTCGCTATCTTTTTTTTTAAATTGAGCGGGTCGCTCAATCTTTTACGCGGGGAGGTGTTACGTCCCAGCATGGGCGACGCGCACCTCCAGTCAATAAATTAGACTACTACCTTACCTACCTGTAAACCAATGCAGCCTGCCGGTAAAATTTAAACAGTATGTACAACTTTTTTCTCTGTTATTGCTATCTTACTATTGCATTTATAAACTATATCATTCATCCGTAGAAACAAAACAGATTAGGGGAAAGATCCCAATTAAGATTACACACATGCACCAAGCAACTCAGAATCATAACCAAAATACTCCACCCAGTCATAAACACCCCCTCTGGCAAACATCTGGCAAATATCTTTTTTAATGTCTTTTCCACGAACCTCTTGCGCGATTTCGTAGTTAGACTCCTAGTTTTAAGAACGAACCATAATAATTGTCAGGCACGGAAAAACTTTTCCCTGCTCTCCTTACTTATGTTCACATTTTTACGAGCGCCTCGTTCGATATCTCCGCTCGTAAAAACTGACGAAAACCAAACTCGGTATTTCTCAGAACCATAATCGGAAAATACACTTTTCTCTCCCACGATCGCCGTCCAAAAGCGACGCTCTCAAGACACCCCCATATCTTTGAAACAACCCCTCTGATAGGGAAAACTCGAAATCTCGCTAAAGAATCCGACCAATCAATTATGTATAATTTTGTAACTCCGCCCGAACCGAGGCGAAATCGTCAACCAACTTCGACTAGAGAAGTAGAATCGACTCAACTACGAAATCGAAAACATCTTAAGCTAACAAATCTCCGACATTTGTAAAATCACTCTAAGTCCAACTTGTGTTGTAATTTCACGGTACAATCCCAAACTTGAATAAAGTACAGTTGTTATTGTTAATTGTATGAGAAGTGTGGATGTTGCAATTAATAACAATCTTCCCAAGATAAAATACTTCTTCTCGGTTCAATCGAGAACTCTGGGAAACATCATTCACCAACAATACGTCTTCGAAGAGGACTTCCGTTTCCGGTGCGTGCGTGGAAAGACGTGTGTGGGGAGTGCGTGAGAGAAAAGTAGTGAAAAGTGAGGCAAGTAGAAGAAAAAAGGGAAGAAAGGCAGTAGGAGGGAGGAAGAGAGGGAAGAGAAGAAGGCAGTGGAGAAAAAGCAGGGGAAAATAGGAAAGAAAGGTCGAAAATAAACAGAGGAGAAAAGTGCGAAAAACAGAAAGAGGTTAGGAGGCGGTAGGGGGAATACTGACAGGCTGGCGCGGGAGAGGAAAGTAGGTAGAGGAGAGAGCGAGGTGGTGGGTAAGAGTAGCGGCGTAGCGCCAACGGTGAGAGGCGTGGGAAGCGAGTGAGTGAGGGAAGGTAGAGAGTCGGTAGGTAAGGAAGGGAGCGGCGAGGAAAAGAAAGTAGGAAGTGGAAAATACAAAGGGGAAGGAATAGAGGTGAAATAAAATAGGAAATGGGACCGGAAGGAAAAAAGGGAGAGGAAGAGGGGAAGAAAAGGGGTAGGAAAACGAATGTGGAGAAGCTAGGGATGGAAAGAAGTGCGAGCGCGGGGGATTTGGTAGGAATAAATGAATTCTGGAAAAGAAAGAGAGAGAGGATGGAAGGAAAGGAAGGGGAAGAAGAGGAGGAAGAAAGGGAGGCAGCGCAGAAGAACAGGAGGATATATAGATCACCAGAGAATAAAAGGGGGGAGGAGGAGGAGAGTATAGTGGCAATGATAAGAGGAATGAGGGAGGAGATGAGGAAAGAGTTGCAGGAAATGAAACAGGAGATAAAGGGGCAGAGAGAGGAAATAGTAAGGGAAGTGAAAGAGGAAATAGTGAGAGAAGTGAAAGAGGAAATAGTGAGAGAAGTGAAAGAGGGAATGGAGATGATAAAGGAGCAAATAAAAAAAGGGGAAGAAAGTTGGAGAAGGGAAAAAGAAGGACTGGAGGAGAGGTTGGGGAAATTAGAGAGGATGGCGGAAGAAACGGAGCAAGGGAGGGAAGGAATGGAAGAGATAGAAAGGAGAATAAGAAGGATAGAAATACAGAGGGAAAAAGAAGGAAAGGGAGGGGATGGAAGGAGGACAGTAGAAGTAAGGAATAGGGAACTGGAAGAGAGGGTAAAGGAAATGGAGAGGAAAGAAGAGAGGAGAGAGAGAGAAGAAAGAAGGAGGAACATAGTAATAAAAAGGGTGGAAGTAGGGGGAACGGTGGAGGAAACAGTGAAGGGAGTACTCGAAAGAATAGGAGTACAGGCGAAAATGGAAAAAGCAAAAGAGATAGGAAAAGGAAGAGGAGGAAGGAGAGAGACGATGATAGAGGTGAGAATGGAGGACGAGGAAGGGAAGAGGGAGGTGATGAGGAAGAAAGGGAACCTAAGAGGAAGGAGGGAGATAATAGAGGAAGATATGACATGGCAGGAGAGAAGGATGCAATGGAGGATAAGGGAAATAGGGGAAAGGGAAAGAAGGAAGGGGAAAATAGTAAAGATAAGACGCGGGAAATTGTGGGTGAATGGGGAGTGGTGGTACTGGGACGAGGAGAGGGAAGGTATGAAGGATGGTAGAGGAAGAGAGAGGGGGGAGAAAGAAGACAGGGGGGAAGAAGGGGGAAGAACGAGTGAGGAGGGGGAAGGGGGAGAGAAGGAAGCGTCAAAAAACGGCGGAGAGGCGGGAAAGAAAGGAAGGGAGGAAGTGAAGAATGGAAAATAGGGTTTTGGAATGTGGCAGGGCTGGGGAACAAGGATGAGGATTTCTGGAAAGAGCTAGAGGAATGGGAAGTAATAGTGGCAATAGAAACGTGGATAGAGGGGAAAAATTGGGAGAAGATAAAGAGTAAGCTACCGAAGGGATATAAATGGACGAGACAAGGAGCGAAGAAGAGAAATAAGAAAGGGAGGGCGATGGGAGGAATGTTGATGGGGGTAAGAGAAGAGATGGCGATGGAGAAGGAAGAGGGGGAGCAGGAGGAAGAAGAAGGGATCATATGGAGAAGGGTGAGAGCGGGGGAAGAGGTATGGACGGTAGTGGCGGTATATGTAAAAGGAGATGTGGGAAGGAAACTAGAGAAAATAAGGGGGTTTATGGAAGGACAAAACGAGAAGGAAAAAGTGATAATAGGAGGGGATTTTAATGCAAGGACTGGAACGAAAGGGGGGAGAGCGGGAACAGAGGAGGAGGAGAAGGAAGGGGGAAGGAAATCAAAGGATGGGAAGGTGAACGAGGAAGGGAGGAAGATGGTAAGTAGGTTAGAGGAAGTGGGATGGGAGATTATGAATGGGAATATAGAGGGAGACGAGGAGGGAGAGTATACGTACATAGGAGCGAGAGGGGAGACGGTGATAGACTATGTGCTGGGGGATGAAAATACGAGAATGGGGATAAAGTGCTTGGAAGTAGGGGACAAGATAGATTCAGATCATCAGCCACTCGTGGTAACGGTGAAAAAAGGAAAGGGAGAGAGAAAGAAAAAAGGGGAGCGGAAAGAAGGGGGACACAGAAGGGGAAAATGGTCAGAGGAAAGAAAAGAGAAATATGAAGAAGGAATACAGGGAATTAGGATGGAAGAAGAGGAGGCACAGGAAGCGATAAACGGGGCGATAGAGAAGATAAAGAGAGAGGTAAGGGAAAGCGAAGAAAAGGGAACAGAAAGGGAAAAGAAGAAAAGGAGGGAGGGATGGTGGGATGAAGAGTGCAGAGAGAAAAAAGCAGAGACGAGAAAGGAGCTGAGGAGAGTGAGGAAAAAAGGGGAAACCAAAGAGAAATACAGAGAGAAAAAGAGGGAGTATAAGGAGTTATGTGAAAAGAAAAAGGAAGAGGAAAGGGAGAGAATGATAAAGGAAATAGAGCAGGCAAGGACAGAAGACAGTGTGTGGAGGATTGTGAATAGAGGAAGGAAAAGTAGGAAAAGGATAACGGAAGGAATAGAGAAAGAGGAGTGGAAGGAATATTTTATGGGACTGTTAGGGGGGGTGGAGGGAAAAGTAAGGATGGGGATAGAAACAAAAGGGAGAAGAGGAGAGGAGGAAGAAATAAGCAAGGAGGAGATAAGGAAAGTGATAAAGAAATTGAAAGAAGAAAAGGCGATGGGGTGGGACGAGGTGCCGAATGAAGCGTGGAAGTGGGGGGGAGAAAAAGCAGTGGAGATGGCATGGGAGATATGCAGGAGGGTGTGGAGGGGGGACGGATGGCCGGAGGAATGGAAAACGGGAATAATTGCGCCGATAGTAAAAAAAGGAGAGGGGAGGACAGTGGAGGAGTACAGAGGGGTAACGCTAATGTCGACGATATATAAAATATATACGACGGTGTTGGCGAAGAGATTAGAGAAGAAAGTGGAGGAAAAGAAAATGATTCCACATAACCAGACGGGCTTCAGAAGAGGGATGGGAACAGTGGATAACATTTATGTATTAAACTACATTGTAAATAAAAGGCTAGCGGAAGAGAAAGGGAGAGTGATAGGGCT
The DNA here is from genome assembly GCA_946811545.1 of Netelia fuscicornis. Classification (NCBI taxonomy): domain Eukaryota; kingdom Metazoa; phylum Arthropoda; class Insecta; order Hymenoptera; family Ichneumonidae; genus Netelia; species Netelia fuscicornis. The sequence continues at coordinate 37,978,758 of OX328014.1, read as the reverse complement.
GTTTGTGGATTTAAAGGCGGCATTTGATACGGTGGATAGAAGAATTTTGATAGAGGCAATGGAAAAGAGAGGAGTAAGGGTAGGGTTGAGAGAGAGAGTAGAGGAGGTATATAGAGAAACGATAAGCAGGGTGAAAGCGGAGGGCGAGATAGGGGAAGGTTTTTGGACGGGAAGGGGGGTTAGACAGGGATGCCCAATGAGTCCGATTTTATTTAATATATTGACGGCAGATTTGGAAGAGGAGTTAGGTAAGGGAAGTTGGGGAGGGGTGAGAGTGGGAGGGAGGAGAATATGCTCGTTAGCTTATGCGGATGATGTGGTGGTGTTGGCGGAGAGAGAGGAGGAAATGGAGAGTATGATAAGGAGACTGGAAGGGTATTTTGAGAAAAAGAGATTGGAGGTAAACGTAGGGAAAACGAAGGTAATGAGGTTTAGGAAGGGGGGCGGGAGGAGCACGGAAATAAAATGGAAGTGGAGAGGAAGGAGGATAGAGGAGGTAAAGGAATTCAAATATCTAGGATATGTGTTTAAAAAAAACGGGAGACAGGAGGGACAACTAAGGGATAGGATAAGGAAGGCGGGGGCGGTGATGAAAGAGGTGTGGGGTATAGGGAAAAGGAAATTCGAGAGAAATTGGGAAAGAAGGATGTGGCTGTTTGATTCGTTGGTGTGGACGGTGATGGGATACGGGGTAGAAATTTGGGGATGGGAGGAACGAAAGGGAATAGAGAGCATGCAGGAACGATATATAAGATGGACGTTAGGGTTGGACTGGAGGACGCCAGGATATATGGTCAGGGAAGAAGCGAAAAGGTGGAAAATAAGAACAAGGGCAGGAAGGAGGGCGTGGAGGTATGAAGAAAAGCTGAAAAGAGGAGAAGGAAGTGAGATAGCGAGAGAATGCTTAGAGGAAATAGAAAAAAGGGAGAGGGAGGGGGAAGAGCGATTGTCGAAATGGGAGAAGGAGAGAAAAGACATGAAAGAGAAAGGAAGAAAAGGGAGAGAGGAAAATGGGACGGAGGTGGCAGGATATGAGAAAGTAGAGAAGGAGGACAGGAGGGAGCAGGAGGAAGAAAGAGAGGAGAGGATTAGGGAGTCAAGGTACAATAGGTGGTACAGAGAGGTAAGGACGGGGGGGATACCAAAATACCTAAGGGCAGGCTGGGCAGAGGAAAGGTATAGCAGAATAGCAAGGTATAGGTTGGGGAACGAAATGAGGGAAGGGAAATACTGGGAGGAGGAGGAGGAAAGGACATGTAGAATGTGCGGAAGAGAAGAAGAGACGTGGGAACACGTGTTGGATAGGTGCAAGGGGGAAACAGAAGAGAGTAAGGGGATAGGGGAGAGGATAAGAGAAATATTGAGTGAGGAGGGGGGAGGAGAAGAGTGGATGAAAGAAATGAACGAGGCAAGAGAACGCAAGAAAAAGGAGGAACAGGGAAACGGGAAGGGGGAAGAGGAAAGAAGGGAGTGAAAGAAGGAATGGAATGAATGGAGAGGAAACGGAAGTCGGGAGAAGGAGGGAAGGAGAGGAGAGAAGGGCATTAGATAACTAGAGAATAGGAAAGCGAAATGTACAAAGGAGAGAAAGAAAGGCGGCGAGGAAAATGTAAAGGCGAGCGAACGTGCGAGCGAGAGGCGAGGAAAAAGAAAAAGCGGAGTAGAAAATAAGACATAGAATAAAGAAAATGTAAATAGAATAAGGTAGACAATAAGTAGTAGATAAGGTAGAATAAGAGCATAGCGTAAGGAAATGTAAATAGAGAAAGTGTAAAGAGCGAGAAACGGGAGGCTTGTAACCCTAAGGGGAAGCAATAAAGAATTACAATACAATACAATACGTCTTCGAAGAGGAATCATCCTCGACGATTAATCATAAATCGTTGAGTTGGTATATTGAGCACAAGTAAGTCCCAGGCGGCGAGCTCACGTCCAGCCGAATAGCGCAACTTAATTCAAATATCGCGCGCACATCGAACAATCGACGAAGCTTCCAATTCTCCCCACCTTGGGACGTAACAAATTTATATAGCCCTTGGAATCAAACACAATAAACCACGATCTAAGAAAAAAAACGAAATAACATTAAAAACAGTTATGGACATAACCAAACTACACACTTAACCATATATACTTAACCAAATGTATCTAATCATATAATCATATATAATCGATCATATATCTAATCATATATCATATACACTTAACTATACATATATACCTATAATTTCTTTACCTTATCTTTCTTTTTATAATAAAACTTTTAATTACACCTAAAACTTTATCCATTGAACCTACAAACAAACACGCACATAAACCAACGAACCAATCCTAGATAACATACCTCTTCTACTAACCAACAAGCCAATAAAAGATTTAGAATGTTCTAGCAGCCTCACCACGACGAACAATACAATAACAAAAGGAAACAAATAATAATCAAGACCAAACATAAAATACACAAGCAAAACCAAATACAAGCCAATAACCAGAACGAATAAGCAAGGCCATACTCAAAATAAAACACATAACCAAAGCAAAGCATAAAACACACCATTCAACAAATTCAAAGGAAACAAGGATCAATCAACCAAACGGCAAATAACCACTTCATACATTTATAAACATACGTCATACATACAACCACACAATCCTACCCCCCACCGTAATACACCACCACCCACTAACCCAAAGAATAATGCATCTTTATAAGTTACAGGTCAAAATAGCAACTTCTACAGAAACCTCCACGGAAACCAACAGAACAACCAATGTAAAAGCAAGGAGATACAACCACACACGCAAACACCACAAACTATTTAAAAATCAAATTATATAAAATCGAACACTCAAATCAAAAGTCTTTTGTAAACAAACTACTCAAAATTATATAGAAGCACATAACACAAACAAAATTTTGTAAAACGGATGCAGGAGCATCCATTCTTTTCCCAAGAAGGGGAGTGTAACGGTCCCACATTCTACTCCCACCGCTCTCACCCACTCCTAATCTCTTTTCTTGCTAACTCCCAATTCCGCTGACTCCACAATCTCACGGTCCCTTATCACCATCACGCGACATCCCCTCCACTCCTAAACTCTTTCTTTCAAACCCTTTCGCCCAGCCTCTTTCATCATCTAAATCAGTTCCCCTCCGACTTCCCAACAGACTAGACCTTTCCTCCATTTAATAAATTACCAATCTTTTACACCGCAAACACGCGTACAATTATTTATATCTTTACCGCTCACCATCCGTTACACCGTTATATGGTACAGTCTGTATTTAATTTTTATAATAATTTTACTCATGTTTTTCATATAATATTGTTCATAGATGACGATTTAAAAAAAATATGTTTTATTGTTTCGAATTGTTTAAACAAATTGTTTACAGAAATTTATTTTGCAAAAATAATGTCAAATTCTTTAGCAGCGACCCAAAAACATCAGGAATAATACCCAATTTACAAATTTACGGAAAAAGACTCATTCTCAGCACAACATATGAATGCTCTACAAACGGCCGAAACTTGTTATGCTTTTTTCCGTTATTTTGCGGGTTAGCTGCAAGAAAAAAATAAACATATAGAGTTTTGAAAAGTTAAACAATCGAGGAAACATCGGGACATCTTTATCGTCCGAAAATAATACGATAAGGCTTCCGAAATATTCCAATGGAAAAAAATGGTCATTCAAAAATTCGTGTATTTTTACATTATTTTGTAAAAATATGATATACAAATTTTTTTGGCGCAATTAAAATAGCGCCATTCGAAAGAGCGATGTCGAAAATAATTGGTACGGTGTTTTACAAAATTTGTCGTCATCGCTTTCATAGTGAATAATCCCGTTGAATAGAGGACTTGTGGAAAATGTCTTTCCGACGAGAGTTTACCAACTAAAGCTTGACTATCTGGAGCTGGCACTTTTATCACTTTCATCATTCAAGTCCTACATATGGGTCATTCCATACCAAATTGACGTACTTACAACTTTTGCATCTGCTATTTGTTTCTTTTAGGTCTGATAGAGACTCGGCCCTATGCTTTTTTCAATTATTTTTATGAAGCCCTTCGCGAGATATAAAGTGTTAAGAAATTGCGGTTTTGTAAATCATCAAAACTCCGCGAATATTCGACTAAATTAGACTTTCTTTTCAAACTTTTGTTTTTCCACATCTTTGTCAGCGCCATCTGTATTGGTCATCCTCTTCAATCTGCCGTGATTCACGCGTACCGTGAGTACCGGCGATACGTTTTCCTCCGTTATGCCAGAGGTATTCTGCCTTTTAAGAATTTTAAATTGTGCTCCATCCTTCCCCTTCCAGTCAGTTTTTCTTGCGTCGCTTACTCTGCACCCCTTTCCCCTTCAAGGAATATTTAGGTATTCAATAAAGTTGATCAAGACCGACGTGTTTAATTCAAGATTTCCTCGACATTTCTCTCTCATAGCGATAAGAGTGTCAGTGATATTGCTGTTCATAACTACTTTTGAAAGAAAATCAAAAGCTGTCTACTCTCAGCCCGTGAATATTTATATCTTCCCCTCATTATTAAAACCTCTTGTCTCATACCATACGACAAATTATTAAATTTACTTAATAACAATTTCAGTTAACAAAAAATTACCATTCAGGTCAAGTCTTTCCTTTCATCTGTCATGTTAACTTACAATAAGTCGTTTAATGCTGTGAGATCTTTTTTGTACAGTACTAGATGACACCTAAACGAAATCTATAGTTTTTCAACTATAGATACAATTCCTTTTGTCAAACCGATCCGACTATCATCATCAGCTAAGGTAAAATTTATAGTAATTTTTTTGTTTGTAGAAATGTATTGTAGAAATTCTAATTCTAATTTCTTCAGGTAATCAGAAAATCTCGAAGAACTGCCAAGTTATTTGCAGTGTGCTCAATGATGGAGTTTATTAATAATCGTGAATTAAATCATCTTGAGGTAAAGTAACCAAAATAGGATTTTTATGTTTTGTAAATGCCTTCTATTATAATTAAAAATTATAAGTCTCATATTAATAAAATGCACGCATCATATTTAAAGATCAGTTTAACTGCTTCTTTTTATAGAGTTTCTATAGAGAATTATTTAAACTGGTTCACATTCTACAATTTAGTGCGATAGATAATCCGATTTATGAATCTTACATGAAAAATTCTGACAACAAAACTTTCAAGTTAATTAACAATTTTGTGAGAGATGGAGTAACACCTGCCATTTATTTAGAGCTTCTGAAAATTCTGAATGAATTCTATCCCATCAAGAGGCATGTAGAGTGTACTTCTCTGTCTCCTTTCCGAGTCGATTCAGAAGATTTTATAACATCAATTTGGACAAAAAATTTTGATAATGAGCTTAGTGGATTTCGAAGTTATCACTGCAAGCAAAAAAAATGCCAGTCGAATAGGTGTGAAGCAATAGCTACAGTCTGTGAAGTTGGCACCCCAACTTTCAAAAAATGAGTGTTTTTTTAGAGTTCTCAATGCACCCCGAATAGTTCCAGAGTTCTACATAAGTTTTAGAAATTGTTCCGCCAATTTAGACCAAAAAATTAACTTATGAATATTGAGATTCCAACTTCACAAAAAAAATTTCTATATCGACCATAACTTTATAGCCATGAGAAATAATTATTTTTGTCATTAGGATTTCTTGTAGAACTCTTGGGGTGCTACCCAGAACTTGAAATTTTTTTTTTTTCATTTGGGGGTCTTAGCGTCAGAAAATGACATACGCATATCGACTGTAGCTATATAACCGTAAGAAATAAATAATTTTGTCATTAGGATTTCTTGTAGAACTCTTGGGGTGCTACCCAGAATTCTCCATAAAATTCCCAGAACTTGAAATTTTTTTTTCATTTGGGGGTCTTAGCGTCAGAAAATGACATATGTATATCGACTGTAGCTATATAACCGTAAGAAATAAATAATTTTGTCATTTTTATGGAGAGTTCTGGGTAGCATCCCAAGAGTTCTACAAGAAATCCTAATGACAAAAATAATTATTTCTTATGGTTAAAAAGTTATAGTCGATAAACATATTTCTTTTTCTAGAGCTAATCGTAAGACTCCCAAATACATAAAAAAAATTCTAGTTCTGGGGAATTTTATGGAGAGTTCTGGGTAGCACCCCAAGAGTTCTACAAGAAATCCTAATGACAAAAATAATTATTTCTCATGGCTATAAAGTTATGGTCGATATAGAAATTTTTTTTGTGAAGTTGGAATCCCAATATATTCATAAGTTAATTTTTTGGTCTAAATTGGCGGAACTATTTCCAAAACTTATTTAGAACTCTGGAACTATCCGGGGTGCATTGAGAACTCTAAAAAAAATCATTTTTTAAAAGTTGGGGTGCCAACTTCACAGACGTGATTGTAGGTTAGATTTTATTAAATATTATATAGCTTACCTGACAATATATAATCAGATTTCTTAAAATGTAGTGAGCACCCTTTAGTATTCGACGAAATTTTATGTATTTTTAAAGCCATTTTCTATGCTTTTAATTTATCGACTTGCTCCAATTTACCGAATGAATTTATTGTGTTGACGATGCGTTCATTCGGTTTTAGGAATATGTGAAAACGAAGTTCTAAATCTTCACTTTCTTTACTGTTACAGTCTCTTACTGAACAATAATCAAAATTTGTTTTTTTATTACGCGCGGAAAACGTTGCACCCTCCATAATGCCCTTATTTTACAATAATTTGTATAAATGCTATTGGGATCTGACATTTTCGGTGGCGCCGCCTGTTGCCGAAAAGTGGAACTACTCAATGCTTGCATTTAGCACGTTTTTGTATAGCATTTATACAAATTATTGTAAAATAAGTGCATTTAATTAAATAAGTATATCAAATTATTGTGGAGACGTTCAGCCAAGTTTTATTGGCCTCTTCGATAGCTGTTGTCGCAGATATTATGTTATATCTCATATACTATATGTACTTATATCAGAATTCTTGTCTATTCTTATTATTAACTGACATATTTAGGTATAGGAAAACAACATTATGATGTTTAATGATAGCTCTACGCACATGTAGACCATATTTTGTAACAAATTTTTTTATTTTTGGTACATATGTGTACTGTACTAAGAAAAGATGTTGATAGTATACAGATCTGTGATGCCATCTCACATTTTCGCTGCATATATTGTAGGGTGTTTATTTTTAAAATGTTTTGTAACATTATACGTTTGGCTAAACGACGTGTGGCATTCGATGCATCGATATTTAACCGTGGGCCCGCTTGCGCCCTCAGCATAGATTATGTTTTTTAAAAGTTTGCGACTCGGTTGATGTTTCTGTCTTTGTTCATTTAGTTCGCCGTGTTTTTGGCTTTAGCGCCCGTCGGAGCCGCACGGGTTCCATGGGATTCGCCATGGTTCATTTGTGGACGTGGAGATGAAGTGGATTGGCCCACTGCAACATTAATTCACATGTGTGAGTTCGTTTCCGAGAAATTCATTACAAATATAAATGAGTAATACTTACTATGTATTTTATTATATACGAATGTTCGTGGGACCAATTCGTAATTAGATGTGTGACGTACATCATCCGACCAACCGAGCGTGTTCATGATTTTTTCATCGTCGTACAGTTTCCACCTGTAGTTTATTTATTACAAAGACATAACATTAATTATAAAACCGGCCAAGAGCGAGTCGAGCTCGCGTTATTAGGGTTCCGTATCAAATACTACAGTAAATACACTAGGCACAACAATTAAAGAATATTTAAAAACTTCAAAATTTTTAAATGATCTTCAACAGGTGTTATGTTGAAAAAAAATTTTTACGTGATTTTCAATAAGTGTAATCGTTTTATAACGCGAAGTTAGGGCCCCACCGCAGGACCACGTGCGATTACCAACACCGTACGTATTTCCGGTCCGAGGCCCCGAACGTGTCCATGGCTGGCAAGAAAAATTTGGAATCTTTTTGGTTCTATTTTTCATTTTAAGGTACGGAACCCTAAGAACTATAAGGTTTTAATTTTTTCTTTTTTTTACTCACGTTCCATTCGGCTGCTTTATATGCACTAGATAATGGTACGTGCCTTCTAACCGTCGCTTTGCGGCAATAATTACGGCCATCATCTCATATTGAAGGATATCTATGTCGACTAGTGTATGCGACAAACTTATATTTACAAAGAGGATGATCCCCAAATTATGTGCCAGTGTCGCAGCCCCTCCGATGTGGCCCGCAACCGAACATGGTAAGTGATGAGGACCAAGATTGTTTAAAAATGCATATATGCCAGCGTGCTCGTCCATCAATTCCACAACGAAATACGTTTCGTTCTTTTCAAGCAGAGCATCGCACGTATCACATGCTCCACTTAGTTGCCGTAACGATCGTATTTTATTGTAAAATTGTGGATAATAGCGATTTATATCCATAAATAAAGGCTGCAGAAATTCCAATATATCGATGGGTGCTATCCCGTCCATTTGCTTAACTGCGGAACGCGACGCATTCCATTTACGAAGGCTTTCTTCAAATCGCACGACTGGGACCCCGTTATGGCATTCTTGGACGTCTTTCAGAATGCGCCCAAAGTCGTCATCCTTAATTGTCGTTTTCCGAATATGCGAAATTAATGAACTATGATATGCCAATGCTCGCAATACCGTCAACGCATAACAATAATTTGACTCCCGTATAAACGGATGGAGCTGTAACAACATTAAAAATAATTAATATTTCCGAAATTATATACAGTCAGTGTGTCAGTGACGAAATTGAGTGGACACTTTCTCGTAAAAAGTGCCGGAACGGTTTTTTATTTCATTTTGCCGATAATTGGCCTAGGCCAATTTAACCCATGATCGTAAAGGAAGCAGTCCAAGCTTCAATTTCTTTTTTTAGAAAACATGCTAGGATTTTTTTTCAAAGATATTTCATTTTTTGCGAAAAAAATAAACGGTTTGAAAACTGCTCCGCAGGACGAAAATGATGAGATTTACAACAAAATCTCAAGATGTTAAAAAGTTGTATCACTTCTTGGTGAGTTCACGAGAATTTTTTCAGATTTTTTTTCGACATTGATGCGATATCATGAAATCAATAGAATTAAATGTTTTACTTACATATTAAACTTTGGTCTCTTCGGAGGTTTATTCGACGATACCAAAGTTTATTTGGTATGTAAAAAATTTAATTCTATTACTTTCATGGTATTCAGATCAATCGAGCTTCGACCGAAAATAGATGGAAAACAAATCTCGAAAAAAAAATCTGAAAAAAAAAATATGAAAAAATTCTCGTGAACTCATCAAGAAGTATTACAACTTTTTACCATCTTGAGGTTTTGTTGTAAACCTCATCGTTCTCGTCCTGCGCAGCAATTTTCAAATCGTCTATTTTTTCTCCAAAAATGAAATATCTTTAGAAAAAAAATCGTACAATTTTTTCTAAAAAAAAGAAATTGAAGGGTGGACTGCTCCCTTTACGATCACGGTTAAAGAAATGTGCTAAAAAAATTGTATTACGAAAAGTGTCCACTCAAAGAAGAACAAAAATACAGCCAAAAATTTTTGTTTTCAAAACTGGGTGCCATTTGTAAAAAAAATCGTAAAATTTTTTTAAAATAGCGAAAATAAAGATAAATTGCTCCTCTTTAAAATGACGTTGGTTAAATTGGCCTACGCCAATTACCGGCGAAATGACAAAAAACCGTTCCGGCACTTTATACTAGAAAGTGTCCACTCAATTTTGTCACTGACTGTATGTTGAAAAGATATACCTAAAAGAAGACCTAAAGATAAAAGGGAAAGAGTGTTCGCGGGTGCGTGCCTGCGAAAGCTCAGCTCCTAGCACCTAGTTTATCGTAGTAGTTAATATACAGTTTCATTGACTTCAAATTCGATCACTTGGGACACTCATCGGACGTCTGAACATTCGGGATTCCATGTACTAGAAAAAATGGGGTTGCTATTCGTCGGTGATGGACTATCTGAAATGGCCTATACAAATTGTTTAACATTTAACTACAGTCAGGAACGAGCAGATCCGTTGGGTTAATATAAATAATATCAAATTTTATCTGGATATGGATATATATGGATGAAACTTGACCATTGTCACAGTATCGATTATTCTAGTATAACAGATAAAATAAGTTTCGTCGGACTAACCCGAGATCTGGTAGTAAAGGGATGCCTGGAATACTTTTGTTCACCCAAGCTAACCTGACACATTCCCACCGTTGAAAAAGAAATAACGAAATTGTCAGATGAATGCGACAACCTATTATTACAATGTGGTGTTGATACAGAAAAACGATCTAACAGAAGGAAAAGAGTTATTGTTGATGCATGGGGTACAGTACCGAAAGCCTTGTGGGGAACCGCTGATGCTGAAGATTTAAGAATAATCAATGGAAATTTAGATAGATTAAGCAACTCATCCGAGACAATGAGAAATATTATAGATAAACAAACTATGATAATAAAAGGAGCCGTCGATAATATGGCACAAAACGATTTTGCGATTTTTACCGTCTAATAGCCAAACCGTATTATACCGTCAATTTATCAATCATTTTAGCCGTGAGCTTCCCTTTATAAAGTTATATACCTAATAAAGTTAAGGAGAACTCACCAATATTGAAAGGTCCGTCGGTGACGCGTTGACCAAATTGGGTTGTTGGTTGGCCACCTCGGGCTCCACGGCCACCTCCGCCACATGGGCCACCTCGGCCACCTCGGCCACCTCGGCCACCTCGGCCACCTCGACCACCGCGGCCACCTCGGCCACCTCGGCCACCTGGGCCACCTCGGCCACCTTTTCTTCTTCGAACTGCCCGGCCTCCTTAATTAGAGCAAAACCAAGAAAAGTTAAGAAAAACTAAATTTGAGAAACGAAAGTTAAGAAATAAAAAATAAAAATCGTTTAATTTAATTGTCTTCATCATTAATATTATTAGGCCATTAATTAATGTATACAAATGTGTAAAATGCACCCATATAAATACAACAGCTATTTTATACTACTCGAATGCATTTTTAATTTATATTTGAAATTGCCTCTCAAACATAGTGTACAACAAAAACTTTAGGGGTTTTTGATCGATATTTAGGGGGATTTGAAGCTGGTCCTAGGGGGAACATTCTGTAAGAGTTGACATCACGTACACACACAGAGTATTTTTTTTATAAACCTAGTGAAATAAATCAAATGAAGTGAAGAAGAACTCACTGGGTGTGGGTTCATGCCTTGACACGTTGGCCCTTTATGCAGTCTCTTAGACTGCATAGCTTTTGAGTCCTGTTGCCAGTTTGATCGGCCCGATTTACTGGCACATGTATACCCTTTCGGGTGACTGCTCGGTAAACTCGCCGTCGCCTCATTTGCTGGCGGCAGGTGCTGCATTATATAGCGGTTGAAAAGATATAAAAAAAAATATATAACTATACTATAAAATATAAAATATAATACTAAATAAAATATATAACTATACTATAAAATATAAAATATAATACTAATATATAAAATATAGTAGAAATATTATTTATACTGTAGAGATTCGGTGACGTGACGCCACGAGTGGAGCACGCGCGGGATAAATTGGAATAGCAAAAAGCAGTAATAGTGAAAATAAAGAGAAATAAGGAAGAAGAAGATAGGTGATAAGGAAAGCGGAGGTGAGCAATTTGCAATTTGAAATTTTTTCGTATCTCGTATTGTTCAAAAGTTATCGGCGAAAAACGAAAAAAAAAACCCTATTTTCGAGGGTGCGTTTCACCCCTTCAAAATCAATCTTGGCACGTATAAAAAACGGATGTGGCCTATTTTTGTCCGTTCTATGACCATGCCAAATTTCATCAAAATCGGCGAGATACACCTGACAACGTTTCCTTGTTAGGTGTTCCCCTCCGATTTTGTTGAAACTTTGGTATGTAGTAGAGTATCGAAAACTAAGCGATACGTATTTTTTTATCGGCCGAAAAACGGTTTTAGGGGGTGAAACACACCCTCGAAAATGTTTTTTTTTCATTTTTCGGCGATAAGTTTTTAACGGTACGAGATATTTAAAAAATTCAAATTGTAATAACCCTTATTTTTTTTTACGTACTATACATTGGGGACGAGAGTTATACAAACAACAATAAATTTCATATTGTTTTTTGCTAAATTCGAAATTTTTCATACGTATGAGAGTTATTCCTCCGAGAATTTTTAAGGTTGTTGTGGGGTCTAGCCAGCGGGGGTGAAGCATGAGGGGATTGCCCTATGTTTATGCACGGAACCGATGAATTGTTACCAACTGCTTGTCGTTAAATTATCGTCGTATTTAATATCATTTTTCAAGGAAAAAATCCACATAACTTTAAGAGAATATGCATTTTTGACAAAGTGATGGTTACAAGAATTGTTTCTATTAGTTTATGGCATTATTTTCGATAATTCGTTAGAGATCAATTATTGGAAGACGAACTGGTAACAACGAAAATTATGACCCACGATAATTGCTTGGGTTGACAGCAGTGCCGCACAGCTGTCATATACCCGCTTCGTTCTTAACCGTAAAATCGAAGTGTCTGTTTATCAACCATGAACATAGGTCCCGGGAAAAAATTCTTTCGTTCGAAAGGGTCACTAAGGTAGGGAGTGCTTGTGACATCTACGATGTTGTCATGTTTCCGAAGCCTTATATCTTGTGTGCTCAATTTTTGGAAAATTTGCGATTGTAATCATTAATAACGTTGAATCGGTACTGTAAATTATTATTTTCAAAGCACCAAAAGTTAGTCCGATATTTCATTTAACCGTACCTGTTTTTTTAACTCCGTGCCATCGTTTTCTCGGCAGATATATATAATATACTGAAAAATGTTCGAAAAATTCCCATAGACATAATGCGACGAGCACACCAAATGCTCCAAGTTTGCGATTTTTATTGTAAATAACTGTACTGTGGATTGTTTTGAAATTTGACAGGTTTATTAGTAAATGGTTCATGAACGTTCATGTAAAATTTCATCTCAATGACATCGTTTCGACCTGACCCCACAACAACCTTAATCGATTGAGATGTAAATTTGCATATGCGTGGAGGATGGGAAATTAACGAATACATGTTTTTTGTTTTTTCGATATCGCGCAATTAAGGGGTTGTAACTACCTATTGATTTTTGAGGCGAGAGCATCGTATACTCAGCTAGCATTATGGAATTCCGGGGTAAATTCACCTTTGTGTGCATGTTTGTAAATATCCCCGCCCTCGACACCGCCCAACAAAAAATTAAGGGACGAACCACCCTTGTGTTTATCTTTCCCCCACCCTCTACGAGAACGAGATGGATCTAATTGAAGAAAACCTGTTCTGTTTTGATGGTAATACAAAAATGTAGTTGGGGTGTTTTTGCATTTTTTCCAAATAGCAACCTTAAGGGGGTAAACTACCGTCTACCCAAACTTTCTTACCGGGGTCGTCTTTTCCCATTTAACACCTCTTGGCCGATTCAAAATATTTCCAACAACTCCGAAACGACGTTTCCTCATATTGTGAACTCAATATGAGACATTGATCGTGAAAGGGTAATCGAACCCCTCTCTATTTTCCTTCTCGAACCATCCTTGTATCTTTCCCCCGCCCTCTATGAGAACGAGGTGAATGTAATTGAAGAAAACCTGTTCTGTTTTGATGGTAACACAAAAATCTAGTTGGGGTGTTTTTGTATTTTTTCCAAATAGCAACCTTAAGGGGGTAAACTACCCTCTACCTGAACTTTCTTACCGAGGCCGTCTTTTCGCATTCAACACGTCTTGGCCGATTCAAAATATTAATTTCAAACCAATTTTCCACAGAATCCATCACGAAGGCTACAATGTCCACACTCATTTATGACCATTCCTGTCAGGAGTCAACAACCGTGGTCCTGATCGGAACGATTTTTAATATGGAAACCTTGGATATTGACAAAATCGGCACATTTACGTAAGTACTGCACTTGCTAAAATTATTTTCACAAGATTTTGCACCGGTATCTACTATGGTCTTCGGGAAAAATCTGATGAACAATATGAACGAAACTACCATTAAAAATGGATAATTTGAAGTAGGAGATGTACTGTTGCCACGTATCGAAATGATACCAAAATATATACCATTCGATTTAAAAAGTTCATAGTATCCAGTGCGACTCGCATTTGCAATGGCCATCAACGAAGAACAGGGATAATCGCTACAAGTGTGTATAGTATAGGTTATATTTGGAAAACCCATGCTTCGCACATGAACAGATGAACATAAAATATTGTGTGTCAAATAAATTATGATACCAAAACGGCGTTGCAAGGCACGCCGGGTACCGCTAGTATCTCATAAATTATTAATAATATCATCCTTAATGTATATTTGCAACTTTTGTTTGCAATGGCCTCACCTACCTCAGAATTCGCTGTGCGACACTTTATATGATTTTCCCTGTATTTCGGACACGCGTAGCAGTCGACTTCGGAGGGGGCCGGATAACGCCATCTAAGCGATTTCTGTATTTGGACATAGAGGTGTGGCTATGTGGCTTATGGGTCGTGACTTTTCACCCATATGTCTCCCCCTTCAGCAGTTACCGCACTCGTCTCGCGAGAACATTTCGTTACCGCTCCATGCGGAATTTCGTCACACTATTCTCTCCTTGAGCCGATACAAATTTTGATGTTCACCCTAATGCTATGTACAGTTGGGCAGCAGAAATTGCCTTAGTTATTTTATTACCGCTAAATTAAAAAATATAATTTTATTTGTTTTTCATGTAAGGTAATTGTACTATTTCTTCAGGTTCTACCAAAACTTGAAAGCAGGCGTCTGCGTACATAGTAAAGACGCCAAAAAAATGAAGTTACTGCATGGTTCAACTATTACGAGTAAACAGGTGTTTGGAGCAAGTTTAAAAAAGGACCAACGGGCAGAATCTTTACGGAAAATTGTAAACGTTCTGTCGACATTAGAACTGTATTTGTATCCGCAGGTAGGAATATTATATGGATGTAGTCTGGACTCGTGTGCGTGTGCTCGAGGGTGTGTGTGTGCATGTATCTGTGTATGTGTGTGCGTGCGTGCGTGCGGAAATTTCGAATTAGCACGATTTTATCTAAAGGTTGTTTAATGTTTTGTATTGTCAGGACCGATGTCAGCCAAATATATTATGGCTATCCTCTAATAACATCACCGGGATGCCAGCATGTTTTCGGCGGTACTCAGAAAAACATGCTTTATTCTACAAATCATTGAATAACGCAGAAAGAATTATTGTAATAGGGGATTACGCTGTAATGAAGATCGCGAAAGAAAAGCTCGGAACCCAATTTACATTTTCGGTAAGTCTACCTTTTATCCGCAGTCCAAAAAAATATTTTTTTTATATATTTTATAATTATACTATAAATTTTTTACAGTATAAATATTTATTATTAGGTAGTTTTTATTGCACAAATTTTACATCAGTTTTTTACAATCTCTTACATCTACTTACGCCTCCTCTCTACTTTCTTTTTTGCATATCTTTTCTATTTCCCTATAAAACCCACATATCTCCTCCTGTATTTTTCCCCCCAACATATTTATCACTTCCCCCCTTATTGCCACCGCATCTATTCCCCTCACCCATTCCTCCGCTGTTTTTCTTGCTTTCTCTGTAACCCTCTCCCATCCTTTTCTGCATTCCATTAGGTGTTCCATTGTCTCATTACTTTCTTTACATATTCTACACATCCAATCCCTTTCCCCCTTCTTCCCCGCCTTCCTATATTCCCCCACCTCATCCTTGCCCACATTTCCTTATTCCTTCCACTCACTTCCTCCTCTGACCAATATCTCCACGGTTCCCCTTCTTTTTGGCATATATGTCTATAATTTCTGTTATACGTCGACCTGCTTATCCTCTCCCATTCCCTTCCTATTATTTCCGCTCTCAGCTTTTCTAACCCTTCTTTTATCCTTTCCTCTATCTCTTTCTTGTCCTTTCTCTCCCGAACCATTGCTAATACGTTCCCCATCCTCATCTCTCCTACCACCTTCTCCATACTCTTTCCCCACTTAGACGGGTTCCCATTTTTAATTTCCCTCAATTCCTCCATTAGACATATTTTTGGCCACCTGCTCTCCTCCATCCCAATCACTTCCTTTATGTACCTCCATGCTCTTTCCCTTATTATATAGCCAAGCGTCGGCACCCCGAGCTCTTTCCTCCATATATAATTCGGCGTGTTCCTATCAACTCCTAGGGCGATCTTGCAATATCTGCTCTGAATCCTCTCCCATACCCCTAATTCCCCCATTCCCCACACCTCCACTCCATACATCGCTCCGGCTTTCACTATCGTATCCATTAAATATAACCTTTCCTCCATAATCTCGGTCCCAGCCCTTCTCCACACCCCCCACACGGCATTCATCGCCTTTTGCGCCCTTCCCCCCAACTTTTTCCCGTGCAGCCACCCTGAATTTCTACTCGTAAACCAGTATCCCAGATATTTAAACTGCTTTACTACCTCTACTTTTTCCCCCTTAATTGTCCATTCCTCTCCCTTTTACTTTCTTCCGCCATTACGGAAAATCATTACCTTTGTCTTTTTCGCATTTACTTCCATCTTGTTTTTCCTAGCCCATCTTTCCAAATCTCTCGCTATACTCCTTAGCCCTTCCGCTGATTCTGCCACTGCCGGTACGTCGTCCGCATATTTTATCGCGAAAATCTTTTCCTTTCCTATGACGACCCCTCCTTCATTTTTCTCTATCCATCTATCCTCTAACTCATCGATATACAAGTCGAACAACACCGCACTCAATGGGCATCCTTGTCTCACTCTCTGCATCGTATTAAATCCTTCTGTAATTTTTCCCTGTATTTGTACCTCGGCCCTTGTTTCTTTATATATTTCCTTTATCGTCTCCAGCATTCTTCCTTCTATTCCTTTCTCTTCTAATTTTCTAACCAAGATTTCCCTATTCAATCTGTCGAAAGCTGCTTTGAAGTCCACGAACAATACATACAGCTTGCCCCCTTTCGCCTTCACACTCTTACTAATTATCGCATTCATTGTAAATGTTTGATCCCTCGTACCTCTCCTCTTCCTAAATCCTGCTTGGCTTTCTTTCAGTTTTTTGTTCTTTTCCATCCATCTGTTCAACCTTTCTGTCATCATTTTCGTTAACACTTTATACCCCACGTCCAACAGTGATACCCCCCTGTAATTTTCCGCTTTCTCCTTATCCCCATCCTTGTAGATTGGCACTATCCTTGCTGTTTCCCATCCTTTCACCAACCCTCCCGATAACCATATCTCGTTCAGTGCCTTTCTTACTTCTTCCCTTTCTTCTTCTGGTAAGGCCTTCAAAAATTCTACCCCTATCCCGTCTTCCCCCGCCGCCTTCCCATTTTTCATTTTCCTTAATGCTTCTTCCACCTCCTTTTTTCTAAATTCCTCATAGAAATCTCCTTTTCCCATTCCTGCCGCCTCCGTTTTCTCTTTTTCGCCCCCTTCACTTTGCCTTTTTTCCCTACCCCCTCTCCCTTATTCACACTTATCTTTTCTCCTCCGTTCAATAACTTTTCAAAGTGCTCCTTCCAGTCCTCGTTCGTTATTGCGCTATTTATCTTTCTCCTTCCTTTGCTTCTGAACTTATTTATCGCTTCCCACCATTCCGTCATACCTCTTGCTTTCCCTACCGCTTTCCATAAGTTATACCTCCACTCCTCCTTTGCCTCCCTATATACTCTCCTCAGTTTTCTTCTTTCTTCCATCAGCTCCTGCTTTTTATTTACACTTCTTTCCTTTCTGAAACTTCCCAGTTTCTCCCATACCGTCCTCCTCTGCCTTTTACATCTTTCGTTGAACCATCTTGGGAGCTTTCTCAGTTTCTTTGATTTCTTGCATTTTATCCACATCTCTGCTTTCTCCGCCGCCTTCAATATCTTTTCTTTAACCCCTTCCCATCCTACCCTCCCTTTTTCCTTTTCCCTCTCTTTTCTTATCTCCTCCACAAATTTCTCTGCTTTCTCCTCATTCCATCTCAACCTCTTGCTTTGTTGCTCCGCTTCATCCTCCCTATCTTCTTCCTTTCCCTTTTTCCTTCCTTCAATCGCGAATCTTATCGGTAGGTGGTCCGATTCTATTCTCTCTACCACCTCCATCCATTTTATTTCTTCCTCCTCTCCCCTATCCACTGCCATTATGTAATCTATTACCGAACCACAACTTTCACCCCCCCCCCCCCCCTGCAAACGTTATCCTTCCGACCCTGTCCCCTTTTGTTCTCCCGTTCAACACCTTCAAGCCCACCTCCTCACACAGTTGTAGTAGTCTTCTCCCTTCTGTATTTGTTATCCTATCCTGTGATCTTCTCCTTTCCCACTCTTCCTCGTCTCTTCCACCCTCGTTCATTGCGTGCTCCTCTCCTATTCGTGCATTTAAATCCCCGATAATCAGCACTCTCTCTCTCTCTTTCTCGCCTCCTCCAGTATTCTACTTGTCAGGCATTTTTCAATTTTCCGCATTCCCACGTTATTGTACACAGATATAATTGCTGTTCTTTTCATACCATTGTCGTTAGTCATTACAAGCCCGAATTCCCATACCACTATTTTCCAATTTTTTTCTTGGCTCATTCTTATTCCTACTGCCTGCCCTCCTTTTGCCCTTCCCTTTTTGATCTGCTTTTCTCTGTATGCTGCTTTAAACTCCCATTTACATTTCTCGCTCATTTTCTCCCTTGCTTTTTCTTCATCCTTTTCCTCTACCCACGTCTCTTGCAGCAGCAACATATCGGCTTCCTCCAAGACCTCCCACGCTTCTCCAATTTTAAATATACCCGCGACATTCCACAATATTATTTTTAATTCCCCACCGCTTTCCTTCTTCTCCTCTTGTTCGCAATCTTCTGGGTCTGTCCTCTCCCCTCCTTCCCTCTTCCCTCTTCTTTCTTCTTGTCTTCATCCCGCCCACATACCTCTATTCCTCGTCCGAAAGGGCTGCGGCCATCTCTCCCCGTTTCGCCCCCCTTCGACGTCTCCTCTTCTCTCTTCCCGCCAGTTTTCGGTGACTCCTCTCCTCTCTCCCCGCCAGTTTTCGGTGTCTCCTCTCCTCTCTTCCCGCCAGGTTTTGATGTCTCCTCTCCTCTCGTTCCATCTCCACCATTTTTCCGCCATCCAGATCCTCATCTGCCTCACCTCCACCTGTCTGCCGTGTCTTTTTTCATTGGCCGCCATCTCCCAGAGCCATCTTTGCACCTCCTTTTCTCTTTTTGTTCGGTAATGCCCAATCCTAATCCCATCGTCCCTTAGATCTCTTCCTCTTTTCATCGTTTCGTTTTTTTTCATTCCACTTTTGGAATTTCAGCACTACCACACCTCTGCTCACCCATTTTGTCGTTGCCTGCCTCCTGATCTCCTGCCTGCATCTCTCTTCTATCTTCCTCAGGACATCACCTTTATTATTTCCTCCCCATTCCTTGCAGTTGATTTTTATATTATTTTTTCTGTCCTTCCTTCTCATTTTTTCCTCTCTCCACTCCCATGCGTTTAGAGGTGTCGGCTTTCTTTTCAGAATTTCTCATCTCTTATCCCTCTCTTCGTTTCCCCTCTCATTATTGTTTTCGTCCATCTCACCTTCCCTTCTTTTCCCTTCTCTTACCACTGTCCACTCTGCTCCTGCAGTCCTTCTCTTCCTGCCATCCCCCTCGTATCCTCCATTGTTCATCGTATCTTCTTATTATTCTCCACCCTCCTGCTCCGTCCTCTCCTCTCTCTTCCGCTGTTGACCTTATCTCTGCCGATCTTCTCTCCTTTCCCCCGCACTCTTCCCATTCCGTGCTGTTCGTCCTCTTCTCCGTTCTCTCTTTTTCTTCCAATCTCCCCCTCCATCCTATTGATTGTGTCCATAAGGTGCCGTCTCTCCTCTCTCCATCTCGTTCGCTCCTGCTCCATTTTTTCTCTCATCTCCTTCATTTTGTTTTTATACTCCGCAATTTCTCCCTGTCTTTTATTGCACTCCTCACATCGACCTTCCTCCTCTGCTTCGCATTTTTGTTTTATCTTATTTATCTCCCTCTACCACCATTCTTTCAGCCTCCTTTCCACCTCTGCCATACTATTCTTCATCGTCCCTCTCATTCTTGTCTCTGCCTCTTGCAATTCTCTCTTCCACGTAAACACTCCATCGGCCCTATCCGTCCACACCAGATTCTCCTCCTCTCCTTCTCCCTCTTTTTCCAGGCACTTTTCCTCCTCTCCGTTCCCTTCCTCTCCTTTGTCCTCTTCCTCGCTATTCTGGTTCTTTTCTTCCTCCTCTTTCTCTTCTCCTTTTTTCTTCCTCTTTTTTACCGGGGGCGATTGCGACATGCTTCCTCCGCCCGGCGATCTGAACACGTTAAAGAATTCCCTTACATCTCTATTCGCTTCTCCCCTCTTTGGGCGCCCTCTCTTCCTTCTCGCCGCCACTTCTTCCTCCTGCTCTTCTTTGCCGGCCGCCGCATCTTCCTGCTCTGCTTTACCCGGCGACTCACCAACGTTGTTCTTTCTCGGCCCGCAGCGCTTCTGTTCCCCTTCGGCCGTCTGCTTTCCTCTCGCAACCTCACCCCTTGCCTCTCCGCCGTCGTCACCCCTAACCTCCTTTCCCCACATTCGCACTTTATTCCTTCCAATTCCACTCGCCTCCTTTTCCAAAGCTTTCAAAGGCAAGCTTTTCAGAGGCAAAAATATTTATTTTTTTGCGTACTATACACTGGATATAAGAATGGTGCAGATAACAACAAATTTCATATTGTTTATTGCAAATATGCAATTTTTGTCATACGTACCTCAGAGAGTTCTTAACCGATTGGAATGCAAATTTGCATACGGGTAGAGGGTAACAAAATAAAGTTGGGTGTTTTCTTGTTTTTCCGATATCGCATAATTAAGGGGTTGAAACTACCCTTTGATTTTTTACTCAACTACATCGTCTAATGCTCCCTTCATCGTCTAAGCTGGCCTTTTGCCATTCCGGGTTAAATTGACGTTAATATAAATTTGTTTGAATACTCGAGTACATATTTATAAATGCCACTCACCCCCCCCCCCCCAATCATCCCCCTTCCGACAGTTCAAAGTTCTTACCGCGCGGCATGGATGAAAATTTGTAGAAATGAAATGGGTTAGACTCGAAGTTCAATCAGTCAAAATAATCGATACAAACTTCCCTGTTTTGGCTTAACATTACCCTTAAGGGGGCAACACAAAAATTTTTTCATTCGTGAACGGGCGGAGATAAAAAAAAGTTTATAGTTGCTCTTCGTTGACAAAACGTGTTGCTCTTCGACTACTAGACGTTCGTGATAATAATGATGAATATAACAACAAATGGCGTATGTTTATGGGAATGAAATGGTTTTTTCCATTTTGATAGACATATTTATTTAACTGAAGAAAATATTTCATTCGCCACCTGCAAATGCAGGATTTATTTGACTAGAATAAGATTCTCTTCATTTTACGAAACCTTTCTCTCGGTGGGTGTATGTTGGAGATACGTTTCTATTGTAATTTCTGTAGGAAATAGGGTTTTGGAGGACGGAATTCAATAGGCAGTTGCCATATATGGTGAGTGGATAAAAAATAAGTTAGAAAAATGTTTGTTTTAATAGTTAAAACGAGGCAACATAACAAAGAAAATACTCACGTGCCACATTGTCCACCATGAATGCTCCATTATCTTTCTGCACGTCGAATCGTGTAACTTCCTGTAACAAAAACATTTACAAAATAATTACATTCGGTAATTGGTAATGGATTCGAAAAACAAAATTACTTTAAAGTTATTGTAATTTATCTTCAGATAAATAAAATTGAATGCGAGTCAATCGGAGTGAGTATACGCGAATGAGTGCGAGTAAAATTTTCAGACAAACTTTCAAATGTTTTACACAATAACATTAAATTTTGAACATTTTATCATCATTTTCAATTCTGGACATAAATCCTTAAAATACAAAATACATCGGTCTTTAGTATCGAATTTTTTTCTAAATACAAAATACAATCGTATTTACCATCGAACTTTTCATAAAATGCAAAATACGAAGGTATGTAGTATCGAAACTACTGAATCCTACTGGATTCAATATTCGTTTCGAAAATGAATCCTGAATCCTACTGGATTCAGTATTCGTTCCGAAAATGAATCCTGAATTCCACTGGATTTAGTATTCGTTTCGAAAATGAATAACGAATCCTACTAGATTCAGTATTCGTTGAAAAATGAATAATGCATCAAACTGAATTCAGTATTCATTTAAACATACGTAATAAATCCAATTCGTTTGAGTATTCACTCCGTATTCCAATATCATGAAGTTGAATAATCTTGAAAAATTGGCAGAAAACGTGTTTATTCTATTAAAACCTGGGATAAGAGATGGGCATATTCGAATACATATCAGATGGATATTAAATAATCATCAAATTAAATAATCTTGAAAAATACTATCAAGAGTTTGGTCTATATATGATATTATCTATAATAAATAGACTATCAAAGGCTTGGTGATAGTCTATATATGATAGTTAGTCAGCGCTTGGTGATAGAAGACAATTGCGGCTCGCGAAATATTAAGCGCTTAGTGATAGCAAACGGTCACGGTCCAAAGAATAATCCGTGCGTGGATAAATTTTCCAATGGAAAATATTGCGAGTACAAGTATAACTATCAGTGAAAGTATTGAGAGCAGCGAACGGTATAATAACGTTGACATGAACGAAGAGTTGTCTGAATGCAGTACTGAGTCAAGTACCGTCAACGTAATATCGGAAGCATCCAATGTAAAAACGGAACTGCAAAAACAGTGTGCAACGAAGGCATATTTGGATGGCCACTTTTTTGAAGTTATATTGGAGCATTCGTGTAAACAAATCGTTTCGGCAATGTGTAAATTGTGCACCGACGAAAAGATAGTCAAAGGACCATTGGAATCATCGTCGAACTTCGTAAAACACCTTAAAGTAATTTGATTTATTTTCAGTTTCATCTTTTATCAAAATTCAAGATTACAGATGCATTGTAAAAAATGTGTGTGCATTTAAAATTTGTTCCGTAATATTATCGTAGAAAGTACATAAAGGAGTATATCCGGTGGAATACAATAACTATAAAGAATCCATCAAGCGCCGAAGATTGAAAGATGGAGCAATAACGAAAAGACGCCGAAGAGGAACGTGCACATTTTCACAGGAGAAATACGAATCCGGTGTAGCAAAATTTATATTGGAAGGTAAATTGCCATTTTCTGCAGTAAAACTGCCATATTTTCGTAATTTTATCGACGACTTGGAAATACGAGCTGCCGATAATACACCGCTTAAACATATATCGAAGCGCACATTGGTACGGCGTGTTGACGAGCTATTCGCCGAAAAAATGGACATTATCCGAAACATGATAAATAATGAGGTGCAATACATCTGTACTACCGCTGACGTATGATCCTCCAGTACTCGATCATTCCTAGGAATAACAGCTCACTGCCTAAGATATTATAAGATCTTATATTTTGCAATATGCAAAATAGAATAACTATTGTAATTGAGTTAGGGTCAGTACAATTTAAATAATGGAGCGACTTAAATTTTCCTAGTGGCATTGCAATTTTGGATCCATTTGCAAGAAATATCAATCAACTAGATTCGAGTTGCATTTTTTTGTACATTTCATAATATATTCGATATACCAATGATATAGTAAAAATATATAACAAAATGGGTATTTTTAAGCGCACGGAGGATGTAGTTATATGTATCTGGAATTCATATTGTATTATTATTTTTATTGAGGGCTATTTATTTATTGCAGATTGACCCAAACAAGTTCGTCCGAAAATCCGCAGCGATAGCATGCCGACGTTTCACTGAAACGCATAGCTACGATAAAGTCGGCGAATTGCTAAGCATGATCCATTCATCTTTTTGCCTAAATACCAAAAAGATTGTGGCTACGGTCACAGATAATGGATCGAATTTTGTGAAGGCTTTTCGAGAATTTGGAGTCTCGGCAACAACGCAGGACATATCGGAAGATGGAACTGACGAAGAAGATGAAGACGCTCTAACAGAAACAGACACGAATATTGCTGTATATGACGAAGAGTTAGAAATTCGTCTTCCACGACATCTTCGCTGCGCCAGTCATACTATGAACTTGGTAGCAACAACTGACGTAATGAAAACAATTAAACAGACGCGTGCCCTCCGCAAACAGCACGATCACACCATGGTTCGATGCAATATGCTCTGGAAGATGTTGCGGTCACCAAAGCAACGAGAGATCATGACGAAGACCATGGGGAAAGCATTATCTCGGCCAGTTGTAACACGCTGGAATTCGTTGTATTCCTCATTGGAGCAAATTGCGAGCCTCCGAGGTCAAATAAATAATCTTAACACCGTGATCGACAATAAGATACCTCTGACGGAATCGGATTATGCGTTGTGACGTGATTTTCCCGACGTAGGGAAAAGTCACGGTCCCAAGGCTGTTACCTGGTTTGCCCTCGCCGCACAACCCAACGATCGTCACGCGCTACCGATTATTGGATTTGGTCTTTTTTTTTATGTACTGCCGTTATGGAAAAATTATGTTAAGTGACAGTGTTGTCCGAGGGATGTTTTAGGGAGGAAACGGCACGGCGTTCGATCCTGACGAAGAGAAGGGTACTCGACGTAACGAGTTACCCGTCAGGAAAGAACGGCTGGCGAGTACGCACGAGGAATTGATGCAGGTCCGGCTGCAATACCGGCGCCCCGCTGTTAGGTGCATCGTGCATGAGGGGAAGCGGAGGTTTTTAGATTGCGGGCGAGAGCGGGAACCTCTCGCGCCGCCGACGTAAGTGCTCCCCTATGCACGATGACTATGGGGGTACGATTTTCGGCGTACTCGCAAGATCTCGAGTAACGTCGATAATTACGATTTCGTTGGGGTAAGTATTGTGTCGAGCGAGAGGGCAGTAGCTCCCGATGATAGATTTCGTGTTTCGGCTGATCGAAATATGATTGGTCGAAAATCAGTTGTTACCGTGTCGCGCTCGAGACCAGAGAGGTCTCGCGAAGCATCGTAGAGAGAGAGCGAGGTGTCTCGCTCTCGCTTACGCGTCATGTGTAAGTCGCGCTCTCTCCCTCTAGGCACTTGCTCTAGAGTCGTTGTTCGTCTCTCGCCGAGGTGAGAGGTGTAAGTTCGCGTACGCGCTATAGGGAGTTCCGTGTCGACCCGGCTCCCTATAGATGAAATAAATTCGCGTTTTCTCGATCGCTCTCGTAAAACAAATTAGTTCTCGCAATATAAAAATTAATCTATCGATTCCGATGGTTAAAAATTAAGCTCTCGTGATGGTTATTGTGATTTGTTTTGCTGACGATTTCGTGTTCAGAAGTTTTCGTGAGTGAATTCGTAGAGTTCATGTTCTCGTTTTCTGATCGAGACTCAGTCTCTCGCGAAAAATTAACGACGTTTTGGTGCCATCTCGGAGTGACGTACCCCGACCCTCTCTACCATAATCGACAACCTGAGCGGCCGAGCGTTTCCGGTTTGTCGATCTCGCTAGCGCATCCAGGTGGACCGGATTGTCACCTCCGGCGAAACAAAAGTGACCCGATCCACGCAGGTAAGTCGTGAGCATGGAGGGGCCGGGTCCTTCCCTCCCGACCCCCAGGTTGTGCCGGGTGTCGATACCGGCGAAATAAAAATCGACTGGCGCCCTGCCGTCAAAATTGCGGATGCGGCAGCGAGAGAGAGACGACCGAAGGTGACGATAGCGGAAGGTTTCCGGAAATTCGTCACAAATGGCGTCCAACGTGGGGCCCGACCGAGATGGCCAGTCCCGAAGGAAAAATTACGATTTTTCTGGCTATCGGAAAGCCCTGAGAAACATTAATTTCTCAGGGAATAAAAGATTCTCGTATCTCGCTCGAAGTGTCGGGTAGACACGGAGAGCGTTAGAAAAGAATATCGAATGTTCTCGATGTGCGAATAACCTATTGTCCGATTTTGGCCGTTCTTAGAATCGCGCTCGAAATTTGGACAAACAAGTTTTTCTATTCTCCCCTTCCAGGGCTTCACACTGCTCTCGGTACCCGACATTGGAGAAATTAGCGTTAGTCTAATTTGAATTCTCCGATCGACCGGCCAGTAACAAACCCCCGTTCTATTAACACCCCGCTACCGAGATTTGTCATTTGTGCGTCCTTGCGTGGAGTGAAGTGCAGTGATCGACTAAAGTGACGCTTATTAGCCGTGATATCGACCAACAAAACGTAGCTCCCGATACGACCGGAAAGCCGCAGCAACCGAGTGAGTACCCGTGCGTTACCGCGTGAGATTTACTCACAATTTTATATGAACCGAAGTTGATTTCTGATCTCGGCATTGGTTAAATTCTGTTGCGTTCCCTGATCGCCCGTCGAGTTACCTCGATTATCAAATTACCTCTACGAGCCGCTCCCGAAGAGGAGGAGGGGAGTAATTAATTCTCCTCATTACTCCGCCGCTACCGAAATTCCATTCGATTTGGAATAATTTTAAGATCTTGAGATTTTGATCTTGGAAAAAAAAAAGTAAGGTTTCGATAATTTTTATTTTTTTTTATTTTGCATTTTGAAGTTACCCTCAGTCACTCTATATATCCTGAGCTTTACTGGTTTAATTCTTTTGAATATATTTTTTTTATCTTAAAAAAAAAAAAAAAAAATTTTTGTTGTACGAGTTGGGCCATTCACATTTATTATTTTTTTTTTCTCGATGATTTGGATACTGCACCGTTCTTGTTTGAAGGGTTGAAAATTGAAAAAAGAAAAAAAAAAAAAAGAAAAATTTGAAGAGAGGAAAGTCACGCAGCGAATCGCGCGGGCTGAACTAAATTATGGTAAAGGTTTGATTTCTTCGATACTTTAAGGTTGTGGATTTTGATATTTCAAAAAAAAAAAAAAAAAAAAAAAAAACCCGAGATTTTTTATCCTGATTCTTCTTTTTGCATTTTGAACCTCTGCGTATGAAGATTGAAGATTGAATATTTTAATAGTCTATCCATTTCAACGTTTTTTTTTCTTGATTATCTGCTTTTGATTAATTTGATCATCTGATTTTGACTATTCTGATTACCTGAGTATTTTAAGACCTTGATGTTGATATTTGACGTTAGGATTTTGAGTTTATTGTACCTTTTGGCATCTTGAATTTTCTTTTCTTTAAAAAAAAAAAAAAAAAAATCAATTTTCGAGATTTGGATATTTTCATTTTGATACAGGATTTTGATATTTTGAGTTTTGACCTTTTGAGATTTTCACTATTTTGAGAGTTCGATTTTGATAGTCGATTTTGATAGTCAATTTTGATATTTTGAGTTTCCTTTTTTTTTGGCATTTTGACATTTTCGGTTTTTTTTTTTGTACTGATAAGTGATTAGTGGAGCCGCCAATTCTAGGTGAAAAGTTTCGGTTCCCTTTTGGGGCGTATTCGCTCCGGATACCGGAAAAGGGGGAAAACGGAAGGCCCCGGACCTCCCCTACTAAACTAGCTCTCGCCCAGTACTACACCGCTCCCGAAAAAAAAAAAAAAAAAAAAAAAAATTTGTTCCCGATCGCGACTACCATACACAATACCGAGATGGCGCAGGCAGAGGACGCGACGGGCCGCCGATCCCCAGCCACGGAGTATCCGGACGACTCCGACGCGTCTGCCAAGGGTGCCAAACCCAAATGTCCCGACTCCCTCCGCCAAGAGGGAGCGCGATACCGACGTCGGGCCCTGGGACCCACCCCGGGCCCCTTAGACAATTTCGAACTGCCGCGGTTGCATCCGCAAGCGGTAGAGGACGTTCCCGAGGCACACCCGCGATCTCGCAGCCCGCCTTTCGGCCGGCCGAGCTACGCGGGTGCGGCTACCAGACGCCGGCTCAGCATCAGACGGGAGGATCTCTCCATGTCCGAAAGCGACCGGATCCCGCAGAGACACCGGCGAACGTTGTCTCCCCATCGCGCCCTCCAGGAGGTGAGGCGATGGGACCTCTCGTTCTCGGGGCGACGGAATGAGGATGTGGAGGATTTCCTCTCCGTCGTCGAGGAAGGTCGCTCCCTGATTCCTATCCGGGACGAGGACCTCCTGAAGACTCTGGCTTTCTGCCTGAGTGGTCTTGCGCGCACGTGGTACCGGCAGGCCCGAATCACGTTCGCGAACTGGGAAGCGGCGAAAGCCGCGTTTCGAGAACGCTTCTCCGATCCCGACTATCAGATCGCACTACGCGAAGAGATAGCTCGCCGGACTCAAGGAGAAGCGGAGTCCGCTCTCGATTTTATAAGTTGTATGGGTGCGTTATTCGCACGGCTGGACCCTCCGTGGACGGAGCGGGAATGCGTGCGGTATGCCCACCGCAACATGCTCCCGTCGTACCGTCTTGTGATACCCTTGGGTGAGCACATGACGATGCGAGAATTACAGCGTGCGGCAGCTCGTCAGGAGCAAATCCTGAGGAGCGCCAACACCCGACGCCCACCTCCGCGGCCAGAGGCATACCTCTGCCCGGGGTACGCGTACCGGGAGCCACGATTACCGCCCCGCTACCTGAGACGGCAAGAACTTCGAGCCCTCCAGGCCGAAGACGCCGCCGATCCCGAGCCTGACCTCGACGAAGAAGTCGAGGCGGTACTCCCGGAAATGTTGGAGGCGTTAATGCCCCCGAAGACACGAGGCGCCCAGAGACCGAGCAATCGGTCGCGAGGGCCGCCAGCTCCCGTACCCGCTCGTAGTCGAGCACCGTTACCGGCCAAAGGAAGCGATCCGCCACGATCCACCAAGGCAGTCGCAACCCCCCTCTCGAAATCGGACCTTGCTCCACCCACGCGTTCCACACCACAGTGCTGGAACTGTGATGGGCAAGACCACCGCTACCGAGACTGCCAGGCACCTCGCCGGTTATTCTGTTACCGATGTGGCTTGTCCGGTATCACGACCCCTCGGTGCACTTTCTGCAACCGGGGAAACGCGGACTGAGGTGCCCTCTCCGGGTCACGACGCCTCGTCCGAGTAACGGACCCGGACGAACTTCCTTCCCGAACCGCTCTCGCCTACCGAAGCCCTGCACCAATACTACCGAACGTAAATTACCGCAGGAGCTAATCTCGAGCCAGGCATCAGACTCGGATCCGGCGTTGTTGGCTGATCAGCCACCGCTGGACGAGGTACTGATCAACGCAGCTACTCGCGCTGGCCTTATCGCCTTCCGGGTTGAGGTGATGATACACACCACCCCGGTCAAAGCTCTCGTTGACTCTGGGGCGACACGAACGTTCGCCGGGCACGCTCTTATAGGGCGGCTCGGGAAGCTCGGAGTCGCCACCAAGGAAGTCGCACCACGATCGGTCCTGGTGGCTAACAGCCAGGTCGAAACCGTACGCACGGCCTCCGAGATACCGGCAATCCTAAATAGACGATCTACGCCTGCTCTCGCCTACCACCTGGAGTCTCTCTCTGAGGATCTGATTCTCGGGTTGGACTTTCTACGCTCCGCGAGAATGGTGGTCGATTTCTTCGGGGAGTCGTGGTATTTCCGCGACGAGCCCGAGACCCACTACTCGTTTGTTCCCGAGGAGAGCGCACCCCGTCTGGCAATGTGTCACGGGCTACGAACTCCAACTTCCGACGAGGCTACTCGCTTGAGCGAGTTCCTCAACGCTCACGTACCCTCAGTCGACGCCGAATCGGCAGTGACCTCCCTCGTCTCACACGAGATAGAAGTAGGAGACAGTCCGCCGGTCAAGCAACGACCGTATCCCGTAACGCCGATTATTCGCGACATCATGTGGACCGAGGTCGACAAGATGCTCGCGACGGACGTTATCGAGCCGTCTAAAAGCGACTGGGCGAGTCCCGTCGTTATGGTCAAGAAACTAAACGGCAAATACCGGTTCTGCATAGATTACCGCAAAGTTAACGTCACGAAGAAGGATGCTTATCCCATCCCGAACATGACGGGCATACTCGATGAGTTGAGACAGGCTAACTACATCTCAACTCTCGATTTGAGACAAGCCTATTGGCGGGTCCCGATGGCACCCGCCTCGCGGGAAGTCACGCTTTCGTAGTGCCAGGACGGGGCCTCTTCCAATTTAAGAGGATGCCCTACGGCCTCACAAACGCTCCCGCAACATTCCAACGAATGTTGGACCGCCTTATCGGCGCGGAGATGTATCCTCACGTCTTCGTGTATCTCGATGATATTATTATCATCTCTCGAACCTTCGAAGAACACCTGACGTGCCTTCGAAGGGTGCTCGAAAAGATCTCTAAGGCTGGATTGGCGATCAACCGAGAGAAAAGCGAGTTTTGTCGCTCACAAGTTCGCTACCTCGAATTCCTCGTCAACAGCCAAGGTCTCGAAGTCGACCCAGAAAAGACAGCTCCCGTATTAAATTTTCCAGCGCCGAAGAACATTCGGCAGTTACGTCGCTTCTTAGGCATGGCGTCGTGGTATCGCCGGTTCATCCCCGAGTTTGCAACCGTCGCTGAACCACTGACCCAGCTCACGAAGAAAAGTACCGCTTGGAGTTGCGAGGCAGCCCAGCAAGAAGCCCTCGATGTGCTGAAGCTGCGGTTGACGAGTGCACCGACGCTCGCCTGCCCCGACTTCTCGTTACCGTTTACCCTCCAGACCGACGCTAGTGGTGTCGGCCTCGGAGCGGTGTTGACGCAAGTTATCGATGGTCACGAAAGAGTTATCGCTTACGCGAGCCGCGCCCTATCAGAGCCCGAGAAGAAATACTCGGTGACTGAGCAGGAGTGCCTCGCCGTGCTATGGTCCATCCGAAAGTTCCGCTGTTACCTGGAAGGGTACGCGTTCACGGTGGTTACCGATCACAGTAGCCTCCGGTGGCTCCATAACTTGAAGAATCCCACCGGCCGACTCGCGCGGTGGGCTCTCGAGTTGATGGAGTACGACTTCGTAATCGTTCACCGGAAAGGAGCGCTACACCACGTTCCCGACGCGCTTTCGCGAATCCCGGAAGGACACTCGGAGGCAGTAACCTGTCTACGTGAAACCCAAGATGTCTGGTATCGCCGCAAGATGCGCGACGTTACTCACGCTCCCGACAGATTTCCCGACTGGAAGGTCGTCGAGGAAAAATTGTATTTCCACCGACCTTCCGGCCTCGCGGAAGCAGAACTGGAAGATCTCGATGTGTGGAAGCTGGTGCTTCCTCGCGAATCTCGCCCAATCGCCCTCCAGGAGTACCACGCGCTCCCTCAAGCCGGCCACCTGGGGGTAGAAAAGACGTACCGACGCCTGGCGAATACGTACTACTGGCCGAACCTATTCAAGGACGTGGTCACGTATGTACGCCAGTGCGATACCTGCCAGCGCTGTAAGGTGGAACAGCGAGCTCTCGCCGGCCTTATGAGTCACCGCGTTATCGAGGAACCATGGATGATGGTAGCCACCGACATCATGGGTCCAGTTACACCGAGCTCGTCCGGCCACGCCTACCTACTCGTGGCTCAGGACCTCTACACGAAGTGGATTGAGGTCCAGCCGCTGAGGAAGGCGAACGGCAAGACGATCGCCAAAGCTCTCGATGAACTTGTGGTTACCCGGTGGGGCGCACCCCGGGTACTCCACACGGATAACGGCACGGAGTTCGTTAATCGCGATATCCGGCAATTTACCGAGCGCGTGGGGATGAGGCATAGCACCACTCCGCCATACCATCCTCAAGCCAACCCTACCGAACGGGTCAACCGCGTGGTCAAAACCATGATCCGCGCCTTCCTGGGTCACAACCACCGGGAATGGGACCAGCAGCTCCACGAATTCCGATTCGCCTATAACACGGCGTACCATAATTCTCTCCAGGCGACGCCGGCCTTTGCGAATTTTAGTCGTGAACCGCCGGCTGCCCCCTCCCTTCGGCGAAGGACCGAAGGCGCTACCGAGATAACTCCACGGCCAGTGGAGGATTGGCTACAGAGGATGGCCCGCCTCGACACACTGAGAAAGGCCTTCACCCATGCTCTCGATGAAGCGTTTCGGCGGCAAGCCGGGCAGTATAACCGCCACCACCGAGATCATAAATTCGCGGTCGGTGAGCTGGTGCTGCGCCGAGCACACCGGTTATCGTCCGCGGCGAAGCATATCACGGCGGCCCTACTACCTCCATTCGAGCGGCCGTACGTGATTGCGAAGCAGCTGTCCCGAGTAGTTTTCGAACTCTCCGATCTCGACGGGCGATCAGTAGGCAAGGCTTCGGTCAAGGACCTGAAGCCTTACAAAAACCCCGTAGTACCGGACTAACATGGTTCTCTGTTTCAGGAAAAATGGAACACCAGCAAACGACGAAGAACGAGGAGGTCGTCGTGCTCTCGGACGGCGAGGGGGGCGGATGGTTTGACGACATGCTTCGGGCCACCGCCACCCTCTAGCCGCCACAGGTAAAGGGGGAGCTCCTCCAGGCGTGCGTGGCGACACTGGCGGAGGCCGACCCCGGAGACTCAGAATCAATGGAGGAGTTGGTTCGAGTGGTCCGGGAGTTGGCCCACGGCACCCTGGACACGGAGCCCTCCGAGCCGGCTCCCGCCAAAATCGACCCGGAGCCCCGGACGTCGTCGACTCGTCGTCGGAGGCGCCGACGATCCCGAGCCGCGCGGAAGGCGGGGAATCCCGTCGCGGCGGCACCGACCGCGGCCACGCCACCGCCGACGGTCCCGATACCGATGACGCCAGCGTCATCGCAGGCGTCGCTACCGAACACCCCGCCCCAAGCATCCCGCCGAGTGCTGGAGCGAGCGTGTTACAATTGCCGCCAGCTGGGGCACTGCGAGTAGCAGTGTCCCAGCAGCGGACCCCCCACCGAGGTCTTCTGCCGCCGGTGCGGCCGTCGGGGTAAAACCCTGCGGACGTGTCCGGCGTGCAGTGAGGGCTGGCGGAGGATGGGCCCGTATGTCCCGCTGGCTAGACGGAACGTACCGCGGGAGGAACTCCGGGCCCTGAGGGTCCCGCGGTCGGCCCGCCGGTCGAGGACTACCGCTCCCGCGGAATAAGGTAACCATACCTCGCTCTCGTGGCATCGGGCCTAACGGCCCGCGATCCCGCTAACGTCTCCCCGTTATAGTTCCCGTATAAAGTGGCCGAAAGGCCTAGCTCTCGTAACATCGGGCCTAACGGCCCTTGATCCCGCTAACGTCTCCACGTTAAAGCTCCCGTATAAAACGGCCGAAAGGCCTAGCTCTCGTAACCTCGGGCCTGACGGCCCGGGATCCCGCTGACGCCTACTGGGTATAGCTCCCGTACCAGACGGCAGAAATGCCGAGCTCTCGTAAAATCGGGCCTAACGGCCCGTGCTCCCGACGATTCTCCCCGGTCAAGCCCTGGTAGAGATCAAATACCGGGAGTTATTAGTGAAGATTTTCTTCCGCCCTTTTGGCGATCTCCAGGTTCTCGAGGGCACGGATGGATCCGCCAACAGCGAACATCCACGGATCACGGTCGCCGATTAACAAGGACGAAGGGGAGAAGTATTGGCGAACTTGGCGACGAGGATGGTAAGTCCCACACTCCCCCAAGGGCTCTCTATATTCATGTTGTGGCGTACGAGTGAAGTTCTTATGTTGGAATTCGTACCGGTCTCGTTCCTATAGGTCTCGTTTATTTCGGCTATCCGAAACACACCCTAAGGGGTGGGGAGTTGTGACCTGATTTTCCCGACGTAGGGAAAAGTCGCGGTCCCAAGGCTGTTACCTGGTTTGCCCTCGCCGCACAACCCAACGATCGTCACGCGCTACCGATTATTGGATTTGGTCTTTTTTTTTTATGTACTGCCGTTATGGAAAAATTATGTTAAGTGACAGTGTTGTCCGAGGGATGTTTTAGGGAGGAAACGGCACGGCATTCGATCCTGACGAAGAGAAGGGTGCTCGACGTAACGAGTTACCCGTCAGGAAAGAACGGCTGGCGAGTACGCACGAGGAATTGATGCAGGTCCGGCTGCAATACCGGCGCCCCGCTGTTAGGTGCATCGTGCATGAGGGGAAGCGGAGGTTTTTAGATTGCGGGCGAGAGCGGGAACCTCTCGCGCCGCCGACGTAAGTGCTCCCCTATGCACGATGACCATGGGGGTAAAATTTTCGGCGTACTCGCAAGATCTCGAGTAACGTCGATAATTACGATTTCGTTGGGGTAAGTATTGTGTCGAGCGAGAGGGCAGTAGCTCCCGATGATAGATTTCGTGTTTCGGCTGATCGAAATATGATTGGTCGAAAATCAGTTGTTACCGTGTCGCGCTCGAGACCAGAGAGGTCTCGCGAAGCATCGTAGAGAGAGCGAGGTGTCTCTGTCTCGCATACGCGCCATGCGTATGCTGAGTTCTCTCTCTAAGTACGCGCTCTAGTCGTGTCTCGCTCTCGCTTACGCGTCATGTGTAAGTCGCGCTCTCTCCCTCTAGGCACTCGCTCTAGAGTCGTTGTTCGTCTCTCGCCGAGGTGAGAGGTGTAAGTTCGCGTACGCGCTATAGGGAGTTCCGTGTCGACCCGGCTCCCTATAGATGAAATAAATTCGCGTTTTTTCGATCGCTCTCGTAAAACAAATTAGTTCTCGCAATATAAAAATTAATCTATCGATTCCGATGGTTAAAAATTAAGCTTGTTACACGCCGCTTCGCGTCCCATTTTTTCGTCGAGTATTTTACCCGCAAACTAAGCGTACAACCGCCGCGCCAATCAGCGCCCAGCGCCCGAAGTATATCTATATCGAGCCTAGCGGCCGACCGAACGAACAACCGCCGCACCAATCAGCGCTCGCGCTCGGTCGAGTACACGCTGTATACCTATACCCGGCGCAACGCTCAAGTCGCGCGCTGATTGGTGCGCCGCTTGAGACCTGATGGGTATATAAGCGGCCCAGCCACGGGCCTCGGTGTCAAATTTTTGCCTAAAATCTAATATTTTTGCCTAAAATCTAATATAAATAAAACACAAACTCTATTATTCATAACAAATCTTAATATAAATCATCTAGTTAGTACATTATTTAGTACAGGAATAGATGTTATCTTCGCATATGTACATATAAACTGTAAATAACCTGTCCTAAATATAAATAAAGTATTTTCAAAATCAAAATCAAATCCTCGGTGTCAGTCGTCTCGGCGAGAGCGCCGAACTCGGTGCCCCGACAAGAACTCCAGATATCACTTGTACTCACCGTAGCAAAGTTAATATAAAATAAAACTCTTTAATTCAAGGAACACTCTCCGTCTCGAACCAATCTTATTATCACGACCCACCTCCTCGCCATCGATGACTGGGAAGCGACATCGTACCTCCTCATATTACCGCCGCCTGGACCGTCGCGCCGAAGCTCGACACTCAGCCCTGACCAACTCCGCAATTAGCCGGACCCACGGACTTTCTCAGGTTCCCACTAACGTACAGAACCGCGCTCCTCACCCTCCCGCCAAGGCCACCGCCCGGGCCACTCGGACGACGCCCCACCTGACTAACCCTCACTCGGCCCACCGTCCACGTGCCACCGCCTCCACTCACGAGGTTGTGGAGAAGGCCTTGGAGCGGCGAGCAACCAGGCCCACCAAGCCGGCCACAGTCGCTTCGGGGGTTGCGGCCAAGGAGGCTTTCCGGCTCTCCCCAAAGAAGCCGCTCCGACCCACCCAGCAGGCCGACCCTCAGGCGCTGAAGGAGTTGATACACCGGATCGGGAGACCGGCGGAAACTCGACCACGGATCGGCCTCATCGAGGGGCCACCTCCTCCGAAGCCACCCGCCGGGGACACCGCCTCGAGTCACCGGGGTCTTAACCCCCTCAACCGCCCTTTTAAGGGCAACCCGCTCTTGTCAGGGCGACCCGGGATTCCCCAAACCCGCTCGTACCTACCTCGATTACTCCGAAAAAGGGGCTGATAGGGCGTTGGTAGTCGGAACCTGAGAAGGCCACCCAACTCCCACCCCTCGGACCGAGCTCCCTCTCTCTCTCTCTCTCTCTCTCTCTCTTCCTGCCTCTCTCAGCATGCTTCGCCTCCGACCTCGGGGTTACCAGGAGACCAGCAGTAGGAACCTGAAAAGGTCACCTGATCCCCCCCCCCCTCCCCGACGGCCGAGGGCTTCCCACAAACGTATTCCCCGCTTGCAATGTTTTAACGGGAACAAATTATACCACCTCGCCCGTGGAATAACAAGCTCTCGTGATGGTTATTGTGATTTGTTTTGCTGACGATTTCGTGCTCAGAAGTTTTCGTGAGTGAATTCGTAGAGTTCATGTTCTCGTTTTCCGATCGAGACTCAGTCTCTCGCGAAAAATTAACGACGTTTTGGTGTCATCTCGGAGTGACGTACCCCGACCCTCTCTACCATAATCGACAACCTGAGCGGCCGAGCGTTTCCGGTTTGTCGATCTCGCTAGCGCATCCAGGTGGACCGGATTGTCACCTCCGGCGAAACAAAAGTGACCCGATCCACGCAGGTAAGTC
The DNA here is from genome assembly GCA_946811545.1 of Netelia fuscicornis. NCBI lineage: Eukaryota > Metazoa > Arthropoda > Insecta > Hymenoptera > Ichneumonidae > Netelia > Netelia fuscicornis. Next base: position 37,942,227 of record OX328014.1, on the reverse strand, counting down.
GTGAGCATGGAGGGGCCGGGTCGTTCCCTACCGACGCCCAGGTTGTGCCGGTTGTCGATACCGGCGAAATAAAAATCGACTGGCGCCCTGCCGGCAAAATTGCGGATGCGGCAGCAAGAGAGAGACGATCGAAGGTGACGATGGCGGAAGGTTTCCGGAAATTCGTCACAGCGTATATTGAGGAATATCTTGTATGTTTGCGGCCCATCGCTGAAACCATCAATAAGTTGCAGGGAGAAACATATTGTTTCTATGGTTATCTGACCATTAGCTTAATTTCGTTGTGGCGGCGAATCTGCAAATTGTTGGAGGAGAATGATTTATCTTATTGTAAACCAGTTCTGAAGGGCCTTATTGAAAGTATTAATACTAGATTTTCTGATTTTTTTACAATCGCGGGCAATGGGCGAGATGCTGCTATTGCAGCTGTTCTTTTTCCACAATTTAAAACCAAATGGACAGGAGGTTTAGACAACGTGGCTCAACAATTAGTTCGACAGGGGGTAATGGAGGCTGCGAAAAGCTTAACGAAGTCGGCGAACCCTACCCAAAACAACGTACCTGAGCCAGTGGACGATTTTTTTGATTTTGGCAATGATACAAATATTTTCGACGACAATAACGTTGTATTTGAATCGTCGGATACCGAAATAGAAGTTTTACGTTACCTAAAAGAACCATGTACCGATCAATTATCCATACTTAACGGATATCCTCGTGTGAAACAATTATTTATACGATATAACACACCACTTCCTTCATCTGCGCCAGTGGAACGCTTATTTTCTTATGCAACGATGATTAATTTGCCACAATATAATAGATTAAATAATGAAAACTTTGAGCAACGCGTACTAGCAGTCTGTAACGCAAAGCAAAGTTGGTCAAATTGCGTAGCATGAATTTTGTATTTAAAGTTACAGAAATGTGCGAAATCTGCATTGGCCAATACTCGTTGATCGATAAATGTTTACCGAATATGTTCATTTATATCTAATTCCATGTACCCCATGTATTCCAGATTTCAATGAAATAAACATGTTCTCTGTGAATTTTTCAAGATTATTTAATTTGATGATTATTTAATATCCATCTGATATGTATTCGAATATGCCCATCTCTTATCCCAGGTTTTAATAGAATAAACACGTTTTCTGCCAATTTTTCAAGATGATTCAACTTCATGATATTCGAATACGGAGTGAATACTCAAACGAATTGGATTTATTACGTATGTTTAAATGAATACTGAATTCAGTTTGATGCATTATTCATTTTTCAACGAATACTGAATCTAGTAGGATTCGTTATTCATTTTCGAAACGAATACTAAATCCAGTGGAATTCAGGATTCCTTTTTCGGAACGAATACTGAATCCAGTAGAATTCAGGATTCATTTTCGGAACGGATATTGAATCCAGTAGGATTCAGTATTCATTTTCGGAACAAATACTGGAGAGAAGGAGATTCATTATTCATTTTCGGAACGAATTTTGAATAAGTTTCTTGTATATTCATGAATACAAAAAAGATTCGAATATGCCCAAATCTGGCCCTTGGAATCAAACACAGTAAACAATTATCTAACAAAAAAAAACAAAAAAAACGAAATAGCATTAAAAACAGTTATGAACATAACCAAACTACACACTTAACCATATGTACTTAACCACATATATCTAATCATATAATCATATATACTCAATGATACATACATATATACCTATACTGGTGACTGGCGGGTGAGCGCAAGCACGCGTGTACGAGCGACAGTAAGTTCGGGTTAAAAGAGTGAAAAAGTCGACTGCAAAATAAAAACAGAGACAAAAAAGCAAGTGGAAATAGGGTAGGCTGTGTAGAGATAATAATTGAGATGATAACTGACGGAAAAGGTGAGATAATTGGAGAAATAAACTCAACGCCCGAAGATGAGGTTAGGCACGAACATGCAGAAGGAGCAGAAGGGGGGGCAGAGGATGAGGACGTGAATGAACAGAGCCACGGCAAAAAAGAGAAGCTCGTGGTAGAGGAAAGAGCAAATGGTAAAACAGAGCAAAGAGAGACCGAAAAAAAGAAGAGAAGGCGCCCTACAAAAAAAAACCTGACGAGAGCAGAAGGAACAAGGACGTGAGAGAATACTTTGGGAATATGGGGAACGGCGCGAACCGACCGGCTGAAAGAGGAGGGAGAGTTGTACACTCCCCACCATGTAAGGAACATGGTGGACGTGGCAAAATACCAGACATCACCAACCGGGAGGACTTGATAGAATTTGACAGCTACGTAGAAAATCCGGCGTGTCAAAGTGAAGATAACGGAAGGGAAGTAGGAGAGGAAAGGCAGCCGCCTGAACTTCACAATGAAAAAGGGATAGACGTAGAGCAGGTACGGGAAATGTTGGACCAACAAAAAAACGAAATGTTATAAAGCATAGGAGCAGTTGAAAAAAAATTCAAAGAAGAGCTTGTACGAGTTCATGAGCACTATAGAGAACGAGAAGAAAGAGAAGAGGCAAGAACACAGGAGATGAGCAAACAAATACAAAATATGGAAGAATTGTGGAAAAGAAGTATCGAAGTCTACGAGACAGAAATCCAGTGGTGGAAAGGTGTTGTTGAGGAAAAAGAAAGAAGAAGCAAACAAAGCAGCACTGAAAATCGGCGCCTGCAACGGATCCATGACAAAAAAAAAGAAGAGCGTAACTAAGAGAAGATAGGAGAAATACATGAGACGTGGTCAAAAAATCAAAAAAATCAAAGCAACAAACACGAGGATCGAGATAAAAATACGCAAAGAGAAGTAAATAACAATGTGTGGAGAGAAGAAGAAATTTGGCAAACGGTAGAAAGAGGAGATAAGCGAAGAAATACAATATTCAAAAACGCAGAGCAGCTTTAAAGAGAAAAAGAAGAAATAATAAACAGAAAGCCAGGTCCACTGGACAACAAGGAGTTCAGGATAGAAAAAAACATAAGAAAGCACAGGCGAAATAACGTAAGCATCATATAACCGGAAAGTGGGGAATATCGAGAGATAAGTAGAGTGGCGGATGAGATAGAGTAAAGGTGCAAGCAGCGCATCAGGCAACAGGCAGTGGAGAGGCATAGAAAAAGCGGAAGGTCCATCATCAGCTTCGAAAACTGGGGCGACAAAATGGAATTGCTCAGCAAAAGAAGCCGGTTGAAAGGAACGAATATATGGATCAACGATGACGCTACAAAAAGAGAAAACGAGGTACAAAAGTGGTTACGAGACATAGAAAAATATGAGAATGCACAAGGGAACCGAGCGGAGGCTAAATACATGAAAATAAGACTAGGAGACGAATGGTGGAGGTGGGATGAGACGAAAGGCGACATCGAGCCGGCCCAGAGATGGGAAGAGAGACAGCTAGGGCTATTTCGAGCACCATCGCAGCAGCTTTTCCGACAGCCCTTTCGGAGGGAGTGATACTGGGGAGAGAAGGGAAGAAGTACAGCAGGCAGGGGAGAAGTACAGAGGGAGGAGAGCGGAAGCGAGCGTACAAATAAGTACCAAAGAATGCAAAGTGATATTATGGAATGTAGCAGGTTTGTATAAAATTGGAGAGGCGTGGAAGGAGCTAGAAAAGTACGATATAGTAATTTTACAAGAAACTTGGGTAGAACAAAAAAACGAGTCAAACTGTAAGAAATACGTGAATAAAAAGTTCGTTTGGAAATTTAAAGCGGCGACTAAAAGCAAAGGAGTCGTGAAAGGAAGGGCGAAAGGGGGACAGGCGGTAGGGATTAAAAAAGAAATAAGCAAAAACTGGAATGTTGAAGAATGGGAATGGGGCTTAATAATCAGAAATGTAAGAGAAGAGCTATACTCTGTGATTACCGTATATAATAACGAGGGAATGAGAAAAATAGAGAAAGAGCTTAAAAGAAGAATCGAGGAAGAAGCGAACGAATATAAATCAGTACTGATAGTAGGGGACATGAATGCAAGAATAGGTGAGAACCAGGCGGCAAGTGAAGGAAATATCGATGGAAGAACAGAAAATAAGAGAAAATCCCAAGATAAAACAACCAACACAGAAGGGAAAGTCCTATTAAGAATATGCGAAGATATGGGATTGAAAGTACTAAATGGAAGGACGAAAGGTGATGAAGAAGGAGCCATAACATTTGTAGGAGGAGGGGACGAGCAACAAGGCTCAGCATTAGACTTAATTATATCGGTTGATAGGGGAGAGATAGGGCAAGTGAAATGGCTAAAAGCTCAAAAAAGAATCGAATCTGATCACTTACCAGTTGCATTTACACTCAACTGGGAAGTGGAGAGAAAAGAGATGGAAAGAAACAATGAAACAGAGGAAAACCAGGAGGGGGAGTACAACAAAATATTAGTTGGGAGGAAGAAAAGGCGGGAGCATACAGGGATGCAATGATGGAGGAGGAAGAAGACACAAATAATAGTGAAAATGATTGGCATAAGTTAAAAGAGAGCATATATAAAGCGGCGGAAAAAGCTGGAATGAAAAGAAAGGGAATAAAGCATAAAGAGAACAGATTACCGAAATGGTTTAACGACGAGTGCAAAGACCAAAGAAACACGGTATGGACTGCATTAAAAAAGTTTATAAAATACAGAAGCACAAGCGAGAAAAGGGAGCTAGCCAAAGAAAAGAAAGAGTTACGAAGAGTTTACAAGGTTCCAAAGGAAATATGGAGAAGAAAAGTCTGGGAAGGAGTAGGCCAAGCAAAAGACATGAAAGGATGGTGGAACGCCATTAGCAAATTCAGACATAATAAAAAGGCAGGAGGGATAGAGGAAAAAATAAGTGAAAAGCAATGGGTCAAGCACTTCGAAAAACTATTAAATGGAAAAGGGGGAGATGAAGCAACTGAGTCAAGAGCAAAGGATGGAGAAGGCAAGAGCGTGAGGAATTGTAAGAATACAGAAATCGAGACTGAAGAAGACAGAAGAGGAAAGGAAGAATTTTACAATGACTTTACAATAAAGGAAATAGAAAAAGCATTAAAGGAGATGGAGAATGGAAAAGCCCCTGGAGAGGACGGCATAGGGGTAGAATTCATAAGAGGATTGCCTGGGAACAAAAGAGAAAAATTGAGGAAAATATTAAACAATGTGTGGAAGAAGGGGACAATTCCAGAAGGATGGGAAGTCGCGAGGATCGCGCCAATTTACAAAGGCGGAAACACAGAAGAGCCAGAGAATTATAGAGGGGTATCGCTACTGGATGCGGGCTATAAAATCCTCACAAAAGTGATTACGAACAGACTAACAAAATGGATGATAGAGAGAGAGAGGGGAAGTTAAAGGAAAGTCAGGCAGGGTTTAGAAAAGGAAGAAGTACAAGAGAGCAGATCTTCACATTAAATGCACTAATTAACAATAGAATGAAGTTAAGAAAACGGAAACTATATGTCGCGTTCATAGATTTTAAAGCCGCCTTCGATAAAGTGGATAGAGAAAGAATGCTCGAGAAGCTCAAGAAGGTAGGGGTAAGTGGAAGAATGCTTGGAATAATAAAAGGAATATACATGGATACTAAAGCAGAAATAAGATTGCCAGGCAAAATAACAGAAAAATTTAGCACAAAAAAAGGGGTAAGACAGGGGTGTGCCTTGAGTGCTCTATTATTTAGCTTGTACATAGATGACATGGAGGATAAATGGGAAAGAAAAAATGAAGGCGGAACGGTCATAGGCAAAGGAAAAATTTTCGCAATAAAATATGCGGATGACGTGGCGGCAATCTCGGATACAAACGAAGGTCTGGGAGGCATGTTAGGCGATCTAGACAAGTGGGCGACAGAAAACTATATGGAAGTAAACGCTAAAAAAACTAAAATTATGATATTCCGAAAGGGAGGAAGTACTAAAAAAGGAGAAAATTGGACAATGCAAGGAGAGATTATAGAAATTGTCAAGGAATATAAATATCTAGGATTCTGGTTCTCTACCAAAAACGCCATAGACGTACATGCGAAAAAAATAGTCGGAAGAGCGCAAAAAGCAACAAACACGGTTTGGGGGCTGTGGAAAAGAGCAGGGAGAGAAATCTTAGAAGAAAGGCTGTACCTACTAGAATCACTCGTCAGCTGCGGGGCTTTCTATGGAGTAGAGGTATGGGGAATTGGCAAAATTAAACAATTTGAAAAGATTCAAAGCAAATTCTGTAAGATGGCACTTGGAATAGACACGAGAACGCCCAGATATATATGGAGGAAAGAGCTCGGGGTTGCAACTTTCGAATACAGAATAAGGGAGAGAGCCCTCAGATACCTCAGGAATATAGTAAGAATGGACGAGAACAGATGGCCTAAGATTTGTTTAATGGAGGAGTTAAGAGGTATAGAGAACGGAAACATGACAAAATGGGGAGGGAATCTAAAAAAACTTTTAGAGGAAATAGGAATAAAAGAGGTAACACAGATGATAAGAGGAAGAAGAGAGGCAGAAGAGATTGATGGGAAAATTAAAGAAGGATTAGAAAAATTAAAAAGAGAAACTCTACGGATAGAGTCAGAAATGATAGAAAGGTCGACGTTTAACAAAGCATATAAATACTTAATTTCAGACACAGAAGAGCAATGGAAATATTGGAGTACAGAGGAAATAAAAGGCAGAGATAAAGAGATGTGGACGAGGCTACGTTGCGGAAGTGTGGGGAGGGCAGGGAAAAAAGGGGAGCACGACTGGACGCGTAGAATTTGTAAAAAGGAAGAAGAAAGCATGAAACACCTCCTACTCTGCCAAAAGGGGAGAGAGCAGATAAAGAGCGAGTCAAAAAGATACATAGAGATTTGGTTAGAAGAAAGCGGAAAAACAAGCGTAACGGAGAAACTAATTGAAAAGCTAAAGGGAGAGGTGGACGTAAATATAGCTGGATACTTTAGAGAAATAGAAAAAATGTGTAAACGGAATGTATAGCTTGAAAAGAAATATGTAAAAGGAAATGTAAATAGTTTGTCGAAAAATCTAGAGAGGGGTGCAGAAAAAACTTACCACAACTACTAACGTTTGTAAAAAACCTAGAAAGGTTGTGCAAATAAAACCCCATACTAACTAACTATATACCTATACTTTCTTTACCTTATCTTTCTTTTTACAATAAAACTTTTAATTATACCTAAAACTTTATTCACTCAACCCACGAACCAGAATCACCCATATGGATCAACCAACATATCCTAAATAACACACCTCTCCTACTGACTGGTAAACTATTAAAGTAATTAGAATGTTACAGCAGCCTCAGCAAAATAAGAAACAATACATACATAACCAGAACTAAATACAAGATAACTGGGACCAAATATGAACATATAACCAGGACAAATAATTCATACATAACCAGGACCAAACAAAAAATATAACTTGGACCAAACACAAGTATATAATTCGGACCAAATAACCAAGAAGATAAAATAAAGGAAAACAGGAAACAACCACCAATTTATACACATTTCTACCATAGACATTGTGACGAGGCATTATAGGCCTCGCAGGCACGTCGAGTATAAACAGCAGCGTCGCGCCGTCTCGCACCCGTGGTGGAAACCAGGCACGGTCGAACGGGCACTGTCGTCGAAATCTTCATAAATTTCAGAGAGACGACGACCGACGGCGTCGGCTAACGACGGAGAGAGACGACGGCCGACGGCAGAGCGAGAGAGATGGCTGTGCCGAAGGAGCGATCGTCGATCGTCGGACGGACTCGGCCCCGACCACGTGACCGGGAGAGCGACGGAGCCGGCCGGCAAGAAGAATTAGTTAGTGAGTTAGAATTTGGCGAGTAATAGAGCAGGTTGCGGGGATAGAGAGAATTAGTCGAGAAGTAAAGATTGTGAATAGTTGAGAGTAAGAAAAGAGTGAGAGCTGGGAAGTGTGGTTGTAAAAAGTATAGAGAATAGGAACAGAGTGCGTAGAGTGAGTGAGACGAGTGAAGAGAGAGAGAGAGAGAGCGCAAAGGAAAGGATTACGCGAGGCGGAGTGTGTGCGAGGGAGAGAGAACGAGCCCCAGGGAGCGACGAAGGAGCGAGAGCGAGAGAGAGGGACGACGCCCAAGTTCCGCGGTGCGACGCGCAGGACGAGAGAGACGGCGAATAGAGAAGGTAGGCGCACGTGGTGCAATTCCTTTATTCGACGTACGGACGCTCCGTGGTTGTACGCGGGGTGGTAGAGGGTGTCCGTCCCGCACCCCCTCGTAGGCCCAAGTCGTTAGCTGTGCTTTCCGGCGTCTCCGGGAAACAGCTGTGTCTCTCTTAGGCAATACAAAGGTCAAATAGCGTAACGAGTAACTGAATGCGTACGATGAATGTCGAGTAAAAGTTTCTCCAATTGTATGAAATTAGTGTTGTTGCCCAAGTAAAGGGGAATTAAATGTTATGTTAAAAAAAAATTGAACAGTGGTGCTCACCCGTGATTTTCGGGATCGCTTTAATGATACATGTTTGCCCTACGAATCCCCCACCCCCATTCCTGAGTTTAGCCGTGCAGTCGTGAGAAGAAAAAAAATCAAGAGACTGTGCCCTTGGTATTTCGGGCGAAAGAAATACCTGGCGCCTAAAGGTGAGAGCGAATAAGAGAAAAGACAATTAAGAGAAACACGGGCGTCATTATAGATTTTGGACGGGCAGCTCGCGACTTGTTTAGCGAAATTTTCAGGGTAGCGAGCGCGTCACAATTTTCTGGCGCCCAACGTGGGGCAGTGGCAAAATAAAATTTCGTATAGCGAGTGCACGTGTACTCGAACGGCTGTGCCGAGAGAGAAAACGAAATTTCGAGTGAGCAACGAGAGCCGAGCGAGAGTGTCGCGCGCGATGTAAACACGACGCTCGCTCTCACGGTTGAACGGACATCGAGATAAACAGTGGGAATAATATTTCGAAGATACGCTGCGCGGACGACGGCGAAGACCTGTCAAAGCGTTGTACGAAATATTATTTCGAATATTCGAGAAGCGTTGTACGAAATATTATCTCGAATATTCGGATACCGTTGTGCGAGAATTAAATTCGTGGATTTTCAGTGTGGTGTCGAGGTACTCAACCACGTGCGAACATTGACTGGAGGATACAGTGCGCGTTCGGTTGAGTGAGAGGACTCGACACAACAAAAACAATTCGCGCAGTGGTTAAATTATTTTTGCAATCCGCGAAAAATAATCGACCCGTTAAACGAATAGATAAAAAAATTGTTGGTGGACGCGAGAAACAATTCGCGCGGTGGATAAAATAAATTAACATTCACGAAGAATCCATTACGTGTCAAGAAAGAATTGTCGAGGATGAATAAATAATTTTCGATCTGACAATAAATAATTCGCGTCGGGAAATAAATAATTTTCGGTGTTACAATAAATAAAAGACATCGGATTTAAATAATTGTCGAAGTTTCCGACCAATAATTTCGGGAAAAATTTGAAATAAAATCGGACAGAGACGAGAATTGATTCGCGAATAATTAGTGTAACAATTCGCGAAAATTAAATCACTCAAGTAATTCGCGAAGTCATTAATTCTCGTAAACGACGTTTTGGACAATGGCGGTGAATCAGACTCAGAGTGAAACCTGTCCCCCGCAAGCGGGGGAAGACAGCTTGAGTCCGGCCGCGTCTGTCAACATCGACCTAGGGAACGTGAACACGCGTGAGCGCAGACCGCGTGTGCCGGACGTCTTGCAATGGATAGACTTGATACCGGAAGACGCTGTTCGGCACTTATTACGCGCGGCGGGGGCGAGTGTCGAAGGGACGAGTGCGGCGCTTCGCGATAGACTCCGAAGGTGTACGCTCCGCGAGAAGGGATACTCGAGCATCACGTGGGGATCGTGCGATCAAATTCCCGATGATGGCCTCGAGAAGGAAATAACGCAAATAGATAATTTCGATACGGAGAACATTGGCGAGATTCTTCGTGCGCTAGTCATCGACCCCACTGGAGTGTCAGCGGTGACTCGCAACCGATTGCGAGAGTGGGTGTCGAGCGCGTCGCGAGCAACGAGTCAAGATGGCGGCTCGAGGCTAGTGAGCCCCGCGGAGGGAGCGCGAAATACGGAGCCGAAGATAGGACGGGGACTTGAGATGCCCGCTGATGAGAGATCGACTGTGACGACGAGAGGAACTCGCGTGAGGAGATCGGTTGCACCGAGCGCGGAGGATCAGCGCATGGTAGAGGACCTGTGGGCGACAGGACAAGATGCGAGCAGCTCTCGTCAACCGAGCAAGGCCCCGAGAAGAGTCCATGGGGACGTGCCAGGGGGGATGCAAGTGGTTGGCGAGAGTCGCACCACGTCAAAGCCGAGGACGGCACCTGCGCCAAAATACCGCGAGATCGGCGTGCAGACCGACAGCGACGTCAGCGAACAAGGCAGATGGGAACTGCCAAAAAGGAGGAAAACCCGTCGAAAGACATCCACGGAGGACTCGACCGATACAGAGCCAATTTCAAAACGCCGCGCGATCCAACCGAGGAACGGAGCGAGGAAAGGCTCCGCCAAACAAGTCCGAAACTCGAGAGATCCTGAGGAGTACTCGAGTGACTCGTCGTCTTCGTCGCTCGAGTCAGTGGTTGTACCCAGAAACAACCGACCCTACGCGAGGAGCGGCGGTGAAGGACCGCGAAGGAGACGCGACCTTCGAAGAAGCTCCGACGACGACAGTTGGGAACGACCGAGATCCCGAAGACCAACCCGTGACATTGGTGAAGTGGCGCGGAAATGGCAACTGAGATTCACCGGGGACGACGATTTCGGATGCGAAGAGTTCATCGAGCAACTCTACGAGAAAATCAGTGCGTCGGATATCCGGTACGTTGAGCGTCTCCAGGTGTTGCCGGAAGTGCTGAAAGGCCGTGCCGTCCGGTGGTACCGATCGAACCGCTGCGAGTGGGAAGAATGGCGCGACTTTCTGCATGACTTCCGTGCCTGGTTCGGAGCCGACTACGATCAGCAAGGCCTGAAGGACGACATCCGAGCCAGGACGCAAGGCTCGGAGGAATCAGCGAAGGATTACCTAATCTGCATTCAGGGACTTTACAATCGGCTGCGACGGAAGAAAAGTCTAAAGAGTCAATTGGATCGAGTATACGCGGGATTGAGACCCGAGTACTGGGACAAACTGGACCGAGGCGAAGTGCGGACGTATGCTCAGCTGGTCGAGCGAGCATCCCTGGTCGAACGACAGTGGGCACGGGCAAAGGCACGCCGACCGCCACCACCAAGGAGTGAGTGCCATGTAAAGGAGTTTGCGTGGGTCGGCAAAAATAAAACGGCGACGGCGTCAGCAGAGCCGAAGAGACCGTCGAACCAACGGTATCGCACGTACGAAGTGAACGCTGTGACGAACAGCGGAGCGAAGAGAGGAAGTGCTGAGCCGGAGGCTGCGCCGAAGAGGCGCCGGAGGAGGAAGAGTGAAGGCAGCGGAGCACAGGTTGCAGCGACGGAGGCACCGACGCCGTCGACGTCGTATGCCAACGCTGCAGCGAGGCCCCCAGCTAATTCCGCCAACAATCACCAGACGCAACGGCAGTCTGGTGGGGGGAACAACGGAAGCAGCAGGCAAAATCCAGAGAATCGCACGCCTGGAAACGCTGCTGCCCGTGCCTCAGGGAGTTCAATGAGAAGAACTCCCCTATTTTGTTTCAACTGCGGTGACGCGGGTCACTTCAGCCGCGAGTGCGAAAAACCGAAGGTACAGCTGTGCATAGGTTGCGGCAGAAAAGACGTGACCACCGAGAACTGTGGCTGTGCCTTCTCAAAAAACGAGAACCGAGCCTGGCTGCGGCGGGACAGCCAGCGCTCCGCGTAAATACCCCGCCAACGGGAGGCGAAGGGTCAGAGCTAAATCCTCCTTCCCCTTCCCCTAGTCCCAACAAGCCGAGCGTTAATAAGGTAGAGCGGGTGAGCACCGAGTTAGGGAACCATGTACTTACAGGTGCAGCGAGCTCTCCGCACGCCAAAACATCGGCAAGCATAGCGAAAATCGACACAGGTGAGTCCCCCTACGGTCCGATTGGCATCTGGACCCTCGACGATTCGGAAGAATCGGACGAAGAAGTGCCAGACACTCGCGTAATCGGCGAGACTAATGAGGCCGACCGCGATGCGAACGGAAAAAAGGAAAACGAAAATCGCGACAACGGGACGCGAGACCAACCGTTCGAACAAGAAGTACCGGTCGAGATAAACACGAGGTTCTCTTTTGCATTTCCCGCTCCCCCGAGGGAGTGGAAGCGCGAGCCGGGACGGCAGAGGGTTTTTGTGTCGTTAGAGATCGGTGGAAGGTGTCTCGAGGCGTTGGTGGATAGCGGTGCGACAACTTCCGTGTTCGGGCGCATCGGCAGCCACATTGTAAATGAGCTCGGGATACCGTACAGACAATACCCGACGACACGACTCGACTGCGTGACGATGGCAAATGGTACAGTAGAACGAGTAGTCGGGGAAGCGTTGTTCCCGATTTCCTTGGACGGGGTCCAAAAGTGGTTCCCCACCATAATCGTGCGTAACCTGAAATCAGACTGTTTATTAGGCATGGACTTCATGCACGCGTTCGGAGTAAATGTTTGTGCCGGGCGCGGAGTCTGGTCCCTAGATGAGGTCGGGATAGAACACCCGATAATGAAGCCAAACGATGAGCTTGCAGCAATCGGGTTATGTTGCGGACTTCAAGAACTAGGACATGACGAACAGAAAAACTTAGAACAGATGCTCTCGGGGGTGATCCCGACGATGCCGAAAGATTTCAATGTTGCTGTGTCGCTCACGCAACACGTGATAGAGGTTACGACCGATAGGGCCGTGAAACAACGGATGTACCGACGCTCGCCGGTTGTAATCGAAGCATTGCATGCCGAGGTAGATCGGATGTTAACCGGTAACATCGTCGAGCCGTCGCAAAGCGAATGGGCGAGTCCGCCGGTAATGGTCGCGAAACCGAACGGTACGTGGAGATTTTGCGTAGACTATCGCGAGTTGAATAAAGTGACGCGAAAAGACGCGTATCCCCTACCGCGAATGGACACGATACTGAGTAAGCTTCAGGAAGCCGTGTACATCACGACGTTAGATATGAGTGCGGCCTACCACCAAATCATGATGGCGGAGACTAGCAAACATTTCACCGCGTTTGTCGTAGAGGGGAAAGGGTTGTTCGAATTCCGTAGAATGCCGTATGGATTGTGCAACGCGCCAGCTACGTTTCAAAGGCTGATGGATCGGTTGATAGGTCCAGCGCTGGAACCGCATGCGTTCGCGTACCTAGATGATATAATTATCGTGAATAGGTCATTCCGGAAACACCTCGAGTGGATCAACAAAATACTCGGGATAATTCGAGAGGCCGGCCTCATAATAAACTATGAGAAAAGCGAATTTTGTAGGAACGAGGTACGCTATCTGGGGTTTTTGGTTAACAGCGAAGGGCTGCGCCCAGACCCTGAGAAAATTCGGCCTATAATCGAATATCCGCGACCGCGAAACGCAACCGAGTTACGACGATTCAATGGGATGGTAAATTGGTACCATCGCCATCTGAAAAATATTTCGCGAGTCGCCGGACCGTTGAACAGACTGACGAGTAAGACTGTGACTTGGGACTGGACAGACGTCGAAGAGGCTGCGTTCCGAGCGGTCAAGGACGAAATTGTGAACGCTGCCATAGTAACCTATCCGAATTACGAATTACCATTTATTGTGTACACGGACGCGAGCGATCGTGGGATCGGAGCTGTGCTAACACAAAAAGACGGTGATTCGGAACGGTTGATCGAATGCGCGAGTCGAGCGATGCTAGGACCGGAAACGCGGTACACGGTCACAGAGAAAGAGTGTCTCGCGGTAATTTGGGCCGTGCGGAAATTTAGACCATACTTGGAAGGGTACGAGTTCACCGTAGTGACCGACCATAGCAGCTTGAGATGGTTGTATAATCTCGCGGACCCAATTGGTAGGCTCGCGCGTTGGTCGTTTGAATTGTCCGGATACAAAATGAAAATCGAATATAGAAAAGCTACCGAGAACGAAGCGGCGGACGCCCTATCGCGAATGTTCGCGGACGTGGAAGTAAACGGTGATGCTCAAGTAGACTCGCTGGGAGATTGTTTCGAAATCGGGTGGTATCAGGAAAGGCTGAACGCGATTCGTCGAAATCCTCGCGAATTTCCGGATTGGCGAGTGGAAGGCCGGGACATTTATTTCTATCGTCCGAACGCAATCAAAGACGCAGTAGGTGAGGATGTGGACGCGTGGAAACTAGTAATACCATCGGAAGATCACGAAGCTCTGTTGAAACAGGCACATGACGCGGAGCAATCGGGTCACCCAGGAGTAGACCGAACGTACCGTCGACTCGCTAACGATTATTATTGGCCAGGGATGTACAGGGACGTGAAGCGTTACGTAGGGAAGTGCGTTACCTGTGCATTGCATAAAGCGAATCAAGCTAGGCCAATGGGAATGATGGGACCACGGGTTGTTGCCCAGCCGTGGGATACGGTTGCATCCGATGTAATGGGACCGTACCCCAGATCGAAGGCGGGAAACCGATACTTAATTGTATTCGAGGACATGTTCACCCGCTGGATTGAGTGCGTGCCCGCGGCGGCGGCCACCGGGAAAACAATCATGGACGCATTCCGCGCGAGAGTACTCTGCCGTTGGGGAACACCGCGTAGACTTTTGACAGATAACGGGACTGAGTACGTGAACCAGACAGTACAGAAAGTGACGGACGAGTACGGTATTGAACGAATGACGACACCACCGTATCACGCCCAAGCTAATCCCGTAGAGCGAGTCAACCGCAATCTCAAAACGATGATCTCGAGTTACATTTCCGCCGATCACCGCGAATGGGACATGCGCGTAGCAGAATTTCAGTTCGCGTATAATACCGCTGTGCACTCGTCTTTGGGAGTGAGCCCAGCGTTCTTGAATCTCGGTAGAGAACCCAGGCCGGCCCAATACTGGACGCGAATCGCGCAGGAAGCGCGCAGAAACCGTGCCGCCGGCAGGGTGGTCCGCCGCGCAGGACGCCGCGCGCGAGGCGCGCCGAGAGGCGAGGGAGGTCCGAGCCGCGCTGGAGGCGTGCAGAGAGGCCGAGGAGGACCGGGCCGCGCAGGAAGCGCGCAGAAACCGAGCCGCGCAGGAGGCGCGCAGAGAGGCCGAGGAGGACCGGGCCGCGCAAGAAGCGCGCATGAGCCGAGCCGCGCAAGAGGCGCAACGGGACGCAGAGGAGGGCTGCGCCATCGAGGAGGCCCGGGCCGCAGCACCCAAGGGATGCCTCAACTGCAGGTCACCGGGGCACTCGTGGAAGTGGTGCACCCTACGCCTGCGAGTGGGCTTTTGCAGGCTGTGCCACCGCGACGGGGTCACCACCGCCGCGTGCCCGGGTCCTCATGGCCTGGAGCGAGCGGCGCACAATCGGGCCGAGAAGGCGAAGCTCCGCCGAAGACAGAGGCCAGCGGACCGCTACCCATTTGATATGGCCTGCCCGCGGTGCCTGCAGGACGGCCATGGGCCACAAGAATGCACGCTGCCCTGGGACCCCTCGCGTCCGTATTGCATCTCCTGCTACCGCGTGGGGTACACCAGGGCAACGTGCCCGGATTGCTCACCCCGCCGTTCGCGGTGGTGAGAAGAAGAGGCGGCGCCGGCCGGAAGTAGGGAGAGGAACCCCGGAAAAATTATTTTTTTGTTAAGTTAAGCAGGGAAACCTCTCGGTAGAAGCCCTTGAAAAAAAAAAAAAAAAAAAAAAAAAAAAGACTTTTGGCATACAAGGGCAGTAAGAGTTAATAAAAATATGGTTTGAAAAAAATTTGGGTTTTTGATTTAATAACGATTTGCTAAGTAACGTAAGAGTATCCAATAGGTAGTAGGCAATAAGATTAAGATAACCATGCAATGGGGTTGGTGATGGGACTGATCGGGGGCGAGACGGACTCCGACTCTGCTGTCGCGCGATAGGAGTTGTATCGGCGTGTGCCTACCTCTTAGCGAGGTAGACAATAGCCTAGTGGGGGGATGTGACGAGGCATTATAGGCCTCGCAGGCACGTCGAGTATAAACAGCAGCGTCGCGCCGTCTCGCACCCGTGGTGGAAACCAGGCACGGTCGAACGGGCACTGTCGTCGAAATCTTCATAAATTTCAGAGAGACGACGACCGACGGCGTCGGCTAACGACGGAGAGAGACGACGGCCGACGGCAGAGCGAGAGAGATGGCTGTGCCGAAGGAGCGATCGTCGATCGTCGGACGGACTCGGCCCCGACCACGTGACCGGGAGAGCGACGGAGCCGGCCGGCAAGAAGAATTAGTTAGTGAGTTAGAATTTGGCGAGTAATAGAGCAGGTTGCGGGGATAGAGAGAATTAGTCGAGAAGTAAAGATTGTGAATAGTTGAGAGTAAGAAAAGAGTGAGAGCTGGGAAGTGTGGTTGTAAAAAGTATAGAGAATAGGAACAGAGTGCGTAGAGTGAGTGAGACGAGTGAAGAGAGAGAGAGAGAGAGCGCAAAGGAAAGGATTACGCGAGGCGGAGTGTCTGCGAGGGAGAGAGAACGAGCCCCAGGGAGCGACGAAGGAGCGAGAGCGAGAGAGAGGGACGACGCCCAAGTTCCGCGGTGCGACGCGCAGGACGAGAGAGACGGCGAATAGAGAAGGTAGGCGCACGTGGTGCAATTCCTTTATTCGACGTACGGACGCTCCGTGGTTGTACGCGGGGTGGTAGAGGGTGTCCGTCCCGCACCCCCTCGTAGGCCCAAGTCGTTAGCTGTGCTTTCCGGCGTCTCCGGGAAACAGCTGTGTCTCTCTTAGGCAATACAAAGGTCAAATAGCGTAACGAGTAACTGAATGCGTACGATGAATGTCGAGTAAAAGTTTCTCCAATTGTATGAAATTAGTGTTGTTGCCCAAGTAAAGGGGAATTAAATGTTATGTTAAAAAAAAATTGAACAGTGGTGCTCACCCGTGATTTTCGGGATCGCTTTAATGATACATGTTTGCCCTACGAATCCCCCACCCCCATTCCTGAGTTTAGCCGTGCAGTCGTGAGAAGAAAAAAAATCAAGAGACTGTGCCCTTGGTATTTCGGGCGAAAGAAATACCTGGCGCCTAAAGGTGAGAGCGAATAAGAGAAAAGACAATTAAGAGAAACACGGGCGTCATTATAGATTTTGGACGGGCAGCTCGCGACTTGTTTAGCGAAATTTTCAGGGTAGCGAGCGCGTCACAACATATAAGATAGACTGAGCGCTCTCATGGGCCGTTTGCAGTCAACATATAAAGGATGACAATATATCGGGAGTACTCTTCTCTCTGCCTCAGGATACTTGTGGTGGGGATGAGGCAGCAGAGGAGAGTGAGGAGAAATCACGCGTTTGCATTATGAATGTGTTCCACTTCCGCTGCTCCGTTCACTCCCACCACTACACCGATTGAAATGAGAGAAGAATACTCCCGATACATCTCTGTCCTTTATATACTGATTCAGCGCCTCTCATGGGAGCGCTCAGTCTATCTTATAAGTCTATGATTTCTACACAACCACGTAACCTTACCTCCCTCATCATAACACACCACCACCCACTAACACTAAAATTAATCCATATTTATAGTTACAGGGCAACCACCAAGGAAACATCCACGAGAATCAACAGGAACCACCAATAAATAAAAAAACCTACACACACACAAACACAAACACCACAAACGAGTCAAAACAGTTTTTATATAGAATCATACACAAACTAAATTGTTTTTGTAAACAAACTTTTTTTTTATATAGAATCAGATAACCAACCAAATTTTTGTAAATCGGATGCAGGAGCATCCGATCTTTTTGTAAGAAGGGGAGTGTAACGGTCCCACATTCAATTCCCACCGTCTCACCTACTCCTAATATCTCTTCCCGTTCTGCTGACTCCACAATCCCACAGTCCCTTATCACCCTCACGCGATATCCCCTCCACTCCTAAACTCTTTTTTTCAAACCCTTTCTCCCAACCTCTTCCATCATCTCAAAGCAGTCCTCCTCCAACACCTAAACTGTCGAGACGTTACACCGCTCTATCAAAATTAATAAACCTATTCAGTCGCATAAATATATACATTTTATTCATCACGGCCGAACCATCCGTCACAGCTGGGTAAATCCAATTTCGTATTGGGTCATTATCGAGTTATCCCATCAGGTTCTGATTGGGCATATAACGATCTTCTTGGGTTGACATTGAATTCTTTTAAGGCTTTGCCTAGGGTAAGCCCAATTTCCCATTAGGTTCGTGTCGGGACAATGTATTGTAACGAATTTCATCGTTCGGATGAAACTCACGCGATCTTTGCCCACCCAATCGGTATCCGACTTAGGGCACTGCCACCTCTAATCACTGGCGAAGCACCGTTCGATCGTGATGAGCAATACTCGCCCCCAGTTGATCGGCATCCATTGTATCGGTCAGTGGATCACTCAGACAGTCCAACGCAATTCTTACATCCATCTATCGGATTTAAATAACGACCCGAGTAGTCGCTGAGTTCGGGTGGAAAATCGCGTCGTCGATTGAAATATTGACGATTAGGCGGCGGAATCTCCCGAGCAGAGGAGAAAACTGAAGGACTCGGTTTTCTCTCGAATAATCCATCAAAAAGAGCGAGACATCAAACTCAGGGATACGAGAAGAAAATCGTGATTCTTCGTTAATGATGGAGAGGTGTGATCGCCGACAGCTGTGAATCCTACCGGCCGTCATCATTATTACGGCCGTTTATCAAATTTTACTGTATTTAGCATATTAATATTTATATACGGATCATCGCTTAACGATATAAGTGGGTATTTCCGGTGTTTTTTTTTTAATTTTTTTCTTTATTTTTGTTTGGTGCATTTGGCTAAGAATCCAGAATCATATTGAGACACTCACAATCCGCTAATAAACGTCACGCCGAAGCCCCCACTTTATGTAAAGTCAGTGATTTCAATCTATATAATAATAATACTAATTTTTATGACTATCAATCTTGTTCCGAAAATAAAAGTGAAATAAAACTCGAAAGCAATTTCTCGATGAATATTACAGTATTCGCTACCAACATTAATCCAGTGAAATCATTATTTCAGTGCATAAATGATAGGATCGGACAGGGTAACCCGATCTGAACCCAATAAAAATTGGGTTTACCCTAGGCAAAACCTGACAGAAACTAAAGAAAACCCTAGAAGGGCATTACGCACCCCATAAGCACCTGATAGGGTAAGCCGAATTTCTTGTTGGGTTCTTATTGTCTATCTGCTCCTACCATTAAAGACCTTCACACACGAATTTCCGTAGCACGTAATACGTAAACCGTAAGGAAATCCTCCAATCAGAGTCGGTTATTCCTGTAAGACGCAATATATTGGAGAAAAGGGTTTCACGGTTTATTAATTTATACAGAGTATAGGTTTAGTCTTTCTTAGCGCTTACGTACAGCTTGTCAGTTATTGTCTTTCTCCCCCGAGATCTCGAGACGAAGTCCCGATCGTTACATTTTTCCTCTCTCTCTCGTCGTCGTCGGTACTACTTGAGTCATTCGTGGTCACCGCGGGTTATTACCCACGGAGTCATATTCGCACGATAATTGGGCGGGCCCGTGTGAATATCTCTCGGCGCTTACAGTTCGGCCGTTCCTGACAAAAGTCCGCCTCGGACGACATGAAAATCTTAGTTTACTTAATCCATAGATTGTTCATTGACACACACACAATATTTCTTATCCTTACTCGTCTACGCTTACGTCCTTTGTGTGACGAGAAGTTTCGCGAGAACACCAGGGCCTCATGTTAGTGGCTTCCCAGGTGCCACAGTATGGTCGTTGCGTGACCTGATGGTTTTCCACGTCTGCTATGACGTATCGATCGTTTCGTAGCACTTTGGTTACGCGATACGGTCCTTTAAATTTCGGGATAAGTTTATGAGGTGCCCCTGCTGTGCTCTCGAAATTCTTTATCATTACGTAATCGTCAACCTCGTATTTACGCGCTTCCTTATGTTTTTTATCAAAATAGCGCTCGTTATATTTCTGCGATTTCTCGATCTTAGAGGCCGCTTCCGCTCGCAACGTCCGTAAATCACGCTGCGCTGGTGCAATGGCTTCTACATAGTCTTTTATTTCGTCAGGTATTCTACCACGTTGGTTGACGCCGAACAACAGCTTCGCTGGTGTTTCACCCGTCGATTTATTCACGGAATTGTTCAGGGCGAACTCGACGTCGCCTAGGACTTTGTACCAGTACTGGCCGGTCACGTTATCACTTAATTTGCCTAATATTGGCCCTAAAACTCTATTTATGCGCTCGACTTGCCCATTGGCTTTCGGCGAAGCAGTTGCGATTAATATGTGCTTAACATTATTTTCGTTGAGAAACTCGTCAAAATCACGGGACGTAAAGCTAGTACCTCTATCGGATATAATACATTTTGGGCGGCTATAATCCGCAAAGAAACGTCGCAAACAATTTATCGATTCAGTACTCGCAGTTGTTTTTGTCGCATACAATTTAGTGAATTTCGTGAATGAGTCGATCACGACGAGAATGTGACGTTTTATCGTGCGTCCCTTTTCGATTGGCCCGTAATGGTCAATGTGAACCGTCGAAAACGGTACATTATCTTTTGGGATGCTGTGTAAGGATCCTTCTGACCTTCCCGTGACCGGATTGAAAGCGATACATTTTAGACAATCTTGGATATAATTCTGAACTCTTTCTCTCATTTTAGGGAACCAATAGGTAGATTTGATCGCGCCGCACGTTTTTTCAACTGATAAATGCCCCATCTCGTCGTGACACCTCCTTATCACATGCGTGACCATTCTCTGTGGTACGTAAAATAGTAAATCGACACCCTCTTTCCTATATACGAGACCGTTTCTCATCTCGAAGGAGCGGTGTTCGGTCTTTTCTAACAAATCTCTTAATTCTTTAATTACCGGGTCACGACCTTGGCTTAATGAGAGATTGACCTCAAACGGGTTATCCTCGACTACCAACACGTTTCTAGCTCGGCTGAGTGCATCAACATGCTGCATCCTATTTCCCGCACGATGTTCGACCGAATAATCATAGTTCTCGAGTTCTAATGCCCATCTCGCGATTCGTGGATTAATCTCTCCTTTGTTCAGAGTCATCTTCAGCGAATTACAGTCCGTTACGATTTTGAACTTAATCCCGTGAAGATAAACCCGGAACCTTCTCAAAGAGTAGATAATCGCCAACGTTTCCAATTCGAAACTATGGTATCTACTCTCAGTGTCAGTGGTGAGTTTTGAGAAATAGAATACGGGGTGAAGCTTGCGATCAGACTTACGCTGAAGTAAAACGCTCCCGTAACCTTGCAAGCTGCCGTCGCAGTGTAGCTCAGTTTCGTCACGCGGATTGTAAATTGCCAAAATTGGCGCCTCAATGAGTTTTTCTTTTAATCTCTCGAACGCTTTCAACGCTATCTCGCCAAACTGAAACGGCACTTCTTTCTTACAGAGCTCATGGAGTGGTTTCGCAATGATCGAAAACCCGTCGATAAATTTTCTAAAATACGAGCACATACCGATGAATCGCCTAACACCGCGCACATCTTGCGGAGCAGGATAACTCTTGATCGCGGCGATTCCCTCGTCCGTTGGACTAATTCCTGCATGCGAAATTCGGTATCCAAGATACTCGATATTAGTGAATAAGAATTTACATTTGTCAATGCGCAGTTCCAATTTGCTAGCGACGAGCGTCGTTAACACAGCCTCGAGTACGCACAGATTCCGTTCGATGGTTTCTGTCGCGATCATGAAATCGTCGAGATATGCAATTACGTCGCCTCGATCGATAAACTCTTTAAGGACTTGGTTGATCCATCTTTGGAATTTTGTCGGTGCACCTTTAAGTCCGAACGGCATCTTTACGTATTCGTACTGTCCGACGGGAGTGACAAATGCTGTATATTTAATTGAATCATCGGCCATCGCTACGTGATGGAACCCGTCCTTCAAATCGAGTACCGTAAAATACCGTTTGCCCTGCAAAATGTCGAGCTGATCCTCGATAAGGGGAAGGGGGTAGTTGTCACGAAGAGTCAGTTTATTTAATGCTCTATAGTCAACGCACATTCGGATCTCCCCGTTTTTCTTCTTTACCAATACAATTGGCGAGGCGTACTCTGACTCACTCGTTCTAACGATCCCCCTCTCCAACAGTCCATTTATAATGTTTCGGACTTGTTCTTTCTCGACGTATGATAATCTTCTCGGCGCGAAACGAAACGGCTGACTTTCAGACAGAGTTAATCTTAATTCCGCTTTTACGCTTGGTTCCTTAGGGCGAGCGGGCTCCAAATAATTGTCCCTAAATATTTTCCGTGTTTGCTTTTGTATTTCGATCGGTATCGCATCGTTTATCGTTAATGTATCCGCTCCGTCGTCGCCCGAATAAACATCGATACTAGCTATACCCGCAATCTCTTCTTCATAAGAATTCGTCACTTCTCTTAAGCCAAGGTCAAACCTCTTTAAAATATCCCTACCCAAAACTACGCTTGAAGTCATTGTAAAATCCGGTACAACCATCAACCGTGAGTTTGTCTGTATTTTACCGTCCATCTTTATCTCGAGCTTGACCGTTCCGAGGATGACGAGGCTACTATTATTTATTCCACGAAATTTGTTGCAATATTCATCTGCGCAATCGATCATATTACCAGGAACATAGCGCAATTTGATAAAGCTAATCGGACTTCCCGTGTCTAACAACGTTAACAATTCAATTTTTTCTTTTTCGCCATCCGCATACATAGTGTACAGAACATTCTTATGATACTCATCTTCCTCGATGGGAACTGGAGAGATGTTGTTGACCTGCGTCGTTTTCCGCGGACAGTCTCTCGAGCGATGCCCTGGTTGATTGCAGGCAAAACAGAGGTCCTTCTTCTTCGAAAGTTCGGGGCATTGCGGTTTGATATGGCCTACTTCGTTACAATGGAAACACCTCCTTGCTGAACGGCTGTCGGTCGTAGCTCCGCTCGTACCGACCAATGATGACGACCGTTTCGAATCGGGCTTGTTATTATGATTGCGCTTCCCACGGTTTTTCTCTTCATCCTTAAAAGTCCGAAGCGAAATTTTTCCGAACGCTGCCAACAACGCGGCTTTATTATCGAACCCTTGCATTCGAGCTTGATCTCGCAACCGATAATCTGGTATTCCATCAATCAAATAGTCGACGATTTCGTCTCCCGGTACGGCGACACGATTCGCCAGTATAGATTTGTCGTGATAGTAATCGTTAAATGTTTCTCCGTGTTTCCATTGACGATTCTCAAACTGACGTCGAAGCGCTACTTTATTGGGACGTTGGTCGAATATCATTCGCATTTCCTCTAGTAATTGTCCAAAATCCATTTCAATGTGTTCTGGTTTCGAGTGAAACCAGTCGAGAGCGCTGCCTTTCAGCTTCGATCCTGCCAGTATCCGCGTCGAGTTGTCGTCCAAGTCGTAAGTATTTTTCAATAACGTCAACTGTTTTTCCCATTTCCAAAAAGCATCTTCTGCACCGCTGAACTCGCTTAATAAATCAGACAACGCTCTGATGTTAACCTTGGGAAATCTATTTTCTTCGGTTGGGGGGGTCGCACGAGCAACGTCGAGTTCTCTTCGCGTCAGTGCCAATTCTCGGTGCATGAGATCTCGTTCTCGCCTTAACAATTCGATCTCTCGTTGCATCCCTTCGGCTGAAACAGGTTGTGAATTGCTCTCCGTTTCTTGTCCGATTCCTGACGTGAATTCACTGATTTCAGGGTTTTCCGGATCCGTCATCCACTCCCCGCTCGGATCTGCCCCGTGCAAACGAGAGATCAATTCACTTTTTGAGCCGGTCGAAGGGAGACCACGCTCCTGAAGTTTTGCTTTTAGCTGAGCGACCGTAAACTCGGTCGCTTCCCTCATATTTTTCCCCACGATTGTCTCGCTTGGTCACAAATACGTTAACGGCTAATTCTCACCTGAGATTCTCACAAGACGAACACCTGGACACTGTTCAATGTTTTCTGTTTACGGATACACACTTGTGCGCATACATGAGTTCGACACTCGTGGTCCGGTCGTGTTTACGCTGCTATTGTCCTAATGTGTGCACTCGGTGCTCTCTGGCTCCGTCTCTTTCTCGCAATCTCTCTCTCTCTCTTGAGGCGCGATTTACCGAGACGTATAATAAACACACCTGTAGAAATTCTCCTACGTGAAAGGTATTCTCCTTTCTTCTCTACCTTGTCCCCACTCGGGTCAAGTTTGACCAACGCTTCGATCGGCCCGGAATACGAGAAGAAGCGAGATTGTGACGTCACGCGAATCACGCCACGAATCACGTGTTCACGAAACGACCGTTGCTCGATGATAGTCAAATTTTCCGATATTGGTAATGGCGGTTACCAGCCTTTCGCCTACGCCAATCTACCCGCACAAAATTATCACCAGTTGATTTATTATTACTATTATTATTTTTTTCAGTTTCCACTCGTCTTAGGTCCACGCGACCCCGTTGCGAATACTCTGTTAGTTTGTTCCCTTTTCCGATCCTCAAAGACCACTTTTAACCGTCGGTTCTGAGTATTTTTCCTCGAGACCCGATTTTTCAGAAAAACAGGAACAACGTGTTCACTAATTACAAGTACGCGACGATCGAGAATCCATACGCGGATACACGAGACCGTTGTACCCGATCCGCCATGATATTATCGATCCGACACACGCGCTCAACGGTTGCTTAGTTCCGAACACCGTTTTCAAATTTTTCGACGCCACAAGTCCTACGAAATCACTCAGAGTCACGGCTATGTACTTGAGGGCTTGTGTTGGTAAATCCCACTTCTGATATTGTAAGACGCAATATATTGGAGAAAAGGGTTTCACGGTTTATTAATTTATACAGAGTATAGGTTTAGTCTTTCTTAGCGCTTACGTACAGCTTGTCAGTTATTGTCTTTCTCCCCCGAGATCTCGAGACGAAGTCCCGATCGTTGCATTTTTCCTCTCTCTCTCGTCGTCGTCGGTACTACTTGAGTCATTCGTGGTCACCGCGGGTTATTACCCACGGAGTCATATTCGCACGATAATTGGGCGGGCCCGTGTGAATATCTCTCGGCGCTTACATTCCCCTCTACATTTTTTTACGCAAGACGGAAGCCGTTGTTACGTCCCAGCATGGGCGACACTCACCTCCGATCGATAAATTAGAATACTACTTTGCCTACTTCTAAACCAATGCAGCCTGTCGGTAAAATTCAAACATTATGTACATCTTTTTTTCTCTTATTATCATTTTATTATTGCATTTATAAAACTATACCTAAGATACAACCAGTATTTCCACTCTAGATACGAAACCACGATTTCCCAGAACACTTATAAATTATTTCTCAAACATTCGGAATCCGAAAATCCAATCTATTTACATAAACAATCGGGCAATGCAACAAGAAACGCTCCTTATCTCCATCAACACTTGCTCAACGAATAATCATCCCTCTTATATACAACCGCCAATAATAAAACTTTAGTAATAACAAAATTATTTATTCTTAAGTGTAAAGCGGACCACACTTGAATTTGTAAATATCCAGACCCACAATTCTTTTCATTCATATTTCATTTCAAAGAACGCCTCGCATCGATTTCACCGCTCGAAAACTCGGTTATAAACAAAACTCTGTAATCATTCTACGAATTATAATTTAAAACTCCACTTTTTTTCTCACGAGCGTCACGCACGAGGCGATGATCTCACCTCACCGCCGCGTGATCGAGATAACCCCCTCTACAGGAAAAACGAAGGATCTCACTTATGAACTAGACCAATCAAACCTATCGAACTTTTGTAACTCCGCCCGAACCAAAGCGAAATCTCGTCAATCTTCTTCGAGGAGAAGAATCAGAACTCTATCACCCTCGAAACCGAAAGCATCTTAAGCGAACAAATCACTGTCATTTTCATTTGCAAAATCGTTCTCGGTCCAATTTGTGTTTTAATCCCAAAGTTACAATTTCAACTTCAAATAAAGTACAAGTTGTTTTGTTAGTGTACGCGAGTTGTTGTGGTGTTGCAATCAATATTTTTTCCAGCAAAAATTCGTCCTCACGTATCAACAGCGAAGAGTCTGGGAAATAATCATCAAACAGAACGTCTATCGAAGAGGAATCTACACCTCGACGATTAATTCCAAATCGTTGAGTTGGTATATTGATTACAAGTAAGTCTCAGGCGGCGAGACTCACGTCCAGCCGCATAACACAAACCAATTCAAACATCGCGCCTAAATCGAACTATTGACGGAGCTCCACTCTCTTCCCCATTTGCGACGTAACAAGGGTACCACAAATTGCTCACATACCGATAGCTCCTTTAAGGAAACTACTTTAGTACAAAATAGCAATGAGCACATTTAACAGTGTGCTATTTTCATTTAGACTGATTTCCTCGCTTATATATAATTATGGTCGCTATACCGTCCGCGAGAATCGTAGCCATCTGGCGGTACTGCTAGCGCACCACGCATACAACTAATGTAAAATTCTTCAAACTCCCAATTATGTACATATTTCATTTGATAAGTGATTGTTTTTTGCTAATGAACGGCGAATATAAATTTTCAAGGTATTATTTACTTTTAAAATAAAATACCGCACAATGAAATAAAATGAAAAGTTATGATCCGAATAAAAAAGTAAAACAAGTTCTACAATGAAAAAAAAAATCTCATAATATCTACTTATTGCAGTATCTATCAAAACTGTATTTGTATATGTATTTACTATTGCGAAGTATATAAGGTTTAAAAATAAATGTGCACCTATGAATCATGGGGGTATCCTTAAATAAACATTGTTGGAAGCTTACTTCATTGCCCTAACCACACACTAACTGGGATGACCCTGTCAAAACGTTATAAGAATGTTATCGGTACTTCCCGTCGCAGGGTTGTCGCCATACTATCATTATCAGGACCTTATGAGGGATTCCCTATTGAGGGTTAACCCGATAGGGTCCTTATACCATACAACATTATCTCTATGAAAATTTCTAGTCGAGTATATTGTTACCTGCATGCGACCACATATCAGGTCTGGTCAAGCCAGAAGAATCTGGTGTAAAAGCTACAACGATCTAATATTTCATTTATTCATTGGAAAAACAACAATCAAACAAACGTTCGAATTATATTATTTTATTTGAAACAAACGGTTCCGAAACGATTGGCGTTTGAAAAAAACAAATTAGACAGAATTTCAAAAATTTGCGGCTAACTTAAAGGTCTTTATTGTTTTGCTTGTTTGATAAAAAATATGATCAAACAAACGTTTTAATTAATGAAACAATAGCACAAACAATCGACAAACGATCATTGTAAATTAAAAAAAGATGCAAAAGTCAAAATCAAGCGGCTAATTTTGTATAGCTCAGTTTTAAGCGGAAAAAAACTTTGCTTCCATCGGCCTATAAGCATATTCCTTCTGTAGTCGTTTGAAGTCGTTGATATTAGGGATGTCGGAAGGGTCAAGAACTATCGATATATATATCGTATCGATATTTTAAAAAAATATTAAAAACGACAATCCGTGAGATTTTGTAATTAATCGAAAATGGTATATAAATAAGATAGAGAAAAAAAAAATTAATTTTTCATAAAGTCACGTATAAAATACACGATGTCCAAGTTTGAGCTTAGTTTTGGTTTTCGCAGTCATAGAGTAATTTTTTAACATTGACTAACGTCAAATACATAGAGTCGGTATTGCCATTGGAAAAAATATCGTTTTTTGATACCTTGTTACGTCCCAGCATGGGTGACGCACATCTCCGGTCGATAAAGTAGACTACTACCTTATCTACCTGTAAACCAATGCAGCCTGCCGGTAAAATTTAAACAGTATATACAACTTTTTTTCTCTTATTATTATTTTACTATTGTATTTATAAAATATACCATTTATCTGTAGAAACTAAACAGATTAGGGGAAAGATCCCAGCTAAGATCACCAAAGCCACAAGCGCTTGGCACATAAATATACCAGGGAACATAAAACCATAACCAAAACACCCTATTCACACCATAGACTTATAAGATAGACTGAGCGCTCCCATGAGAGGCACTGAATCAGTATATAAAGGACAGAGATGTATCGGGAGTATTCTTCTCTCATTTCAATCGGTGTAGTGGTGGGAGTGAACGGAGCAGCGGAAGTGGAACACATTCATAACGCAAACGCGTGATTTCCCCTCACTCTCCTCTGCTGCCTCATCCCCACCACAAGTATCCTGAGACAGAGAGAAGAGTACTCCCGATATATTGTCATCCTTTATATGTTGACTGCAAACGGCCCATGAGACCGCTCAGTCTATCTTATATGTCTATGATCCACACATAAACACCCTCTCTGGCAAACATCCTGTTTTAGGTCTTTTCCACGAACCTCTTGCGCGATTTTGTAGCTCGACTCCTAGTTTTGAAAGCGGACCATATACGAATTCATAATTATCAGGCACGAAAAACTTTTCCCTGCTCTCCTTATTTATGTCACATTTTTACGAGCGCCTCGTTCGATATCACCGCTCGTAAAATCTGACGAAAACCAAACTCTATATTTCTCAGAACCATAATCAGAAAACACACTTTTCTTTCCCACGATCGTCGTCCCAACAAACGACGCTCTCAGGACACCCCCATCTCTTTGAAACAACCCCTCTGATAGGAAAACTCAAAATCTCGCTAAAGCATCCGACCAATCAGATTTATATAATTTTGTAACTCCGCCCGAACCGAGACGAAATCGTCAACCAACTTCGACAAGAGAAGAAGAATCGACTCAACCTCGAAATCGAAAGCTAACAAATCTCCAACATTTGTAAAATCTCCCAAAGTCCAATTTGTGTTGTAATTTCAAAGTACAATTTCAAACTTGAATAAACTACAGTTGTTTTTGTTAATCGTATGAGAAGTGTTGGTGTTGCAATCAATAATAATTTTCCCAAGAAAATACATCTTCTCGTTTCAATCGAAAACTCTGGGAAACATCATCAATCTAACAATACGTCCTCCTCTACGAAGAGGAATCATCCTCGACGATTAATCCTAAATCGTTGAGTTGGTACATTGATGAGTACATTGATTAAGTCCCAGGCGGCGAGCTCACGTCCAGCCGAATAGCGCAATCTAATTCAAATATCGCGCGCACATCGAATTATCGACGGAGCTTCAAATTTTCTCCACCTTGGGACGTAACAACCTTTTCAATACTTGAAATTTCGCATCGATACATCGATACATCTAAATAAAAAATATCAATATATCGATCGAAAAATATCGACACATCGATAAATCGATATATCGATATTTTCGCCATCCTAGTTGGTTTAGCATCGCGTAGCCCCGCCCGCTAACCTTATTACAACCAGAGAGAAACCTGAGAGAGCCCACGGAGCGAAAAGCCTAGGTCAGACTGGTGGAGCTCGGTTCCGTAGAATCTGTGTGTCCGTTCCGTGAACTAAATTCTCAGCGGGTAAGTGATGGATGCGGATAAAGAAGTATGCTCTGTATTATCTGCTCCACTGCTGAGCTGTCGGTTTTGCTTACCCACACATGTAAGCTCACACGCACCCCTATTACAAAGTAATACTGCGGAATCCCTTCGCCACTTCGGCTTTTCTCGGAAATTCGACAAAAGCGGAACATAATGATATTTATTCGTTTTTCACTCATGAGAATTATATTTCTTGACTACCTGCTTATACAATTCTTATATGTATGTACATCTTGAATTATTACTGGGATAAATTTGGTTGGAATTTGAGATCCATCTGATGTGAAATGAATTTGTCAATTCATTCTCTCTCTTTCGTCGAATTTATGTGCGTGAAAATGTATTTTACATTATTTATAATATAATATATATACGTAATTATTTTTAGAATGGTTTGTTTTAAAATTTCAGAGAAAAACAAAATTTGTATGATTATTTATACCCATTTTATCGCAGTTTCAATGTTTAAAACGGCTTTTTTTGCGTGTGCCCATGAACGAACAAAATTTGAGTCCAAATATTTAAAATCCCTACTTTATAACGAAGAATAAAGTTCCTTCAAAGTTTCTCGTCACTATCACCGTTTACGTGTTATTAATTATTTTAATACGCGGCGCGAGAGGCAAAATTTTTAAGCTTGCGTCGCTCTATAGACAGAGAAAGACTATCACCTCTCTGTCTTACTCACAGCGCATATGGGGCCTCCGCTGGCTCAGTGTGCGACTGTCACGGACACACTCGCCGGCATTGATGCTCTGGGCAGTGTCGGATGGCGCTCTGTCGCATCATAGATGCGACAGAGAGAGAGAGAAGTATTGGGCATCAGTGATGTGTGCGACAAAGAGGCCGACTACTCGCAACGTACTCGGTTCGAGGGTCTCCGGAGCCGATCGGATATCTTCGGCAGCTTAGCTGCCGGACTGCGAAGATCTCGGCGTACCTGCTATTTTTCCTTTCGAACGAGAAATATCGGGACGTGGTTTTCATGTGACAACACTTCGATATAGTCTGTACAAGACAAGATTTGTTGCGACGTAAATTTGAAGAAGCGGTGGTTGAATGGTTAGCGTTTAAGCTCCCGAATCGCTGGATCGAGTCTCGCGTATTATGTTTTTTTTTAAATTTATAAGCCAAATGACAATGGAAATTCAATAAAAGTTTATGCAAACATTACGTATTTATTTATTACATTTCGCTCGAATGATAACGTACATCTGAAAGAATATGAGCAGTGTTGAAAAAAATATACAAATTAAAAAAAAAACATAACACGCGCACTCGATCCAGCGATTCGGAAGCTTAAACGCTAACTACTCGACCACCGCTTCTTCAAATTTACGTCGCAACAAATCTTGTCTTGTACAGACTATATCGAAGTGTTGTCGCATGAAAACCACGTCCCGATATTTCTCGTGCGAAAGGAAAAATAGCAGGTACACCGAGATCTTCGCAGTCCGGCAGCTAAGCTGCCGAAGATATCCGATCGGCTCCGGAGACCCTCGAATCGAGTACGTTGCGGGTAATGGCCCTCTTTGTCGCACACATCACTGATGGCCAATACTTCTCTCTCTCTCTCTCTCTCTCTCTCTTTCTCTCTCTCTCTCTCTCTCTCTCTGTCGCTTCTATGAGCTGCGCCGTGAAACACTGCACTGAGCATCAATGCCGGCGAGTGTGTCCGTGACAGTCGCACATTGAGCTAGCGGAGGCCCCATATGCACTGTGAGTAAGACAGAGAGGTGATAAACCTTTCTCTGTCTATACAGCGGGGCGGGCTTAAACATGTAGCCTCTCGCGCCGCGTATTAAAATAGTTAATAACCCGGAAACGATGATAGTGATTTCAATACCTTCTGGGAGTGGGGTTTCATGAACTCGTGAGATTCAGGAATGATGAGTAAACTTTATTATTCACCATTCAAATAAATTCGCTTGGAAGTTTAAATTAGTCGATTCGTTCGTTCGTCGATTCGTTGGTCTGTTTGTCGAAATTATACGTGCGAAAGTATATTTTATATACTCGAAATATGTACTCTTGCAAAGAAATTTTCATTCGCAATAAATATTTGTTATAAGCTAAGCGCCAAAATAGAAACATCGCTTTCCTTTTTGCACCAAAATTTAAGTGATTTTTTAAAAACGGTATTTTGATAAAAAATGGTCAGAAAGAAACGAAGAATTAA
Source organism: Netelia fuscicornis (assembly GCA_946811545.1). NCBI lineage: Eukaryota > Metazoa > Arthropoda > Insecta > Hymenoptera > Ichneumonidae > Netelia > Netelia fuscicornis. Next base: position 37,910,466 of record OX328014.1, on the reverse strand, counting down.
AAGGTAATCGATTACGATTGAGCAAACATGAATGTCATCTCCCAATTTTGGCGCTTAATTTATAAAAAATATTTATTGCGAATGAAGAATTCTTTGCAGGAATATGAATTTCGAAAATGTAAAATACACTTTCACGCACATAAATTCGACGTACGAGAGAATGAATTGACAGATTCATTTCGCATCAGATGGATCTCAAATGCCAACCAAATTTATCCCAGAAATAATTCAAGATGTACATACATATAAGAATTGTATAAGCAGGTAGTCAAGAAATGTAATTCTCATGAGTGAAAAACGAATAAATATCATTATGTTCCGCTTTTGTCGAATCTTCGAGAAAAGCCGAAGTGGCGAAGGGATTCCGCAGTATTACTTTGTAATAGGGGTGCGTGTGAGCTTACATGTGTGGGTAAGCAAAACCGACAGCTCAGCAGTGGAGCAGATAATACAGAGCATACTTCTTTATCCGCATCCATCACTTACCCGCTGAGAATTTAGTTCACGGAACGGACACACAGATTCTACGGAACCGAGCTCCACCAGTCTGTCCTAGGCTTTTCGCTCCGTGGGCTCTCTCAGGTTTCTCTCTGTTACAACTATATAGAGTAGGCAACGAGTTCAGACGACTATAAAAGGAATATGCTGGAAATGGAGCACCCCACTAAGCTTCACCGCCGCAATTACTAATACCGATCGCGGACGAGCAAGGGCTCCTTCTCGTTTTCTCTAATGCGAGGTATACTACAGTGGATCGCTCATGTTGACTCTCTCTTTTCCCGCGCTGGCACGAGATAGTAGCCCTTTCTCACTTTCTCTAAGGAGGCGAGGTATACAGTGCCGACTCTCGTTTTCTGAGCTGCTAATGCCGTTCACCACTGATTTCATGTATGTTATATCAAACCTGAAGATGTCAATAGTATAATACAAGTTTAGATAATTGTAAAAATTAGATCATCTTTTGAATTGAATTTAAATATTCGTCGTGAATCAACACGTCGACCGTCGCGACGCCAAGTGGCAGTTTCGGCCGGAAAAAAACTTGGTTTCAATCATAGTATAACCATAGTATAACTAGTATGGGCACTCCGAGCATTTTCGAGATTCGCGTCGATCCGTTCTGCGCATCCATCCGCCATGTTTTTGGGCGCCACCAATCAGAAAATTGTTTCATAAGTGGTGATGTGAAGCCTGTGACAGTCAGTTGACAGGTTAAAATTTTTTAAAACAACGTCGGAAAATAATACATTATAATAAAAAAATGCATAAAATCAAAGGGTACAAAAAGTGCAGCGTTAAAAATTGCAGAAATACGATTGCAAATTCAGAGTGTTCTTTTTTTCGCTTTCCTAAAGATAATGAAAGGTAGACTGAGAGGAAGAATTTTTTCGATGAATGTTATACTAAAAAATAATTTGTAATAATTTTAGGGCAAGGAAGTGGATAATATTTTACAATCGCCCCGATTTAATGTTGAAAACAGCAGAAAATGTATACGCAACCAACAGAGTTTGCAGCCATCATTTTGAAGATCGAATGTATGCAATTGGAATAATTGGCTGTATATTTCTATGATATGTATGGCTTTATTCACTAATTGTATAATTAATGTAATTTTGTAATAGATGTTTGTATGTCATTATGTAATTAATAAATGATTGATGTAATCATATATTTTTACCTTACTTATGATTACCGAACTCCTATATTTATGTAATGATTTATAATAATAATGATAGACATAAATAACAATTAGTTTTCAAATAATAAAATATGCAAACCATTTCACTTTTTTATTTTCTTATTTATGTATACAATCGGTTCTAATCTGTATAAATTAGTTTATATATATTTTCATCTTTTTATCAATTTTATCTAATATATTTTATCTCTAATAAATCTATCTCTAATAATTTTAATTTATTGACAAAAACAGCTTTTATTTGTTTTATTTTTTAGATAATTTTTAAATTAAAAAATTTCTTTTTTCAATTTATAAAATTTATATACGTCCCTGGTGAGATAGTAATATACCGCGGGTTCCTAGAACAAATGATCCGTCACTGGAGGCTAGACCAAAAACATGGCGGAAAATTGACGACAAAAAGATCAAAGTGCCGACAAAGAGTGCCCATACTAGTTATACTATGGTTTCAATCGGCCTATAAGGATATTCCCAGTGTTGCCAACTTAGTGGTTTTCTCGCTAAATTTGGTGATTTTCGAAAGCCGTTCGGTGGGGAAAAATAGCATCTAGCGGTTAGCGGGAAAATTGGTGGTTTCACGAAATATTCGCTGGTTTTTTAGTGAAATTTGGTGCCCTCAAAGCTATGGTTATTCAGGCTCGATTTTCATTGATGGGGATACTCACCAGTTGACCCATTAGCGCGAAAATGTGTGGTTTTGAAATAATTTTAATGTTTTTTCCAAGAAATTGACTTGTGACTAGTGGCTTTAAAATATTTCTCGTTCATGCCCGAAACCCCAGTACAGTGTACCTCTCCATTTCACACAAAAAAAGCAGAGGCTGACATTATTTTGTAATAGTCTGTTTTATTATATAATGAACAAATTATCTTCTAAAATAGTCCGTATTGAGATCAATATGAAAATAGTTAACAAAATTTTGTCATATCTCTGAAAATAATTAAAGACTGTAACGAAGTAATCATCAAAATTCAGCATATTCGCCGAAAAGATCATCTGCCATATCGTCGCCGTGGCTTTCTTCAATTAGTTTCAAACTCGAGTCAGCTACTTTTTTTGGATACGTATTATTTGAACCAATTTTGCGTAGGACTTCTGCTGGCAACTCGTAGTTATGGCAACATTGGTTATTTCTTTTTAACCCGAAACGAATAGACAAAATTGCATTTGTCATTGCCAGTGACATCCTGTTGCGCAATTTATTCCTCAGGAGATTCAGTTGGCTGAATACTCGTTCCACTTCAGCGTTCGAGTAAGGAAAAATCAGCATCGAGAGAGCAAAATTTACCAACTCATTGAACGGATTCCTTCCAGATGCGTCCTTGTATTTCCTGACTTCATTCCAGAACGCTATCGTATCCATTTTGTTGTGCCAATCGATCAAATTGATTTTTGACATCTGTAACTCAATGGCGTCAATGTCTTTGGAACTACTTACGTTCACGTAGTGTAGCAATGGCGTTATTGGCTCATTGACAGCTCTCAATACATTGTCCACGGACAGCAATGATATTTTTTTTAGAATGACGATGTTCTCCGGCAATCGTTGTTTAAGCTGGTGGAAGAGTTTAAGTAAAAATAATTTACATCGGTCTCGAATGCTTTCCTCTTGATGACAATCGAGTTTTCGCTCCTTTCTGAGGTGTTCAAGTTTTGTTTCAAAAGAATGTCCCAAGTATGGCTTAGGGTCTAGATAATCGTCGATAGCATTTTCCAGAGGATCTAATTTGTAAGTTGGTAGCACCAGTTTTTTTGCAATTCCTTGCACGACCAAAGTAAGGTCACTCAGAAGCTTTACGTGATCATTTTTTTCACTCTGGAAAGCTTTATTCAAGGCTTGTATGTCTGATAAAATTGGCCTCAAGAAAAAAAGGTACAATATGTTGTTTTCGTCACAATACATGTTGTACAAAATCTCCGCAGTGTAACATTTTTCCGAGAGCCTTGCTATACCGAAATGAGTTTTCAACTCTAGCCACTGATCCAAAGTTCGACTCACCGCCGCCTCGATTGACAACCACCTGGTCCCGGAAACCTGTAATAATTTTAATGGCCGACCACCACAGTTGATCGCCTCATAAAGCTGGGAGTACTGCAATTGACGCATTGCAGATTACGAAAACCAATTATAGGTTTCATGCGTTAAGAATTCAAGATTCCGCGGGAGCGTGTCAGCCATTGTATGAGACACGGCTAGTTGCAGCGAGTGGCAAAGGCATTTGATCAAAATCAGAAAAGGAATTTCGGCCTTGAGTTTTGCATAAACTCCGTTATTTATGCCAACCATTACTGAAGCATTATCAGTCCCAATGGCCATCAAATTTTGAATATTTAACTTCCTTTCTCGAAGAATATTTTTGAGAGAATTGACAATACCATCAGCATCACACGATTCTAGCTTAGCCAGTGCCAACAAGGTTGAGACGGTTCTCTCGTGTTTATTGCTGAAGTATATGATGCCAATACCCAACATTTTGTTCACAGATATATCGTTCGACTCGTCCAATAAGATACTGAATTTTCCATCTCCAATATCGTCGCGTAACTCGCTGTTGAAGTGAGGACCCAGTACATTTTTTATTATCTCGCTGCATTTAGTTCTGTGCATTCTTACGTTTCCGCAAACTTCACTGTCCTTGAAACGACGCTTGCACATTTCACTCAAATGATCGCACGAAACGATCGCACTATGAGCGCAGAGAAAAAGTGCCATGGAACTTTCAGCAGCTGATGAGGTGAGCGATTGTTTGGTAAAATTCAATTTTGTTTGTAGTTGAGTAGAAAATGGCTCTGCAGCTTTAATGTGTTTGGTTGTCTTGCTGTGATTCACTAAATCAACGTATTTGGCAGTTAAGTCACACTTGCAGAATTTACAGTGATCCTTCGTATCGTTGCCCAGCACCTGTTTTTTTTCATAATACTGAATTTTCTTTCTTGGGACACATAGAATTAAAAGGAAAAATTATATGTACCTGAATGATCCATTCTTTCAAATGAACGTCTGTCAGCCAGACATTCCGAAATTTTTGGACGTACGTTTTATCTTTGGATTCTTTCCCCATATCCGACGACAAAGGTGTACAAATTTTATTTTAAAGTTCGTGGGCTGTAGAAATAATAGGTTTGTTCGCGCTACCTGCACTTTCTACACTTTTATAGGGAGTGTACACTTTCGCGTTCGTGTTAACGGAAATGACGTCACACGTCGCTGTTCGCGTTACGAGTGTAGCTACACTTTCGTGCCACTAACCCTAGACTTTCTACACTCGATCTTGACGAGGTGTAAAAGTGCACGAAAAGTGTAACAGTGAAATTTACTAGAATTTACTAGAATAAATGTAAACAAATTCTCATTTATTACAAAAAACAATCAATAATAAAATTTCAAAATAACAAAGTATTATAATTATCAATTTCCATTGATCAAGATGATAAAAAAATTGACATGACATAACGACAAGTGTTTATTGTAAATCCACAGCATTATAATAACTAGTATTATAATGTTGTTACTATTTTATCATATTATATATTTTTTTAAAGGCATAGACTGTGATTGATCCAGTACAAATAAAATATAGTATCGAATGTTTCATAGTTCGTTTATTCGTTTCCGTATTCCGTAATCTGATGTGGTGTTTGAGGTTAAGGGATGGTCCACTACGTCGCCGCCATGTTTCCTGTACACTACAGCGTTCGCGCTAGAGTCTCTTACCCGCGAGGAAATAAACTGCACTCCCTAGACACTGCCCTAGTTCCTTTTACACTGCCGAGTGTAGAGTGCAGGTAGCGCGAACAAACCTAATACTTAAATCATGGATTAGAATCCGCCTGCTGCTGGTTGAAGCCCGTCGATAGTAGAGGAATAACAGCAGTGCTCACACAACACACAGCACTGACAATAGCGGCCAACGGTGGCAAATTCGCTGTAGAACTTGCCGGCTGTCGGTAGAACCTATTTCACATACCTACGTTTTTCGGGCATTTACAAATTGTGGGCACTGTGCCGCACTGTGTCGCTACTGTCGCTCTATGTTGGTGGTTAGAAAACTCCCTTTAGCGGTTTTTGGCGGAATCTGTGAAGGCAGTTAGCGGGGCGACAACAATACGGGCTGGCAACACTGGATATTCCTTGATTCCTTCTATAGTCGTCCGACTTGGTTGACAGAGAGCATATCGATGTTTACGTGCCAATATTTTATATCTCGATAAGAATAAAGTTGGTCCGAAATCGTGGACATTTAATCGCAAGAATGTGGAATTGTTACTGTTTAACGTAAGCATAATCAAATTATATGAATAAATGAGATTTAGATTTGAGTTGAAAGTGAGGTTGTGTTGAATAACGTGATCGGCTCTTTCTACAAGTTATGCGTAGCGTTGTTATATTAGATTACAGAATAGCTAACGGTATTTGTATTGAAAAATCAAAATCCAAATGTGGACTGCCATAGTTCTTTTAGATATCGCCATTGTTTATTTTTGTTTATCTTGATTTTTATCCAGTGGCACTTTAATAGCAACCTTCAAGGTACTGATTTTTCTTGCTACCTGTAAGATTGTGTGCATATCGTTCATTTTACCGGCATTAATAATATACTGGCGACGAGCGTTTACAAGAAGAAGACTCCAGAAAATAAGGAACGAGCCTATCATCGGATTTTTTCACCCTTACTGCAACAGTGGCGGAGGTGGTGAGAGAGTACTTTGGGAAGCAATTGTAGCTCTTCAAAAGAAGTAAGAATTCCATAAAATATAATTCGTAATCACCCATGAAAGCAATGCAAAGTGAAAAACAATTTATATTTTTCAGTTAACAATTCTTTATTTTCCCAAATAGGTATCCCAATGTCCAAATAGTTGTATACACCGGGGACTTGGATGCCGATCCGGAACAGATTCTCAGAAAAGTTAAGAGTACGTTCAACATCAATGTTGAACCTACTATAAAATTTATCTACTTGCACAGACGTAAATGGATCGAGGCCGATATTTATCCTTACTTTACACTCCTGGGTCAGAGTTTGGGTTCAATTTGGCTGGGTATAGAAGCCCTCAATTCACTACAGCCAGGTAAAATATTTTATATTTATATGGTATAATAAAAATAGCAAAACATCCATCCATGATTTTTAGTTTTAAGCATAAGAAATGTAGCGATTGTTTCTAAGAGGGTTTCAGTTTGTCAATGTGGTAAAAAAAACTGATTTATTACACATTTCTACCTTACATATATTCATTCTTCCTTTGGCATCATGATACCCATCTATTATATAAAATATTTTCTTTCAATACAAAAATGTTAATATCCAGAGATACTTTATTGTTTTAGTTTGACAATTGCCACATACTGCAGTTTGAAAGGTTTCACAAATTCTAGATTCTAGTTTTTATAAACATTGAAACCAAATTATCCATACCAAAGATGGAACAGTTTTTCAAAATTCACTTAGCAACATACGGGCCAATTATTCTTAGAAATTGATTAGCCACTAATATGTAGAAACCCAGTACAATATTTGAGATATTTACCAACTGTACAAGTCGGTGATTCTGTTTTGAAATTATAGATACCACGGGCAACTGATAATTTATGTCAAATGTTATTTTCCAACCTTTTGTGTGTGTGTGTGTGTGTGCGTGCGCATATCTATGCGTGCATCAATGGGAATTGGTCCATGTTCTTCGATTTTATAGTGTCCTGAAATATATTAAATTGTATTCCTTTTTCTGATTAGCATGATCATTTCTAAATTGCGGAATATCTAGTTGGAAGATTCAATTTGTATGCTGTTTTACAAATCAAAATCAAGGATGTTACGTACACATCCAAAAAGACGTAACAAATTATTTGAAAAGTTTCAATTGACATCTTAAGTCATGCGCTAAAAAATGTTTTAATGTTTTTTCTTTAGTATCACAAAATACTCTACATGAGAAAGAGAGAGAGAGAGAGAGCATAATCCAACACTTTAAGAAATCGAAGTACGAAACCTTACTGTGTTCCACCACCATTTTGAATATTCCCAAAACTTTTTCTGTAAGGAAGTAACTTTCTCATATTATTTCTTCATCGGTATGAATATAAAATTATACTTTCGTTTTCAGACATCTACATCGACACAATGGGGTATGCTTTCACGTATCCTTTATTTAGATATGTTGGTGGTTGTCGTGTCGGGACCTACACACACTATCCGACTATATCTACGGACATGCTAAAGCACGTTTATAAGAGAATCGCCTCTCATAACAATCATAGAATTATTGCGAGAAATCCGTTTTTCTCCGCAGCTAAGATAGTTTACTACAAAATATTCGCTCTGGTGATTAACCATATCTCCTCTGAAGTATACTCAATTGAAGAATGCAATATATGTAAAATTGAATTGCATATTTTGTAGTTGTACGGCTGGACCGGTAGATGTGCCGAAACGGTAATGGTGAATTCGTCCTGGACAGAGGAACACATAAATTCCATATGGAACTGTCCATTAAAGACTCACAGAATTTATCCACCTTGTGATATCGAGAATTTGATAAAATTACCATTGCTCGAGGATGATCAGAAGGGTGAATTTATCAAGATAGTCTCGATTGCACAGTTCAGACCTGAAAAAGGACATCCTTTAATGTTACGAGCGATGTATGAACTACGGACGATATTGGAGGAAGAAATTTGGGAAAGGGTGAATTGGAGCATTATGCAAGGAGACGGGAAACATAATTTTACGATATCACGGCCTACATTAAGATCACAATTTTAGCTTCCACACCATTTTATTTTATCTAGAATTCATCTACTTCGCTTGTTTCTATTTTTGTGTAACACCGATTTCAATATAATTCAGATTCGTCTCATCTTGATCGGATCGTGTCGAAACGCGGACGACGAAGCACGGGTAAAAGACATGCAGGATCTTGCGAAGCATCTTGCTCTGGACCAGAACGTAGAGTTCAAACTGAACATTCCATATCCGGAGCTACTTGACGAACTACAAATGGGCAGTATAGGCTTACACGCCATGTGGAACGAACATTTTGGCATCAGCATCGTTGAATCGATGGCTGCTGGTTTGATCATGGTCGCTCACGCTTCCGGTGGACCGAGGTACTTTAAACAACCGTACAAAATACCGAACTTGTTTAAATTGTGAAGAAAAAATTTGGGAAATCCTTCTTCACAATTTATCCGCACTCATAAAATCTGCAATGTAAAATTTGTTAAACAACTTGTGCTAAACAACCTTCAAAATGATAGTGGGGACACGTATTGAAAAATATTATTCATTGTAAGATCGAAGAAAGGGGAAGAAAGGCAAAACCTATCCTCGTGTTTCGAGTCACCGTCATAAATACGGAATAGAAAAATGTTTAATGTTGAAAATGCTCAGGGGATCACCGTCATCCAGCTTAAGAGACAGGGTTAAATTTTCGATGCGACGTACGCATCGAAAATTTGGTCAGTAAACATATGAGCACTAAAAAACCGATCGGGTTAATAAGTGGCAGGTACACGGAGCATTATGGCAAAAATTGGCTCGTGCTATTTTTTTTCTAAAATTTTTACCATACTTGTCGAGATACCCTCTAAACTTTAGCGCTCAGTACCGGAAAAAGTATGGATGCTGTCTCTGTACCGCTCGTAGCCGGCAACACTATTTCCAAAATTATAGAAACAAATACTAAGAGCCACTTTTTGCCATAATTCTCTGTGTTTCTGCCAATTTTTAATCTGATCGGTTGTTTAGTGCTTGCTCAAGTACTGATCGAAATGTCAAAACGCCCGTCGCATGTAATACTAAGTCTTCAGATCCGTTAATGCGGATTTACAAGCTACTAACTAGTCCATACTCGTAGGTACATGAGAAAACCAACAAAAAAATCTCCTTGTGCTTCGTCCACTATCTTGAAAAACATATGACCATTAATATTTTGGCTTCCGCTGGTTGTATTTTCGTTCTTTTTCTACTTTTGTAGGAAAACATATTTTCTATGGCTTTTGTTTAAAGAAGTTTTCAATATCTGTGAAAGAAAAAGTTACGATAAGAAAAGTTTGTTTGAACACAATTTGCAAACGACTTAATTTTTAATAGTTTTTGTATAAATAACCGACACTTGGTAGCATACATGTACACCATCGTTCCTTTTCTACCACAAACGAATGTCAAGTTTTTAAACCTAGTTCTGGAACAACGAAAATTTGGTCGATTCTTGACAAATTGTATTTAAACAAACTTTTCTTACATAGATACCAAAAAAAAAAAAAATTCAAACAAAAGTCGTAGAAAATATTGTTTCCTACAAAACGAAAATTCAATCAGTACGAACCGAAATATCGCATATCTGTTTTTCAAAATGGCGGATGAAGCACAAGGACATTTTGTTGGATTCTAGTGGATTTAGGCATCTCGACCCTCCTCATTTGCTACCTTTTGAACCAACTGTCCTGGAATAAGCCTCTTGTGCCATTTGACTCGAATGCTACGGCAAGTATTAAGAGTCACTCGTCAAAGTACCGCAAGGGGTTAAAATAATACTACGTACTCGAGAATAAATATCAAAAAATATGTTTGCTCTTATAACAACAATGATTTATCTGCAGAAAAAGGAAAACCTAAGTATTCAAACAAAATACTGTTTTATTCCGATGCAGGGCCGATATAATTGAAACACAGTCTAGTAGTCAAACTGGATTTCTCGCTGTTGATGCCGAAGAATACGGACGAGTTTTGGCTCACGTGATTAGAATGCATCCGAAAGACAGAAACGTGATAAGGCACGCAGCCAGGTAACGTCCGACTTATTGACCCATCGATGAAACAAAAAAATGTTTTATAAATTGAGGCCGATATTATTTTATTTCTTTTACAGAGCTTCGGTCAGTAGATTTTCTTGCGAACAATTTCAGAAAGAATTTCTACGAACGATAGCACCATTTTTTCGCCCCAAACAAGAATAATCATACAAGGTGGGACATTTCTCGGCACTTGAAAAATATAAATAAACCCATTACTGTAAATACATAACTAATGGTTATTAAAAATATACGCAAAACCAATTATAATCGTATGTGAAATTCGATATTTCTTTTATTTATTACTAAACGAAACAACACTGAGGCTCGGAATAATGGCGTTAATAGATTTTCCGAAACAAACGGAAATAACGAATACAACACTTGACCATTCCTGGGTGAATGTCTGTAAATAGGGGTACAAGTCCTTTTACAATACCTTGGCATTCGCTCGTCCATAAAGGATCTAGCGTTAATTTTTACGTAATCCTGTAAACAGACTAGATGAAATTTGAAATTAAAAATACAATGGTCAACACTGATAAAAATCATAGAGAAGATGAAATAGCTTTGTTGATAAGGCCGCAGCCATCACATTCCAGGATAATTGACCCATTTTTATCATCACCACTTGCTGGATGGCTACTGAAACCAAGTCCCCGATTGCCAAGCATTATTTCGGCAATCTGTATAGCCGTTTGCGCGTGCTTCGTTAGACTGTCGTGTCCCAACAGAATCCGAGAGCGTCCTTTTGCTAGAGCCATCAGCAATATTATCTAGAGTACAATTTTTTGTTTTTGTTTTATAGACAAGATTATAATTTACAAACGTGTTTCTTAATAAATCTTACGACAAAATTGGTTTCACGAGAATTTGTATCACAATACGATTAAAATATTTTATTTAAATAAAAAAAAACTGCAGTTGCTAAGAAAGTTGAACTGAACCGATGATAAAATCAAAATAATATCGATATAGTAATTTCTAATTGTGTGAAATATAAATTATATGACAGAAGAATTCTCAGAAGTGATTAAAAACATTTAAGAACCTCATCGGGCATTCAAATTTATGCTTGATCTGATTTATTGCCTGAATGCAATTTTTCTAGGTGAAAATTTTCGAAATTAAAGTAGAGTCCAATTTGTTATACCGCACCATTTGAGCCTCGAACACGACCTGTCATCGCCAACAAATTCTAAACTAACCTGATCTTGCATGTGTTCATCGACGCAATAGCCGTTGATCAGAGGCCGAAGAATTAAATTAGCAGCTTCGGTACCTGGCAGAGCTTGGCCTTCGCGATTAGAACCTAATCCGGAACCGCCGAAAATGCAACCACTAGTAGTATGGCACACTATACTGATATGTAAAAAAAATTATATACATGTAACATTATTCAAGAAATAAAAAATTATACAAATAGAAATATGCAAAATTTTATCAGGACATTCATCCGAAGAATGTCGCCTCCTATTGTGGATCCAAAAATAATATATAAAAATTGTTATTTCATTTACTTGATGCCAGATCCATTCTCTGTAGCCATTTCTCTGTCTTCCCTATATTCCCCGATATTTATAGGTGGTATTGGAATACTCGTCTTGGAAAGACACTTGGATATCGTTCTTTCTGCATCTTTGACCATTTTATGTGCTACCTGGATAGACAAAAAACGATTGTTTCATGTATCATGGTAACTAACAATTGTTATAAACAATAATATTAATAAAACTGTAAAAAATTTTATTCCAAGGGAAACAGCAATCTGGATGATGATAGATAATGCACAAGAAATATGATGTTACCTTTTCTAAACTTGATTTTTTCTTCTATAAAATATGTATATGTCTACATTATACAAACATTAATATTCACTGAACCAGCAACATAAGCCCAGCCTGATATTCCAATCGGGTCACCAAGCACCACCATTTCGACTGCATTCAAGTTTATGACAGGTTTTATTCTCAAATGTACTTCCCCTCCTCCTCTAGGATAATATCCTCTGCAAGAGAAATTTAGATGCAGTGACATTGGCTATAGTTGTACAAAGAATATGAGAGAAACAACTATAATACACAGTGTGTAAATTATGTCACTGTGCGACTCATGGCGGATGAAAATCATTTCAAGCATTTTCAACATTGGCTACGCTAAATATCGATGCAAGTCGTGATTTACCGATGTGTCCTCATGGAGATTCCATGTTACACACAAGAGATATGAAATTCTACTTGAGCGAACTAGCGACTCAAGCCTCACGGCTTGAGCCTAACATCAAGGCATCCTACCGCCGCCCCTTCAGTGAACATATCAAACTGCCAAAGTGTTGGAACAGTGACCCCCGAATGCAAAGGCTTAACCAAGATAGTCTCCGAAACTGGTTCGTAAACTCAAATGTTTTGAAAAGAGGATTCGCTCCATCCGTATATAGCCAGAAAGCCATGCTACTTTGTTTCATAAAAAAATAGAAATATTCTTTGTAAATTGATTAAATAAGCATTTGATTGTCTACTGAATTAATGACTTCTGCAAATTATTATTTTTGTAAATCATTGCTTTTAGTATCTCGAAATTGGTTTGCTTTTTAGTTTTTATTTGTATTACGATAATACATATTGTGGTCAAACAAATGTTTCGTGTCTGCACTTGTATGCCCAAGCCATCTTATGACCAATGGTGCGGGTTATCAAAACTACATTTTCAAATGTTTGGCAAGACAATTTGTCCAAATACTTAAAAAGTTCTAAATACTCGGATCATTTAATTTAAAGTTTAAAAATATATGGAAATGCCTTACCAATTTCAAATAGCAAGAGTTTTTTACCTCTTTAGTACTGTGCAATCAAAGTCTCCACCAAACTTAGTAAGATGCGGTCGAAACACTTCCAAGATATATTCTATGTGAGGACCCATAGGTACATTTGTGCCACCTCTCAGTATAATAATAATTGATTCATTAGACGGCAGAAAAAGGGCAATAGGTATGGCAACTTGGGCCAATAAGGCTATGCACCCTGCTGTTTGTACGTTAGCTTGAAATTCTTTCTTTTGATTTTCGAGCAAGCCTGGACGAAATTGGAGACAGGTCGAACCTATAAATCCTCCTTTTACATCGGCATTGCAGAGCTCCTGAGCAAGCTCCACCCCTGTGAAAACAAATTGTTCGGCAACATGGAATATGGTCAAATAAGGGAGTCTAAATTGACAACGAACATGGAAATTTCACCTTTGAGATGCTGAGCAGCAAGGCCAGGTTTTGGTCGGCCAGCTCGAATGTTGTTAATCTCCACTGGTATGCCGTAAAGAGCACTCAGGCTCAGTGCTATTCGCAACACCTGACCACCCTACTTATCGGTAATCAAAGGGACCATCACACTTTATGAATAAATAATGGAAACGCATAATCGATGATATGTTCGATTGCTTGTGTGAAATGCATATAATATTATATAGTAATATGATTTTGAAAACTCACGCCTTCGCCCAAACTTCCATCAATTTTTAACAATTTTGACATATCAACACAAAACAATATTGTCTCAAGCAACGCAAATAGAGATTCTCATAGAAGCGATAGAATTAATAATCCACAGTGATCTATCCCCCCAACGGTGAAAGGTTGATAGCGTCGCCTTTGGTCGTGGTCGTAAACCGGCTGAGCTGACAGGGCTGACCGGGCTGACAGTACCAGAGATGAGTAGGGAGATCAGCAACGCTCGACAAAAGTTGAAACCTGGAGAATTTGTTCTGAGACATCTGGGTGGCTAAAGCGCCAACTATTTCGTGCCCCCGTTAAGTTGGCCGCAAGCTACCGTAGTCATATTAGTCCATTGAAATGTTACATTGACCCTGCATTTATCAAAGTCAGCAATTTTGTTTTCTGTTGCATAGGGGGAGGTATGAAAAGCTTAAGTCCAAGTTTGTGGGCTTGTAATCCTTGAGGAAAATCCGCCATCTTGAAAAAAGGGCTGAAATAGTTTTTGCAAAATAACTATGAAACTATCCACCGAGCAAGAAAATTATGTGTTGCAATAGCAACAAATACAATTTGTCCGCCGCAATTAATGAAATTTGCAAAGAAACGACGCATCATCGTTCATTTTTATGTCTATTTTCCAGTACTCCGACACTTACCTTTGCAGCACTGTAAAATGTTTATAAATAAACAAAAGTTGACACATTTATATTGAAATTTATTCGTCAGAAGGTGTTCTATCGAAATGCATTGAATATATTTTTCTGCAAAATGAAAAGAAAAAAGTTAGAGAGACTTAAAGGAAATGACTCCTGGTTTTTTTGTCGTTGTTTGTTAATAACTTTAATATTTTTGATTGTACGACAAAAAGTCAAAAAAGCAAATTTGTAGAGAATTTAATTTCCTACAAAAAATAATTGAACAATTTTCTTGCCCGGTGGATAGTTTTTCTGTTATATTAATACAACGATTTTAAACCAAGACCCAAAATATTATGTGCTGAGGCATATTTTTACCTTTGAATGGCTGTAAAATCTTTAAAAATAAATGAAATTTAAAAAATGAGCGGTGAAATTTGTTCGTCTAAAAATCCTCTATCAAAAAGCTCTAAACATATTTTTCTGAAAAATGCAAAAACAAAACGTTAGAGCGACTTAAAATAACTAACTCGTTCACTTTTTATCGTTGTTTGTTAATAACTTTGGTATTTTAAATTTTACGACAAAAATTCAAGAGAGCAAATTTGTAGAGAATTCCATTTCCTACAAAAAACGATGTGATAATTTTCTTGCGCGGTGGATAGTTTTCCTGTTATATCAATACAACGATTTTAAACCCAAACCCAAAGTATGATGTGCCGAGGCACATTTTTCCCTTTGAATGACTGTAAAATCCTTTAAAGCAAACGAAAATTAAAAAATAAGGGGTGAAATTTATTCGCCTCAAGGAGCGCCAAAAAATTTCTAAGAATAAATTTTTCTGAAAAATTAAAAAATAAAAAGTTACAGCGACTCAAAAAAAACGATGTTTCTCCATTTGTTGTCATTTATTGTTAATAACTTTGCTATTTTCGATTTTACGGTAAAAAGTCAAGAGAGTGAATTTGTAGAGAATTTAATTTCCTACAAAAAATGATGTCATAATTTTCTTGCGCGGTGGATAATTTCATTGTTATAACGCAAAAATTGTTTTAACCCTTTTTCAAGATGGCGGGTTTTCCTCAAGGGTTACAACCCCACAAACTTGGACTTAAGCTTCCTATACCATCCCCTATGCATAAAAAACAACTGCTGACTTTGATAAATGCAGGGTTAGGCCTTATTTTTGTAACATTTCAATGGACTATATGGTATATATGGCGAAGGGATCATATATATAATATATTTATATACGAGGGTGGGGTGAAAAATTTCCGGCCTGACCAAGAAAAACGACGTTTTAAAAATTTTTTTTGCTTTATTTTTCAACATAATCTCCATCAACACTGATACATTTCTCATAACGGTGTTCTAATTTAGTTATACCAGTTTTAAACGTGGACTCATGAAGCTCCTCAAAATACTGATTTACAGCTTCGATAACTTCTTCGTTGCTCTTAAATCTTTTACCGCCAAGCCATTTTTTGAGGTTAGGAAACAGGTAATAGTCGCTGGGGTCTAAGTCTGGAGAGTAGGGAGGATGCGGCATCAATTCAAACTTCAATTCGTGGATTTTGGACATGGCAATAATCGACGAATGCGCTGGTGCGTTATCGTGATGAAACAAAATTTTTTTCTTCGCCAAATGAGGTCGTTTAATTTGCACCTCGTGCTTCAAACGTTGCAATAACTCTGCGTAGTATTGACCAGTGATAGTCTTACCCTTTTCAAGGTAATCAATATACATAATTCCTCTCGCATCCCAGAAAACAGTAGCCATAATCTTGTTTGCTGATAAAATTGTTTTTGCCTTCTTTGGAGTTGGTTCCCCTTTTCCAACCCACTGTTTTGACTGTTCTTTATTTTCAGGAGTGTAGTGGTGGACCCAAGTCTCATCAACAGTTATTAATCGGCGCAAAAATTCGTTTGGATTACGCCTATACAGCGCCAAATTGTCGGTAGAAATGGTTGTTCGAAGCAGTTTTTGGTCGAGCGTTAGCAAACGCGGCACCCACCTTGCACACAGCTTTTCCATGTTCAAATGGTTGTGCAAAATATTTCGCACACGTTCAGCTGACATCCTACAGGTCTCAGCTATCTCGTGCACTTTCAATCTGCGGTCTTCCAACACTATTTTATGGATTTTCTCAATCATTTCTGAAGTTGTGACCTCAACGGGCCGTCCTGAGCGAGGCTCGTCAGAGGTGCTCACACGACCCATTTTAAATTCAGAAACCCACTGCTTAATAGTTGAATATGATGGGGAGGAGTCTCCTAGTGTTGAATCCATCTCTTCTTTTATTTGTTTTGGTGTAAAACCTTTCAAATAGAAGTATTTGATGACAGCACGTTTTTCCAATTTTTCCATTTTCACGAAAACAACGGAAGGGTCTCGCGCAATGTGCTCTCAAATGTAAACTAACGTAGCGATTGGGCCGGAACTTTACATACAAGCTTGGTAGGAATGGTTCTATAGGATGCCACTCCAAAAGTAGACCTAGTCGCGCCATTTCTTGGTCAGGCTGGAAACTTTTCACCCCACCCTCGTATATATATAATTTGGCGGTCCGTATACGCCGGTCGGGTCTTTCCGTGAATGAGACAGACGTGCAATGATGACATATGTCAATATTTCTAGGCTTGTACGCGTTGATCGAATGTTCTGAGATCCGAGCGAGCGGAATATTTAAAGATCCGCATGTACAACTTGTGTAAAGCCGCCGATGCCTTTTTTATTCTTTCAGCTATCACATCTGTATACCTAGACGAATTAGAAATTTTTTAAACAAAATTGAATAATGTGAAGGAAATATAATTTATCATCGTCGATCTAGCTCCATAAAGCTAGTCTTCAATGTTTCTTGTTATAGCAGGATATTATTTTGCGGAAATAAAAGAGACTTGGACTAGCAGCGCGAGATCGCCATGGCTTTTTCTTTTTTTTTCGTATTATGTATCTGACTCCATTATTTTTACATATTTCAATTGCAGTCAAAAAGTACGAAGACGGGTACATAATTTTGTGAAATTTGATGAATCTCAATCTGAAATTGATGAATCTGAAAAACATAATGGAACGAATATCAATTTTTTCGATCGAGGGTGGTGTGGAGATTAGCACTATAGACATTGAAATACCGCTCGCTAGTAGCCAAATGACAATCGGTCACTACGCAAACAAAATAAGCTAGATACTTTTTAAAGCTAGATGCCCAGTCGAATTAGCTCAAAAAAGGGGCAAACCCGGAAAAAAGTTAAAGTAGCAATTTTCCTTCGGAATTCGTTGGGGGGGGGGGGGGGGGGGGGGGGTCACTGGCAGTCTAAATTTGGTTTTGCGTGGTATTCGGTGTGTTGCGTCGTCCGCCATCTTGATTTTAAGGGTTAATTTTTGATTATTGAATAACTCGTTTATTTTCAGTTTTACACGAAAAATAGTAATAACAAAAGTTGTTTGGAATTAAATTTCCTACAATTTTGCTTCTTATTAATTTTTTCGTAGGATCGATATTTTCCCATTTATACCCCAAAAGAGGGGGTGAAATTTGTTTGATTTACAACTCGTTTATTTTCAATTTTACATGAAAAATTGTTATAAACAAAGTTGTTTAAAATTCAATTTTCTACATTTTCGGTTTTTATAATTTTTTTCTAGGATCGATATTTTTCGATTTATAGCCGAGAAGAGGTGGGGGAAAAATGTTATGATTGCACTATCGCGTTTATTTTCAATTTTACATGAAAAATTTCTTTCACAGCGTTGCCCGTTCTGCCTCGCAGAGGCAGATTACAAAGAAGGGCAGTCGATTTTTGATTGGTCGGATTTGTGTGAGCCTTTGTTTTATTTGGCGGAGGGGATTATCTCGATCACGCGGAGGTGACTCGAGTTAGTCGCCTCGTGGGAAAGGAAGTAGGGTTTCAAATTATAATTTCGGCGAATGGTATAGAGTTTGTTTATGACTGTGTTATCGAGCGGTGTCGCATGAGACGTTCGTGGAAAAAATATAAAAGAAAATGTTCGCCGGACAGGGTGTTGATAAATTGATAGAGTGCCTATATTTGATTACAGTTTTGAATTCTCTGGTGTGTGTATGCGTAATAAGAGCGTGGTACTCCACTAATCTTAGTTGGTATCTTTCGCTTAGTCTATTTAGTTTTCTAAGGATAAATGATATTATTAAATAATTGGGAGTTGGCCGAACACCCTGTGTCGACTCCGGTATTACCGGCTAGGACGTAACACCTCCCACTCACAAGGATTGAGCGTCCCGCTCAATTTATGATATAAAACACCTGTGCCCCATTTCTCGTCGATGTACATGAAGTTCTTATTTGTTATGATAATAATGAGTACAAATGTTCTTAAAGGTCTAGTACATAGGTAAGTACGCAGAGTTTACAACAGAGTATATGTAATTAAGCGTGGTTACATAGTAATCCTTATTCTATTATTAAGTAATACTCGCTTTTTGTATTTTTTGTGTTAGTGTACGATTTTAGCACGGTTGTCGTGAACGATTTTGCGCTTCCCATTCTCGAGTTCAATCTCGATGTCGGGTTTATCGTGAATTACTGTAGTAATGGTATAGGGACCTTTGTAGTTATCGTCCAATTTACCGGTTTTCTGGTTTTTTACTAGATATATTCTTTCACCTACTTTGAAATTAACAGGATTAATTTTTTTATTATATCGGATTTTTGACTTTTCTTTTGCGGCTTCCAAATTTTTTCTTGCTAAATTTTGAGCATCCTCTATTTGTTTTTTTACGTTTTTCGCGTGATCCTCGTAGGTTAGGATTTCGTCTAGATATGAGTATTCGGATGGTACTCGGCCTAATTTCCCTAAAAGGCATTCGTACGGAGTCATTCTCGTTCCTTCATGTACGCTAGTGTTGTAGGCAAGGGTTGCGAGAGGCAACCACAAATGCCAGTCTTTCTTGTTAGTATAATGTTTGAGATAGTCTGCGAGAACCTGGTGACTGCGCTCTAGGGATCCGTTGGATTGGGGGTGGAATGCCGTAGTTTTAATTTGTTTGAATTTGAAGGTTTCCGCGAGTTGTTGCATTATCTTTCCCGTGAACGCGGCGCCTTGGTCTGTGAGGATGGCTTTGGGACTTCCGAAAATACCGAGGAAACCTGTGGTGAAACCATGAGCGATATCTTTTGCTGAGGCGTGGACCAACGGTATAGCGAATGAGAACTTGGATAGGTTACACTGGATAGTCAAAATGAATCTGTGGCCGAGTAAGGTAGGAGGGTTGATTGGTCCAACTATATCCATGGAGATTTTATCGAATGCGGAGAGCAGAGTGTCGGTAATTATCATGGGTTGTTTGGTTTTTATCCTCACTAATTTTCGTTTTTGGCAGCTTGCGCATGTCCTGACATAATCCTCGACTTGTTTTTTCAGGTTTTCCCAAAAGTATTTCTGCCTGATTCGGTTGTATGTTTTAGTCACTCCCTTGTGACCTGCGATGGGGGAACTGTGATTTTCTCTAATAATCCCTTCTCTGTCTGCTTCCGGAGGTACGATGATCTTGTCTTTACAAAAATTTACCTGAATGTCTGTGTGTTTGAGGATTGCAGAAAAGATTTCTTTGATTTTTGGCCAACTGGTATCTTTCAAGTTGTTTCGTTTTATTGAGATTGCAACTGTTTTGATTTTGAGTTCTTCTAGCTTGGTTTTTAAGTTCTGTACTGCTTTAGAGAAATTCTCCAGAGTTACTAGAGTCGAATCGTTTTCCTGTGTTACGAGCGCGAAAACTCTTCTCTTTGGTGTGCCTGATACTAACACTTGGCCTACTACCAGACGTTCCGAAGGGGATAGGTTTTTCAGTAGTCCAAGCTCGATCATCCGTTTACCGAACTCGTTCGAGACTGTGCCGTCCGCGGATATAAGGCAAATATAGTGATCTTTTACCATTTCAATATTGTCTCTGGTCTCGATAACGTTTACCACTTTAATGCTTTTGTCCGCGTCCTCCGCAGAGGTCTGATCGTGTGTTTTACGAGCCGCGGGAGAATTTGGTTGAGTGGTGCGGTTAACGTCGTTCACCTGTTGCACCGAGGAATTAGGAATGTTCAGGGTCTTATCCATTAATATTGAGTGCGTTGTTCTAGGAATTGGGGTATCGGGTTCCCCGTCTTGCACTATCGAGCACATAGGGTTGGAGTTCGAGACATTCGGTGCTGGTGCTTGGGAGGCGGAAAGCGTTGGTTGAGGACTCGAGGTGCTTGGTTCCGGTTCTTGTGAGATCGAGGGTAAAGTCTGAGGGTTTGGAATACTTTGCTCTTGTTCCTGCGGTATCGAGGGGGACGACGGGATTACGAGAGGTTCTGAAACCATTTTCGACGTCGCGGGGTTTTCCTGACTCTGAGGTATGTTACGTTTTTTTCTTTTGTGGCCGTTTTGCTTGCTCTGTTTCCGGAGATGAGTCTGATCGTCTGGGCAACAGAAGCAGGTCCTTTTCTTCTTAGCCCTTTCGGATCTTCGGACTGCGGGAATATGAGGAACAGGCGAGGTGCAATAAGCGATAACGAGAGGTGCTCTCGTGGGGACCTGTTCAGAATTTTGTGTCGCATGACCAATTTTTACGTCAGGAGAATTTATTTGCAGACTTTTATCGAATGTCGTGGCTAGGTCTTCCGCCGCAGTCGCGTCTTCGTTTATCGTAGAGAGTTCCATTTTTTCCGTATTTTCAATATCGGTCGTCATTGAATTGATTTTATGAGTATCCGAATTTTTGGGTTGGAAGATTTTGTGCAGAAGCGTTTCGGATTTAGGTTTCGTCCTTTTATGTTTCTTAGGATATGGCGAGGGACCGGTGGAGTACCGTATCCTCTTACCCCTGGATTTTCTGGAAGTAAGGATTTTTGTTCGAGGTTGGAGAGGGGTTGAGGTTATGACTTCCATACTTTCTTCTACTTCCGAAGAGGGGACTGAGGTGTCGACTGTCATTCTATGCGAGTGAGGGTCATCTGCGTTCCCGGAGGGGGATGATGATCGAGTAGAGGACGTCGAGGAGGAAGAGGACGATGGCGCCGAGTTCGGAGTCCTGGGTCGCAATGCACGTGATTGTGTTTTGAATGCGTTGCGAGCTTTGCAACGTGGTTTAAGGGAGTACGTCTCTCGATTTAAGCGAATGATGGGATTCGCGTATTCCTCTGGTTTTACTAGATTTTGGTGTTCTTCTGGATTTAGTTGGCGTCCTGGAATTGCGAGAGGCTCTGGGATACACGGATTTTTCTCTGGATTTGTGACTCGGTTCCCGGGGTTTGCTGAATTTTCGAGATTTACTTGATTTTGTAAGGTTGTGGGGTTTTCGTAGTTTAGTCGATTTCGTGAGTTTTCAGGATTTTCGAGATTCAATTGACTTCGCGGATTTTCGGGGTTTTCGAGACTTTGTTGATTTTGTGAGATTTCAGGATTTTCGGGAGTTAGTTGATTTCGTGAATTTTCGGGATTTTCGAGATTTTGTTGAGGACGTTGTGTCGAGATAGGAATTGGGATCGAGATAGTTATCGAGAGAGTTGGTTCCGTAAGAGGGTCTGGTGTTGGAGGTTCCGAGATTTTCGTTTTCTTGGAGTTTTCGTCGTGCGGACTAAATTCTGCCGCACTAACACTTCTGGCAAGAGGTAGTGCGTGGGCGCATCTGCCGTTTGGGTATGGTGGAGTCAAGGTTTTCCATTTGAAGTGGATCGGGAGTACAAAAGGATTACGGGAGAGAGCATCTGCGTTGGTGGTGATTCTCCCCGGTTTATACTGTGTTTCGAAATCGAACTCTTTTAATCTCTCGCGCCACCTGAGTACTCGCGAAGTGGGATCATTCATTGAACTTAACCACACTAGTGGTCGGTGATCTGTTAACAAGGTGAATGGACGGCCGTAAATGTACGGTCTGAAAGTTTTGAGGGCGAAAACTACTGCTGCCATTTCCTTTTCGATAGTGGAATAGTTTTTCTCAGCTTTATTCAATACTCTCGAGGCAGCTGAAACTATGTGATCTTCTCCGATTTTTCCCTGAGAAAGGATAGCTCCGAGCGCAATATTTGACGCGTCGGTGGTGAGTATGAACGGTTTGGAAAAGTCGGGATATTGTAGGATAGGAGCGGTGCAAAGTTTGTCGCGCAATGCCTCAAATGCCTCCTGATGTACAGGGGTCCATTTGAAATCGACATTTTTACTCGTGAGATCGCACAGAGGTTTTGCAATTTTCGCAAAGTTTTCGATGAAGCGTCGATAATAACCGGCGAGACCGAGGAATTCCCGGACGTTTTTTGGTGTTTTAGGGACATGGAATTTTTGTATCGCCTCGATATTTTTCGGATCTGGTTTCAGTCCGTCGGCCGATATTAAATGTCCCAAATATCTGACTTCTTTTCGTAAGAATTCGCATTTGTCCGTCTGTAAGGTCAAGTTGGCTTTGCGCAGTCGTTCGGCAAATTTGTGGAATTTTCGTTGGTGTTCCTCGATATTGTGAGAGTAGATGACTATGTCATCTAGGTACACGAATAAATCATTGCCTTGTAAGCATTTTAATACCACGTCCATTAGACGTTGAAAAGTGGCAGGAGCGTTCTTTAAACCGAAAGGCATGCGAGTGAACTCATAATGCCCATGGGGTGTGGTAAAAGCGGTTTTCTGCTTATCGCGAGAGTCCATGGGGATTTGGTGAAATCCAGACGCTAGGTCGAAAATGGAAAAGTATTTGGCTCCGCCCAATTGATCGAGAATGTCGGTGATTAGAGGTAGAGGGTAGGCGTCACCGATTGTTTTGTCATTTAGTTTTCTGAAATCTATTACGAGTCGCCATTTTTTGTTGCCTTGGGCGTCGGCTCTTTTCGGGACTATCCAGACGGGCGAGTTATAGGGGGAGGTAGATGGTTCGATAATGTCGAGTTTTAATAAGTCGTCAATTTGTTTCTCAAGCTCTGATTTTTGTTGCTGTGGGAAGCGATATTGTCTTGTGTGTATTGGAGTGTCGTTAGTCGTTGGGATACGGTGTGAACAAGCGTTCGTCGATCTAAGAGGTTCCCCAGGAATGCGAAAAAGGTCTGAGTACTTGTTAACAAGTTCGAGCACTGCATTACGTTCTTCAATATTCAGATGGTCAAGACGCAAAAGGTTAATTACTTCGTCGACACGGTTATCTCGCGTCCGAGATGTATCGGTGTGTACCGGAGTCTTTTCTTTCGCGGAACTTTCGTTCATTTGATCGTCCTCGTCTGTGCTCATATCAAAAGGATATAGCGAAATTACGGGAACATCCACCTTAATATCTTTATCCAGGGTATTGATAGCGCAAATATAGGCCTTGCCGTTGTCGTTCGTGACTAAGGCTTCGCCCGCGTATACGCCGTCGGGAAGATGGAGTTTTGGCACGTAACCGGTTTCGAGTGTGTTACACACTTTTACGAACATAATCGTTTTTTGACGCGCTCTCAAAAGAAACGATTCTGGACTAGCAAATGAAATTTGCTCTCCCCTGATACGTACCGATCTCGATTCCCAATCTATCGCGCCACCACTTAAACCGAGTAGTTCTTGACCGAGTATTGCGTCGAATTCTACGGGGAATTCGTTATTCACGACATGAAAATTTTCGAGGTTATTCTTGAGATTTATTTGGATGAGTCCGAGGGTTGTAGGCAAATCTGTTGCCGAGATTCCATGTAATTCGAAGATAATTGAGCGATTAATTAAATCGGGATTCCGGATACATTTCAATTTTATGAGATTAAGTTCAGAGCCTGAATCCGCGAGAAACATTGTATTCTCTTCGATTAGATCTTTGGAGGATAGTGTAATAGCGGGCGAAAGATACGTTAAGGTATTCGAGTCTAATCTGCACTTGGCCTCTCGAATCTCGACTGAATTTTTCTCGCTATCTACTGCTCTTGGCGTTCTTGGGGTGTCTGACCGGTCGCTACGCCGTCTCGAGAGGTCGACGCTAAGTTTCCCTGAACTTGGGAGGTTTCGTGGTTCTGTTGGCTTTTTCCGTTGTTGAACGCTCTCTTGCGGCATTCGCTGATCAAGTGACCGGGTTTTTTTGTGATGAGGTTCCGGTTTTAGTTTCGCTCCCTTTTGATTGGTTTTGATTGAGATGCTTGGTTAGGGCGAAACATTCTGTGTAATTGTGATTCGTTTTTTTGCAATAAGTGCAAAATTTTTTCTCAGTGTTTGATTGATTTGGATTCGTCTTTGGCTTTTGTGTGATCGGGAGACATGTTGGATAATTGACCGCGATTGGGCCGATCGTTTCTTCGACTTTTAGTGCTTGTTCGTAAATGTCTTTGAGGGTGTCGTACCTCTGAAGTGGTATGTGTGTGCGATAATCTGCCTGAGGCCTCGTCGGAATTGAGCAATCGCGACTCGCTTTAAGGCCACTATGAGACCTTCGACGTCTGGCAAACCCATCCCGCGAATTGATTGTTCGGCTGCGAGAAGGAAATTATGCATTCTACCGTAATATTTTGATATTGACTCATTTCGCAACTGTTGATAATTGCCCATTTCGTCGAGCCATTGTTTGAACGGTTTTGCTGTCGCGAAAGTACGTTTCAATCCCAAAATAAAGCCGTCGAGGCTGGTTTCGAGAGGGACTGCCGCACTCACTTCACCCCTACATTTACTGTACAAAAATGTGCATACGCCGTCTTCGCCCACGATTGGTATGAATTCTCGCCCTTTTTCGCAAAGATTAATGAAATTATTGAGCGCGCATGTTTTGGGCGTCCCATCGAAATCGGGGACGTATCTAACGTAGTCTCGATAACGCGCGTTCAAAGTAGCGAGATCATGATTTATTGTGAGGTTGTTACCTCGTGTGGTCGATGGCGCATTCGTGACGTCGCCGTCAACCGTATTATTTTGCATATTGATAGAATGTTATTGACTTACTCGATTATTAAGAAATAACGCTTGTTGTATTTTGTAGCTTGTAGGTGTAGATGGTGATTGTTGTCCGTTGGCCTTGAGATGTTGAGCTGGAGTTGGCTGACCTCGGATGCACGGCTGACGGTGAATGTGGAGTTGTCGGGAGATTTTCCTCAGATTTTGGCGTTGTCGAGCCCGTTCCGAGCGTCGTTGATGGTTGTAAATTTATTAAATATATGCGTGTAGTCGTGTTGTCCGAGTGCCAAGTAGCCACTGAATTTTGTGATTTCTTGTTGTATGGCTTTTTCACCCAATTCACGGATAACGGAGCGTCGAAGTCGAATTCTCAACGTCGCCAATTGCACGGTGAACGAGAGAGTTTTTGTTTTAAAGTTGTTCAGTCGCTGGCACTAATTTTACTTGTGATTTAAGACCGGTTTTTGTTTATGCGATTTTTGTTCGTTTTCGTTGCCACCAAATTTATTGAATATTGGTGGTTTTTACGAGTTGGCACTGATTTTTATTGTTTTTCCGCTGCCACCAAATTTATTAAATTGGTGGTTATTTAAGAACGGTCACTGGTTTTGTGTATGAGATATTTGTCTGTTTTTCCGCTGCCACCAAATTTATTAAATATATAGTTGTTACGTCCCGAGAGAGGGAGACACCATACGGAGACGCAGCGCGATCGGAGATAGAGCGCGAACTTTGAGAGTACTTACGTTCTGCGCGAGCGAGTCCTTTGGTGATCGGCTGCGACTCCCAACACAACTAAATATTTAATGGTACAGATTCTTTTGAATCTGTGAGATATTGGTTAAGGTTGTAAACTGTTAGTTGATAACGAACCTTGCTCGTTCGAGTTAACGGTTTTACAGTTTTATCGGATTTTTAGTCTAAGTCTCGTGACTGTTCGTGAATTCTTTTACAGAGTTTTTAAGATGTGAACTCGATGAGTGCGGAGAATGATCTCTTCTAAGTTTCTTTCAGAGCGTTGCCCGTTCTGCCTCGCAGAGGCAGATTACAAAGAAGGGCAGTTGATTTTTGATTGGTCGGATTTGTGTGAGCCTTTGTTTTATTTGGCGGAGGGGATTATCTCGATCATGCGGAAGTGACTCGAGTTAGTCGGCTCGTGGCAAAGGAAGTAGGGTTTCAAATTATAATTTCGGCGAATGGTATAGAGTTTGTTTATGACTGTGTTATCGAGCGGCGGTGTCGCATGAGACGTTCGTGGAAAAAATATAAAAGAAAATGTTCGCCGGACAGGGTGTTGATAAATTGATAGAGTGCCTGTATTTGATTACAGTTTTGAATTCTCTGGTGTGTGTATGTGTAATAAGAGCGTGGTACTCCACTAATCTTAGTTGGTATCTTTCGCTTAGTCTATTTAGTTTTCTAAGGATAAATGATATTATTAAATAATTGGGAGTTTATGATCGACGAGTAACGGTGACTGTGCTGGTATATTATCGACTGTCGAAAATTTGAGATACCGGCCGAACACCCTGTGTCGACTCCGGTATTACCGGCTAGGACGTAACACAACGTCTACAGGCCTAGAAATATTGACATATGTCATCATTACACGTCTGTCTCATTCACGGAAACACCTGACCGGCGTATACGGACCGTCAAATTATATATATATATATATATATATATATATATATATATATATATATATATGTTCCCTTCGCCATATATACAACTACGGTAGCTTGCGGCCAACTTAACGGGGGCACAAAATAGTTGGCGCTTTGGCCACCCAGATGTCGCAGAACAAATTCTCCAGGTTTCAACTTTTGTCGAGCGTTGCTGATCTCCCTACTCATCTCTGATTAGACTACCCAACACTATCCAACGACCACCTAACGATATAAAAAAAGTCAATTAATAAAGTGCAAGTTGTCCGGCCAACTTCACGGGGGTACAAAATTCTCGTACGTGAATTTTGTGCGGTTGTTACGAGAAACGCTTGAAGAAAGTTATGTACCATGCCCGAGCACAGGCGTATTCCTTCTGTAGTCGTCTGAACTTTTTGTTGTCGATGACGATTTATCGTTGCTGTTTATTTTTTGTTTATTGAAATCGGTGTTCCGAAATTGTCCCCTTAAATCAACTATTACGTTTTTTCTGGTAATTCTATTGAGAAAAATGATCAACAGCCTTTTTATCATCAATTCTTCAGGGTATGTAACCAAGTTTCGACAGTCATTTTCTTAGATATAAGAAGCGTAGAAGAGATCTAAGATCTTTTGTACGCTATTCTTCCCATATCCGCAATCACACAATATTTTCATGTTAATTATATCATCTATGTTACCAAATGTTGGTTAATCATTTAATTTATATATCTTCGATATCAAAGAGATGTTTTTATGGAGAAACATTGGAAGAGTGCAGTGGCTCGGTCGTTATGCGATTACTTCTTCGATCAACAGAGACGAGTTCTGTCACCCGAGGATACACCACCTGTTATTGCAACGCCTCATCATTATCTCATCAGCATCTATAGATGCAATATGTTTTTCGTTGCTGTATGCACCACAGAAGGTTAATGAGCAGCCAAAAGCTTTTTAAATGTTTTTATCAGACATGACTACATTATATCGAAATAGTGCACCCTTTATTTACCATGTCACTAGTCCAATTATTATTCATTAACAGACCTTTTATGGAACATGCGAGCACAATGTTGAAGTGCTGAAATTTTGTGGACGTGTGTCATTGCCAACTTTCGGTATTACCAAAGAATGGTGTTTCCGCATTTTTTGTTGATAGTGTATTAGTTGTCTGTTTCCAAGTTGGTTTTTTTTCTTATATATGTTAGTAAGATTCAATTGTAGAAAACACACGTGCTACCAAAAATTGGATTGTGTTTGCAGATTCTGACCTTAGTTTTTTATCTGATGGAATCTGGCATATCCACAGCTTATTCAAATGACTCCATTTCTGTATCACATTTGCGAAGGTAACAGAGAAACTGTAAAATAGTTCTACCGATGCAGTGAAGCATGAACAATGCGATGCCACAGCTGCTGGAATACAACTAAGTGGATACTGTTCCAAACATTGCTATTACAATATGCTGCCTAACTTTGGACGTTGCCCCAAAGGTGTACACTATTGTGACCGTGTACCTATCGCTATTCATCCAATAGTAATAATATTCCATTTGTAATTGTTTATAACAAAAACGATTGTGCCACAAATCGGCAGTCTGTAGGTTGCATCGCTGCTTGTTAGATTGGTTCACTCCCAAAGCCCCCCCCCCCCATTATCGAATGAGTGTTGTGCATACAGGAAGCCTTGCCGGTTGATCTATTGTTAATACTGTAGCAGTGTGGACATTTGACTTAAGGACAATGAAGTGAAACTCGAACGAGTTATTTTATGCAATTGAAGTATGTACAAGAATGATACATTGAAATGCTAAGATCCTGTTTTGGAACAAATAGTTTTTCTTAAGCTTATGAATGTTTGGAAAAAATGGGCTTTGCTTAATGAAAAAGTGAAATCCGTTTGTTGTTACCCAAACATACTTGACACGGATCATTGAGAGACCTAATACGTTATGTTATAATGCGTATACAATTTTTTATTCTCATATATGAAAAGTGATGATTAGCAAAATCAAGTTCCTCGTACGCAAGATTGTTGAAGCACTGAAAAAAGAAACTGTCCAAATACATACACGGTGTTTCTTAAATATTTATTTACAGTATTAGAGTTTCACACGATATGTTTTCAATGGTGATTTTCCAATAAAAAAAGAATGCCGTCATCTTATCACATTACCATATTATCACCATTTGTATGGATTGAAGGAAATTGGTGGTTCGATACAAAAATGATAGAAATTAGAGTTTTCTTATCCACATACATCCGTGAGATATTTTCGTGAATAGAAGATTCTGATTTTTGTTTATGCATTCCAAGTATTTTGGTACGTAAAAGTCGAATTTTATAAATTTTTCTCGTGGAAACGAAGGAAACGAAGCCCTATGAAGAACCAAAAAAAAACATTTTGATATTGATTAATTTTTTGAACACGTTAGTATGCGTTGGTAATTTTTTAATAAAATCCAGCTTGCTTCTGACAATGTCGTTCATTCAGTAATTTCCACTACATATTTTGATCGCATTATAATTGTTGAAAGACGATGTTTAGCATATGTTTAAAGTATTGATTTTCTATCAGTTGCGATGGTCACAAGTAAATAAGGGGTAACGGTTTCAAAGTGATGATATCATTATAACTATGTCCGAGTTTCACAAGGACATGAAAATATTAAAATATAAATGCATTTCAATTATGACAGTTCCACCTCTATTCGTTATGGAATTCTTGCACAGAGTTGTCGATACTTTTGAGGATTATTTCAACGAATGTACCGAATCTACGATCAAAGAGAATTACGTAGTCGTCTACGAGCTTCTAGATGAAATGTTGGATAATGGTTTTCCGCTTGCTACAGAATCTAATATACTCAAGGAACTTATAAAACCTCCAAATATATTGCGAACTATTGCAAATACAGTGACTGGCAAGTCTAAGTAAGTATTTTTCATCGTGTAGTATTAATAGATATAGAATGTTACAATATCATAAAATGAGTAATTTTAAAGGCCCATTTGGCATTACTATTATTAGTAATCTTGTCATTCGTGTTTTAATTTAAAAAGTATGAATGTCTGAATGTAAATATTGTAAATTCATATATTGACGTTATGCTTGCCCATTGTATTCAGTGTCAGCGGAACTTTACCCAGTGGCCAGCTCTCTAATGTTCCGTGGAGAAGAACCGGAGTTAAATATACGAATAACGAGGCATATTTCGATGTTGTTGAAGAAGTAGATGCCATTATAGACAGATCGGGCGCGACGGTCTTCGCCGAAATTCAGGGCTATGTGAGTTTTTGTATTTCCCAATATGCACATTTGTTCAATTATTTTGTCAATAAATATATCAGTACATTTGTGATCTTTTTGCAGATCGATTGTTGCATAAAACTCAGTGGAATGCCCGATCTCACTCTCTCGTTCATGAACCCCCGACTATTCGACGATGTTAGTTTTCATCCCTGTGTTAGGTTCAAAAGATGGGAGGTCTGTTTTTCATGTCTTATATATAAGAGAAAACTATATACAATGGGGGAGGACGTAAAGTGTTAGGGTAAAAATCGTATTGACGATTAAATATTAAATTATTAAATATTAAAGTTGAGAGGATATTAAATAAGCTCTCAACTTTTTTAACAAAAATCCGACAGATTTCTTTCCGATATTGAAAGCCGGCGTTGAGACGAGTTCAACCATCTTACAGACAGAATCATTAAATATGGCAAGGGATTAAAAATAGTCAATTTGCAAAAATCGAACCGAAATAATAATTTTCGCCTCAGAAACTTTGGTTATCCCTTTAAGAATTAATATTACCGGGGACGAGACAGTATTGTGGCCATATTTAGAGAGATATGGCAAAAGGTTGCCAATATATTTGTTTTGAAAATTGTTGTCGTAATTCTATAGGTATCCTGAAAACTTTAACGCTCAGTGCTGGAGAAAGTACCAGATGGTGTTTTCGAATCGCTCGTCGTCTGTAACACCGACTGTTA
Organism: Netelia fuscicornis; assembly: GCA_946811545.1. Taxonomy (NCBI): domain Eukaryota; kingdom Metazoa; phylum Arthropoda; class Insecta; order Hymenoptera; family Ichneumonidae; genus Netelia; species Netelia fuscicornis. The sequence goes on along the minus strand of OX328014.1, from coordinate 37,879,352 downwards.
CTAAACTAATGATATTCGTGGTACTAAACGCGCGGCCATATCTCGCAGTCTTGTAATCACGAAAAAACATATAGCCTCGGCACGTGTATTGGAAACTTATTAGAAACGATGTTAGCTACACTTTGATTTGCCTTTCATATAAGAGTGACCTATGAACTATGAAAGTTGACCGGTAATAATTTTAGCCTCTTTTATTATTATATTAATTAAATTAAATTTTTGTAATTCATTTTTGATAACCTAAGTATGACTTTGAATGAGAAGTTTTTATAAGCGATCTAGCTTGTTACTTGATTAATTTTATCATAATGCGAGTAAAATGTTAATTCCGTTGAAACGAGCAGAGGGTTCGTCCAGTAGGCACTGTTCATTCTGAATTTACTATTTCCTGCCTCGATTTTGCATTGACCAAGATAAATTCTATAGCGTTCGGTTGGGCCGTGCACCAGAAAATAAGAATTACGTTTTATTCAAGTCAGCCGAGCGATAACAACCTCCGGAACAAACTGTCCCTTAATCCCTAAACTGTCAGTAGTATCGCCACTAAAAAAAAATGACAGGATGGCGTGTTGTGTGTAGCTTCTATTTACAATTTCTCTCAGTATGGTCGATATTTTGAACTATATTGAACCGTAACATTTTACACGCCTCACCCTGTATAAGTTGGGACTTTAGAAAAAAGACTTGGTGTTTAGATTGACTTGCTCAAGATTCTTGTTCTTTACTACAAAAAACATTTATCGGTATCGACTCTCGTAAAATTCGTTTACCACTACATAAGTGAACAAAACAACTAAGACGTTTTAGGCTAATATTTCTCTGAATAACATATTTTGAGAAACTACTAAATATTATTAGCACTGGGTTGTCAAATGTTGATCCATATTAAAATGAAAAATAGAATAAAAATAAAGAGATAGAGTCACATTGCTTAATAGCAACCATATTTAGGATTGAAATTGTACATAATTGAATGTCAATGTTGTTGGAGTAATCAATGGAACATGAATTGAAACAGTTTATGCAGTATAAACTCCCAAAATGCAATATATACAAATATCGTTAAGAAACAATTATTTTTGTTATAAGACATAGTAATCTGGAGGAAGTCAACATAAACACAGTTTTTTAGCGCGTTATCCGTATTTGTATGAGCCATTGTCTAGATTAAGAGCACGAGTTTGGACCTCATAGGGTAATTGTAAGATTTGTTTGTAACTGCAGAATGCATTCCCCTAAGAATCAAAGAGACTGACTTACGTACATTCTTTTAGATTTTTTACACCCAGTCAGTTTGAATCATTTTTCCAAAAACAGCTGTTCATCTTGAAAATAATTGATGACATCGACAAAAATTTGCAGCTTTCGAATAAAAATATTGCGCATTACATACAATTTCGAAAAGTTGTAAAAAAAAATTTTAAACATGAAATCGTAGTATCAGTCAGCAACTTAACATTTATATAAAAATACATTTTTTTTTGTTTTTGTTTTACTCTTCGGAATGTTTGATCGATTTGCTCTAATTTTCAGAATGATCTAAGCCATTATTATTTATCTCGTATATAAAAACTATTTGTATTTTGTTGTCTACGTTCTGAGTTGCCAGATTTTGCGTATTTGTATCTGATGCGTAATTTTTTTTTTTTTTTTTTTCCCCCCAACCAACGCTTGATACTGAAACTGATAAAAAATGTGACTGACGGTAAATTTTTGGAAAACTATTCGTTAATCTTAACTCGGAATGCAATCAAATCTGAAACACGATGGGGTTCCCAATTCATGATATTACAAAGGAAAATAGCTCATACCGGATTCGTGCTGCATCGCCAAAAGAATTTTAATCGTTTATTTATTCTTCTCTCAAAGTCGGAAAGAATATTGTCGTTCATTCCGCCCGACGGCAATTTTCGTTTGCTGTCGTACCACATAGGTTCGCAGAGCATTGTGGCGATTCCAATATACGTTCGACACAATATAAGCTTGAAAGAAGTGGGAGGCGGAAGACTCGATATCACAGTGGGACCGAAACAGACCGTCGGTAGAACCGTGAGTTTTCCTCCATATCTTCCGTATAGAATAAACTCATTTGAAACATTACATACCTACCTACAGGCTAACGGCCAAACACCTCCACATAAACAAAGATGAAAAAAGTTTATCGATTAATTTTCAATACGATGATTTATAACAACACCCGCAAGTCTCTAACAATAAGTGTCGTCTCGGCTATAAACATAATCGTTTAAAGAATTTCGTGAATTGATCGATAAATTCGATAAGAGTTCATCCACTTAATCGACGTTTACCTTCGTTTCATTTTTTAAATACTTTATTCATATACCTATACACATGTGGAACTTTCGAAAAGTAACGGACGAAATGATCCCAACAAAAGTTTTATGATTCTGTTTTTTTGTCGCCATTTTCGGTTCATTTGCATTGTTTAAATAGGAAATGCTATTTTTGTCCCCGGATAAACCTTCCCCCACTCTAGAGGCCAAAAAATATAACAACCTTGGGGATTCCTCTTTCCAAACAAACTAGACGCTATATGAAATTTCGGTACGTATGTACAAACGGTCCTTATTATACACCTTATCCAGCACCGTTTTACCAATTTCATCAGACGTATAATAAACAAAATATCTTTTGTTTTTCATTGCTGCAAATATGCATAATTTTTAATGTTATTGCCAATTTTCTTTTGCGTTTCGTCGTCAGCATTTTGTTTAGTGCACCTCTGATCAAATTTACAAACGGTGCTCAATAAGGTGTATAATAAGGACCTTTGTACCGTAATTTCGTATAGTTTTTTTTTTCTTTTTTCATATTGCAATATGAAAAAGAAATCCTACGTAGTGTCAAAGCCGTTACATTTTTCGACCACTAGAGTAGTTTACCCCGTTTGTAGAGGTTCAACATATCCCTGCGTCAGAAACGTGCATTTTTTTAAATTGTTTTTTTTTTTCTTCTGAAAGTACACGTCTTTCTTCATACGTGGTTCAAATTTCATGAAATTCTGAGCAGTGGAAATTGTATTAAATAATTTTTTTAAGTTAGCGTTTGAATGAATTCATTAGAAATTCAACGTTTTTCAGAAAATCGTGTTTCCTGAAAGTTACGTTCTTTTTTTTTTACCTTCGATGTACCTTCTCTTGAAATCTACCCATCGTGTATCGGCATTTTATTTTTTTTTTTTCACGCAACAAGTACATCCAAGGATGTGTCGAGCCATTTTTTTGAGAAAAAAAAAACAATTCAAAAAAACGATGTCAACAAATTCTGAAACAAAATATCGAAAAATGGATGGGCACATTGTTTGTGTCCAGCACTTTAATATACACGCATAACAGAAATGGTCAAAATCGAACGTGTACGGTTCCTGAGAAAGATACATTGAAAATAGGCATTTTTTTTTCAAATTAATGTTTTTTTTTTTTACTTTCAATTATCTCTTTCAAGTCTTTCTGAACAAAACTGAAAAAAAAAATCATCGTCGAAAAATGGTGAATAGTTTTGAAGAAATCTCAATTTGAAGGCAAAGAAGATGAGATAGGGGCTTTCGAATATGTCGAACACCTCCTCAAGGGTCAGTGTTACATGCGACGTGCGCTTCGAAATTTCGATGAGTACTCCAGCAAGCACTGAACAACCGATCAGGTTTTACAAATTGGCAGATACACGGAGAATTATGGCAAGGAGTTGTAGGCTCTTGGTATCTTTTTGCACAATTTTGGAAATAGTGTTGCAGGCGACTGGCGATTTAAAAATACCATTCGTACTTTTTCCAGCACTGAGCATAAAATTTTCCAAGGTATCTGCAGAATGATGGTAAAAATTTTGGAAAAAAATACCAAAAGCTACTTTTTGCCATAATGCTCCGTGATGTACCTGCCAACTTTTAACCTGATCGGTTGTTTAGTGCTCGTATGTTTATTCATCAAATTTTCGATGCCCCCCGCCATTTGCGTATGGAAAAATGAGGATCTTCAATGAATGTTGAGTGTCTCACAGAACTGTCTCTCAACATTTTTTCATCATTCGTTGCTGACTCCTGGATCTATCAGGTTTTTTGCGATCTTTCATACTACCAGTTTCCGCTAGCAGAATTCTGCTACGTCCACGTCGTTGTCCCTGGATAGTGCCAAAAGCAGGATAAAAGTAGGATTTGGATGCCATTTTTAATACCCCAAGATTACATATGTCAATGTAAAAAATACGGCTCTTTCCAACACCTGTTGTCAAAAATACCAATGCCCATTTAATAAACGCAAATTAATCTTTAAAAAAATCCTTCAAAGTCAAATTTAAGGTCACAAAAAGACAGCACGTTGTTATGAACCATAAAACTTTTGTTCGAGTTATTTTGCCCTATGATACATAGGTTCTGAGATCGGGGGTGGGGGGTCCGTTACTTTTCGAAAGCCCATTGTGTACTTGGCCAACACTGAAAATCTCATCGAATTGGATTTAATCACGTACCCCAAAGATTATTCTTAATACAATCGTAGTCATTTTTGGTTATATCAAGGTTTTTATTTTTAGTTGGAAAACGTCACCCTGGAAATTCCAATGCCCAAAGTCGTTTTGAACTGTAGCCTCGTACCCAATCAGGGCAAATATTCATTTGATCCAGTCAGCAAAGTACTATTTTGGGACGTCGGAAGAATAGACTTTTCAAAACTCCCAAATCTACGGGGTTCGGTGAGATTATTTAACAATTTTTCAATATAAGAAACTTATACAGCTCGATTCTATTAATCCTCAATATACATTTCTATTTGCCATAGATAAGCGTGCAGAACACATCAACTGTGGTCGAATCAAATCCTGCGATTAATGTAAATGTGAAGGGGTATAGAGTCGACTTTCATCATTGCTGGTAATGCCTCGTGTTAATTGAAAAATAATTATTTCAGGTTCATTTTACGATAAATCAATTGGCAGTATCCGGGTTAAAAGTCAATGGTTTGGACATGTACGGTGAAAAGTACAAGCCGTTCAAAGGGGTCAAGTACATCACAAAAGCAGGGAGATTTCAAATAAGAATGTGAGATTGCAAAGATGAAAAAGCAGCCTCCAAGTACTCGATGTAAGAAATTAATTTTTACGTTCAATTGATACTATTAAAGACCTTATCCATTAATTGTATAGTCGAATTTTTATGGAAAATTATGGAGGGCGCTTATTAAGAAAGTGAACGCGATCGCCTTATCGCTGATTCCTCGCGTTGTCGTCCTAATATTATTATCTTCAAATAATTTATTCATTTTTTAAATATGAAATGTTCTTTTATCAAAATGTAATTATTTATAATAAACTTAATAATCCTGATATCTTTCCATTACATCCAATCGCTAATTTCATCTCTGGGTTACCGATCTTAAATATGTGGCATCTGTATCATGATCAAGAGAGATAACTGTAAAACAGGAGAGATTTTGGAGAGAGATGTATTCTCGAGTATTTCGCAGACGGTCCAGAATAACTGTAACTACCGAGGCTAGTTTTTTTTTTTCATCACAATTTTTCATTAGCTAAACTAATTTTCTCTTTCGAGATAACCTGTCGGGTGCAAGAAAATTTGCAGGTCGCTTTTTTAAGACCAACACCGACACATCCTCTTCAATTATACCAGTTACCATTAGGCACAAAGTAGTACGGTTCACTGTCCTGAATTTTGAAACAGTGATGTGTTTGCATCCAAATCTTCCCACGTCGGATGCGTCGAATATGTGTGCAAGCGTTCCATGTTTGTTGCATATATCGTATGATTGCTCACAAGATTCTTGTATACCTGAACAATGAAATGGGTAACAATGTATTATTAGATTAGGTTATTAGAATCGTAAAGTAAATTTAATAAACGGGTTAATTTTCGTGACATTTCAATGTGTTTATTTTTGAGATCTCACTTTCAACGTTTGTAGCAAATCGCTAACGCCAACAGATGTTTTCATTGGGCAAATTAGCTGAGAGCCACAGGCCATCACGAATGCCGATGCCTGTTCAGCCTCCTCGACGTTCCTTTTCGTTGAGGGCATCTGACCGTTTGGACCGATCGATTCTGTTGGTGCACTGTGAGTTTAAATTTATATACCATGATAACATCGCTAATGTAAAGATCGCAGACGATTGATATACGAATAAATATATATGGGGGCGTTTGAAATTGCATAAACGTTTGATTTTTCAAGGTGAAATTTGCTAACAAGGTTTCCTGACACACTTCCTTGAAACTTGCAACTCATAAACCAATGATAATGGCTATATGTAATATGGCCATGTATAATATGTATATCATTAGAAAAAGTAATTATGAAAATTTCAACTGTTCTTACCTATATTCAGGACCCTGCGGTATATAAATTGTATTTCTTTTCCACGAACTTGGCACCGATTCACCTATATTGTAGATAAAGCTACTGTCTCTAATGGCATATCCTTTTCTTCTAGTCAATAAAGCAGATACCAGATTCTTTAGAAACCCTTGCATCGCCGCAATAATTATGTGAGCGGTATTTTCCTCAGCACCGTCCATGTTGTTCTCCCAGGCAGCGAGCATTAATCTGGCAAGTACAAACGTTCGATCTGGTAATACAAGGTCCTGGGCGCTTGAACGATTAGCACCTATAGGTTCGTCCCCAACCAGTGATGAAGTTTGACCAAGCACTTCCGCATAAATTTCTGCGGGCTTAAAAGATTAATGTTTTTTCATTCCATCGGAAGTTGACAGGAGGGGAAAGGTAGGGGGCTGGCCATGTACGGACGCAGCTTCTCAGAGCGAGAATGATAGATCCAAACCAGATTTGTCTCATTACTATTTTAGAAAGAAATTAAATAAAGAGCGTCCGATTTGATTAACAGATGCAACAACTGCTTCGATATGATTTATTAAATGGCAAGTGAGAAATTAGGGTGAAATTTCTTTTCGAATATACCTTCCTTCAAGTATGGAATTTAAAAAGATTTTTTTAAATATCACTCGTAAACTCAAACACATGCAGTTCTTTGCATACATACCTCAAAGTTGGATTTGTCAGTTTTGTATTTTCGTTTTAATCTGAGCTTCTTTTCCTTCGGTGTCGTCTTGTCCTTGTCGATGTGTGTATTGTTTACTTTGATTGGACGCAGTGTTGACGTTTCAGCCAAGCCCTGAACTTTATTAAACAAGCACAAGAGAAATTCATTGTGCAAATGAACCTGATCCTTTGATATAATTAATCTCGCTTCACTATCGAATTCTTCCTTGGTGGTCTATTACATAGAATAATGATAAAATTTTTATGTACTTGATTACCCATGCTAGATATTAAGGTTAAGTACAAGTAAACAAATTACCTTCATCTGGAACCACAATTTCATCTTTTCGAAATATCTGTAAAGACGACGGTGCGTATTATTTGTAAAAATTTCTGACTTTAGTGAGTTGAATGTTTTTACGAAATTGACGTTTTTAATGCAAAGCCTGAGATTGTTGATTGAATGGGCAACAGCGTTAGCCTTTTGCCTGGCGGACGTTACCTAATTTTACGGCTCACGAAAAAAGTGCATCAACGTATACTCACAATTTTGAATTCTCACCGAGGGAAGCAACGAGGCTTTTTCTTGCCACATTCAAATCTTTCGTTGAACTCATGTTTATGTTTTACAGTAATTATCATTTTTTGGTGAACCAATTGATCGAATTGAACCAACGAATTTAGACGACTATAGAAGGAATATGCCTGTGCTGCGATTGAAGAACACTTTTTGTTTTCCGCCAGAGACTGCCACTTGGCGTCGTTGCACTCGATATGTGACGTCAGTGAAGATATCGTATACGGGTTGTAGGCGGAGTCTTGAGAACGTGAACGCTCCGTCATAGCATAGTATAACTAGTATGGGCACTCTTTGTCGGCACTTTGATCTTTTTGTCGTCAATTTTCCGCCATGTTTTTGGTCTAACCTCCAGTGACGGATCATTTGTTCTAGGAACCCGCGGTATATTACTATCTCACCAGGGACGTATATAAATTTTATAAATTGAAAAAAGAAATTTTTAAATTTAAAAATTATCTAATAAATAAAACAAATAAAAGCTGTTTTTGGCAATAAATTAAAATTATTAGAGATAGATTTATTAGAGATAAAATATATTAGATAAAATTGATAAAAAGATGAAAATATATATAAACTAATTTATACAGATTATAACCTCTCAACTGACTACGCATCCATCCGCCATGTTTTTGGGCGCCACCAATCAGAAAATTGTTTCATAAGTGGTGATGTGAAGCCTGTGACAGTCAGTTGAGAGGTTAAAATTTTTTAAAACAACGTCGGAAAATAATACATTGTAATAAAAAAAAATGCATAAAATCAAAGGGTACAAAAAGTGCAGCGTTAAAAATTGCAGAAATACGATTGCAAATTCAGAGTGTTCTTTTTTTCGCTTTCCTAAAGATAATGAAACGTAGACTGAGTGGAAGAATTTTTTCGATGAATGTTATAATAAAAAATAATTTGTAATAATTTTAGGGCAAGGAAGTGGATAATATTTTATAATCGCCCCGATTTAATGTTGAAAACAGCAGAAAATTTATACGCAACCAACAGAGTTTGCAGTCATCATTTTGAAGATCGAATGTGTGCAATTGGAATAATTGGCTGTATATTTCTATGATATGTATGGCTTTATTCACTAATTGTATAATTAATGTAATTTTGTAATAGATGTTTGTATGTCATTATGTAATTAATAAATGATTGATGTAATCATATATTTTTACCTTACTTATGATTACCGAACTCCTATATTTATGTAATGATTTATAATAATAATGATAGACATAAATAACAATTAGTTTTCAAATAATAAAATATGCAAACCATTTCACTTTGTTATTTTCTTATTTATGTATACAATCGGTTCTAATCTGTATAAATTAGTTTATATATATTTTCATCTTTTTATCAATTTTATCTAATATATTTTATCTCTAATAAATCTATCTCTAATAATTTTAATTTATTGACAAAAAACAGCTTTTATTTGTTTTATTTATTAGATAATTTTTAAATTTAAAAATTTCTTTTTTCAATTTATAAAATTTATATACGTCCCTGGTGAGATAGTAATATACCGCGGGTTCCTAGAACAAATGATCCGTCACTGGAGGTTAGACCAAAAACATGGCGGAAAATTGACGACAAAAAGATCAAAGTGCCGACAAAGCGTGCCCATACTAATTATACTATGGTTATACTATGGCTCCGTCGTCTCTAACAATAAGACCCGGTTCCACAACCGTTGCGGTTTTTCGTACTTGCGTTCCACAATGCATTTTCAACCGAGGTTTCCGGAACCCTGTATACAGCTATACAGCCCATTACAGATAACTCCAACCGAGTGCTCTTATTTCTTTTCAAATGTCGTCTGTGATTGGCTTTCCGGAATGGGGTAGTGGAAGGGATATTATTACACATACATACCTCTCTCTCTCTCTCTCTCTCTATCAAAAAAATAAACACACGCAGTGGTTTTGGCGTCCCTGCCAAACACATTTACGCCTAAATAACGAAAAATGACTTCCAAACGAAGTGTGCTAACTTCTCTACGGTCGAAAAAGAAAAATTCATTAAATTGGTGACAATGTATAAGGATATAGGTATCATAGAAAATATCATTGTCAATGTTTCGCAACAATATTGTTCCAGCGTTCGCTCGAATTATTGTTAATACAAATGGAGAAAAATATGTTCTAGCAACAATACAAATTACCATAATATGAACTTAGATTAAGAATATATAACGAAGGTTTAGCCCGTTAAACGCCCAAACTCGGCTCGTTATATTTATAGTGCTAACTGACGGATACCCGGGTTAGGCCCGGTTCCACAACTAGGGGGTTAAACGCGAGATTTGTTAACCGAGCGTTAAATCTAACCGCTACTTTAACGAGCGGTTTATCGTACTTGCGTTCCACAATCCACTTTTAACCGAGGTTTCCGGAAACCTATAGCCCGTTACAGATAACTCCAACCGCGCGCTTATTTCTTTTCAAATGTCGTCTGTGATTGGCTTTCTGGAATGGGCTAGTGGAAGGGATATTATTATGCATATATAACTCTACAAACAAATAAAGGCCAAAGATATTTATTTATGTATAAAAATGAAAATTGGCTTCTAAACGGGGTGCTAATTTTTACACGGTGGAAAAATAAAAATATTAATTAATGCAGTAATTGCAATATTATTTATTAGTTGTATGCATTAAAACCGCGAACATAAGGGATTATAAGAGAATTCCGCGTCCCTCGTCAACAGCCACAGCTCGTCTTCTACTCCCAATTCTCTCTCGATTTTATCTTATCAAGCTGAAACACATAAACAAATGTTTCAATATGCTACAAATGATTAAAAACAAAAATAATATCGAGCGAGTTTTTACTAACCTTTGGAAGTTGGAACCATTTATTAATGAATTTTGCATGAGGTTTTGTACCATATTTCGATGTCGCCTATTTAATTCGTGTCTTATTAGTTCTTCTTCCAAAATCTGTTCCCATGCTGCGGGCAGTTGAAGTGTCGGATCGTCTGGCGGCAAAAGTTCATCAGCACGTCTGGCAATGTTGTGCAATACTGCTGTTGCCACAATCATAACTAGTAATGTATCCGTTTTTTGGAATCTGGATCTAAGAGCTAAGACTGGAAACCTTCTCTTCCAGACTCCGAACGTTCTTTCAATAGTATTTCGAGTTCTAATGAGAGATTCGTTATACAGTTGTTCGGAGCGAGTCATCGGATTACCCAATGGTGTCATTATATACGATCGCAGTTGATATCCACTGTCGCCAAGTAATAATCCATCTCCAAATGTATTGGCTTTGAATAAGGCACGTATTCTAGAATTAATGAACATGATACAATCATGAACCGATCCTGGCCAGCGCGCAACAATGTCAAAAAATTCTAAATTTGCATTGCACACGGCTCGGACATTTATCGAAACATACCCTTTTCGATTTCTAAAAACTTCAGCATCGTTTCCACCTGCATATGGGATATCATTACAATAATATTTAGTGAAATACGCTTTGTATTGCCATAATATTGTGATACTTACCAAGTGACTGAATTTTAATGTGAATACAGTCCATGCTTCCAAGTACCCTTGGAAAACGTGCAAGGTCGAAGAATTTTAACTGTGATTCTGCTCCATTTTATTTGTCATTGTAGGAAACTTTATGTAATATGGCCGGAGTCGAGCAATTGCAGTTGTAACTTTATGTACTATTCTATGTGCACTTGTCTTGCTGGTTCCACTGAAGACCCCAGCAGAAATGAGATGACTTCCAGTCGCATAGAACCGCAGTGCTAAAAGCAGTTAGTTCATAGGAGATACGGCATGGTTTCTAAAAAAAAAAGTATAAATCTTATGCCAGATTGGGTTTGCACGCGTAATATGATAATGATAGTAATCAGAAAAGATTTTAATAATATGAACATTCATATACTAAAAAGTACTGACTGTTCTCTTCGATGGTCTAGATCATGTCGTATTTGCTGCGGGACTTGAACTACATTTTCTTTCGATAAGCGAAATCGAGCACGAAAATCTATGTCGTCAAATTCTTCGAAATGGTCTATTCGTCTTCTCACGACTTTTGGTCTTCGATGCACTATAAAATCTTTGTCATCTGAATCAGACAACACCGCATCAATAATCCGTCTGTTTGCCATTCTTTTGCAACAATATTATTCAAGCGTTCACTCGAATAATTATTAATCCACACGGAGAAAAATAGGTTGTAGCAACGAATTCAGACGACTGAATTCGTTGATACAACCGCCAATAATAAACTTTAGTAATAACACAAATTATATATTTATTCTTAAGCGAAAAGCGGACCACACTCGAATTAATAAATACCTAGGATCCACAATCTTTTATTCATATTTCATTTCGACGAACGTCTTGTGCGACACCGCCGCTCGATAACACCCAGGTATAAACAAACTCTGTACCGTTGTACGAAATTATAATTTGAAACTGTACTTTCTTTGCCACGAGGCGACAATCTCGAGTCACCTCCACGCGATCGAGATAAACCCCTCTACGCGAAAAACGAAAATGGGTCTCGCTAACGAACTTAGCCAATCAAATCCATCGAATATTTGTAATTCCGCCCGAATTCGGCCCGAAAATTGCGAATCTTCCCGATATACCAAATCGTTGACTTGGTATATCGGGCACAAGTAAGTCCCAGGCGGCGAGCCTGGGACGTCCAGACGAATAGCGCTAACCGATTCAAACATCGCGCGCACATCGAATTATCAACGGAGCTCCATTCTCTTACCTGTGTTTGGGACGTAACGCTATTATTATGAGAAAATCTGTTGAGTCTGTCTGGTTAGCTCAACACCTAACCAGATAAATAAACAAACTTCATATCGTTCCTAGTTTTTTAGCTCATAGAGATAGCCTGGCAACGACTGGACGGACTATTATTTCAAATTGGAAAGTCGACCGTTTATTCGATAATAGATACCGGAGGTCTGCATCACAATTTGGCAAGTACTGATCCTCGGTACTTGAAACTTGAAATGTCCTCAGAGTGAAAATGAGTGGCTAAAAATTGCTCACGGATTCGAAGAGAAGTGGAATTTTCCATTCGTGCTCCACCACGATCTGGCAGCGCATTTCACAACTATAAAGGCTATTTTAGCATCGTATTATTGGCTATCGTCGAGATTATGGTAAGAATATTTTTGGAAGATTGATTATTTATATGAAAAAAGTGCCCAATCTGAAATATATAGTTATATTATTTTGTTCATAGGTTCCTTGAATGATGCTGGAATCTGGTCCAACACAGAAATTAATGCAGCATTCGAAATTTTGCAAAAGCCGGTAGCTTCAAAAGTACAGACAAGGGTATCAATTATTCAAGCGATTACCTACCTACATAATTTTAAGCCAAGGGAGATTAGGAAACTGGCGAAATATACTGAGAGGAAATAATATAATTCAGCCCCTTGGACGAATTAGTTCAAATAATGCGACAGTCTCCGAGATACGACAATGGGACATGCTCGCAGATTATTTATTTTCTGAGGAAGGGATGGTTCCATGGCAATGGGAAGCTATTACCCAATAGAAAGTAAAGATACAGACACAAATTTAAGAACGCTCCAAATTTCAATTTGTAGCGTAACATTCTTTTCAATATGAAGCAAAAAAAAATGCCAACAGATTGTACAGGATAATGTTTCAGAAATATTCCTTTTGTAAGTATATTTATGTGCTTTGTGATAATACAAAATGTAAAAAAAGTAGAATATTTAATTCGTTTCATACTACCCGCTGCTGGCACGTGTTTTAACCCTTCTTCAGCCGCAAGGAACTACGGGTCTTTTCTGTCCGTACTAATCGCCATATCATTGACAACTTTTCCTAATAGTTGACTCACGGCATCGATACCTTTCTCGATCTCGTTACTTGATTTTCTGCTCCTTTTTGCAAAATTATCCAGGTTCGGTACGATTGATGGTGTTTCAATTCGTGGAAATACTGGCGTTGTTGCGGACGACGATGAGCTATGGCTGCTTAAAATAGTTGCACTGGCATTGAGCGTCACCGGTAAAATGAGCCTGGGTGACAAGCTGAAGAAAAACATTATATTTATTTTAACAGTTCATGCAAAAATAGAAACATATTAAAAATTATTACCTTCGGCAACATCATAATCGTGGTCACTGAATATGCTTGATAATCCTACGAAGGGTTGTGGTACTGTAATAGAATCTCTGGATGTTCCTTCTTTCGCATGCCTCGATCTTTCTCCATCGCACTTGTCCAACTTTTTTCTCTCTGTCTCCCCTGCTGTCACGCGTCTTTTCCTTTCGTCCCGGTACTCTCCAATCGCGTATATAGTCGTTCACGATCCTCACGAAAGTGTCCGCGTTTCTTTTCCTCGCTCTTGCTTCGTTCGCCTTTCTTTTTTCTCAGAATACTGCACCGGCTGGAAGGTGTCATACGTAAGAGGCTTAGCTTTTGTCACCGCACACCTCTGCGGAAACACCAAGTGTTCTTCTAAAGTTTCATCTTCCTCGACGACTTCTGCGCTCTCCAGCTCTTCAGTCGAAGTAAAAACTTCATGAAATTTGATTTCGTTCTGTGAACAAAATTATGAAACATTCAGACATAAATTGATAATTTTGCTTACTTCACTGATTATGAAAAATAAACAAACCTTCTATGGGAAATGTGTGGAGTTAAAAAACTCATGCTCTCATATAAATCCCATTTTGTTTGTTGGCACATAACCAGAGCAAGATGGTTGTAATTTCTGCTTCCTGTGCGCCCTACTAAACATATCACGCAATGACACCCAGTGTTTTTCGATATTTTCAGCTGAAACAAAAACATATAAGTAAGTTGAAATTAATTGAGAAAAATGTTTTTTCACATCAATAATAGAGAGGATTTCGAACAAAACTAACCTGAAATTTCGATACCGCTCTCGGATCTCAGATTTTGGCCCATCAACTGATACGCATATCTTTTTTTCGCCACATTTTATAATCCGAGTACCTTTTTGAATAGAGAGAGGCACTAATTTTCGCGCATTAAGTTTATTATTAATTCGCTCACCTCCATTCTTAATTCATATCAGTCGCTTGTCGTTTCTCGTAAGGCTGGTTCTACAATAAGTCGTTTGTCGGTGTCGGATGTCGGGCGCATGCGCTTTTACGTTGACGGTTGTCGTAACGAACTGTCGTTGACGTAAGACGTTGTCGTAACCGGAGTTGACCAACTCTCAACTTTTCCGGCTTACGATAAACGACAAGCGACTGATACGATGGACGTTAGCGAAGTAACTATGGACGTGACCGAATTAATAATAAATTTAGTGCGCGAAAATGAGTGCCTCTATTCGAAAACGAACGCGGATTATAAAAATGGGGCGAAAAAAAAAATATGCGTACCAGGTAATAAGCCAAAAACTGAGATCCGAGAGCGGTATCGAAATTACAGGTTAGTTTTGTTCCAAATCGTTTGTATTATTGAAGCGAGAAAACATTTTTCTCAGTTAATTTCAACTTATATATTTTTGTTTCAGCTGAAAATATCGAAAAACGCTGGGCGTCATTGCGCGATATGTTTAGTAGGGCGCACAGGAAGCAGAAATTAGAACCATCTGGCTCGGGTTACGCTCCAACAAAAAAATGGGATTTATATGATAGCATGAGTTTTTTAACTCCGCACATTACCCATAGAAGGTTTGTTTACTTTTCATAATCAGTGTAATAATAAAAATTATCAATTTATATCTGAATGTTTCATAATTTTGTTCACAGAACGAAATCAAATTTCATGAAGCCTGCTTCGACTGAAGAGCTGGACAGCGCAGAAGTCGTCGAGGAAGATGAAATTTCGGAAGAACACTTCGCGGTTCCGCAAAGCCGGGCGCAGGCAAAGGCTGAGCCTGGTGTGTATGATACCTTCCAACCGGTACAGTCATTCAGAGGCTCTACCACACAACCACAGCCCTTCGAAGAATTAGCTCGCATATTCTGTGACCACGATTATGAAGTTGCTGAAGGTAATAATTTTTAATATATTTCTATTTTTGCATGAACTATGCAAATAAATATGTTTTTTTTTCAGCTTGCCGTCCAAGCTCATCTGTTGTACCGCTCACTCCCAGCGCAACAATTTCAAGCGGCCGTAGCTCAAGCTCGTCGTCCGTAACAACGCCAGTATTTCGACCGATTCAAAAGCCATCAATCGTACCGAATCTGGATCATTTCGCAAAAAGACGCAGGAAATCCAGTACCGACACCGAAAAAGGAATCGATGCTGCAACTCAATTATTAGGAAAGGTTGTTGATGATATGGTGACTAGTACACCCAGAAAAGATCCATACTTACTTGCGGTGGAAGAAGGTTTAAAGCACGTGCCAGCAGCGGATAAAACAAAATGCTTAATAGAAATTTTGCAAATTATTGATAAGTATCAAAAGTTTTAAATATTATACTTTTTGTACTATTTTTATTTTCACAAAGTACATAAATATACTTACAAAATAAATATTTTTGAAACATTACATTGTACAATTCTTTCCCATTTTTTTTTGCTTTCTCATGGAGGAAGCTTTGTGATGTTGAAAAAAATGTTATGCTGCAAATTGAAATTCGCGTATTTAAATTTATGTCTGTATCTTATTTTTCTATTGGGTAATAGCTTCCCATTGCCAAGGAACACTCCCTTCCTCAGAAACTAAGTAATTTGCGAGCATGTCTCGTTGTCGTATCGCGGAGACTGTCGGATTATTCGAACTAATTCGTCCAAGTGGCTGAATTATATTATTTTCTCTCAGCATATTTCTCCAGTTTCCTAATCTGACTCGGCCGTTCAAATCTTCACGATCTATCATCGTTTCGTTCAAGTATTCGGTGTTGTTCAAATTTGTCGTTATTATAAAATTATGTAGGCAGGTAATCGCTTGAATAATTGATTCCATTGTCTGTACTTTTAAAGCTACCGGCTTTTGTAAAATTTGCCATCGTGCTGCGAGTATGCCGAAAGCATTTTCAACAACGCGACGTGCTCGGCTCAGTCGATAATTGAAAACTTTTGTTCTATCAGACAACAAATTTCGTCTGGCGTACGGCCGCATTAAAAATTTTTTCAGAGGGAACCCTTCGTCACCGACAAGATAATATGGCATCGGAACTTCTGTATTCGATAAATGACTGGGAGATGGCAAGTGGACTGTGTTGTTTTCGAATGCTGCATTAATTTCTGTGTTCGACCAAATTCCAGCATCGTTCAAGGAACCTATAAACAAAATAATATAACTATATATTTCAGATTGGGCGCTTTATTCATATAAATAATCAATCTTCCAAAAATATCCTTACCATAATCTCCAACGTCAATTGAAATAAAGCGATATTGGGCATCGACAATAGCCAACAATACCATGCTAAAATAGCCTTTGTAGTTGTGAAATGCACTGCCAGATCGTGGTGGAGCACGAATACGACAATGCTTTCCATCTACAGCTCCAACGCAATGTGGAAAATTCCACTTCTCTTCGAATCCGTGGGCAATTTCTAGCCACTCATTTTCACTCTGAGGACATTTCAAGTACTGAGGATGCAGTACTTCCCAAATTGCGATGCAGACCTCCGGAATTATCGAGTAAACGGTCGACTTTCCAATTCGAAATAATAGTCCAGTCGTTGCCACGCTATCTCCATGAGCTAGAAAACTAGGAATGACATCAAGTTTGTTTATTTATCCGGTTAGGTGTTGAGCATATGAACAGATTTTCTCATAATAATAGCATAAAAAAATATTTATTAACTTTTGTATTCCACGTAGTTTATATCAATAACAAAATATCAAAAACAAACCTCAAACATACTGCAAGCCGTATTTCTGTTGACAATGGTTCCCTTCGATTTCTTTTCATTAGTTTGTTTTTCAATAGATCATGTAAAACCTCAAATTGCTGCACAGACATTCGTGTCATTTTAAAAAATTCTTCGTGGTCGCTTGTTCGAAAATATTCGAAAACTTTTCGATATGCTCCGAAATGTTCACGAACGCCACTAGTTAAATGTGGTTTTACCCACCACCGTCGTGATCTCCTTTTTTTTAACAATAATCGTATTTTTATTATTTGAAGGAGAGCTAATACTACATTGCTGTACATGCAGAATCGGTCAACATCCATTGTAAACAACTTCAAAATAATACACGGATGGATTAAGGTTAGGTTATGACACACAAAATCATACACAAGTCGTTACGGAATTGTAGAACGCACTGTGGTTGATCGAACGACCAACGACAAACGACAAGCGACAACCGACATACGACGCCGACAAGCGACTTATTGTAGAACCAGCCGAAGCGGTGAAGGTAAGGTAACGTAACGTGACCCGCTCTATGACCTAGTTTACATCGTGCATTTCATACGCGTATCAAGTACTATATTCGTACCAAACAGTTTACTACGTACGATGTAAACGCAGCCGGATCCACTTGGTACGACCGTATCAAATAGGAGTATCGTACTAAACTGATACGCGTACCAAATATGTAATGCAAATGACGATGTAAACGCACGAAAAGCATCGTGGACGAGAAATTTAACCTCTAATAACTGGTATTGTGCTGGTAGTGGTGCTGTTGTTGCGTGCTTTGGTTTCTCTCAAAAAAGTGTGCATCAAAATGTCATGTAGAAAAGCATTCAACTGGAAAGAAAAAGAATGGCGAATATTTTTGGAATTATGCACAGAGAATAGGATAATTTTGCTAATGGACGGGAAAAAATATAAACATGTCGATATTTTTCGTTCATTAGTAGTTGAACACATGGAGAACAGAGGCTTTTATAAAACGCCGCAACAGATGCAATTCAAACTCATATTATTATTCACATTTCCGCCGGTTTAAATTAATAATTATCATTATAAGAATAAACTCAAGATTTTAAATAATATCACTATAGAGGTTCGTATTATATTCGCAGTATTCTTCTACTTTAATATGTTCGATGTAAACGCGCTCGTACTAAAGCTTTGGTACGCATCAAACTTAATACGCGTACCAACGATTTCACGATGTAAACTAGACCTATCCCGCTCCATGGTTATCATTGCGAGTTTCCGGTGTTTCTGAACGCGTTTGGGCAAACTTTACCTTACCCACAACGTTTCTGAACGCGGCCCTGCTTTCATCAATTGGTGCAGGCAGGTGCAGGTATCTAAACGTAGCCCTTGACATTCTGCAAACATCAATTGTCAGAATGTCAAGGGCTACGTTTAGATACCTGCATAAAGGCTCCATAAAGTTGGCCGACCGACTTTAACTTTTTTAACTTTTTGTTTTGCAATCGTTTGATCGTCGTTTGATACCGTTTCATCGTTAAAAATTATCGTTTGATCGTTAATAGTTTTTTCACAAAATCGAAAAAAAAATCGACCGTAAAGTTGGCCGACGACCGACTTTAACTTTTTTAACTTTTTTTTTTGCAATCGTTTGATCGTCGCTTGAGATCGTTTGATCGTTAAAAATTATCGTTTGATTGACTTACACCCGTATCACCCAAGTCGTTCCTTGAGGAACAAGGATTCCTTATTCCTCATTTCGCGTTTCATAGACCTTCCTCGACAGAATAAGGAACCTTATTGGTCTCCTTATTTCAAGGTAGGCCTCGAGCTCCCTTGAGGAAACCTTCGGCACTGTGATTGGCTGTTTCGTTTCATACCCAACGCTTACGCGTGCGCTTGACGTCGATGCAGTTATGACCTATATGACGCAGAGATGACAGCCAGTCTACAAGTTAACATTAAAAACATTTAAAAATGGAGGCACGTACACAGTTTCGAAACATATCCTTTTTCGGAAAAATGTGTAGTATTTTCGCAATTCATTTTTTTATTTGACTCCAATCCCACTCTAAACATAAAATAAAACTTCTGAAGCGCCACGTGAATTGAGCAGCAAACATCATAAAATGGTTTCGCCACCAAGAGGTCACTAATATCCCTATAAAACCGCTTCCTTCTCGGAGGAAGGTTGGAGGCTTCTCTATGAAACAATGCGTCTTTAATTCTAATGGTAAGGAATGACCATAGCATAGTATAACTAGTATGGGCACTCCGAGCATTTTCGAGGTTCGCGTCGATCCGTTCTGCGCATCCATCCGCCATGTTTTTGGGCGCCACCAATCAGAAAATTGTTTTATAAGTGGCGATGTGAAGCCTGTGACAGTCAGTTGAGAGGTTAAAATTTTTTAAAACAACGTCGGAAAATAATACATTGTAATAAAAAAAAATGCATAAAATCAAAGGGTACAAAAAGTGCAGCGTTAAAAATTGCAGAAATACGATTGCAAATTCAGAGTGTTCTTTTTTTCGCTTTCCTAAAGATAATGAAAGGTAGACTGAGAGGAAGAATTTTTTCGATGAATGTTATACTAAAAAATAATTTGTAATAATTTTAGGGCAAGGAAGTGGATAATATTTTACAATCGCCCCGATTTAATGTTGAAAACAGCAGAAAATTTATACGCAACCAACAGAGTTTGCAGTCATCATTTTGAAGATCGAATGTATGCAATTGGAATAATTGGCTGTATATTTCTATGATATGTATGGCTTTATCCACTAATTGTATAATTAATGTAATTTTGTAATAGATGTTTGTATGTCATTATGTAATTAATAAATGATTGATGTAATCATATATTTTTACCTTACTTATGATTACCGAACTCCTATATTTATGTAATGATTTATAATAATAATGATAGACATAAATAACAATTAGTTTTCAAATAATAAAATATGCAAACCATTTCACTTTTTTATTTTCTTATTTATGTATACAATCGGTTCTAATCTGTATAAATGAGTTTATATATATTTTCATCTTTTTATCAATTTTATCTAATATATTTTATCTCTAATAATTTTAATTTATTGACAAAAAACAGCTTTTATTTGTTTTATTTTTTAGATAATTTTTAAATTAAAAAGTTTCTTCTTTCAATTTATAAAATTTATATACGTCCCTGGTGAGATAGTAATATACCGCGGGTTCCTTGAACAAATGATCCGTCACTGGAGGTTAGACCAAAAACATGGCGGAAAATTGACGACAAAAAGATCAAAGTGCCGACAAAGAGTGCCCATACTAGTTATACTATGGTAAAGGAGTGCGAACGCTTATGGCGACCTATATAAAGTTAGCCATGCAACTTTAATTAACAAATTTGGCAATAATATCATTCGATTGGTGGTCGTTTGGTGGTGATTGGTAGTCTAATTAAAACGTTTGGTGGTCAACCGTTTAATTAGAACAATTATAAAAAAATATCAGGCCCAAAGTTAGCCCAACATTTTTTTTTCTTAAATAACTTTGAATACAGCTTATTCGATGCAGAATCGTTTGGTGGTCACGAATATTGTAATTAAATCATTTGGTGGTCTTTCGTTTAGCTAGAAAATGTAAGAAACTAACAAAGTCAAGTTGATAATATAATCTGATCACACATTTCTTATTCTATATCTGATTGCATAGTTCTAGTTCTGATAGCAGTCGTATCTGAAATACATTATTTTTACAATATTTTCCTTTTTTTTTTTATATTAAAAAAAGCAATTTACATACCTAGTAATTTTAATTCATTTTCTATCGTCCATCCTCCAGTAGTCAAGTTAGAACTTGGGCCCCATTCGCAACACCAGAAATATTTAACTGATAAAGAAAATGTTGGGCTAACTTTGGGACTGATGTCTGT
The DNA here is from genome assembly GCA_946811545.1 of Netelia fuscicornis. Classification (NCBI taxonomy): domain Eukaryota; kingdom Metazoa; phylum Arthropoda; class Insecta; order Hymenoptera; family Ichneumonidae; genus Netelia; species Netelia fuscicornis. Next base: position 37,858,039 of record OX328014.1, on the reverse strand, counting down.
TTTTTATTATTCTAATTGAATAATTAACCACCAAACGTTTTAATTAAACTAGCAATCACCACCGAACGACCACCAATCGAATGATACTAATTCCAACTTATTTTAGTGCTCATTGTAAATTGTAACCCAGCATTACGTGCATGTGCCAGTGCCATATGATATACTGGCGCACCCCCATCGTAAGTCGCACTTAGTTTCTTACATTTTTTAGCTAAACGAAAGACCACCAAATGATTTAATTACAATATTCGTGACCACCCAACGATTCTGCATCGAATAAGCTCTATTCAAAATGTTTTGTAAAAAAAGAAAAAATGTTGGGCTAACTTTGGGCCTGATGTCTTTTATAAATTATTCTAATCAAATAACCGACCACCAAACGTTTTAATTGAACTAACAATTACCACCAAACGACCACCAATTGAATAAAATTAGTCCCAAAATTTTAAATTAATGTTACATGTTATTTTGCTGCTAATTATTGTAATGCGTCAGTACGGCAGTACCGTGCAATGTACTAGCGCGCCCCCATCGTAAGTCGCACTTAGTTTTTTACATTTTCTAGCTAAACAAAAAACCACCAAACGATTTAATTACAATATTCTTGACCACCAAACGATTCTGCATAGAATACGCTGCATTCAAAGTTATTAAAGAAACAAAAAAAAATGTTGGGCTAACTTTGGGCCTGATATTTTTTTATAATTGTTCTAATTAAACGGTTGACCACCAAACGTTTTAATTAGACTACCAATCACCACCAAACGACCACCAATCGAATGATATTATTGCCAAATTTTTTAATTAAAGTTGCATGGCTAACTTTATATAGGTCTTATGGCGAAATCGTCCCAAACATGAGCGAAAAAGCGAGGAAAGATGTTAGTTCGAATTGAGCCACGATAAGCGCTCTCGTCGCTGAGAGCTAACTGTGAAGTGTGGCGTTGGTGATGAAATGAAGTGAGCGGGATATAAGCCCCGGCGAAGAAAGTTTGTTGCTATAATTCGTGGATTAAATGTTAATTGAATTGGAGTTGTGATGACAAAATATCGGTGATCCCGAAATTAGCGTATATTCTTTATTTACCGTAAGTTCTTTTTTTTTGCGAAAGCGTTTGTCCGTTCTTCAATTGTTGTTTACTTGAGCTGTGCAACGAGTTAAATTTCACCAGAGATTGTTCGAAATGCTATTATATAGTAATGTATATAAAAAAAAGAAAATATTCAGACTTTCCGTAACAAAACTTTCAGTAACTAACATATTTTTTTACTTTTATAAAAATTTGTCTACAATTTATCAAATAAAAATTTGAACAAAAGCATCGCAATATCACTTATCAATATTATAAGCTCCGTTAATCGGACAAAATTCACGACAAATGGCAGATCAACGATTCAAAATCACCGCGCTGGACGGTCCTCAGCAGAAGTGGCGCCGCCAGGCGGTGGCAATTAGCGAATGTTTCCTCATTTTTTCCGACCATTTTTCTAACATTGCGTTCGCACTCCTTTGCTCTAGTCTCCCTGAAAAACATGGCGGAAAATTGACGACAAAAAGATCAAAGTGCCGTGTTACCTCCTTTGCTCCAGGCTCCATGGAAAAACCGCTCGTTAAAGCAGCGGTTAGCAATTTAACAGCGCTTGGTTAACAAATCTCGCGTTTAACCTCGAGTTGTGGAAACGGGTCTTAGTAACTGAAATTAGTTAACTTTGCGATCTAATTAACATAACTCTAAGCAAATACCAACCTGAAATGACTTTTAAACTCTTTATCTGTGTAGTTAATAGTTACGTTGTCGTATCCTACAATTCTTGGACGTAAGTGCCGTTTTGCTCTCTCCACCAAAAGTTTCCACATCTCGTCTGAACTTGATGAGCTCTCGGATTCATCGGCTATTTTTCGTTTTATTAAAATTGTACTTACGACCTCACGTTTATCCATGTTCTTTTTAAGCGTATAATGTTTATATCGATTTGTATTTCTCTGGTAATAAAATTGACGTTTAAAAATGTGTCAATATGGCCTCACGTTTGCGACTACCGCGACAACACTTGCGTTCCATATTTATAAAATGGTCGCCCGGGGCGCCAGCATCAGCTAGTGGAACGAGAATTTGGCGGTCGAGGGCGCGGGCGCTACGGGCGATAAGTGGAACGCATCCAAGCAGGTCGTAATAAAATATGTTCGTTTTCTTAAATCACGTAGAGGATTGATGATGTTCAAGTTTGAGATTAGTTTTTTTTTCTCGGTCACTTCACGGTAATTTTTTAACATGGGCTAAAGTCAAATAAGGTCGGTGTTGTCAATTGAAAAAAATATCGTGTTTTAATACCTTTTCGATATTTAAAATTTGATATCGATGCATTGATATGTCGAAATAAAAAATATCGCATGAAAATATCGATATATCGAACGAAAAAAAAGTATCGATATATCGATATATCGATATTTTTTCGCCATCCCTATATCGAGGCAACATAACCCACCTCCAGAGTACATGGAGTACATGGAGTACATTATAACATTATAATCATTTCACTGCACCACGCGAAAAAGCACGAAAACGCTTGTTCGATCAAAGAGTCGCGCATCATCTGACGTATTGCATTTTCAATGTTTAATGATAAATTCGCGACGATCGTGAATGCGGACAAAATACTGACAAAATGCATCGTTGAGTGAAACAAATAACGTGAGTATGAAGTAAACTTTATAACATGCACTCACGACCTTCAAGTACGAGCAATCCGCAAGTTTGTTGCATTTTCCATTGTTTCTACTATAGTTACACACCCACAAATAAAAAATGCAAGACGTTCGCGTGAGTTTTCCACTTTCTGAATATGTTGGAAAATATAAGCGGAGAAATAAATTCGTAGCTTACACCGATAATATTGCCGCACATTCATACATGGTGACGTGTAAGTGTGGGTCGGCAGGCCAAAGCATTACAAAATATTCGCAAATCATAACAAGATGACTTCTATTAATTTTTTCCAAAAAATTTACACTATAAGCTGTGGTTGATTTTGTATCCTCATTTTAGCAACAGTTTTAAACAAAATAATTTTCAGTTCAGATATGGAGTAGATTGAAACGTGATTTACAATTTTCTTATTATACGAAGAAAAGTTTTTATTTTTAAAACAATTAATGTTTTAGTAAATATCGTTACTACAGGATTCGAAATGCCAACCGCATCATGAGCAAATGATATGCTGCACGGAAACAAATGACGTTTACAGGTTATATTTCGGGATTCTTATCCCTTTCCATACAAGTATTGCCATTTGCCATCATAACACAAATGTACTACAAGTTTCTTAGACTTTATGTAGGTTTTTCAACTTGTGGATTTTGTACAAAATTAAATACCTATAATCTGTACCTAAAAGGGTTAAGGAATTGCGAAAATAAGATAGTTCATGGTATTTTACTTACTCAAATTTTCAGAGTTGTACCACAATTCTCATAACAATAAAAGTTCAAGTATTAAACGAACGTTGAGGTATTGAACGATCCGAAAAGAGTCATTGAATCCAGATCTAATGGAGTTTATATTCACGAGTGAAAATCAATCGATTAATTAACAAAATGAATTTTCTTCCTGTTGCTGCGAGCTGATACGGAAGAAAACTTTATATAAACTGCTGCCTATCTCAGACCCGCCTTTTTCTTTATTACAAAAAACCCATCCCTAATCTGACAGTGAGGAAACAAGAAAATATTGGTGTCCAGAACAAAGCTTACATTCAGCATTTTTTTTTCATGAGAACAATTTGACAATGTTGGGAATGGAGGATGTGCAGCGTTTTTCTATTTACTCTATTGAATTTATTGTGATTTTGGAGATAAGCTTTTCTATTATGTTCTTGCAAAAATATGATAAACATGTACGGTGCATGCGACAAGCTCATTAATTAATATACCAGGTTGGAATTGACTATAAATTGAATAAAAAAATCAAATTTCTCTGGTATACTGTTTTTACTCGAGCTTTAATTATCTTTAGTATGCGCAAAATCAGTGCGGCTATAGCTCTAACAATATTTGAAATCAAATTAACGACGACTTATACAATATTTTTAAGTTATTTCGTCAACAGTTGTAATTTTTTCTATTTATAAATAACTCTCAAAATTTACCTTGCCTTTTCCAGTATTTCGAACAGCTCAATTTGATTATAAATAGCACCATTACTATCGCAAACTGGGTTGAAATAGGATTTTGTTAAAATTTTGGGTAGAAGACAAAACATTTTCTGACGTCTAGAATTTGAGATATTTAATTTCCAATTTTTTATTTTCTCCATCTAAACCCGTATAAATTGAAGTTGCATTTCATTTAGCATAAATTACAAGAAAAATTGATTTATGATTTTTCTCAAAAAAATTGAATTCATAGTCAGGAATTTTTTGTAATTTTATGATACCAGAATGGAATATTTCTGACGTATAGTTTTTAAGAAAATAAATAAATTATTAATACAGATTATAAGAGTCCATCGGCGCGGGGGGGGAAGGAAGTCGGCGATTTTAACATGTGGCAACACCGCCTCTGCCTGTCACGTATATGTATGTACATTCCCGCTCGAATGTCAAATCCGCAGAATCGTTTCACATTTCTAGGTTCGAAGTTTTACAATAAATTTATTTTTAATTTCAGTATCAGTCTTTTATTGATTCATAATAAATAACAATCCATAAAATTAAATGTCTTTTTGTAGTTGGTTAACAATTTTTTCTATCACCCTTTTGTCTTTGGTAACTGTTGTCTTATTATTAATAAGAGTTTTGCTCTGCGTACACTTTTTTTAATATCCCATAAGTTAATCTTGCTGTGATTAATTTGTTCAATATGAAAGGGGATGCAACGTTTTTGAGGTTACTCAGGTGGGGTTGGATTAGTTTCGACGAAACAGACTCTTTGTAATCCTTGCAATTAGCGATCAAATCGGGTTTTGGAAGAAAGGTGAACGTTAGTTATTCCGTTAAAATTTGTGCGTCATACGTAGCTTCGTGAAATTTATTGTTTAATTCAACCTGGAGTAAATCTCTGGCTGAATTTCCCAATTTTAACGAGCCTTTACCTTTGCGATCGGGAAAACGCTTTTTTAACAAATTCAAACTGTCACAGAAACCAGCGATTTTTTGCGAATTGCTCTACCATTGAATGGTTTATTATTGCCTGAAGTAAAAGGGAAGAGTCGAATTTGCAATTGTGGGCAACAAGTATGCAGGGCATAGAAGATAAATTCAAGAACCGCTGGAATTGAATCAATGCATCTGTCAGAGGAACAGAGTTAACTTGTTTTCCGCGATAGAACAACTGTCCATTGATATTTTTCAACCCTGTAGCCATGAATGCGCCAGGACCTACTGGTTGAGCAGGATGTATGTAGATATTGCACGTGTGCTCTCCCAACTTGGCAGCAATTTGCAAAATATCGCAAGTACTCGCAAATCCCGACGTCTCCAGTTCGAAAAACATAATATTACAGTTTTCGATTGTCAAGGAAATAGTCGGCAGATCATTAACAATGAAAGGTGAATCGATAATAGAATCCAAATCCTCTATATCAAGCTCAATACCACAGTTTCACTGGTACTGCACACCTTCGTTGTTTTCTTTCTTTTTTTCTCCACGATTCTCGCTTCAGAGCCAATAAATTTCGCTGCATTTTGGTTGATGGTAAACGAGCTTTAGTTATTCTTTGTCGTTTGATTTTTTGTCGACTTTCTGCATGATGTGACGCATGCGTTCCACATGGCATCGATAGTTTTTCCCGGACATTCAATATATACTTTTCCCCATCATTTTTTGCAGTTACAGAACTCGCCATTCGATAATCACCTGATTCACTGAGGTAGCTGTAACATCGATTTTTTGGTACCTTATGAGCCATTATATTATTCAAGCTCTCATTGCTCTGACTCGAAGCAAGCATTGAAAATTAGTGAGAATTTTTTGCATATTTATCGAAGAGTTGATCAATTTTTTATATAAATTGTCATCTTGCAATTGAATGCCGTAAATTCCTTGGAAGCCGCGACACCACTCTCCACAATTCTCGTGCACTCCAAAAACATGATGAGGAATATTGCGCAATTTGGCAGCTGCCAAATCAGCCGTTTTACCTTGGTTTTGCTTGACTGCACAACCAAAGCATTTTTTTAGATGCGGAATTGTTTCCTTTGCTCTCATCTCTCTACAATCTTTTTTGAGGTCGTATAAATCATTCGCAAAGTGCTTCCGAAGATGATTCGTACCAGAGAGTTTAAAAATCGTTTCAGGATTTCCTCATCTCCAATAAGTACACGAACATTGAGCTTGGCTTCTTTTAATATTGTGCTTTAATATCTGTTATTAACTAGCTCTGCACCAACACTGGCTTCAATCGCTTTGGCACTTCCAGTAAAATTCAACCGGCAATCGTGGTCTTCTTGAGCGATACCACACTATCACAGCGCTTGCACTTGCGATTTCGTGTTGCAAAATCTAATACTTTTCCGCTTAAGAAGCCAACAATCGCACCGTAGCCATTTAAACTATTATAGCTCCGACCATTCCCACGCCTACTCCAACCCATATCGTATGAAACCAAAATGTTCACCGTGTCCAGCAAGGCTGTATCAAAATTTTGACTATTTTCGCCCTCAGAATCCTTGTTAGTTGGCCCATGGTGCATCGATGTTTGAAGAATTTGTACTTTCGGATGCAACTCGTGCCTCAACTCTTCGGGTCTAAATAAAATCACAAAATAGGACAGGTAGAATGAAAATAAAATAGTAAAAAACGAAAAAAAATGAACAACCATTTGTGGTTCTGGTTCATTTTATTCAATTGCCGATTCAGAAAAAGGTACATCAAATATTTCTCGTAGAAAAAATACAAAAATATTTTTTCGGAAAAATTAATCTAAACATTTCATGATTCTTCGAATTAATAACTATATTATTAAAAGTATTCTATTATTTAACACGTTCCCTGCCAGAGCGTTTTTAGAAGACTTTCTCCGTTCAAGCCGCGTGCTTTACAGTTGCAGTATTTTTTGTTTCTGGCGTATGTCGTACAATAATTAATTTAAATCGTGGAAAAACCATAACTATGAAGGAAAGATCGTGTACGCCCCAGGATTAAATAAGCGTATCAACAATAGTATTAAGATGCCCATAACTGGCTGGATAATATATTTTTTAAAAATTCTTCGTTGTACAATGATAATACCAAATGGCTTGAACGGAAAGTTCAGCGTTCGGCAGGGAACGTGTTAAGTAAACAAAATGATTATTTCACGATATCATCAAAAGAAAGCTTACAACTCCTGCACTAACTGAATCGTTTTTTCTAAAACGAGTCCTCGCTCTTCTGCAGCTGCTCGTTCACAGCTCTCTTCAGCAGTCTCTCTTCTTCAATCATCGGTCCTATTTCACGTTCATAACGTTTAAATAAGCTGTCCGTGATGGGAGGAATATCATCGGCGCAAGCTAGAAGCTTATTCAGCGTACTACAACCGATACCTGCATGCACAGCCCCTGTCAAGTAAATAGAGAGAATATGCGATTTAAAAAGTTCTTCTTCTATGATTATTGTACCGAAGATCGATAACTTAGTAATGAGCGAATTACATAGAAAAAATGTTACTAAAGACGATGCCTGTGGTGATGTCCGAATGTTTCTCGTTATTTTTGGTTATGTGGAACCGGCCTGTTGGAACTTGTGTTTTTATGCCACAATCAACGCATAAAATCTTCAATATTCAAGTCAAGCCGGTACGTTTTTCTGATTGAATATTGTCAAGACTGAGCGTCTTTTTACAACGACCACACTTGAAATTTTTGCACAATTCGTCCGATTGCACTGGACGCACGCCTGGCAACTCGTCACTTGTGTTGCAATCGATTTTCTTCGCTCTAACCTCTTCGCGGTACCTTTTCATTCCTAATAATAATGCTTTTACTCATTAGTCAATCGCTTTCTTTCGCGCAAATCTTCCATTTGCTCGAAATTGTTGTGCCGTTTTTGCAGTCTCAACGACGTTAGACTCACGACTCATTCAGTGTGTATACACGACAAAATAGCGTCAGTGACCAGCGATGTTGCCACGTTTATGCCACTGATTGTGAGTCTGATATCAATGTGCGCAGTTAGGAATGTATCAAAACTTTTACTGCCCGGTTCTTTATAAAATATATTTCACTGATTTGTGAATATTTTTGTTTTAATTTTATTATACACTATTATGTTTTCATTCGAGAGTCAGAGCTTGTTCGGGATAATTTTTCTCTGCCCTTATCTAGCCCCCAATCTTAGTGGTGATATGAGCGATAGTAATACCTTAACTGGATTAGTAGGCTCTGTGCACGCTTCTCTAACAAACCTCTTAAATACATTATACAAATTATGAGGCATTACAGCAATGATGCACCTGCTTTTGTGTAAAATAACAACTAGTATAATACCACTGCGCAATTTTAATCGCAGATGTAAAAAGTATGCTGCATAAATGTGCACAGTGGTGGTGAAATTATATAGATGTGGATAGAAAGATGTAGACCTTGTGATTACTTGCATCGCAAACATTTGAAACGCAAGGTCAAAATCATCACCCATTGCAGCATTGGTGCTGCTCTAAACCCTGATCTACATTACAAATGTAACAACTTTGCGATATAATACTAGACATGAACGTGTTATACTCATTTCCATTGCGAATTTTCTACTATTACAGTTGTATTTTATACATATAATAAAACATGCTTAAATACATATAATAAAATATGTATAAATAACACACACAATAAAAATGTTAATGGACAGACATTGTCACTTAACGTGGTAAACAAAATATTCGTATTTTTTATATACTCCAAAAATTAAAAACTTTTTCAAACAATCGTTTAATGCATAGCGGAGGTCTAGATTGATCGCACAAGGATAGAATTTGACGAGCGATTAACACTCGTACTTCTCATCGAAGTAGGATTCTCACAAGTAACACTACCCAAGTGTCACTCACCGATTGGAATGAAATTTTGCACATCAATAAAACATAAAAAAATATTGAACCCGTGTTTTTTCTTTTTTCCTAAATGAGTATTCTAAAGGTGTAAACCATCCAATAAGGGGGTGAAGATACAGAAAATCATTGAGAAAGTTGTATAAAGAATTATCAGAAATTCTTTTGAGGTAAATGTTTCTATTCCTCTCGGCAAAGTATTGAAAAAGTTTCAACCCCGTAACAGGTGCGGAACACCTCTAAATTGGGGGTTGAAAATGGAGAAAGACGAAAACAAAATTATATAAATCGTGAACATGCAATTTCCGAAAATGTTTTGTTGCTTAATACGTCTAGCTTTCATTGCGTTTAATAATTAAAGAAAATTCAACCCCTACGAGGCTCAAAACACCCCAAAATAAGGGGTCGATAGTGTCAAATAACGAAAAAAAAATCTATAAAACGCAAATATGCGATACTTATAAAATTTATTCTGATGAATACGTAGCTTTTGTCGCGACTAATAACTAAAAAATAAATCAAACCCCTACGAGGCACATAACATCCCTAATAGTCCAGGACTTTTGGACTTTGGCAATGCAAAAAATCCTACTGCGCGATTTTTTAATTGGATTATGTCAGGGGGTGTCTCCTAAATACAAATCCAAGTTTGTGTCATCTGAAACCTTGTGCATTAGCCATTCGCCATCTTGGAAAACGCCTTTTTGCAAATTTCTCGGAAACGGCGAGTTTTACGTTCAAAATCGTAAAGACTTTTTTTTATAGATAATACAATTTCCCATTTTTTTTTATTTGAAACTTTTTTTTTCTGCTGTGGTGCCGTCGACCGATCCACGCCTCCAATGCGGCGTACCCCGAATAATCCACTCTAACCCAACCTGACGCAACGTCAGTCCGCGTTTTTAAGTGTGGAGAATTGGCATTACATACATTTTCTTTGCATCTGAACGCTGCCCAGAGATTTCAATGCAAATAATTTTCAATTTTATCGCAGGCAATCCAAATGTTTTCCGTCCTTTAAAACCGTGTACCTTCCACATGTACACATTTCTTGAATCGCATGGATATGAGAAAATCGCGTCGTCAGCATTCATTATTGTACCAGATATTCGCACGTCTTTTTTTTCCGTGTTCGGTAAAATAAACATTTCATCGATCCTGGCCACCGTATTGTCATTTAAACAAATTACGTTATCGGGTTGCGCACAAGTCAGTACCATGTCTTTATACTCAAGTTTTGCGACTGAGTTTCTTTCTAAAGATCGTCTTCGTTTTTGTTTTAAAATTATAATATCTGGTCTGATTGAAATTTTTGTTCAGCCAATGTCATTTTTTCGCAATACATCGTCTGTCAAGTGATTAAGATATGCATGTTTAAAATTTGGCTTTGTGTACCATATAAAACCTTCGCAAGAGAGACGAACTTTTTTAAATATTCCTCTGCGTAGTTTGCATGTTGTAAACCAAATTCGGCCGAACAAAGTATGCGGCAACTGACGTGAAATAATAAAAAGTGCGTGTATAAATTATTTGGAAGAATTTGTTTAAGCATAAGCACAATTGGGCCAACGTATAAAAGAAAGAATCGATATTCCGTGGCTTTCCATCTAGGAACATTGTCTAGCGTTCTTCTTGTACATTGGAATTTTTTTCGAATGCAACGGTTAATTTGAATCAACATCTCAGATAATCGAGCTTTCTGGTTATAACTAATTTTTACATGCCGTGGTCCCTTTATCCAATAATCGTTTAACATTTTTTTCATTATTCCTAGGCAGCATAAATGCACGAAGTCTAATGGAACATCCGCAGCCATGTCCAGCCCAGGTACATGTAAGAGCGGAGCGCGACCTATAAGGCATTTCGCATGAAGTCATCCGGCCTAAAACACGAAAGTCTTTCAATCGTCTTGAAATTTTTATGATCGATAGTCCTACTGATAGTGAAGCCTCAGTGAAAATTTGAAGAATCTAGCTTAAGGGGTTGCCTAGCAATAGGGGTTCAAATTTCTACCATGTTGGCCGTTGTGACTACATTCCGAAGTATTTATCTTCCCGATAAATATACCGATTTTAAAAAGTCAGTAGTGATTTTGGAAGCATATTTTGCGTACTTTAAGAATATGTTATTTATTTTTAACAGAGTTAAAAAGTTCACAAAAAATTCTTAAGGTTTATGTTAAAAACGACTTTTCCTCAAAGATCGACCCCTTCGATTTTCATAAAAAAATTTATAAAATAGTAACATTCTTTACCTGAATAAAAAAAGTATAGGGCGACCAAGTTGGGCCGGGCCATAGTTTTCGAGATACAACACGATTTATCAGTAAGCGGCTGCTCCACGCAGCGTCACGCGGTGAACTTTTACTGACTACGCTCGAGCGCAAGTTCGCACGTAGCAGCCGCTCGGTGATAAATCGTGCTGTATTTGGAAAACTATGGCCCAGCCCATCTTGATTTTCATATACTTTTTTATTCAGAAAGAATCCTACTATTTCATAAATTTTTTTTTATGAAAATCGAAGGCTTCGTTCTTTGAAAAAAAGTCGTTTTTAACATAAACCTTAAGAATTTGTTATGAACTTATTAATTTTGTTAAAAATCAATAACGTATTCTTAAAGTACGTAAAAAAATGTGTTTAAAATCATTCCTGATTTGTAAAAATCGGCGTATTTATCAGGAAGATAAATACTTCGGAATGCAGTAACGACGGCCAACATGGTAGAAATTAGAACCCCTATTCCTGGGCAACCCCTTAAGCTAGAGACTTGAAATTTGTACTGAGGCTTCACTATTAGTAGGACTATCGATCATACAAATTTCAAGACGATTAAATGACTTTCATGTTTAGACTGGATGACTTCATGCGAAATGCCTCCTATGTGGTCTTCGAGTTGTTTTTGCGATCGAAAAGATTGATCAGTTCGCAGTGCATAAACCTGTTCTACATAAACGGTTCGATTATGGAACCTTTGCCCTGGAATGGTACAGCGTTCGCAGGCGTAGAAGTCTCCGTAATCTTTCATAAATTTGACAAAGGAACGAGCTGGTCTATCGCAAACAAAACCTTTCACGTCTATCTGAAATTTGTGTTCTTCAATTTCTAAACCTTCGTGAATTAAATCCGTTACTTCATCCACGAACTTCGCGAAATACTCAGACACATTAGAAGGCTCTGTATTCCCTTCGTAAATTGCTACTGGGAAAACTGGATATACTATAGATGGACCACACCATATTTGACATAATATGGCCACAATTGTTTTCGGCTCGATTTAAAAAGTGGTAAACCAATGTGGTAGATCAATGTTGAGCAGCAGGGATTTCGATTTCTCTTTGTGTAGTTCTGGATTGATAATTCTAAGCAATGATTATTTTATTCCGAAATAAGCAAATTTTCCTTCTATTTGTTCATCGCTCGTAACATTAATAATCGGTACGACATACGGAGTTTTTAAAAACGTTTTCGATGATTTTGGCAATTCTGATAAAAGTCTTACCGAAAGGATTTGAAGCGACCGATCAAGGTGAGTATGGGGAACTGCACAGTCTATAGCCCACTGTCTGAGTGCCTGGATTTCGTTAAAATTGTCATCGTCTGTTCCTTCGCTAAATCCATCGCTTTCGGTGCTATTTTCATATGTGTGTTTCTTCTTCATGTTTGCGGAATTCGTCATCCACGATGGCTTCTACATAAAATCCCAGTTGACAATTAGCAGTACACGAACTTGTTTCGCTGGAGCTACTTACCACCGCGCTAGCGTTTGTTAGCTCTAGACTCTGAGGCTGGCTAACCGTGGTTGAACAACTTGGTGGATTGATACTTTGATTAACTTCTGGATCTGTCGGATGTATAAAAATCAATATTTCACTCAATTCATATCTAATGAGACGTATTATTAATTTATAGCCTGACATTAAATCTATTTTATACTTAAAGATTTAATGTATTTACATAATCATAGGAAAACGATATTATTGTTATACTAACCCGTTTTGTGTTAATTCTTCTTTTTTTTTCCTTACGCGATTCGCGCATCCGTAGTCGGCATGCAATTTTCTTGCGGGTTTCGTTGCCCATCACAAATTTTCATTTTTCAGACGTTATTCGTGAAAATATATGCACTCATTAGTTGGGCGCGCGCTTCTCTCGGGTTACTGTAGTATTTCAGCAGATAAGGTTAGGCACGTTTTTCGCACCAAATGGTATAAGTCCAGTTACGCGATAATCACTTGAAACTAGCCGGATCAAGCGAATTGAAGTCAGCCGTAAGTCCACTTGCTTGACCACCGACTGACGCGGGATGGATCAAGCAACTGGAGAAAACAGTACACCCAGTTGCTTGACTATCAGTTGACACTAACCGGATCAGGCAAATTGCGGCATACCTCAAGTCAAGCCTCCGTACTACAGCATGGTCAAGCCCGGATCAAATAGCAAGCCAGCCTGACAATATTTCTACTCGGGTTAAATTGTGTGCACACTCAACAAATTTACATACCTGTTGCTATTGTGCGCCACCAAAAGTACGCCACAGCCCATTGCAACACTCTTCAGAAAATCTATGAAGTTCATGAATTCTTGTTCTTGCGTTGTTGTTTCAACGGGAATGTCGTTCCATGTTAAGATCCCAGGATTTATTTTCAATTTATTCGTGACACTTGTTCCCGCAGTGACGAGGCTCTGTTGGCATCATCTATACGAAAAATTGTTTTTTTTTGTTTTTGTTTTTTAGAGTAGCGCCGCGATCTAGACAGGTAATAGAATAGTTTATCAAACTGTGTCTTCAAAAGTTAGTTATTGTTGTTGAAGTAGTAGCTGAACAAAAATGTAAAAGTTTAATTGAACAATGTCACCCGAATTATATCTTCCGGTAGTTTCGATAAAAAAAAAAAAAAACAATTTGTCATTTTTCAAAACTGGCGCCATCTGAAATATATGACAAAATAATTTAAATTCATTGTTCTGAATTTTGTTAAAAATAAAATGTTATAATTTAAAAAAAATACCGTTCTAGAATTCATCGGATATCAGAGAAACATCCACGAGGCTACAATCCGTCATATACGCGATGCCTTCTTTATTTGTGAGATACGTGATTTTTGCACTTCTTTTCATTTTTCTCTCTAGTCGCTACTTTTTTATATTTTTTGTCAATGAGCGAACGTATCGAGATTTCATTTCTCTATCTTGAGATACAAACAATCTTTTTGTTACGCTACCATCGCCCAATGATAATTTTGATTTTACGTGGAGTATATATTTTCGACCCAAATTTTTTTAACAAGCTGCTGCATAGATTCTCTAGTGCAAAAACTCTGTAGCGGCGTAATGCTTATTTTTCGCATGTTTGCTAGCCACCGTATGATTGAATGATTCATTACTTTATGTCGATGCACATGGCGCTAATTGATCCGCAATCCGTGCAAATCTCTCGAATAGAGCAGTCAATTTGACTCGGAGCTCCACATGAGAAAGTGGTTGGCCTTTAGGAAATGACTTATGAGTGTAGTTTGTACGATCCTCACTGTATTGGCATCACTCGCCACATTTCTCATGCTCTCCAAAAGCGCGAGGCCCAATATTCTGTATTGCTTTTTGCACTGCATGCGAGTCGTTTTTATTTTTTTTTATAGCGTACGAAAAAGCATTTGCGAAGTACGCTATGAGCTTGATTTCAAGTTTCAATGCGTACAATGCACTTGTTACGCTTTTTTTTGCATGATTCAAATCACATTGTTTGTGAATTACATGATCGGAATTACAACCTAATGGAGGAAAAATTGATGAGTCATTATCAGTAATCAAAGTATCAATTTTTACGTTTTCTTCTTTTAACGAGGGATTCTCACAAACAAGAGCAACAGCCATTGCAGGTTCCATTGCTTTTGCTGCACCTGCAAAATTTTTTCGACATTTATGGTCCTCCGAATTGTGCCGTGATTCACAAAGAGTACATTGTTTTGTTTTCATGGCAACGCCTAATAATTTTTTTATCCGCACCCCTATTAATGAACAATGGCCTGCAAAAAATTGCGCGGTTATTATTTCACGTTTTCTCGAAACACTTTGAGAAATTGAATATACATAAGTTTCATTTTCTAAAAGTTCTAATTAATCTAAATCACTTCGTTTTATTATTTGCTTTGAATTAATAAAAATCAATAATTTAGAATTTAGAATTAAATAAGATTTGTGCTTTTATAACTAACTAGCGGTACCCGACATGCGTTGCAATGCCGTTTTGGTATCATAATTCACTTGACGCACAATATTTTTTGTTTTTCTCTCCATGTGTGAAGCATGAACTTTCCAAATATAATCTATTATACTATACACATTTTTAGCGAGTGCCCACGTGCTTCGCTGATGAACATTGCAAATGCGAGTCGCACTGGAAACGGCAAACGTTTGAAATCGAATGGGATATATTTTGGTATCATTGGGATACGTGACAACAGTACATCGTCTTTTCCTTCAAATTTTCTACTTTAAATTGTAGTTTCGCTGATATTGTTCATCATATTTTTCCCTGGAAGCCCAGTACCGTTGCAAAGTCGTGGTGGTTTGATGTTTCGCATGAAAAGTATGATAGGCACGCCCATTTTCAATGTTACAACGTGCGGCGCTATACCTGGCAAATGAAACGAATTCAAGAATTCAGTTGGATAATTAACAACTTGTTCTTGATTAATAAAAGCAGCAATCGACTTGTACGTTTTACCTTCTCATGATATTTTCTTTTGAATCGTGAAATTAATATAATTGACATTGGTGTATTTGCTGCTAATATAGGCCAAGTAAATAAACTTTTTTTGTGACAAAAATAGCACCCGATAACGGCGAGTGCCATCAGGAGGGAAACAGCCTCCCGATCATAACTGACCACTTTTCGACTCCTGATTCCCATTCTATTTTTTGTTATTAACAAATTAGTGAAAAAAAACACATTTTTTTCGTTTTTTGCTTATAAAACACAAAATAATGAAGAAATCTATTTGGTCTCAATGGACGAATTGTAGGTAATTGAAATACGCATAAAATGAGCGCTGAAAGAAGCCGATCGGTCAATAATTAAGGGAGATACACTGACAGAACCGAGAAAAAAAACGCTTTTTTAAAAAATGTATAACTCCGCCATTTTTAAAGTTGTAAGCCAGGCTCTGCGCGAGATAGTAAGCATTGATACGTACTTTTTATGTCCGAAATTTGGGCACTGTCGGATAATTAGTTTTTGCGTTATTGCAATGAACATTTAATTCTGCCATATTTTGCGGAGAGGCTCGATGCTCTGGAGGTCGTCCGATTTAAGTTTAACAAGCGGCTTTTGAAACTAGAACTGTTGACCTATAAATCGTCAATTTTAGATTTTCGTTTAATTGCGTTTAATTAGGTAAAAATCGCGCCTAAACATGACCAAAAACGCCCGAGCGCGCGAAAGTGGTCAAGTAGTGGGGGTAGACGGCAGCCGCGGGGAAGCCGCATATATAGTAATAGAAGCGCGCTCGGCCTAAGTTTCGTATCTATTTATTTAATTATTTCAAGAATCAATGGGACTATTTTAACAGATTTCTTCATTATTTTGTGTTTTATAAGCAAAAAACGAAAAAAATGTGTTTTTTTTTCACTAATTTGTTAATAACAAAAAATAAAATGGGAATCAGGAGTCGAAAAGTGGTCAGTTATGATCGGGAGGCTGTTCCGCGTCTGATAGCACTCGCCGTTATCGGGTGCTATTTTTGTCAAAAAATGGTGATTTTAGAGCTCTATTACTTGGCCTAATATAGCACGTTCCCTTAACCACTTATGATCTTTGCAGTTATGTACGATATTTTTTAAAACTTTATGAATCAATTCGTCTGGTGTTGCTGTTATTTTACGAACGTTTGTACTTGGTCGTACATACTCTAATCCCCCGTTTCTGAAATTCGTAATGTATGTTTTCTTTTTGATCGAGGTGTAGATCTTTCAATCGCTTCCCGATTTAGAGTCACGAATAATTTGACATTCGCTGTCAAATGAATTATGCAACTAATATATAATATCGAGTCGATCGAGTCGATAAAACAAAAGAGTGTCTTTTATTTCGCTCGTCCTTTTGGTAGCATACTTTGGCAGCTGTCAAATAATCTCTCTACATAGATATACAATAAATGTTCATTTTGTTTTGCCCCGTACGCGTTTATTATGGCAAATAAAATTGTTTTACTAACGCAAAAATCTTCTCGGGAGTGCGGACTACAATTCTCCAAATTTTCATCGTAATCGGATGAATGGTATATGAGCTTACTCGTGACAAACAAACAAACATTCTTCCACTTTTATATATAAGAATAAGCTGTTACATGACCTGTTGCCTCTTTTCTGCCATGCTGAATGTAGACTTGCAGATAACTCTACTACTCTGTCGCCTTGACTATAAACAAACACATGCATTTTTATGGAAACAAGTAAAATCAGAAAACAAAAGACTTAATGCCAATGAAAAATCTGTCAACCTGTATAAAAGAAAAAAGTTCAATAGACAACGCCAAAAAAATCTTAAATTTTGATACTGATCAACAATCATCAACTTGAAGAGAAAATGCAAAACGATTTAAGAACCAAAGTTCCAAAGAAAATTAAAAAAATAAGTGTATAGATGTACAATCGTATTTCACTTATGGTCATAAATGGTCCATGAATATATTTATGGCATATTTGTTGGTCACGATAATCGCGGCTCCATATATATTTCCTGAAATAAGGTACTTTTTTTTTAACTGATCAAAGTGAGATCAAAACTTTAAAGAATAGAAGAATTTAAAAACACTAGCGGAAAGGGTAAGCCATTAGCTGAGAAAGAAAACAGGATCTTCGCACAGAGTATAATCATGTATCAATAGCACCTATAGGATTCAACTAACAGGATTTCTCATTGAAAGAGGAACATTAATTGAATCAAGTTTAATAATTAAAAAGGATACAAAACTTTTTATTTCTAGACACAGAAGGATAAAGTTTGTGAAACAATAAAATATTACTTATATGTCCCCTTCACTACTTTTTAGTACACTTTCCTTTTCGGCTATTGTCAAAGCTTTCTCATTCCGAATAACAAAATAAAAACTTTCCTCAGCGATACTTTCAATAGCTGGATTTTTTCATCTCTTATTGAGTCGCATACAACTTGGTGATAAAGCTGGTATACTGAGCACCGCTAGGATTCTATTCAATCGCCACAAGCCAATTCCAGTGTGTAGAGCAGTTAAGCAAATTCAATTCACAATTTAACATTCAATTCAAATCCAAGTGTATTTTCATGCACTTGCAATGCCATGAAAAATGACAAGCCAAGTTACTTACCGAGAGCAGACAGAACGTTGATGTTGTAGATTTTATGATTATGTTCGCCCATGCATGAGGATGAACGTTAAAAAGTTGCATATGTTACATTTCATACATCAAACGATATAAATATGCGCGCAAGGCAAATTGATTTTCGCTTTCTCGGTTTCTCGGAAAAGAAAGTGGTATTTCGCAAAGCGAACACCACAACACCTCACCTAACCTCGTTGCACTTCAGCTTGCGAGCTTATTTTTTCATTATTTTCGTCGTTTGTTTTCTACAATAAGTGCGATACATTTTTTTCCTTTTCACCGAGACAAACCTTCCTCGAGATTTATCGGTGTCAGCCCGAATATTATGTTTTATTATTTTGCCTTACATGTTGATTAAAAAGACGAGTTGGTATGAAAAGAGAAAGCAAAAATGAGATGTTGTCACACCTAAATTTGAGAGTACGACTAGAGTCACTATAATCATTAAATAAATAATTTCTTACATATTTCTAAATGAAAAATAAAATATCTACAGCTCAGCAAACTTATTTAATATTGCCTATTTTTATCAAACCGATCTTATGATTAATACAATCATAAGTTAGACATGCTTATCTCAATGACTAGTTTGCAGCGATATGGCTACCTTAATGCATTAAAGAGTAACGCGAAATATCCACAGGTATCCACAAACCATATTCATCGAAATAGAGTGGCAAATTTTTTAATCTCCAATAAAAAGAAAAACAGAGAGGGTAATCCAACCCCTCTCTGGGACATATTGAGTTCGCAACATGAGGAAACCTCGATTCGGAGTAGAAATATATTGAATCAGTAAAGACGTGTTAAGTGGGGAAAAAGACGACTGCAGGAGGGTAAGGAAGTTAAGGTGGAGGGTAGTTTACCCCCTTAACGTTGCTATTTTTAAAAAATGCAAAAAACACGTCAAGTAGATTTTTGGGTGGGGTAAAAATAAACACAGGTGTGGTTCGCCCTTTAATTTTTCAATTCGTACGGGGGGTATTTACAAACATGCACGCGTGAATATTGACGTAAATTTAGATCGCAATTCCATAATGGTAGCTGACTATGCGATGCTCTTGCGTAACAAATCGAATGGCAGTTTATTGAAAATCCTTTCGCTAAAGAATGAATTGCCAATAACTGGTTGAGGGCTCTGTGGAAATATTGGTAAGGCGGGTTGACACACAAAAGAATATCACGGACGAAGTATAGAAATAATAAATGTACTGACTAATTTATTTCAAACAAAAATATATAACAATGGAAACGTTTTTCTTTGGATTGTCGGTGCTCCTTCTTAGAGCGTTGGAGACAAACTGAGGGCAAGCGGAACTGCCTGTTCCCCTTCCTCTTTGCACGACGTCTCTCGCGTCGTCCACTGAGAACGTGGTCGTATGAATCACCGGTAATGTCGGACTCTTCTCGAACCATTCCAATACAGTTACAACCTCTTAATTGCGATATATCGGAAAAACAAAAAATACGTTTCTCCTAGTTTTCCATCCTCCACGTATATGCAAATGTACATATCAAACGATTCAAAATTCTCGAAGATACGTATGAAAAAATTCGATTTTTGCAATAACCAATGTGAAATTTGTTGTTATCTGCATCGTTCTCGTGTTCATTGTATAGTATGTGAAAAAATAAAGGTTGTTGCAATATGAATTTTTTTATATCTCGTACATTTGAAACGTTATCGGCGTAAAGTGGAAAAAAAAATCCGTTTTTGAGGGTGTGTTTCACCCTCTAAAACCATTTTTCCGCCGATAAAAAAAGTACGTGTCTATTAGTTTTCGATAATCTACGACATACCAATGTGATGTTCCTTGGGAGCAGCGAGTTCGGTATGCGAGCTCTCATACGAGTCACTCTTTGATCGTCGATCAAGGTAGTGAGACGATTGAACCCATGAGTTCGTGGCAGCATGTTCTTCCCAGCAAGCATGTGCAGCTCGTGCTTGAAGAATGGGGATTGGGTAGCTTTGATCCACAATATTTTGGCTTTCTCCATGTTATCCGTATTGAACTCTCTTATCCATATTGATAAGAGATCCTGAGGTCGATGATTCAGGTTGGTGTCGCCGTGACCTGGACACAAACTCGAAGCAGGCTGCCGTGACGGCGAACAGTTTGTTGAGAGATGAGAATTTATAGATTAAATCCGAACGAGAGTCAGCCGTTTATGTTGTCGACACATCCGGTGCATTTAAAGAATCCAGTATAATCGCGTTAGGTGACGATGCATCGGTGGGTTGCGGTTGCCATGGTCGTCCCGTCCGCCAAAGCTAGTCTCGTTCAAGCTGTATGATTGAGATGTCTCAAAACGTGCAGCCTGCTGGGTTGGATGATCCCGGAACGTCTTGCCAATGCGCCTTTGGTGTTAATTCGTGAATCTGCGTTACATGATTCCGTACATAATCCTTCCATCGGGCTGCATGTGATTTAATCCATGTGTGTGTGTCACTTGTGAGTCCGTCCATAGATAAACATTCGAAATGTTAAGATAGAGATGCACTTGAAGATGCCGCATGAGCTTGGCAGGCATGCAACAATGAATTCGAGTTTCGGGATTGTGAGTTTCTTGAGAGGTGCGATGTTTGTTTTGGCATACACGTGACGTCACCTTGAGATTTGTGGACGGTGAGACTACAGTAATGTAGATTACTGTTGCCATGGCAAGTTGAGGTGCGTCAGCGAAGCCATGTAATTCCACTGTTGAGTATGTGTTAAGTGTTATATCATCTTAGAATTGACAGTCGGGCCAGACTTGTAAGATCTTCCCTGATGGCGTTCCATCGAAACGTGACTTGAGACGGATGTGCATCCTCTCATTTGAGCTTGTGCTGCCATAATTCTTGCAAAAACTTTTTCGCACGAACGATGAGTGGACCTCCGAAGCCAGGTGGATCAAATACTTGTGCGACTTCAGATAAGATAAGACGTTTTGACAATTTGTCATGTGTCGGTGCCTTAGTCGTAAATGTGAGTTCTTCGTTGACAGACTTCCAACGTAGTCCGAGAATTTTGGTATTGCAGTCGTCAACACGCATTGTTGAGTTCGATGGTTGATCCTTCTTCGCGATCACATCGAGCAGTACGGTCGCCGCGATTGTTTAGTGATCTCGATCAGATCTTCGTTCTGCTCTGCGCCACCAAGCAGCTCGGCGACGTAACTGGCATGTTTGATTGATGGCAATGCTTATGCATATCTGTCACCTTCATCATCGTTGTAATAGCGTCCTGATAGCAAGAAATGGTGCTGTTTTGGTGCCATAGGTGGCGGTGGTGAGATTATATGACGTTTCGTTGAAATCATCGTCAGTTCACAATATTCTTTACAGTTTCCAATAGCCTTCGAGTATATTCGCCGATGAACTTGCGATATAATTTACCATATTCCTTGTTCTTCTATACTTTGTTGAGATTGCGTAGCAAACAGAAGTGAGCACTGTTGTACGAGTTGGCCAATGCACTCCTTGATGACTTGAGCGGGATTCTCACGATGTAACGCCCAGCAGAATGAGTGCATCGCGAGGAAGGTACACTCACATTCTTGTTCAACTGGAGTCAGCTGAGATGGGGAGTCAATTGGTAACTCCTCTTGAATCCAAAATTTCGTTAACAGGTTAACGGTTACGGACCGAAGCTTTGGTATCAGTATTGATTGAGACTGCGAATGTTGAATGCGCTAGTAACTCGCAAATGTTTATTGGGCCAATGACTAACCATCCAACGATTAAAAGCTGGGTGATTGGCTTGTTGGTGGACCCTTGATCAGATTAGGCTTGATGGTGAGTCCGTAAAAAACTGCACCAATACCAATGATGATGTCAATTGGCCGTGGCCGTAGCAAATGTCGGTCGCCTAATTTTGATTGTCAAAATGCGGTCAATGTTTTGGTGGTACACGAATTGATGGTAAAGTCGACGTCAATATTCGTAGAACATGCGCGTGGATCTTGACTGCCATGTTGAAATGGATGGACTTTATCTCGAGTGTACCGATGCCACTTGTGTACGTGGGTGGATTGCCACCAATGCCAATGGTGGAAATGTGAAATGGAGTTTGTCGAACTCCGACACCACGAATCAGCTTTTCGATTACGTAAGTCAATTCAGATCCCGCATCGATCAGTAATCTCACGTTGTTGGAAAGCACCTGTTGACACGTGCGCTATGGCTATTGCCAAGAGCATGTGCTTATGATATGCGATAGGTGCCACAGATCGTGGATCAATGTGGCTCGTGAGTGTACTAGCATTGGATCCTTGATCTGTGTTGTAAGAAAATGTGCTGACGACGGCACCGAATACTCAATGAGAGTGAGATTGAGTAGTCCTGGCTTTAGCTGGTTTCAAATTTGCCTGGCTCTCCGCCGTTAACGGAGATCCTAGATGAGGCATCGTGTGATGCGCCCTGCCGCACTCCTTCCGCAGATGGTGGAATTAGCAGTGTGCTATGGTATGCCTGCCCCAACAATTACAGGAAAGTGATTTGCGGGTGATGAGTTGCCTCCGCTCTGGCATTGTCATGGCCCGGAACTTGGTGCATGCAGCGATGAAGTGATTCTTGCTGCAGCAGTCGCAAGGATAACGCGCCAAGTTCGGACGCTGTTACGCTGGCAATTGCACTACTGAGTGCGACGATCGTTGACCGTCAGGTGCGAGCTTCGGTGGTTTGTTGGAACTGCTTTGCGTTATCTCTATCGACTCCAATGCCTGAACCTTCACTGAGATAAATCTCACCAGCTCCTGCACCGGAGGAAACACCTGAGTCACTCCCAATTTTACTTAATTCGGTCCGAGTGTGGAGCGTGATTAGTCGACATTGTAAACATTAATCCTATTTGTAAGCATACAGTGAGCCGTGCGCGCTACAAATTAAAATACCTCGATGCCACTTTGGCATCCATCGTTCAACCATGAACGATGGAGGGACACAGAGTATGGTGACTGATAAAGGCGCCGGTATGAAGCAGAAACCAATTACCAACTAGCCTCTGCGAAAACCGGGTGGAGTACGTGGAATCATTCTCTCTTGACATTCAAATTCAATGACCGTAGGTAGCAGATCGCCGGCCTGGCGGGTGGTTCGCACAAGGAACCGTGCAAGATCAGATAGCCACACTGATAGCGACGGTGAGTCATCACAAGTTATTCCCAACAATAACAATAACAGATATTCTCTGCTTAGCGACAAGGAAGATCTGGCAACCATCACCCAGAGCAATAATGATAATAAACGTGAATATCAAACGACAACGGAGAATGGTAGTGAATCGAAGCCACCGCCGATATTCATACGCGGAATCACCTCGATCGCTGACTTAGCAGAAAACCTTATAGAAGTAAAACAAGACATCGACAAAACTATAAACAGCATTGGTCAACTAAAAGTAATGGCTAAAAATTTCGAGTCATACAAAAATATTGTTCGGAAGCTCGACAATGAAGATGTCGCCTATCATACATAGCAATTAAAACAACAACGATCCTACAGAATCGCAATCTAATCCCTCCACCCCTCTCTTCCTCCCAGCGAAATACAAAATGCAATAAAGGGATTCGAGCACCAAATACACAATGTAACAAACATACGACACTGACACACCAAAGAACCCCTGCCATTATTCTTTGTAGATCTAGAATCAAATCTAAATAACAAAGATTTTTATAAACTGGACCTACTACTAAACAGTAGAATCCAAATCGAATTACCAAAAAAAACAAAACATTAATACAGTGCATTAGGTGCCAGAGATACAGGCTTATCAAAGCCTACTATGCACCGGAAATCACTTTGCCACCTGCAGGCTGCAAAATTTATCAAGAAATCCTCTAAAAAAGAAACTCAACCCTACTGGCACAAGCCAAGGACGACGGAGGAAAGTCTATTCGAAGAACAACAACACAGTATATCTCCTATAACCAATCTACAGTATGGAAGAAGCAATGTAAGTTATACCCGAGCCACAAGTGCTAATCTTAATATGCGGTAAGATAACCATCCCAATAGAAACGCCGAAATAATAACAGTTCTTGAAAAATCGTTTAACGAATTTATAACAATTCTAATGCAACAGAATGAACTGTGAAATACAATGCTAAAACTTCTGACTACTGTACTGACCAAGTTCTCCAAAAAATGAACCAGTTTTCTCGAATAGCGATCCGGAACGCCAACGGCCTACTACAACACCGGCGGGAATTAATTACATTCCTACACATAAACAGAATAGATATTATGTCATCTCGGAAACACATTTTACTAACAAGAGCTATCTTAAAATCCGTGACTCCAATATTGTATATAATACAAAGCGCCGCGAAAATACCCCACACGGAGGCATGGTGATCATCATAGAAAATAAAATAAAGCACCATGAGCTAACAAAGTTTAAACGAGGCAATCTCCGAGCTACAAGCATCGCCATTAAAGATTGGAAATACGACATTGCAGTCCTTTCAGCAACGTATTGCCCCCCAAAGCACGAAATGACCAAAGCAAAGTTCGTAGAATATTTTCGAACATTAGGTCCTCGATTGGTTGGTGGAGACGATTACAACGCTAAACATCTGCATTGGGCATCTAGACTAAATACCACTAGACGTAGGGAACTCCAAAAAGTTGTCCCAATAGAATTACGAACAATTGTGATCGGATCAATCGACTTACTGGTTTGCAGATAGAAATAAAATTCTGGATTAGGTAGATTTTTTTTTGGTGTGAAGGTATCTCGAAACTCTAGACGAACCTTGAACCTAGCCTAGATCTATCATCGGACCATACTCCAGTGTTACTTACATTAAACACTGTAATGATCTACAAACAAAAAACACCATTTCTCCGCAATAAAAAAAAAACCGACTGGAACAAATTTAGGGGAAAAATTGATACATACATTATCATAAAAAAATCACTAAAAACTGAATGTGAAATAGCGGATGGTACGTAATAGCTGGACTAAAGACAATACTGAAAAAACAGAAACATCTGCCAAACATCTAGCCGAAGTGTTTACGCTTTGTCAAAGCCAATTAAAAAATACGGACATCTTAGAATATCGAGAATGTCCTCTGCTTATGTGCCTACAAATAACTCACTTTTCCCCAACAGAAGTAAACAAATCAATCAGAAAACTTAGTCCTAGGAAATCTCCTGGCTATGAATTAAACAATGGCAATATTCTCAAGGAGCTACGCAGAAAAGCAATAGTGTACATAACCACTCTTTAATAGTATCATTCGAATGACCCATATTGTAAACCAGTGGAGAGTTGCTTTAATCGTCCTGATACCAAAACCAGGGAAGCCACGAAATAAAGTCACCTGCTTTCTACGAATAAGCCTATTGGCCACTATTTCGAAATTATTCGACAAACTATTACTCACAACACTGAAGAGAATCCAATAGACGAAGCAAAACTCATTGCTGGCCATCAATTCGGATTCAGAAAAAATCACTCAACAATTGAACAGATAAACAAAGTATACAATATCATTTCAAACTCTAGACGCTAGAAGAAAAGAAGTATTGCTCAGCCGTCTTCTGAGATATCCAACAAGCCTTAGATAAAGTATGGCGCGACGGCTTGCTCTGCAAAATAAAAAAATAGTTTGCCACAATTTTACAGATTATTCAAATCATACTTAAACAATAGACGATTCCAAGTATGCCATGGAAATGATCTATATCAAGTCTGGTGTTCCACAGGGAAGCGCCCTTGGACCAGTCCTGTACACGCTATTTTCCGCGGGTCTATCTACGAGAAGAGGCATTGTTGTAGCAACATTCGCCGATAACACGGATATACTAATAGCCTAGTAGTAAACCCTGCAATAGCATCTACAATATTCCAAAAGTAAATTACGGGTATACGTGCATGGCCGGACAGCTTCAGTTTACTGTACTACAACCGTTTATTGTCAATTATAGCGCCCCCTTTTGATTTTATCACAGTTTTTCCAAATAAAACTTATAGAGGACTCAATATCTAACAATTTTTGTATAACTGCTTTTCCCGATACCTCGGATATTACCCGAGATAGAAAGCGCCACAGTTATCTTTGTTCATTATAATTGCAAGGAATCGAAACGCAATTGGCGTCTAACAATGCAGGATAACCTAAAAATATTATAATTTTATTATCATTAGTTGTAACGTTGTACAATCTCTCCCCTGCACCCGGCTTGTCCCAACCGCAGCCGTCCCCACGGAAAGGTCCAAAAACAAGGCAAGTAGCAGGGTATAGCGAAATATTCTTTTTTTTTTCTTTTTTTTTTTACTATTGTAAGGTCTGTGCAAGCAGTTACCGAGAAGAGGACCAACCAGCCAGTCCCGAAGTCATCAACCTTACCCTCATGCCCGTCCATATCGTCACACTCGCACACATCACACTCCGTCACCTATGAAGAGAATTCATCCGTGCGTCCTCGCCCTGAAGCCATCGGCTAATCGGCGATAAGGAAGTACGAAGATGGCAGCAACGCACGGCGATTCCGAAAATTCCGATTATCCACAATTATATAAATTCCCGTACGCCACTATCCCTAATATAGAGACCAAGCCACAGTACGCGATTCCCTGGATGCCCGGAGTACCTGATACAGTGGAGCTTTATCGGTCGAGAATTAAATGGAGCTAAAAATTGAACAAATAAACGCGCAGAGATCAGCAATAGCTGCGGCGGAATTAAGGACGGCAATGATAGAACTTAAGTTGGACATATGCATTCAGGAACCATATATCTATCAAGGAAAAGTGCAGGGCTATAAATCCCACGAAATGTGTGTTTTTTATCCGAATACAGAGATCCATTGGGTAGCTGTTGTGGTGCGTACTGATCGGCTGGACGTTTTTCCACTGATAACTGATGTGTCTGGGCATATAATGGCCCTTGAGGTACAAACGGCAAGATATAAATATTACCTGGTAAATTTGTACTGCCAGTTCTCATTACCAATTGAACAATTTATTACGGAACTGGAAGCCGGTTTGATGCGAATAAATGACCACCGGGTTCTGATATGCATGGGCGCAAATGCGAGGTCGTCTACTTGGTTTTCGGGAGAGACAGACGAGCGCGGGAGCCTACTGGAGGAGTTTTTAATAAAGAGGGAATTGACGGTACTGAATGAACCTAGTTCCCGATATACGTTCTTTAACTCGCAAGGATATTCGAACATCGATGTAACAGTGGCTGGCCGAGGAATCTGCGGAGACATTTTGAGCTGGTGTCTAACAGAGGAAACATTGACAAGCGACCACAATTTAATTATAATTTGCTCAAGACTAGAATGTGAAATGGAGACCATTGGTTTGCAGAAAACTGTATACAAGATTAAGACCGCAAATTGGAACAAATTTAAACAAGAGTTGCACAAGAATTTCACTCGAGAGCGGATGGAGTCTATGAGGTACGAGGAGATTAATGCATCGAATAAGGAGATTAGTGAACTACTTACGGATACTTGTAATGAGTCGATCCCTAGAAAGAAAAATAGCTGTAGGGCAGTTCCATAGGGGAGCAGTGACTTGGAGAAGCTCAGAAGACAAACGAGGAAAGCGAAAAGGCAACTGACAAGGGCGCGCCGATTGAGGTTGGTGCATACCCTGCAACAGTGCAAAGACCAGTATAGAGTGGCCCGAAATAAATACACTAAGGAAATTAGGCAACAAAAAGACAGGGAAATAGGGAATAAGGACCCGTGGCGGATAATTTATAAGATATTTCGAGATAAAATTCGGCAACAAACCGATGTGGGAGCCCTCACTTTACCAACGGGAGGGAAAACAATATCATGGAGGGAGTCTGTCCAATTGTTACTTGAGAAGTTCTCGCCAGTCGCAAGCGTGGAAAATGAGATGCCTCTGCATCGTCAAATTCGAGAGAAGTATAAGGGATATATGAATGCAAATGTGGAGCCAGAAATTTCGTATGCGGAAATAAAAGATGCTATAAAAAAGTTAAAAGATAAGTAAGCACGTGGCCGAGATGGCCTTGGGCCGGAAATTATTAGAGCACTTTGGGAAGTAAAGAAGGAGGTGTTATATACATATAATATATAATAAGTGCCTCAGCGAAGGGAGATTCCAAATGATTGGAAAATTGCTAAGCTACAAAGAATACCTATAAATAAAGAGGCGGACTTGGGATTGGTCAGTGCTTACAGACCTATTGCTCTGTTACCAGTAATAAGCAATGTGTTTGAGAGAATAGTCCTGAACCGTATACAACGGAAGTATGAAGCGTTTCAGCTGAGCAGTGATGGGCAGTTCGGCTTCAAAAAGGGACTATCCACGAAGGATACGCTCATAGAATATAAAAATGGATTCATGTGCACGGAGAAGAAGTATGTTGTTGCGGTCTTCCTTGATATTGAAGAAGTCTTCGACAACTTGTGGTGGCCAACTATCAGAGCACACTTAGCTGAGGCACAATTCAGTATGCAGTATGCTGTTTAGGATCGTAAATAATTACTTCAAGAGACAAGGGACCAAAGTATGTAATAAATTTGAAAGAGTTGTCGCTAAAGTACAGCTATTCGACAGTGATGAGGTGCGAGCCATCGGTTATGCGGACGACGTTGTATACCTCATAAAGGCTAACACCAGAAATGGGCTGGAGGAACTCGCACCTGAAATAGCTGAACTCATAGAAAAATGGTGCGAGGCCAACAAGCTTAGAATATCCACCAAGAAAACGCAAGCGATGATGGCTAAAGGAAAGTTTAGTGCAGGAAGGCAACCGAAGATCACCATTTGTAGGGGAGGAATCATATATCCAACTCCTATAAATACCTTGGAGTTATAATTGACGAACGAATGAATTTTATGACATGCTAAAACTGTGCGAGAAAAGGTCGTCAAATATGTAATGACTTTGAAAAGATTGGCGCACGATTGGGGCATCGGGAGGCCAGTCATAGAGATTTTATATAAAGCTGTTTGTGTGCCCATCGTAACGTATGGGTCAGGAGGCTGGCACGACAGAGTCAAAAATAGTATAGTTAAAAGACAGCTATCGACGACGCAAGGGGCAATATTGCTTGTGCTGACTGGTGCTTGCCGTAGTACATCGACTGTGGCACTACAGGTGATATCGGGCACTATGCCTATAGACCTGGAGGTGAAGCTACGCGGGATAAGCTGAGAGATAAAAAAGAACTACAGTGTCAAATGGGGCAATTTTGTATACAGAGAGAGAGAAAGAGCGTGAATAAAACCGAAAACCAAGAAGAAGAAGTCAAGCGAAAGGCAGAGGAATTTAAAAATGCAGTACTATCGGTTTGGTAGCGGAACTGGGAAACGGAAGATCCTGGAAGGACAACGTTTGGATTTATTAGAGACGTAATATTGAAACCGAAAAATAACTGGTTCATATCGTATCCCCTGACTGGTTATGGAGCGATAAATAGTAGCCTGTATAAAAGAGGGGCGACAAGTTCATCATATTGCCGGCATTGTGGAAGCAGGGAGGAAACAATACATCACTTGATGTTTGAGTGCCCCGTGTACGAGGGGATAAGATACACGGGATTGAGAGTAGCAGCAGCAGGAGGAGACATGACTACAATGATAAGAACCAAAGATGCATTCCTTGACTTCGGGGAGTTGGCGGAGAAGCTGTTCGAAATAAAGAAAGCTTACCTAGAAGAATTAGCAGCGGAAAGTGACGATCAAAGCGTAAATGGACATTGAACTGGAGTAAAAAGAAGAAGATAAAATTAAAAGGAAGAAGAAACAGGAAAGTGTTAAAAATAAAATAAATCTAAAATCTAAAAGAAATGAATTAAGACATACTTACGTAAATAGATAGATAGTAGAAGGTCCGCCTCCACGCGGCAGGGATGGAACCGCCGTTCCAGTATTATTTTTTTTTATTTCTGTTTATTATTTAAAATCAACTGGCGCCCAAAAATTAGAGATACTCTAAATGAGTTTTGATTGAATATATAATTTCTTTTTGTTACTTATCCCGGAGATAGTCCGTCGTTATTAATAGCGAAATAATAAAAATTGTTACTTGCGTTCTTATATTTGTTTTTCTTACTACCATCGAAATTTTCCCTACTCCCCTCCCAACGACGTGACATAGTCTAATATATACAATTAAATAGTTAATAAAAAATTAATAACGATAACTAATTACGAATTAATTATCATTATTATTATTATTACACAATTATAATAAAGCGTCATTCGCTCATGCATTTTTATATTAAAGCATCACATATTTAATGTGTTACTACTACTAATGTGTTTCCGATAAAAAACGCACTCGGTGCGCAACTAAGTATCCGCGTTTTTTTTAATCAATGAAAGATCGAAAATGTGAAGACTAATACAAAAAATGGTTTATTCGAAGTATTGCCCATCGCTCTTCACACATTTTTCCCATTTCTCGGGCAATACAAAAATTCCACGACATTAAAAGGACGCGTCTTTTGACTGAAAACATTCCGATAACTAATTTTGAACTGCCTCATAATTAGCTAAGTGCTGCCCACCCAAGTCATGCACTATCGACCGAAACAGGTGATAGTCCGAAGGGGCCAGGTCTGGCGAATACTGCGGGTGAGGTAGCAAATACCATTTAAATCTCCTGGATCATGGAACTGTGATGTCACGTCCTGCTTCAATATCACACGCTTGTGTCTTGTATGCCATTCTGACCGTGTTTCGGACAATGCGTGGTTTAAATTAATCAGCCAGTCTTTAGCAGCTTGATTCTTTAGCAATTTTTTCCTTCTCCTACCTAATGCAGGGTATTGTTTTTTTTTTCAAAGCGATTTGGCCGTGCCGTCGATGTTGATGCTTCGCCAACTGAAAGCCGTGATCTTCTGCGTTTGGGGTTCTCTTAACATATCCATTTTTCGTCGCCAGTAATAATTTGGTGCAGAAAACTTTTTCTATTGTGCCGCAAAAGCAAAATTTCAGAAGTGGTTTTTTAATTTTTCATCTGTTTCTCAGTTAACGCATGCGAAATCCACTTTCCTTCCTTATGACTCTGTCTCATGGCGTGCAAATATTTGGAAATGCATTGCCGAATCGTATTTAATATCTCGGCAAGCTGATCTTCCGTTTGTGTATCATCCTCATCCAATTAGTCCATTGAAATGTTACATTGACCCTGCATTTATCAAAGTCAGCAATTTTTTTTTCTGGTGCATAGGGGGAGGTATGAACAGCTTAAGTCCAAGTTTGTGGGATTGTAACCCTTGAGGAAAATCCGCCATTTTGAAAAAAGGGGTGAAATAATATTTGCAAAATAACTATGAAACTATCCACCGCGCAAGAAAATTATAACGTTTTTTGTAGGAAATTAAATTCTCTACAAATTTTGCTCTCTTGACTTTTTGTCGTAAAATCAAAAATACCAAAGTTATTAACAAACAACGACAAAAATTAAGAAGTAATTTCCTTTAAGTCGCTCTAACTTTTATTCTTATCATTTTACAGAAAAATATGTTTAATGCATTTCCATAGAACACCTTCTGACGAATAAATTCCAATATAAATGTGCCAAGTTTTGTTTATTTATAAACATTTTACAGTGCTGCAAAGGTAAGTGTCGGAGTACTCGAAAATAGACATAAAAATGAACGATTATGCTTCGTTTCTTTGCAAATTTCATTAATTGCGGTGGAACATTTTTATTTGTTGCTATTGCAATGTTCATAATAATTAGTTATGAACTATTTTCCGCACCACCTACGGGGAGTTAATAATAATAATTAGTTATGAACTCTTTCCGCACCACCTACGAGAAGTTCATAACTAATTATTATGAACATTGCATTGTGGGCGTTGAGCGGGAAGACAAGTAGAGAATATATCAAGTGTGAGAAAGATCGACACGTGGAAAGTTGAGAAGAGGAAGGAAAAACGTCGACGGAGCTCGTGGAAATAATAAGAAAGTGGAAAACGAGCAGCTAAGACAGGAAAAATGTCAAAAAAGAATTGCCATGTTAGAGCGGGATCGGGCATAGAGACGGAAAATATAGATGGAAGACAAGGCGGCATAGAAAAAGGTGAGTTTGAGAGCGGCATCTATGAGGAAGCAGGAGGAACGGAAATCAGCCAATAGCAGGGAGGCAATAGGGGCACGAATTAGCCAAGGAACAGCTGCGACACGGTCGGGAGTAACGAGAACGAATACGTCGACAGAATGGAGAAAGACCATGCCGATGGTGGTAATACCGAGCAAAAAGGAAGCTCGGCAGATAATAACGACGTAACGCCTGAGGCGTATATGTCGTGTGGACTGGAGTGGCGGGGGAAACGCCAAGAGCGGAGAGATCGATAGAGAGGATGTCACCAGAAGAAATTACTATGACAGGTAAAAGAAGGAGAGGACGATCGGTGGGTGCACTGGGAATGAAAAAAAGGATAGCACAAGATGCAAGAATGCTGTTCGAACACTGTGGTTTGGGAGGAAGAAAAAGGGGTAAAAAAGATGGTCAGAGGAAAAATCGCAAAGCATTGGAACCGAAGAGAGGAAGGGAAAAAGTGAGAGTGGTGGCAGAAGGGCTCGCAGACAGAGTGTATGGGAAATCGAGGCGGTGTTCATGAAATGGCCAGAAAAATGGAAATAGGAATGGGATTCCGAGGTAATAGGAGTTATCCAGAAAAGAGCAAGAGAGATCCTGTCGCGAATCAACAGAGAACATGAAAGGGATATTGAAGGAAGAGAGCAAATCATGCTCAGAAGCCAAATGGAAGAACTGCTCATAGAGGAGCAAGAAAGATGGAGCAGAAGATTGCAAGAGCAGGAGGAGGTTTTTATAGGAAAACGAAGAAATGAAAAAAAAACTCCAGAACTTCGAAAACCAAAAGATAAGGCAACATGATGAGGAAGTGGAAGAGGAATACATGAATCAAAAAGAAGTACGACGGAACGAAAATCTAAACATGGTGATGAGGGATGCAAATCCGAACTGGAGGAAAATGAAGACAAACCAAAACGAGATGCCGATGGATTTACAAGGAAAAGGAATGACATTAGAAGGACAGTGGCAACAAGGAACTCGAGGGGAAGAATGGGGAGAGGTAAGAAGGGGAAAAAGAAGCAGCCGTGAGGAACAAGGGAGAGAAAGAAGGGTAAGGCATAAAAAGCCGGGAGGGCTGAGGAGCAAGGAGTGGGACAGAGAATGTCAGGAAAGAAGAAGGAGAAAAAAGAATATTTTAATACAGGGAGTGGAAAGATCAGAAACCGCGCCGGAGTGGGATATAGAAAAGGCGGCATGGGAAAATACAGGGGTCAAGCCTTGCATACATAAATGGAGAGCGACCCAAGGAGAACTCATAGTACAGATGGTGTCGATGAAAAATTAAATTAAATTAATGAAGGGAACAGAAAGGAAAATGGATTGAGGAAAATGCAAGAGTACGAGGGCAAGAGTAGAGTGACGTGAGAGTGGGATATCTCAAAATGCGGATAAATCGAAAGTGGTGGAACTGGAATGAAGTCAAAGGCGAATTAGAGGAAACAAGAGACAGCAGGCACAGAGGGAGGGAGAGAGAACCAGGGATGGGGTTTCAACAGAGGAACCAGAAACGGAGAGAGGTATGGCATGTCAGGAGTTGGAGGGTTTAAATGTTTGAAGTCTGGGAGCGGTTAAAAGGGATAGATATCATAGCACTGCAGGAAACGTGGTTGGTGAAAGAAGAAGGGAAAGTGAAAAGCAAATTAGACAAGAACTTCGAATGGGATACAAAGGTGGCAGTGAGAGAGAAGAAGAAGAGAAATAGAGCCAGGGGGGGGGGGGCAGCAATTGATAGGCATAAGGAAAAATGTCTTGGGAGGGCAAAAATAAATTAATGGAAAGGGGGATTAGTGGTGAGAGGAATGCAGATGGGAAGTAAAGAACAGGAGAAGGGCACGATAGTTACAATATACAACAGAGATTAATGATAATTGGAAGAAGAGCTAGAAAGAATAATTGATGAATCGGAAGAGAAAGGAGAGGGAATAATAGTAATGGGGGACTTCAATGCAAGAATCAGAGAGGACCAAGTGGATACACAGGACACGGAGCAACAAGACAACGAGAGAAGATCGAAAGACAAAACCAAAAATGCAGAAGGGACCAAAATGATAAGTGCAGAAGAAACGGAATGAAGGTGGCAAACGGCAGATGGAAGGGGGACAGAGAGGGGAACTTCACTTATGTCGGAGAACAAGGCGAAGGAGAATCGGTAATCGACTATCTTTTGGTGGATATGCAAGCGGAACGAGTGATAAAGGAAATGAGGATAGAACCAGGGACGGAATCGGATCATCTCCCAATAGTGATAACAACGGAGGGGAGGAGACGAGGGCATGGAAGAGAGCAGCGGGAAGGGAAAGGATTCACAACGGAAGAAGGGAAAAAATAATAGTATGGGAAGAAGAGCTGGGAGAAGCGTATGAAGAAAAGTTCAAAGAGATATGGAAAAATAAAAGAAGGAAACAAGAGGCAAGAAACAGATGGGACAACCTGGACAGAGAAGCGGGGGAGGGTGTAGGAATGTGTAAATAGGTAGGGAATGATAACATAGACGAAAGGAGATTAAACAGACGAGTCTGAGAGCAGAAAGGGATAGTGTGGAAGACATTGAAGGCATACTTGGAGTAAGCAGGGGAGGAAAAAAGAGAAAGGAAGCCTGAGAGAGGCAAGAAGCGCGCTCAAACGAATAAAAAAGGAAGAAAGAGGGGAGCGTTGGAGAGAAAAATGGGAGGCAGTAAACCAAAGCGAGAGTTTGACAGAACTATGGAGAGCACTGAGACCATTCAGGACAGGGAAAAGAGGAAGGACCAACACACTAAAAAAAGGAGGAAGAATGGGTTTAAAGAATTGCTTAGAAGTGGAGCAAGCAAAGAGGAGACAGAAATAAATGCAAAGAAGGAGAGAATGGAAGGAAGAAAAGACAAGAGAAGCGTCGATACCAATGGCTGGGACAGATTGGTAGAGGAAGACGCGAATAGAGACACAGAGCAGATAGAAGTGGAAGATGTGCTAGATAAAATGAAGAAAGGAAAGGCAGCAGCACAAGATGGACTGGCGCTCTTCGAACGGTTACCAAAAGAAGGGAGAAAAGAGTTAGATGAAATAATGAAAGATCTTTGGAAGAACAGGGAACTGGCAAAGGGATGGGAAACAATTAAGATATATCCGATTCACAAGGCAGGAGACACAGCGGTTGTAAGGAACTACAGGGGGATAACGTTAATGGACGTAGGATACAAAATCATGATGGGCATATTAAATAAAAGACTGAGGTAAATGATTGAGAATGAAAAATTGATAAAAGAAGGACAAGCCGGATTCAGACGAAGAAGGGGAGCAAATGACCACGTCTTCTGCGGAACACCTTAATCAATAACAGCTTGAAGAGGAGAAGAGGACAATTGTATGTAACATTTGTCGACCTCAGAGCGACTTTCGACTCGATAGACAGGGAGATTATGGTGAGGAAACTAATACAGGCAGGGGTAAGGGATAAATTATTAGTAATGATAAAAGAAATATATAATGAAACGCAGAATGAAATAACGGGGGAAGGAATATCGAGGAAATTCAAAACGACGAGAGGAGTTAGACAAGGATGTGCACTGAGTCCGACGATTTTCAATTGGTACATCGAAGACATGGAACAGGAGTGGAAACGGAAGAGGGAAGGTGGAACAGTAATGGGGGGGGGGGGGGGGGGGGTTATGCACTGAAGTTCGCCGATGACGTGGTATTGGAAGCGAACACGGGGGAAGGACTAACAATAAGAGAAATGCTAGGAATGTTGGAGAGATACGTGGAAAGGAATAAGCTAGAGGTGAACATGGAGAAAACAAAAGTCGTGATATTTAGGAAGGGAGGACAGAAAAAGAAAGAAAAAGGATAGAGGTGGTGGCGAAATACAAATACCTTGGAGTTTGGTTCTCGGCAGGCAACACCTTCGAAAAGCACATTAGGCTGGTGGAGGGGAAGAAAATAAATGCGGTAAACGCAACATGGGGAATAGCAGAGAGGCCGTAGATAAACGATTTTCAGGGAGAGACCAAGCATTACGGAAACATTAACAAGAAATGGATTGCTATTTGGAATAGAGGTGTGGGGGGATGGAAGAGAAGGGAGAGAGTAGAAAGGCTACATGCAAAATACACCAAGATGGCGATGGGACTGCGGAGAAATACGCCGGACTACATCTGGAAAATGGATGCAGGATTCAAGGGAATACAGATAGCGATGAGAAAGAGGGCGGCGGTCTATCTAGGGAAAATAATGACAATGGGCACAGAACGATGGCTCAGAAAATATTTATTAAAAGAGGCCAAGGGGATGCAAAACGGGAAAGCGACTAACAAGGCGACACTCTCGGAGGTTCCTCGAGCTACGGGCTCCCATGTCGTGTACTTAAAGTGTGGGTAGGTAGTAACCAAACCCCAGAATTGTAGGTGCCAATCGGCTTTGTTTTCGAGAAATCACCAATCAAATTTTGGAGTTTGCTTCATAACCGGCTACGTACCCTAGAATTTGTACATAAACACAACGAAGCGAGCACCCTAGCGGTAAAGGGTATTGAGGCGTCTATGCCACTGTCAGGTAGACGTGTCGTCTTTGTAAAAGGAGTTTGTCGTGAGACAATCAGAAAAACAGCAGGGTGGTCTGAGAGAAGTCAAATGTTCGTCAGAGTTAGTAAACAACTGGTAGAGAATGTACAATCAGATTTTCCGAGGAATATTGTTGTTTTCATTTAACCGCATACTGATGTAGATGCAGATGTTTATTTAACCCCATATGTTACGTCCTATTAACATCACTATTGCCCTGTTTTGGACCTTAGCAAAGCTAATGAGTCTTGGGAAACGGGCTAATGAAGTTTGATCCGATAAATAATGCCAGAACCCCGACGCTAATTGATTAAAAGAGATTTATTTATTGAGTTGAGCTTTATTACATGTTATCAGTCTCTGCTCGTATATTCTCCGTCGAGAATTGGTTTTGGAGATCCGAGATGGATGTAAACATTTAATTGTGAATTCTAATTTTTGCAATTTATACTGGATCTCGTTGGGTTTCTGAGGGAATGTACGCTCCAGGAATTCCTCAGTGTAGTAACCACGAGTGAGGTCTCGTGAATAGCCGTTATATTGAGCGACAATTTTCCGGAGCTGGTTCTTGCGTCCCCCTGATCGGTGTTTCTTTCCCACTAGAATATTTCGAATGAATTTAGACTGTGGGGTCCCCAGAAGTTAGAAGAAATTGAGACTAATGAATAAAGAAGGCATCCTCTGAGTTCGAGGTGGTCCGCTTTTGTCCTCGCAACTCATTTTTGTGAATGGGGAAATTATCGAACTCGGGGTGGACCTCACAGTTCAATATGGTGTATGGAACGATGATCGAACTCGCGGCGGACCTGGCAGCTCAATATTGCGTATGGAAGGATGATCAAACTCGCGCCGGACCTCGGTGTTCAATAAGATGGAAGAGTCGGTTAGAAACTTACTCTTTTGTATTTCTTCCTTGTTGAGTTTGAGACTTGGAAAGGCAGTCTAGTAATTCTGCTCTGTCCAGGAGTTGTACAATAGATTTAGAAGAGTTTATAAATCTTTGAATGTTGGCCAGGAACAACTACTCAACTATTTTGACTTACTGGACTACTGACTTACTGCATTACTTAGTTTCTACTGAATTACTACTGAGGTTTTAAGCTAAATTTCGGGCCTTATATACTAGTCTATCAACTATCTTTGTCTACAGTGTTGGCGTTGGAGAGGGTAGTTTACATATCCCTATTGGTCCAAAATTTCCACCGTCTCCCACTCCGAATCGAAGGAAAATCCGTCGTTATCGCTTGGCCCCACTCTTGGGCCCGGGCGTCTCTCCTCATCGCCTTCATTCCCAAGTTAGGGTTATATCGTGCGTTGCTGTAAGGAGGGATGCTCGTCCTTAAGGCGCGGTGGTGGTAGCGTTACGGGGATGTAACACATACTGTTGTAGATACTGATGTAGATGTAGAAGTTGTTGACGGAGAAAAGCATCACAAATTAACGTAATGTCAAGAATAATGATATCATTGTATACACTGAAGTAAAAACAAAACGGATTGTTGTTATCTCTTAACAACTACTAACTGTAATCTGAAGAACGAGGCGTGAAACATAATGGTCGAATCGAACTTATATATAGAAACGAACTTGGTCTGCCGACGGCGGGCTCGTTCCATTCGACAAATAAAATACCATTTGGGTCTCATCCAACTCAAATTAATCTGTCGAAGGAGCATACTGAGTTTAAAGGAACATTTGGAAATGTCAAAGCTAATTTCCAAGCTTTTAAATAAGTTCGCTATACGACTATGTAATGTCAGCCGAAATCAATTAATATCGGGTATCTTCTTGGTTGCAAGTCAAAATCACACGGCTCTAACCAGTTTATTCTTAACCTCAAAGAATTGAACGAGTTTGTTTCTGTGGACCACTTAAATGACACTCGAGGTCCGTAGGCGGTTATAAATCTAATGACCGAAAATTTGCTTCATGGCGATAGTAGAGTCTAATCGGAAAGTTCTAAAGTGATATAACGAATAACCTTTTGAGTTTATC
The DNA here is from genome assembly GCA_946811545.1 of Netelia fuscicornis. Taxonomy (NCBI): domain Eukaryota; kingdom Metazoa; phylum Arthropoda; class Insecta; order Hymenoptera; family Ichneumonidae; genus Netelia; species Netelia fuscicornis. Next base: position 37,819,087 of record OX328014.1, on the reverse strand, counting down.
TGTTTACCTTCAGCTTGACTGCAGCTTTATATATATTTACAAAGAAAGCCGTAATAGCAAACTTAAGACGTGAAGGGTTCACATCGGTAATTGCTCGTTATGGGACAAGCTCGGTTTCGTTATTAATGAAAAAAATGTCAATTGATACTGCCAAAGAAGTGTGGATTTCTTAGCTTTTGGTTTGATTTCGAAAAAAATGATCATTGAACTCGTACAAGACAAAAGAGATCGAGTTAAAAGAAAAATCAACAAATATCAATTCATAAAAGAATACATACTCGTAACTCGTCATTTTGCTGAGTTCGTCGGATTAATTAGCGCATGTTTTCCTGCATTTTAGAGGCAGTGTTAGCGGAAAATTCAGACGGTTTCGGTAGTGCAGAGCTCGTAGCATTTGGTTAAGCGCCACTGGTGGCTACCACTAAATGACATGGCGCGCGTATGCTGCGAAGCCCCAGTATGACAACTGAAAAGACGAGCCAAGCGCCGAGGGTTCGTAGCGATATGCAGCCGCCCGCGTTTTCTCCACACCGCCCCGCGGAGGCAATGGGACAAAGCGAAAACAATCGAGTCGTGTGAACTGATCTCACAGCTTCGGTGTAGTTTATAAAAACTCTTCACAAAATAATATGACTCTTGAAAGAAAGAAATTATTCTTTTACGCAGACATCTGGATATGGCATTTCACGACAAACGGACAAGTTTCAAAGACTTTTTTTTATTTTCTCAATTTCTCAACTTCTTCAATAGTAGGCCAAATTGAATCATTTTTTTAAATTTTCGTTTTTGAAGGTACTTTTAAAAAAATATGAGCCATTTCGCATGAAGTCATCCAGCCTAAAACATAAAAGTTTTTTAATCGTCTTGAAATTTTTATGATCGATAGTCCTACTGATAGTGAAGCCTCAGTAAAAAATTTGAAGACTCTAGCTTAAGGGGTTGCCTAACAATAGGGGTTCAAACTTCTATCATGTTGGCTGTCGTGACTACATTCCGAAGTATTTATCTTCCCGATAAATACACCGATTTTAAAAAATCAGTAGTGATTTTGAAAGCATTTTTTGCATACTTTAAGAATATATTATTGATTTTTAACAAAATTAATAAGTTTATAAAAGTTCTTAAGGTTTATGTTAAAAACGACTTTTTCTCAAAGATCCCCTTCGATTTTTATAAATTTTTTTTTAAATTGTAGGGTTCTTTCTGATCAAAAAAGTATAGAACGACCAAGAAATACACCAATTTTAAAAAGTCAGGACTGATTTTGAAAGGATTTTCGGTATACTTTAAGAATATGTTATTTATTTTTAACAAAATTAATAAGTTCATAAAAAATATGTACGATTAATGTTAAAAACGACTATTTCTCAAAGATCGACCCCTTCAATTTTCATAAAAAAATTTATAAAATAGTAGGATTCTTTCTGAATAAAAAAGTATAGGTCGACCAAGATGGGCCGGGCCCATAGTTTTGTAAATACAGTACGATTTATCAGCGAGCGGCTGCTACGTTCGAACTTGAGCTCGAGCGTACCCAGTAAGTTTACAGCGTGACGATAGTAGGGGTATGATGGGTAATGAATTAGCAAGAAAACATTAGAAGTACTGAAATCAATTAACATTTTTTATTAGCAATTTTTTATTAACAAATAAAATTTGTTTAACAATTTTAACACAACGTACAAAACATAGATACTTTTCGTTCTATGAAAAACAATTTTAAATGCCCAATAAAATCACATTTGACTTATACCTCTTTAAGTATGACCTTCCTCTGTTAATTATTAGTATTAGATTTTAATAACGTCATTATTACAGAACGATACTCAGGACTCGGTTAAAACTCAAAAACACTCAGAGTTCTGAGGTCAACCTATCATAGCATTAAAACTGTTTTAGTACTTATTTGAATAAAGTTTTGAGTAGCATTGTGTACTATGGGCATCACAATAATCTACTAAGATAGTCTTGATTTTTAACTTTTAGTGCATATTTTTGTTTAATACCTATTACGAGACTAAACAAAACAAGAAGCTCACACGAGTAGGTACGCTGAGAAATAATCAACTTTGAACTTATGAATATAATTAAAATACTAATAATGGCACTTTCAAATCATCGTTATTGAAATTACAATTATTTAAATAGTACTTACTTACTTAGGTATAAATAACTGAACAACTTTGACATTTCATTTTTTCATCAAAACCATTATTTAGTAAAATATAATTTTTTTATAATCTAATGACGTAGTTAAGAATGTACATATGTTGATAACCACGAAGCAGTTAATTATTATTATCGCCCAGAACGCCTATATAATAAACATCATAATAGGATTTTGGAATAACGTTCTTATCAATCAATTCCTGTATGTCTTTTTTTTGCATTCGACAATGCAATTTTCTCAGTGTATGCCTGTGTTAAGCCTATTGAAAATAATGATTGACCTATGGCTGACCCGGTTCCCCTTGCGCGGAGAACCCTATTTCGCACACAAGCTTTCCTATAAACTTCATCAGTAAATGATGTTTTGTAGAAAAATGCTTCAGGGCGTTCTTTTTAAACTCTGAGAACCTTAATGTCATGCCACTTGATTTGATTTTTATTCTCGTCTGTATTGAAATTTTGGGCCCCATGATTCTTGCAATGATTTGACATCATAAAACTTATTATTAGTCATTTCTACGACTTTATAAGGTTTTCCCGTCTTTTTTGCTGTACCAATCAAAGTTTTATATTGCTCTGGTATGTAGATTGGACCCGACTGCAAATATCTTTTAATTTGTTTTTCTATTACGCTATGAACGTTATCACCTTCGTTTTGTGAATGACCGCGTATTAAAAACTTATGAGTAACAGATTTAACGGTCAACTTGTTGACAGCGAAGTATAGGTAGACAACAGAAACTTATTTTTTTGTTCACCGCCACAATTGTCCGAGTAGAAAATGACGTCAATTTCTTTATTAGGATTTTGGTCCACCTGAGATTTAATGTAGTCGAATATGCAGCTGCCAATTTCAACAACTCCTGTCTTTCCTTCGGTTTCGTCCTTGGGATAGAATTTATAAAATCTACAACGCTCTGTTTAATTTGTGGATCAATAGTTGGATGATTGTTGTGTTTTCCTCTCAAGTCGTCTTGAATAATGCCTGATTTCATTTTCTTGGAAAGTGATGTTTTTATTGCTTTATAGCTGAAGTCAAGAGTGGACTTGAAAAATGGTTTGCATACTCTAATGTTGGATCCATTAACTTCAAAATAAAAGGCGGTGTTAAGAGCCCTAAAATCTTGTGTGCTTCAGTATCGATATTTAGGCTTTATTTGATGCGAGTGTCGTACTACAAATTCTCTCTGCTTTTCAAGATCGCCGAGTACCCAAAATACGTTAAAGAGCTGTTGCCTTGACAATTCATCGATTTTGTCTATGCATTTTAGTCGACATTTTTCTCCATAGGGCGGTCCAACTTTTCTCTCTGGCACTTGTTTTTTTTTATTTCGATAAAGACTGGTAGGATTGGCCAGAATTTCTTAGCATTTTTGCGACTTTTGATTTCCACGTCGCTGGTTTACGTATTCTTTTTTTACTCTTTTTTTTGTATCTCGGGCTTTTGGGAATTATTTTCAGTAACCATATCATTTTGGGGGTATATTTGCTGACTATCATCTTCGGTGTCTGACGAACTATTAGATTTCAATGAACTCGATCTGTTACTGCTGGTGCTCGTGCGGGACGAAGTCAACGACGCAATAGGAGGTACGACCTTAGATGGGCTCTTACTTTTGTAAACCAATCGGAAATTGGGATCCTCATGGGAATCGTCAATATCACTTTCACCGCTTTGTATTGGTGAAATATAATAGTTTGGTGCACCAGTTTTTTGTTGTTTAGACGTGCTTGGAGTAGAATTATCAAGCACAGATAATGCAGCATGAGTTTCCTGAGATGAGACTTCATCATTTGATGACATCTTGAAGTCATCTTCCAGAGTTTCATGTTGAAGTATGCTAGAAGGAACGATGTTTTCTTTGTCCCTTTCTTCTATCATATTTACTAAAAGCGGTTCACTTTTCATTGTTTAACTGAAATAGAAAATGTTTATTTCATTAACTTATAGGATCCTGTGCGGCAAATCGATTAAAAAACCCATCAATATAACGTTTTCGATCTCATTAGCGATGTTATGAAATTAAATTTGGCGAAAACTATCTAAAGAGATCTAACTCAAAAACTGATTAGTAAAAACGGACCAAACTCTATGGTTGCTAGGATGAAAGTAAGATTATATTAAGATGAAAAGACTTTAATCGCTATTAGCAAAAAAGTTCAATTTAATTTGTTTTTTAAAGAAATATTAGAGTTTAAAAATTGACTCAACAGAACGGGTTCAACTACAAATGCAAAAATGTTTCGACAATACGGTAACAATTGTAAATAAAAATAAAAAATTTACTTACCCTGCCAGCAATACTGGCTCATCTCAAAAATGTCGTATTAATTTACTCAGCATGAAGAAAATCATGAAGAAAGATACCGAAAAACGAGAGATTTTTTTGAAAATTCGATACCTTTTTAACGGGTAATAAAACGTTGCTCAAAATTTATTACGTAGAGTTTTTCGGTGGACACTAAAAAAATATAATAAATTTGGGACAATAAAAAGAAAAACATTTAAAACTTGTCCGTTTGTCGTGGAATGTTCCATATATATACACGCATATTTCAGAATGGGTTTGTATGTACACCCAGATGTTTGCATAATGGAATCATTTCTTTCTTTCAAGAATCATATTATTTTGGAAAGAGTTTTTATAAACTGCACCAAAGCTGTGAGATCAGTTCGCGCGACTCGATAGAAAATCGAAAATTCTCGATCGTGTCTCAACTCGGCTTGTTCCATTTGCCAAACATCTGTTTTGCGATGAAAGTGCGATCTTAGCGATTGACGACTTTCGTCAGCGAGTCACGTATACAAGCGTCAACAAATCTCTACGTAATGCCGAGTTTGACAGTGAAATTCGCGATCGGGGATCGAAAACTCTCGGTCGTGTTTCGAATCGAATATTATATTTTCAAGCAGGCATATATATAATGCGTCAAGCAATTTGCACAATATTGCAAGTATGAGATTGACGACCGAGAATCGGAAATTCTCGTTCGATTTTTGACTCGAATATTTTTAATTGTCGAACGATGCTTCTAAAGCATCGTCGATTACGCGCGGTGAACGTCAGGTGAGAAAGTTGCGATTTCGGTATCTGACGACTCTCATCAGTGAGAGTCACGTATATAAGCGTCAACAAATCTATATAATGCTGCGAGTCTGAAATTCTACAGATTCCTACAAAATGGGATCTACAAAAATCTACACATTCCTTACATGCTATTCATGTTTCAGACTTTCATACGTTGTACGTTTTAGACATATTTCCCCTATCCTAACATAAGTATATTTTGTGATAGGGAAACAAATAAAGAAAAATTGTATTGCCAAAATTGTATTGCCACTCTTACACTTTTTACCAAAATTTAGATGTAATTTTTTCAATGCGTAATAGTCTGCACCAGACAAATATTACATTATATTTTTTGGCATAGCTGTTTTATGTGTGACCTAAAAAGCTCAAAAGAGAGACCTTAAGTTATTCTCAGGTTTGTAGTCGCATAAATAGAATTTTATTTCTACAAGTGCTGTGATATATACCTGAAAATATTCGTTTCTCGACGATAACGAGCGCGTTTATCGTTTTTTTTTCTTCGATTGCCTATTTTGTGTATATCATCACTCACTCACTGATTATACTACTATTATTTACTCTATGTATAGAGTATAGACTATTTCGAACTAGTAAATTATAAATCACTGTTCGTCTCTAATAACGTAATAAGCACGTAATTACGATAGTACGGGGTTTTTTACTGACATGACAGCAGCAAGCCAATCACATTTTACTGACATGACAGTAATAAGCTGTTAAAACAGAGTCTTTTTGTGACATGTTTAATTAGAATTTTTTTTTATTGCACTTATAGGAAAAAGGTTATGAAATTATTAATTAAAAAGTTGGACAATTTTACATTATTCGTATCTTGAAAAATTTGGTGATTAAAAAAAATATTTGACACCATATATTATTTCGTCGGAAAATAACGATATGCAAAATTTTACTAATTTCTGAGAAGCGACTGATCCGATTGTCACCCAGTGGCCCGTATACGCTCGCTGTCCTCGAGAAACGCAGAGCTGCGATTCGAAAAATTAAAATGCAGTTAGCCCAGTCGAATTAGCTCAAAAAAGGGGCAAACCCGGAAAAAATCTTAAGTAGCAATTTTCCTTCGGAATTCGTTAGGGGGGGTCACTGGCAGTCTAAATTTGGTTTTGCTAAAATTGCTACTTAAGATTTTTTCCGGGTCAAATGCTAATTCGACTGTGTTGTACCGCACGATTACGTACTGCACAGTATGTTTAGGGATATTCTAATTAAGGGTTAGAACCCAAGTGAAACGTCAAAGTAAAAATAAGAATAGTTTATTTTGCACAAGAACAAGAGAAAGGAAAGACGGATTTATTACGTAAATCCGTCGTACCGCACGTACAGGTTTTAAAGTTAAATTTCAGACTGCCTCAATGTTGGCTGGCTGGTCCTTTTATAGGATTATTAGTGGAACAGCTTAGTCAACATTGTTTTTGTTTTTTGTGCTCCAAATCTGGTTTACATTATTTTCCCAGATTTGGAGATTCTTTTCCGAAGTAATTTTAATTTGGAACTCGGCTGCGTCGGCGTTCGCGCGGCTTCTGACAATTGCGCAATGCCGAGTCAGCGCAATGTTTAACCTACTCGGTGTATGTACTACTTAATACGTACTACTTATTATCGGGTTACAACAACTGGGCTAAGTCTAGCGTGCTGTGATCAACTGATCGACTTAAAATTTGCATAGAGAACACTAACAAAATTGTGATCTTCAATTGTTATCGCAATATTCGAACCGAGAGTGGGATTTGCGTAATCCCACTTTTGGTTATTAGCGTTGAAATATACTATCAAGGGGAGGGTCTCAATGTTGGGATCCACTACGGAACGCCCTTTCAGGGTAGTATAGGGTATGTGATTATTATGATATGATAATTATTTTACGATTATTCAACAGTTTGTAATGGTTTAATGGTGTTTATGTTTAACCACATCAATGCTCGACGCATTTACACGGACATATAGATAGATGTTAAGTAATATTCTAATGTATTCAGATAGAAGTCAAATTTGCTCCAAAGTGCTACTAGAGCATAAGAAATATAACGGAGGAAAGAGTGAGATGGCAGCAGCGCGCAAAGAGGATCCTAGATTCCCATTACCCTAAATCCTGATACTCAAGAGAACGATCCTACCATATCGACCGCCTGACCTAATTGCGCCCGTCCCCGATAGATCTCCCTAACACTGTCCTGAAATTATCGATTACCCATCGATCAGATATCGTTTGACCCGTGTCGCTACTGACCAATCCCAAAATTCGACAGACCCGGCCAATCACGAGGCCGTGAAAAATCTCGCGAGCTTCCGGCCGGCCACTTCGCCAGCTCTTTGAGGATAGCCGCCGGCGAGAGCAGGCGACATAATTTTGCGAATTTAGTAAGATAGATTCTGAAAATTAGAGAAAAGTAAGGGAAAATATTAGAGGGAATATTAGCGAAAAGGTTGGTGTGCGAGATTCGGGTGAAAAAGAAGTGAAAGGAAGGGAGTGAAAGAACATGAGAATAGAGTATCGGAGTGCGAGGACGAGAGAGAGAGAGAGAGAGAGAGAGAGAGAGAGAGAGAGAGAGAGAACGTCAGAACGACAGAACGACGAGCCACCAGAAAGGAAAGGAGTTGCTGAATATATAAGTGATTGCACAGTTCTCTTGTGAAAAATATTGACACACTTCTTTTTGAGATTTCCCCTTTTGTATTAGCCAAAAATTGTAACATTATAGTTATCGCCCCCCAAATTTCCCACCTTACGTTTTGAAGTTTTCCTCCCCGAATATAAGATATAATATTTCGAGTTAGACATTTTTCTTCTATCTCAAACGTGGAACGGTTGTATGCGCAGCCGTTAAGCATAGAATAGGCCCTCTCCTCCCCTTCCCCAAGTCAGTGGTAATAATTGTTACGTCCTAATAACATAATAGTTGCCCTATTTTTGACCTTAGCAAAGCTAATGAGTCTTGGGAAACGGGCTAATGGAGTTTGATCAGATGAATGAATTTTTGACTATGGAGTCCCCAGAAGTTAGAAGGAATTTGGATTAATGTGTAAGGAAGGCATCCTCTGAGTTCGAGGTGGTCCTCGCAACTCGACGGATGATGGAAGGAATGAGCTCGCTGTTGTCCTCGCAACTCATTTATTCTTTGGGGAATCTATCGAACTCGGGGTGGACCTCGCAGTTCAATGGGTTGTGTAGGAGGATGATCGAACTCGAGGTGGGCCTCGCAGTTCAATATGGAGTATTGGAGGATGGTCGAACTCGGGGTGGTCCACGCAGTTCGACTTGTTGTTGAGAAGGAATTTTGAACTCGAGGTGGTCCTCGCAATTCAATAATTTGTGGGAGTCAGTTAGTAACTTACTCTTTTCTATTTTTCTTGGTTGGTTGAGTTGAGACTGGTAGAGCAGTACAGGGTTTTTGCTCTATCCAGGACTTTTACAATTTTGGAGACTTAAGAGAAGCTTACAAGTTTGAGTGTTGATGAAGAACTGATTTTTATGCTAAAATTCGGGGCTTATATACTAGTCTATCAACTATCTTTGTCTATTGCGTAGGGGTTGGAGAGGGTAGTTTACAAATTTCTTATTGGTCCAAAGTCTCCACCGTCTCCTACTCCTTACTTTTCCAATTCGGAGGAAAATTTATCCTTATCGTCTGTCCCCACTCTTGGGCCTGAGCATCTCTCCCCGCCGCGTTCATCCCCGAGTTAGGGTTGCGTCGTGCGTTGGCGTAAGGAGGGATGCTCGTCTTTAAGGCGCGATGGTGGTTACGTTATGGGGATGTAACATAATTAAGAGGCCACATAGAGTCGGAGAACCTGAAATCCCCTTCCCTTCCTCGTATTTCAGCATTACCCCATCCCCGAGTTAACACCCCCCCCCCCCCCCCCCCCCAATTCCTCATTACGATTATATTTTTTTATGTTGTTAATTTTAAAGAAAGTTCACTGGCGTCCAGAGTAGTAGAGTTTTCATGAGATTTATTTTGTGTTTCTGTTTTTTTCGTTGTATTGAAAATCTCGAGCTACCGAGATTATCCTCCCCGGAGATTGTCCGCTGATAATAATATTTATTATAGCCTTTGTTTTGGATCGAAAGATACATTCCTTTTATTTTCTTCTGTATTGGAGACACTTCTTTGATTATTATAAATTCGGATTGAATAAACCGTACGATGATGTTATCTTTGTTGTGAAGTCACCGTATTTAGTTATTCATATGGTCTACCCAATTTGCGTGATAACCCCCCATCATATATATTGTAACGGGAGAAGACAAATCGGCACCAGGCGCAAGCCGAACAACAAATTCACCGATACAGTCCACGAAACCCCCGGTAGAGGGACAATAAACAAAATCCGCTCTCGCCAATGATATAGCCGCGAGCAACAAATAAAAGGCCGACGAAACGAACAATTGATACCTTCTCTGTGGTCAAAGCTCGATAAAGAGTACCCGTCCTCAGATCGCTATAGGAGTACAACGGTGGGTGACTTTTTGAGGTCCGATATTATCACGCAAGTGGTAATTCGGATAGGCTCATGTGTTGTTAAACCCGAGGAAACTATATGCGAAAAGGAGTCAGGGAAATTTAAAAGGCAACAGAACTGACCCGTACACTGTACAGTCAGCTGTCCCTCCGGCGGCCATCATTGCGCCAGTAGAGAAAGAGAGAGAGAGAGAGGGACGACAACGTCGGGAGACTTCGGAGACATCACACACCGACATATCAACACAACAGGCCTACACTCACACATCGTAATGACTTCGATCATCGAGGAGAGATCGAAACAATAAGAGCGAGAAGCGACGCAGCTACGCTTAAGGAAGAGAGAGACGGCCGAACGAACGAGCCGCACAGCGGCGACTCAGCCACGAAAATAACACAGACACACAAGACCATCTCAAAATAAACACAATACACATACACAAGAGATGAGCTGCAGTACCATTTAAATTTACTATTGTATTTAATCTAACATTTGAATAAATTTCGTCGATTTTATGAGTGCCTTTTACAAAATTCTTTAGCTCTTGCTCGAGTCCCGAACAGAATTAAATACTGAAACCGCAATACGTATCAATATATATTGTCATGTCGATGGGAGGGGGAAATCACGGGATGGGGGTGAACCAAATTAATAACTGATTAATGACTTATATGAACAAAAATAATAAATACTTGATTATTCACAATGATTTACAAGTCTCAAAAGAAAAAGAACGTATTCGTTACAAAAAGAAAAAAAAAAACAATATAAATATTATTATATCGGCGGACGATCTCCGGAGAGGATAATCTCGAATGTTCGAGATTTCGAAAATAAAAACGCAAAAATAAACTCTATACAAATTCTAATAATCGGGGCACCAGTTAATTTTTATAAAATTAACAAAATTACAACACTATATTATCGATAAGGGATATTGGGAGGACTAGCTCGGTAAAGGGGAATTCTGAATTGCAAGGGGAACGGAGGGATCTCAGGATGGGTTCTCCGACTCTATGTGACCTCTTGGTTATTACCACTGGATTGGAGATGATAGGAGGGGGGGGGGGGGGGGGGGGGGGGGTACTCTATTCGATCCTTAACGGCTACGCGCACAATCGTTCCACGTTTGAAATAACGAAAAATTTCGAACTTAAAATAATAAAATTTACACTGGGGGAGAAATCTCGAAAACGCACTGTGGGAAATTCGGGGGGGAATGGCTGTAATTACAAATTTAGGGGTAAGAAAAGAGAGAAAACTCAAAAGGGAATGCCAATATTTTTGGGAAAGGAAATGTACAAATACTTACTTTGGTGGCAACTCTCCGTAGTCTGTTCTGTTGCTCGATCGCTTCGCTTTTCCTCCTCACACTTTCTCGCACGTACTCTCATCCTTTTGTCCTCGCACTCCAATACTACCTCACTCTCACTTTTCTCACTCTAATCGCCAACTCCAAAAATTTCTCTAATACTTTTACTTTTCTCTAACTTTTCTCCAACTCAAACATTTTTTCGCAAATTATTACGCCTATCCTGGCCGGTGGCTATCCGCAAAGTCAAGAGCGAGCACATTTCTTGCCGGAAGCTCCAAATTTTTCACGGCCTCTTGATAGGCCGGGACGTCCTTAATTTTGATTGGGCAGCAGCGGCACGGGTCATGCGATAACGGGTCGATGGGAAATCAACATATTCGGGACGGACTAGGAAGATCTATCGGAAGATGGGTGTAATTAGGTGACACGGTCGGTACGGTAGGGTTGCTCTCATAGGTATCGGGATTTAGGGTAATTAGGATTGATAATTCTCGTTGCGCGCTGCTGCCATCTCGTTCGTCCTGTGTCACCGTGTCGATCGATGACCGGTGGACGATGAACGAGACGATCTATGTGATTTTTGGCGGGTATTCCTTCGGTGCGGTGAGAGTGACGGTGGATCTTCCTGGACGTCCTGGTACCTCCGGTGATGATACGTTGGGCCAGGCGGGGTGTCCTCAGGATGTCCTTGATGATGGCGATGGAGTAGCACGAGTTGTAGATCTTCTTTCTTCAGCTGGTGGGTTTCTTTGGGGCGTCGTTAAGTGTTGCACATTTACAAAATTTGGGAGGAACGGGAATTTGGAGATTAAAATGATAATTTCTTACTTACGCTCTTTATATTGTACGTGGAATGGTTGCCTTTGGGGGCCACCGGCGTGAGGGAAATTGTGCAACGTCACAATATATACAGCGTGAATCGCATAAAGTTACGCATAGCGAAATCTGAGGTAGATGAGGCCATTACGAACAAAAGTTGCAAATAAACATTAGGGATATTGTTAATAATTTAGGAGATATAAATATTTAAAGTTGGTCCAATCAGAGCGTGCCGAGAAGCGTTGAAGCCGCCCACCCCCATCTAGCCGTAGATATAGCATAGATTAGGGCGTTACATTTGGATTTGTCACATTCAGAGCAGTCAATTTTATTGATTGTATTAGTACGCAGTCAATTTTTGTTCGCGGTCATTGGTTGCTCTGAATTTTGCCCAGCGTGCCAATAAGCGTTGAAGCTGGCCACCTCGACCCCCACACTAGCCGTAGATATAGCATAGATTAGGGCGTTACATTTGGATTTGCAAAATTCAGAGCAGTCAATTAGATTGCTTGTATTTTTCCGCAGTCATTTTTTTTCTCGGGCATTGGCTGCTATGAACTTAGGCGGGGGGTGGGTGACTTCAACGCTTGTCGGCACGTTGGGCAAAATTCAGAGCAGCCAATGCCCAAGGAAAAAAAATGACTGCGGAAAAATACAAGCAATCTAATTGACTGCTCTGAATTTTGCAAACCCAAATGTAACGCCCTAATCGATGCTATATCTACGGCTAGATGGGGGTGGGCGGCTTCAACGCTTCTCGGCGCGCTCTGATTGGACCAACTTTAAATATTTATATCTCCTAAATTATTGACAATATCCCTAATGTTTATTTGCAACTTTTGTTCGTAATGGCCTCATCTACCTCAGATTTCGCTATGCGTAACTTTATGCTCACCCTGTATATATATATATATATTAGACTGTGCCATTTTTGGGCAATTTTTTTTTCTTCCTACTAACAGGCTTTAAACTTATTAGCTGGTAAAAAAAGAAGCCTGTATAAATTTAAGCTCTAAATATTAATATTTAGAGGTCGCTTAAACACATCTTTATTTCCCATTTAAATAACACAGGGGAAAAAAAAATTCTGTCGGAATTTTATAACACGGTCATGGCATATTCTACAAATAAGCTGCTGCCAGATTCTTATGCAGAATTGAATGCTTTACAAAAAAGCCCTCTTACATTTTTTTGATAAACTTAGCCATTCAAGGGATATTTACAACAAAATCTCAGGATGGCAAAAAGTTGTATTACTTCTTGCTGAGCTTAGGAGAATTTTTTCAGATTTTTTTTTCGAATTTTTTTTTTTCACCTATTTCCGGTCAGCTCGATTGATCTGCATACCACGAAAATAATAGAATTAAATTTTTTACTTACATATTAAACTTTGGTCTCTTCGGAGGTCTCTTCGGCAACGGAGTTTCTTCGATGTAAGTAAAAAATTTCATTCTATTATTTTCATGGTATTCAGACCAATCCAACTGACCGGAAATAGGTGGAAAAAAAATTTCGGGAAAAAAATCTGAAAAATTTCTCCTAAGCTCAGCAAGAAGTAATACAACTTTTTGCCATCTTGAGATTTTGTTGTAAACCTCATCGTTTTCGTCCTATGGAGCAATTTTCAAATTGTCTATTTTTTCTCAAAAAACGACATATCTTTGAAAAAAAAAATCGTAGACAATTTTCTAAAAAATGAACTTGAAGCTTAGACTTCCCCCGTTATGAGCATTATGAAAGAAATTCGTTAAAATTTTTTTACTGTAAACGGGGTCCACTTGCAAAAGACGAAAAAAACGACCAAAAATTGTCGTTTTCAAAACTAGATACCAGTTGTAAAAAAAATCGTAAATTTTTTTTAAAAAAGCCAAAATGAAGGGAAATGCCTGCTCTTTAAAATGGTGTTGGTTAAATTGGCTTAGGCCAACTACCGGCGAAATGGCATAAAAAACCGTGCCGGCACTGTTTTCAACTTTTGTCCGGAAACTTTCCGCCGGTACTGTATATATATATATATATATATTGTGATGAATTTCCGGAAATCCTTTCACCATCGTCACCTTCGGTCGTCTCTCCCGCTGCCGCACCCGCAATTTTGCCGGCAGGACGCCAGTCGATTTTTGTGTCGCCGGTATCGACAACCGGCACAACCTGGGGGTCGGGAGGGAACGACCCGGCCCCTCCATCCTCACGACTTACCGGCGTGGATCGGGTCACTTTTGTTTCGCCGGAGTGGCAATTTCGGTCCATCTGGATGCGCCAGCGAGATCGACAAACCGGAAACGCTCGGCCGCTCAGGTTGTCGGTTATGGTAGAGAGGGTCGGGATACGGCACTCCGAGATGGTACCAAAACATCGTTAATTTTTCTCGAGAGACTGAGTCTCGATCGGAAAACGAGAACATGAACTCTACGAATTCACTCACGAAAACTTCTGAGCACGAAATCGTCAGCAAAACAAATCACAATAACCATCACGAGAGCTTAATTTTGAACCATCGGAATCGATAGATTAATTTTTATATCACGAGAACTAATTAGTTTACGAGAGCACTCGGGAGAAACGAATTTATTTCATCTATAGGGAGCCGGGTCGACACGGAACTCCCTATAGCGCGTACGCGAACTTGCACCTCTCACCTCGGCGAGAGACGAGCAACGACTCTAGAACGAGTGCGTAGAGGGAGAGAGCGCGACTTAGGCACGACGCGTAAGCGAGAGCGAGACACGACTAGAGCGCGTACGTAGAGAGAGAACTCAGCATACGCACGACGCGTATGCGAGACAGAGACACCACGCTCTCTCTACAATGCTTCGCGAGACACCTCTGGTCTCGAGCGCGACACGGTAACAACTGATTTTCAGCCAATCGAATTTCGATCAGCCGAAATGCGAAATCTATCACCGAGAGCTACTGCCCTCTCGCTCGACATAATACTTACCTTAACGAAATCGTAATTATCGACGTTACTCGAGATCTTGCGAGTACGCCGAAAATCGTATCCCCATGGTCATCGTGCCTAGGGGAGCACTTACGTCGGCGGCACGAGAGGTTCCCGCTCTCGCCCGCAACCCTAAAACCTCCGATTCCCCTTATGCACGATGCACCTAACAGTGGGGCGCCGGTATTGCAGCCGGACCTGCATCAACTTTCCGAGCGTACTTGCCGGCCGGTTCTTTCCTGACGGGTAACTCATTACGTCGAGCACTCTTCTCGTCAAGATCGAACGCCGTGCCGTTCATCCCCAAACTATCCTCTGGACAACACTGTCAGCTATCAAAATCTATCTATAACGGCAGTAAAGAAAAATTCAAGAATCGGTAGCGTGTACGATCGACGGATTGTGCGGCGAGGGCAACACGATAACGGCCTTGGGACTGTGACTTTTCCCCCCATCGGGAAAATCACGTCACAATATATATATATATATTGTCACACCGTTGGGAGGGGGGTATGGGGAGTTTGGGTGTAATAAGAAGAAACAAAAAAAACGTAATAATTATACAGTACAAATAATAACTTTTATTGTGTCGATCTCTTAACGGCGGACTATCTCCGGGGCAAATAATATGATAACAAAATATCTCAAATTTTTGGGCTCCAGTTAATTTTTATATAAAACAAAATTAACAAAAATAATAACAAAAAGAAACAACTCAATAACTGGGCTGAAGGGAAGGGCTAGCACATAGGTAAGGGAAAGGGTCAATCGGGGCAGGGATCTCAGGGTACAAGTTCGCCGACCCAATGGCCTCTCAATAATTATCACTGGCTTCTCGATTTTGTATTACAATTTTATTCCACGATATGGATTCACACTCATGTCTCAATTTATCGATTCTACTGTCGGTCGTAGGGAGAGTGGCAGGCGGGGGATAGGGATAGTAGGGGAGTTGTTTTGGTTGGTGCCTTTGAGAAGGCGGCGAGGATGATCGCACCCCTCGCGCGATCGTACAGTGTCTTCGTCGAGTGGCTGGTTTGAGGGGGGGGGGGGGGGGGGTGACCGCTACTCGCGCCTGTTATAATCTTCGCTAATTCTTACAGCCGTCCCACACGACTTTATAATATACGAAACTCTGGCCAAAAATACAAGTGGCAACGCACGCAATAAGAAGGGGGGGGGGGGGGGAATACTCTATACAAATCAGTTCAAAAAGGGGATAAAGAAAATTCTTGGGGGAAAGATGCCGATGAATAATGACCCGTGCAAACACTTACCAATCTCATGAAGGATTTCCCTCTTCGTTCCTTTTCACTGCTTGTCTTCTCTCGGTCCTTTCTCGTCTTTCCTTTCCTTATCCTCGATCACTCTCTCCTCGCACACTTTCCACACTCACAAATTTTCCTTTCGCTAAATTTTTGCTCCTCGCTACTCGACAATTCTCTATCCTCCACCCTTATTTCCTTTTCACTGCTCGTTCGCTAATATTCGCTAATGTCTTGCCTATTCGGTGGCTCGTCGCAAAGTGACGTCTCTCTCTTCTTTGTTGATCAGCGGCTCGATCATTGGGCAGCAGCGTCACGGGTAGGTAGGAGAAGGGTCAAGCGTTTGATCGATATTTGATCATCGCGGCGGGATCTATCGGGACGGGCAGGTAAGTAGGTCGGTCGGTATATTAGGAATAATTGCTTATTGGGAGGTGTGATTGCGGGTAATGGGAATTTTTGGGGACCGCCGTGTGCTGCTGCCATCTTCGTCCTTCCTTATCGCCGGTCAGCCGATGGATGGTGTCGGGCGGGGACGGACGGGTGTATTTTCTCGACAGATGACGGAGTGCGTGTTGTGTGCGAGTTTTACAATGTATGGCGATGTGGACGGCATGGTGAAGACGATGATGTTGACTTCGGGGCTGGCGGGTCGGTCCTCTTGACGAAGTGTTGCACGGGCCTTACAATAATTGGGAAAAAAGAAGGGGAAATAAAATAATATTTTATTACTTGCCTGTCTTTAGCCTGTCCGTGGGGACGGCTGCCTTTGGGACGAGTCGGGTGCAGGGGAGATATTGTACAACGTTACAATATATATATATATTGAAATGTTCAGTAGGTAGACTCAAGGAAAATTAAGAGGTAGACGTAACAAAAATTTAATTATTCTTTATTCTGTCCTTTCGTAACTATATTCATACAGTTCGCTTTGTAGAGTGTGTCGCTCTCGGTAGTCGATTGTGATTGGTGCGTTCCACCGGCCGTGTTGTGCAGCGATTGGCGCGTTCCGTGGTAATTCCGGAATGATCGGTCTGATTGGCTGAGTCACAGATCGATGGAAATCGATGTTCAACTGCTTGACAGTTACGATGGCGGGGGCTTAGTGAATGGCGGATGTGTATTTTTTGTGTTTGTGCGACGTTCTCGAGGATCAATTAGACAATGGTAAGTTCATTTTCAATTCTTTAAGCTTGTGATATGTACTCTTTCGGATTTTCTTTTAATTGTAGGGCTGCAGTGTGGCCGCGTATTATTCGAGGCGGTTTGCCAGGAATTCTTTTCCTCTTGGTGAGTTCACGCCTTGTTTATTTCTTGATTCTGCTTTGCTCTCGCTTTCTGCTGTTGCCTTTTCTTTTATTGCAGGGCTTGAGTCGGGGTATCTATGCTGCTGTTAGGTTCGTATTTACGGCCTAATGTTTATTGTTTTATTATCGCGTTCGGATTTGTCAGGGTTCCGACGCGTGGATCCCTGTCCTGGTTAAAGAGGGGTATTCACCTCACCTGGTTTTCCAGTCCCCGCGCGTGTGTGTGTGTGTGTGTCCGAACTGCTAACGCCTGCGAGATTTGCTGAGATCGTCGGGAAGGTCGGTTGCGACGGCCTTCTAGGCCGTAGAAATGATACACAAAAGATGGCTTCGATTTGTTTATTTCACACACAAGGCGAAGGTGCTCGTAGTGGCTCACACAGATGAGCACTCGTTGCTGCCACTACGTTGCCGCGGTTTCGCTGAGTCGGCAGAAGTCGAGCGTGTGGAATACGATTCGACTCGCCGAACTCGTACACTCACACGGTGTTATAAAAATAATCGTTTTTATAAAAGTCTCGGTTGAAACTGAGGGGGGTTTTCCGGAACCTCGCAGTAACACTCACGATGCTCTAAGTACGTGAAGCGTACATACCACTAAGGCACGGGATCCGGTTGACCGATGTCTGTTAAGACAGAGAAATCAGTTAAGACTGAAGAGTTTTGGTCTGTCCGGACCCTCGTTGCCTTGGGGAAGGAGCTCGTGGGGGTTACCGGGAACGATATGTCGGTCGTCGATTGGGAAGTTGATTTGTCAATCGGGTCAACTTCTCAATCGGCAGTTGCATTTCGAGAAGGGCTCCCGGGCCCGCTGAGTTTTGGGAAGAACTCGCGGGGCCGTTGCATTTCGAGAAAATGTTATGGGCCACGCTGACCCTGCAGCGCGTGAGCGGTGTTGCGGTGATAGCTTCGGTGAAGCCGAAGTGTGCTGCTGAGGCGGCGATTTGAGCGATTTCCACACGGAGTTGACTGCCGGCGCGGAGTGCGCTCATCGCGTTGTGGAAGAGAACGGATTGCGAAATCTGGCTGTTACCAGGTTGATTGGTCCGTAACACTGCTTAATTTTGAGAGTACTGCCGCTTCTTAACTTGTACTGCCGCTTTTTAACTTGTACTGCCGCTGCTTGTTTTGTACTGCCGCTGCTTAATTTATACTGCCGCTGCTTAAATTGTACTTGGAGGTACTGCGATATTGGTGAGTGTTTTATAATTCTTTCTCGGTTTTCCTCCTCTCTTGCTGCTTGTAATTGTGGTGATTTCTGTACTGATGGATCGCCTCGCTGTTCTCGCCTTGTAATGTTTTTTCCTAAGTGCGAAGATTTCTCCTCTGCTCCTTTGCGCACCTTTTTACTTCTTTAATTTCTGGAATTTTCAATTCCTCTACTCTCCTCGATATAACCTTTCTCCCAAAATTTATTTACTTCAACCCGTTCTTTCCTTTTCTTCGCCAGCGAGTTGTTCTTGAGTTAGCCACCCTCGCTCTCCTTTCGGAGAGAAATGTACCGGCCTTCTTGGGTATTTCTCGCTTTTGAAGCTATTGGAAATTTCGGTGGTTGCTCCTCATTTATCGCTTCCTTTTATATTTTCTTTCCTGTCATTATAAGTTTGAGAAAGTCTTCCCTCTATCTCATTTTCCTCGAATTAACCTTTATTTTCTTTATAATGTTCTTTTTCTTTTTCAGGTGCTGTTGCAGGTGGCGCCACACATTCAGGGCGGGAAAACGTTTCAATATATATACAGTGGCAGTCAAAAAAAATAGAGCCACCTATACTGAATGTGCCAACAAGGAAGTGTCTGAGTGTTGAACAAATTTTTATCGATGATTAGTCCATAGATAAGTGTACAAGAGAACCTTCTATATGTTGAGACACATTACATGAACAAAAACTTAACAGTTGTCTTATGAACAAAATAAATTCCAAATTATCCTTCTTTTCGGCAGTCAAAATAATAGAGCCACTAAATTAAAGAATCAAATATAATCAGAAAAACTTAACAAAAACGGTTAAATTTTGGTGTAAGAATTAATATTTAATCGGATAACCCTTATTTTTCAAAACCGCTCGACATCTCCTGCCCATGGAATTCACCAATCGTTTACAGCCGTCTTCTGAAATAGAGTACCACGCTTTTTGAATTTCTTGCCAGAGATTGTCAAGATTTGTTGCTTTTGAGCGATCAATTTTCTTATCCACGGTGTCCCATAAATTCTCAATGGGATTGAGGTCGGGAGATTGTGCAGGCCATTCCAAAAGAGTAATTTTTTCCTCCTCGAGAAACTGCTTTACAGCCTTCGCAGTATGTTTAGGATCGTTGTCCTGCAGGAATGTCCATATTAGTGGCATCTCTCCTCTCGCGTAAGATAGCATGACCTTCCGAAGGATGTCTTTGTACACTCCAGCGTTCATAGTTCCCTCAATCCGGAATATTGGACCGACCCCATACCAAGAAAAACGTCCCCAGACCATTACACATCCACCACCATGTTTTACAGTTTTCACGGTGTATCTAGGATTGTTTTCTTGGTTTGCTGGACGTCTCACATACACTTTTCCATCCGACGAAAACCGATTAAACTTGGATTCGTCTGACCATAGCACATTGTACCACCAGCAATCGTCTCTATCTTTGTGATTCCTAGCAAACGACAACCTTTTCAATATGTTCTTTTTGGATACGCGCGGTTCCTTTCTTGCAATGCGCCCATATAATTTTGCTTCGGTCAGCCTCCTTCGTACCGTCGACATGGATAATTGAACGCCATATTCATCTGATATCTGGCATTTCAAACGCGGTGCAGTTAAGAAAGGGTCTTTCTTAACCCGTTGACAAATTGATCGATCTATACGTACCGACGATTTTCTAGGTCTTCCTCTATTTTCAACAACGGGAGTTGCTCGCTTTGTTTTTTTTATTGCATTTTGTACGCGTTTCCGTGAAACCCTCAATTCTTTTGCAATATTATTCATCGAAATACCTCTCTGCCACACTCGAAACATTTCTTGACGCTCGCTATCGGTTGAATGCTTTGAACGGCCCATCTGCCGGGAATGAAAACGTAAATATTATTGTCGACGGTCACTTTCACATTTCGTGTTCACGAATAACTCGAATGATATTTCATAAAATCGTAATGTTTCGGCGTTTTGCCTGGTTTGAGGAAAAGGCGATGGTGGGTAATTAATCCGCGGGCTATGAGCCGCGTTCTCTACTCACTCAGGTGCACAAAAAAAAATCTCTAGTTTTATTCCACAATCCAACAGAATTAGTACAGTTATTATTTCACGCCAAGGTCGTCGTAGGGTTAACACTTCAGGAATAGCCAAGGTCATTATCAAAAAAAGGGAATACCGAATGTAGAGCCGAGAACTAGTCCTTTCCGTTGTCTTTGCGAAAAACCGTTAATTTCTAATGGAGAACTCACTGGTCGTAATTACTTTATTTCGTGTGAGCGCAAGCGATTACAGGAACCAACTGAACTATCTCGCGTCGGCTTCCGGCATTCCCGCGGCGTCCCGGCGAGCATGGCGCGTCGATCGATCGACCCGAAGTCCATCTATCGATGAACTAAGTCCATCTATCGATGAACTACGTCCATCGATAGATGGACATACTAGCTTCATGTAGAGCCGAGTGAGGAGCCGCGCTTTTACCGGCCGTGGCCGGAACACGTAAGAATATTAATAAATGTATAGACATAGTAGGTGGCTCTATTATTTTGGACGAGCTTAATCTTACCTTTCAATACTTTTTAGACTTGAACACTTCACAATAGCTTGTTAAACTATTTTCACTATTACTACTGTAATCTATATTTAATCCACGAGCGATGAATATTGAATGAGGCCTCCGGCTATTGGTGATAACTGATAATAGATACTTTTCATTCTCGAACGCTAGGTGGCTCTATTTTTTTGACTGCCACTGTATATATATATATACATATATATATTGTGGCGTTGCACAATTTCCCTCACGCTGGTGGCCCCCAAAGGCAACCGTTCCGTTATATACAGGGTGGCCCACATAACTCTTAACAGCTGAATATTTCGGAAACTATTTGTCCAATGAAAAAGTTGTTTATGACAAAGTTTTATGCTTTCGAGAGGCCTTTCTAACTACAAAAATATGAAGTTAGAAAGGCTCCTCGAAAGCATAAAACTTTCTCATAAACAACTTTTTGATTGGCCAAATAGTTTCCGAAATATTCAGCTGTTAAGAGTTATGTGGGCCACCCGGTATATAGTCATGCCGTTGGGAGGGAGTAGGGGAATTTCCAATGGTTGTAGGAAAAACAAATATAAGAACGCAAATAACAGTTTTATTATCTCGCTATTGGGGTAACGTCGGACTATCTCCGGGGTAAATAAACAGAAAAAAAATAT
Organism: Netelia fuscicornis; assembly: GCA_946811545.1. Taxonomy (NCBI): domain Eukaryota; kingdom Metazoa; phylum Arthropoda; class Insecta; order Hymenoptera; family Ichneumonidae; genus Netelia; species Netelia fuscicornis. Next base: position 37,797,315 of record OX328014.1, on the reverse strand, counting down.
TTGTATAATAACACTCAAGAGGGAACAAAATCATTTACATGCTATACTGATTTTGGGCATCAGTTCATTTTTGTACAACAAAAATTAACAAAAGAGAAGTAAGAAAAATTTCGCACTCTATTGGGGACTGAAGGGCTAGGGCTTTTAAGGTCGGGAAAGGGTCAAGCAGGAATGGTATCTCAGGGACAAGTTCGCCGACTCAACGGCCTCTTAAATATTACCACTGGCTTACACTCAAATATTTCTCTCGCTAATAGATCTCGAGCCCGTATTCTCGATATCATCGCTTAGTACTATGCGTTTGGTCGTCGCTGGGAGAGGGGCAAGCGGAAAGACTGGGAAATGTTGTGGCTCGGGGGACTTCTATTCGGCGAGGAGGGAAAGGGTCGAGCGTGAGAGCGAGGATCGCGCGACTTGCGCGATCGAACACGGTAACCGTCGCTCGATGTTTTGACTATGGTCGAGTAGAGGGGAGAGGAGTAGAGTTGACGGGCGGGAAAACAGGCGGGGAAGACACGACCGTTAATTTTAACTCGAGAAAAATAATTCATACTTTTAATTTCTATAATTTTTCAGTCGTCCCACACGACTATTTAACTTAAAAGACAACTTTGGCCAAAACAAGGAGCAACGCAAGCAATAACGGAGGGGGGTACTCCATATAACTCAAATATAAGGGAAATAGAATTTTCGAAGTGTGCCGGTAATAATGACCCGTACCAACACTTACCAATCTGATGACGGATTTTCCTCCTCGTCCTTTCCTCTCCTTCTCTCGTTTCCTTTTCTCGCCGTGTAGTCCTATTCTTTCCTCGATGTTGGCTAGCCGCCGACTCGTCGCAAAGTGAGTGTTCATGGCCCGACCGAAGCTCGCGAATTTTCCTCGCGCCTTGATTGGTCCTTTGAATCTTTGAGCAGCAACATCACGGGTCGATGGGAGAAGAGTCAAGCGTATGATCGATATTCGATCGTCGCTGGCGGGATTTAATGGAGAGATTTTTTTAAATTGTATTTCTCTTTATTTGTACAGCCTTGAGCTTTCGCACATCGCCGCTTATTTTCACACTATTTTCTTTGTGTTTTCGCTTTTATTTTTACTATTTAATACGTATTACTTTTAGATTTATTTCGTTTATTTTATTGCATATCTTTTATTTCTGCTTCTAGGCCTTTTAGCTGCCGAGGGATACCTTGGCGTTTCCATCCTTGATACGTGGAGGTGAACCTTCTACTATCTATCTACTTGCGTAAGTATATTTTAATTCCTTTTATTTCAGGCTTCTTTAGCTTGTGCGTTTTATTCTTTTTTGTTTTATTTTCTTTTCTTCTTGCTTGTTCCTTCTCTTCAAAGATCCATATGCAATAATCCTTCAGCCGTAACATTTCTAAACGAGTACTTTGTTTTAACCTTCTTTATTTCGTTTTGGTACAATCTCCCAACCGCCTTTTCCCACTGTTCAGCTGCCTCTACGCATCTGATCTCTTATTGGCTGCCGCCGTCTACAAATTAGCTTCATCCAGTCGGGGCGCCATATTCAAAAATAGAACTACTGTTAACATGCTCCCACCCGAAATTCATCCCACAGAATCTCGCCTATGAATAGCGTACTACATATAGAATAAACATAATGCAAATATAAAATTTTGTGCCTAAAAAATGAAAGTACATTTTCTATAGATTAGTGTAATGTTCTGGACGTAAACGATGCGTCCACTTCGCGTAGTAGTTATTTCCTCCGGAGGGACCGAGCCCAAGTTCGGTTCGTATTGGGGTGCCACTTCAACAACTTCCGTTCTCGTGGGAATGTTGATCTGTTTTTCCTTCATCCCATCATTCCCTGCGATAGTTCGCATAACTCTCGCTAACGGCCATTCCAGCCGTTTTTGAGTGTCATTGCCAATTATGACGATATCCCCCACTTTAGGTACACGATGGTCTGTTTTCGTTTTATTTCGCTGCATTAATTGACCAAGATATTCGGCTCGAAATCGGCGACGTAAATCGTCTCGCAGCTTCTGGTTGGCTCTTTACCAACCCGAGTCGAAATTTTCGGGCGCTTCGAGAATAACTCGAACTGACGGGAGTGGCGAGGGTCCAGGCGGAGTTCAAACGTATGCTGCACGGTATATGTGGACCCTCCGTTGATCCTCGAAAATGGCAGAAAGTTTACATTTTGAGTCAACGAAGGAGTTGCGGAGGGTCTCGTGGACCCTCTATAACCAACCAGAGACCCTCCTCTGCGCGCTCGCCCAAACCCTCCAGACCCCTCCTTTTAACCTACTAAGGCCCTTCCCTCTTTCCGTATGGGGAAACAGGAATTAATACGCATTAATAACTTCATATATTTACCCGTGCAGAAATTTTGGCAAGGATACAGCTGGATTCTGAGTTGTATCCCGGGCTCCTAATCGGGATCTAGTCCGATATTGGATCAGATTCGAGGACTACATGTAAGATCCGTAAACTAGATTCCATTAGGAATCCCGATCCGAATCCGTTAATGACTCTAACTGGATTCGAGCATGGATCCCGATCAAATCACGTAAGAATAATGAATTGCTGAAAGCGTTATATTAAATACTAGCTTCTACCCGCGACTTCAAGAAAACAAATTAAAAGCAGCAGGATAGAAGGATAAATAATTGTATAGCACACTTATTTCAATGTGAGCTAATTCTTTGCAGCACGTTCCAGAGGAAACTTAATACTTTCCTGCACAGTTTACGCATTTATAATGCCAGCGGACGCATATTTGTTTGTGAGAAGTGGGATAGCCATGCGCCACCTGTCGGTCATGGCCGGTACTACTACTATTATATCTATATATATTCATATTGGTCGTAAAATCTACGTCACCACAGGCTTCGTATTAGGGTTGAGTCGGTATACCCAAGAAAGTACAGTGGCGCGATGGTTTCGAAATATCGTCACCCACGCAAATGTTTTCCGATGTGGAAAACATATCAGAAGTATAAATTTATTTTAATAAATGAGATGAGGTAGATGGATGAGCAAGATAATACAGATATGTATGGGTGCGTGTGTGCACGCGGGCGTATGTATTGTATATATACACATACATACATATATATATATCGTCAGCTTAGTGCAATGAATTACCAAGTGGCATAAACCAACCAACCTTTAAGAAAAGCAGTTAATACTATTATCAGAACATTTCAACCGTAATTATTGACTTTATGTAAGTCATACATACGATTTATCGATAAAGCGAAATATTCGGGTAAAAGTAGTGAACGGCTTTTCTCAAAGTTTGGTTTATGTCAGTGAGCGATCTTTTGCAATAAGCCGACTATTAGTCCAGTCGGAATAGACATAATTTCGACCAACTTCTATTCTAAGAGCCCAGCGCTTAGCCAATTTTTTCCTAGGTAGTATGGACCCCCACGAATATGCCCTCAATTTGTCCCCGACAGAACCTGTGTTTTGCAGCCAGGAAAATTATTTAAACAAATAAAAATCGGTTTTTTCGAGTTTTCTTGGTTGGAACCAGTTTTTTTTTAAATTTACAATAAAAGTTGTGCGTTACGATGCCCTCTACAAAATCAGTTCTATGGAAAAATTACGTAAGATTGTTAGTTTAACAGTAAATTGCAATTCTTTCGGTTTCAAGTTTGCAACAATTCACCATATTATAATAAACATTTCGATTTTTAAAGCAGTTTATCATGTGGATAATGCCACTCCCAAAAGAGTCACGTAAAGTTTATCGACGTGCGTCGCAAACTTTAACAACAATTCTCGACCTACGAAAAAAAAGGGTTTGCCTTTCCCGTCTTTCCCTGAAGGCGCATGGCGGCGAAAAAAAATCAGGTGGCTCGATTCACCAAGTATTTTGAGGAATCGATCGACTAGAAAAAAATCGTTAATAAAAATGTTCGTTTTCGGACGATTCAAAATTTTTACTTATAAACAAATAGGAATAACTCCTTAATCCGTTGACGTAAGTAGATAATTTTTCAGGGATCGTATGCATATTTGCGAGATGCGCAATTAAAAAAAAAAGTCTCAATATCTCAATTGAAAACAAAGATATGTTTGTTTGTTTGTTTGTTGTTTGGTGGCGGACTCCGTGCATTGAGCCATTTGGCCATTGTGCACAAGCCCTGAGGGCGCCGCAATTTTTTAATCCAGGATGGGGGTCTGACGCCCGCTCTCTCCGCAAAAAGCAGAAGATTCCGGATGCCCAGGCCCTCCATCTCCATATTTTCAAAGCCCACTGCCACAAAGACTTGGTACCTCACCTGATCCCAGGCTGTGCAGTAGGCGATGATGTGCAGGGGCGTCTCGTCCGCCAGATTACATCTGGGGCATAACGCCTCCTGACTCCGGCCTATACGGCTCATGTATGCCTTTTGTGAACCAGTGCCCCGTGAGCAGGCCCGTGATGCACCTGAGGTCTACCCGGCTCGGCCTCGCCACTCGGCCCGCAAGCTCACGGGACGGTTTCCTAAGCATTGCTTTCGAGTGACGTGAGCCACCGGCCTCCTTCCACCATTCAGCAATCAGTTCGTCAGCCTCCTTGCGGAGAAGGTCGTCAATGGCCCTCATTGACACTCCTACGTGGCACGGTTGCCTGGGTGATACCAGGCTTTGTCGTGCGAGATTGTGAGCCTTCATGTTGCCTTCAATGCCACAGTGGCTTGGCACCGACAGGATTGACACCCTGTTATGAAGGCTTATCTGCTCTCGTCGTTCCTTACAGTCTTTGATTAATGGCGTCTCTATTTTCGCTCCTCCCAGAGCCCTGACAGAGGCCATACTATCGCTGCAGATGTATATGTGTCTGCCCTTGTCCTCTCTGGCTAGGATCAGCTCAGCGCAGTACTTCAGGGCCGCTAATTTTGTTTGTAGGACCGTGGCATGGCTGGGCAGAGCCAGGGACACTTCCGTCCTCGGTCCGCCTGTCCATACACCGGCCCCGGCCTTTCCACCCGACTTGGCGCCGTCCGTGAACCAGACTAACCCCCCGGTGTGAGTAGGTCCTTACCGTTTTCTCGCCATTGGCTCCTTGTAGGGAGACAAGTGGTGAACTTGTTCTGAAGAACAGAGGACCGAGCACACCTGTCCACTCCGCCGCTGACCAGGGTCCATATTTCCCTGTTCCGCTTTAGAATGGACACGTGACCCGCGTCTCTGTTGCCCTTCCATTCACCGCAGGAGAAGAGCCTTATAGCTGATCTCACTGCGTTTCTCTCCGCCTCATAGTGAAGCGGTAGGAAATGGAGTAACGCTCCCAGCGCTACCGTGGGAGTGGTGCTGAGGGCGCCCGTTATACCGAGTCCAGCCAGCCTGAATACTCCTTCTAATTCCTTCCTGTATTTGGCCCGCATGAGTGCCGGCCACCATACCAAGGAGGCATATGTGACCTGTGGGATTAAGATGGCCTTGTAAATCCACTTTACTATTGCCGGCTTAAGACCCCACGTTCTGTTGAACATTCTTCTCCACGCCCAGAAGGTGCATTTAGCCTTCGCGGTTTGGGTTTTTACGTGCTTGTTCCACGTCAGTTTCGCGTCGAGCCATACTCCCAGATGCTTGACCTGTGGGGACAGCTCGAGCCGTGTGCCGAACACAGTTGGTCTCTCCATCCTCTGCGTTCTTCTTTTTGTGAATAGCACCATCTCAGTTTTGCTCAGGTTTACCCTGAGCCTCTTAGATGTACACCATTCTTCTACCTTGTTCAGGGCCTTTTGCATCCTGCTGCTCAGCTCCCTCACGTTGTCCCCGCTGATCATGATGCAAACATCGTCAGCGTATCCTATCGTTTTCCGACTAGGGCTGACTAGGGCCGTGGCCTTGGCGCTCCCGAAAGCTGCGGCGACGAACCTTTGGCGAAGCATAGCCTGGATCCGCCTGTCGACTGTTTCCTCAACGGCGAATCTCCTGGTTGCCTCCTTAATTTCCTCGAAGAAGGTATTGTCAAAGGCCCCCTCGATGTCCAAAAAGACACACAGCGTGGCTTGCCGATTGCTTAACGATCCCTCCACCTCGTAGACGAGGCTGTGGAGAGCCGTCTCCGTTGATCGGCCCGCTCTGTACGCATGTTGTGAAGGGTGGATTGGTGTTTTCGCCAAAGCTCCCTCCCTAATGTGGCGTCCAACCAGTCTCTCTAACGCCTTCATAAGGAAGGATGTGAGGCTGATTGGCCTGAAATCTTTGGCGCGGTCATAGCTGCATTTCTCTGGTTTAGGGATAAATACCACCCTGACTTCGCGCCATAATTTGGGGATGTAACCTAGGGCTAGGCAGGCCCTGAACACGAGCAGCAGCCTGCTGATTAGCCCCTCCCCGCCCTCCTGTAGCAGAGCTGGGAATAGACCGTCCGAGCCCGAGCTTTTATACCTATCAAAGGTGCTCAGGGCCCATCTCAGCCTGTCTCAGTTCACTACCCTCTTTGCTGTTTTCCAGTCGGCCGGTCGCTGTTTAACAACTGCGGTCAGCTCCTGGCTATCAGCTGATACCGAGTCCGGGAAGTGTACTTCGGTCAAATGCCGAAGTATCTCTTCCTGGCCCCCGAGTACGTTGCCGTTTGGTACCACAATATTGCCGATACCTTGGGGCGGTCCTGAGGAGAAGATCCTGCGCAGTGCGGCGACCGTGGATACGGCCTCCAGCTCCGAGCAAAATCCCCTCCACGCTTGTTCCTTGGAGCGTCCTCGTCCCTCCTTGTTTTCATTGCCCTATTATGTAGGCTCCGTGAGCGACGGCGAAGTCTGCTCAATTCGGAGCTCCACTAGGTGACCTTTCTGCCTGCCCTTGGTGTCTTTGCCGGGCAGGCGTCTTCGTACAATTGTATCATGGCCGAGTGGATGATCTCCATCTCGGCCTCAATACTACTTTCCCTGTCCAGCCGCAGTCCCTGTGAACCTAACCTGTCCGTGAGCCTATCTTTGTAGAAGGCCCAGTCTGTGGCTCTGGGGTTCCGAGTGACCATTATCTGGGCAGCCGGTGCCGTTCCTTGTACTTGGAAGCTTATCCTCTTATGATCAGAGAGGGTATCCTCCTCGTCCACCCTCTACTCATCACAGAAACTCGCTATGCGACTAGTCGCTAGCGTTATGTCGATCACCGCCCTGCAGCGGGATGTGACAAAAGCAGGTAGAGACCATCTGTTGAGAACCTCCACGTTTTTTGTGGCTAAGAAGTCCAGCAGCGCCGTGCCTCTAGCATTTTTTACCGAGCTACCCCAGGCCTGGTGCATTGAGTTTGCATCCAGACCCGCCATTAGCCCTAGACCGTTCATTTCGCAGAAGTTGATGAGCGCCTCTAGCTCTCTCGTCGGCGGTGGGGCCAGAGAGTTCGAGGGCTGGTAGGCTGAACACTAGACCGTATTCACTGGCCTACCCCCTAAACTTAGTGCTACCATCACCGCTGCCAAATCCTTACTACAGTACTTACTCATTTTTAAAGCGCCGTACCTTTTGTGTGTGGCTATGCAGGCTCGTGGAGCGGTCCCTCCTTGCTGGTAGGTGAGATCCCAGTCCCTCGCCGATAGTCCTTTTACTATGCCCCCGTGCACCCACGACTCCTGCACGAGAGCGATATCGCCCTCGAAAAGCGCGGCGACGATTTTGTCGGCCTGGTCGGTTCACAGGATGCTTGCGGGATAATCTGCTGGCACCACTGCCACCCTGCCTCCCCCTTCGCTGCTTCGCCGAAAGAGGTCGGGCCGACCGTGTTCATCTTCCCCCTTTTAGGGGGGTTGCTGACCTCCGGTGGGGTTGACTCCGAGGGTATATCCCTCTTACCTCCACCCCCGACCGAGGCCGAAACCTTCACGGCTGTTTGCTGCGGAGTAATCGCCTCCCGCGCCTTCCGAGCCCTTTTCTTCGCCGCTCCGCTCCTGTTCCTCCTGTTGGCCCGGCCGGTGGGCCCCCCTTGTGTGGTGCCCGCGCAGACCTGGTCTGCAGGAGTAGCGTTCTTGATATCGGGAAGGGTGCCAGCCCGAGAGTCCAAACCCTCCCTGGCTGGGCGGCCCTCTCCCTCTACCGTTATGCAGACCTCGGGTATGCCCATGTTCAGAGCGCCACCTTCGGCTGAGTTTAAGTTTGTTGTTTCTTTTTGCGGTTCCATATGGTTCCCACGAGTAGTCAGGAAAGTGGTCCGCCCCCGCAGAGGCTGTTGCAGGGGTAAGGCTAGATACGATGGGGTGTCGCACGATGCCCCAAAGGCATCGTGAGAGACACCATATCCCCTGGTGCCATTCAGGCCTCGGCACGATAGCTTCCACCTTGTCTTGGGGGGTTTGGTCCGCGACGGGGTTTTTGTTACCTTGACCCGATCTTACCCGGGCCGGCTCCTTATGGCACCCATTGGCCTGGGTCTGTCCGGGAAGCGGCCGGACTCCGCGGTCGTGGGCATTTGTGTGCCCCCCCCCCCCAGGTCGTCCTCCTATCCGCCACCTGGAGACGCGCCCGGTTGGTAACCAGCCGTCCCCGGTCCTCCTGCGAGGGCCGAAGCCGAGAAACAAAGATATGAATATTTTTACGTTTAGTCAATTTAACATTATTCTAAACAACATGTTTGCAAAATTCAAGTCTTACAGCTTTCTACGCGTTTTTCTAGCCAATTGGATGCAAACTCTCCCGAGCGTTAATTTTGTTGCAGTGGCCGAGTCATTTTAATCGGCCGCGCGCGAATCTACACCCGCCGTCGTCGACGCGGTCGGGCGGCGTGGTGGGGGTCACGCTCCTGGCCCCGTGCCTCGTCTCGAGTGCTTATTTAACAATTTGTATAACTTCCTTAAAAATTGACGTAGAACAATTTTTTTAAACCAATGTATTTTTTCCCCCTCAACTCGAATATGCTATTGAAAATGAAAAATCTTCAGTATTGTTATATGTCTCGATTAAAAGTGGCGGATAATAATTTTTGCATCGTAATTTTCATTGCAATATTTCACACATCATAATATTCAACATTCTGCCCAGTGTACTAGAGAGCAGTCTGAAATGTTCAGTAATCATCGAAACCTGTACCCAGGTAGATTTTCGCTAACGGTATTTGGCTCTTTTATGACCCTCCGTCGTCGCTCGAGCGTCTCGACACTTTTATGAGCATATGAGACGGAATGTCTGGCTGATAACCATTGGCTGGTTTATTGAAAGAACCAGCAGAGAGGGGGTAAAATTTTGTCGATCTGGACGCGACAGATGTTTTAACTCCTAATAAAATACAGCATAGGATTCGACAACGTGATTTTCTGTGGGAACGTCAGTCTCGTTTGAGAAACCGTTGAGTTTAGACAGTTTTGTGTATACTTACATTTACGTGATTTAACAAATTCGTAAAGAGTCTTTACGCGTTATAATTTTTACAAAAGTAAGTGCATTGATTAGAAAAATACATAAACAGACACGTCAATATTTCATTCGAGGGTAATCATATTATATGTTATATACAGAAAATTAATTTCAAATCGGGCGTGTCCGTGGGCACAACGGCCTCCTTTGGTAAATGAACTTGATATTCGTTCGCAGCTTTGCATATCCAATTGCCTGGTGAGTTATTTTGATATTTCATGTGTGCAAGTTAGTTATTCTGGATAAAAGTTATTTTCCGCTGTTGTCCCCCCTCACAAAGTTTCTCAAGGCGCATAATATGAATTATTACAGATTGTAACGCCAACCATCTCGGAAATATCGCAATATCTTTCTTCTTTTCCGAATATTTCAACGGAATACTCCGAAAAATGGCTGAAGATACTTGTTTTATTTGCGAAGAATCTTTTGGAGAATTGGAAACCACAGCAGCGAAGCGGAAAGCCATCGAAACATTGATCTCCGCAAGTAGTGAAAGAAAAGATCGAAAATATTTAAAATACAATTTGAAGAGCCGAGAAAGCATAACAATTTACCGGAAGTGTTACAAATCGTACACTAAGCCAAGTGCAATTAGAACGCACTTGCAGAAATGTGAGAAATCAGTACCCAGTACGTCTACGAGTACGAGGTCTAATTCGACGTTCGATTTCGAAAATTGGTGTCTTTTTTGTGGCGGTGATTCTTCAGAATCGTTTATAAAAAAAGAGACCCGGAAACTGCATTCTTCGAAGCGACCTGTCAGCATCGTTACCACGCAGGATATGAGGGCGAATATTGTAAACGCAGCTGCGACGCGATCCGATAGTTGGGGCGATGAAGTTTTTAACCGCGTGGCTCTCGTTGAAGATTTGGTTGTAGTAAACGCTCGTTACAATATCGCATGCCATCCGCGATTTTTTAATCAGAGTTCGAAACCGGAAGTTGAAGATAGCGCGCCGCATATTTTTGACATTATCCAACAATTTATTAAAGACCATCCAGACGAACAACAATTTTCACTGAACAAAATTATCGACAGTACAGGATGTCATCGCGTCAATAATCAATGGGTTAAAAAAAATTATACGAAAGACTTGGTGAAGATATTATTATAACCTCGAAGCACGGTTCGGAGCCAGTTATTTTTTTCGCGATACGAGCCACAAGATCTTATTGAAACATTATCAGGATTCTGAAAATGCCGAAGAAAATCGTGTCAATATTGTTAAGGCGGCCGCTAAGATTATTAAAGAGGACATCGATTTCATAGAATGCGAGACAGATTCGTATCCTTCTCCCCAATCATTTTTCGATAACGTTGCATCAGTTATTCCAAATTCACTGAGAATTTTCCTTGACAACGTAATTACACTTGACAAACGGGGGTCAGAGAAAAGCTAATTTTCATCGAAGTTTGTTGCTATAGCACATGCTATCATTAGTTGCGTTCGTCCTCGCAGTTTTATATCTTGAAAATTGGTTTAGGTGCGGTGCTGAATAAAAAATTCGGCTCCAAATTTTTATTGAACATTTTGTCATCACGCGGATTTAGTTGTTCGTACGACGAAGCTCTGCTTTTCGAAGCATCGGTATTGTCTCAACCAGATATTTCTGTCATCGACCCCAATTTATTTTCACAATTTGTTTTTGATAATGCTGATCACAACATAAATACAATAGATGGTTTGCACACGTTTCATGCAATGGGTGGTATTGAGTGCGTTACTCTAAAATCGGCGGTTTCATGTGACTGGAGAATCCCGAAATTAAAATCAATTCCATTGCAAAATGTTATTGCATTGTTCGGCGCAATTACTTTGACACCTTTCCATGGATACAAAAAAACAGGATTGGGAAATGTCCCCGTTGAAAATTTGAATGAGAAGAATCCAAACGTGCGTTATGAATTTGAAATATCATTAACTGATTTTATGTGGATTTATAATCATAAGATGGGTTTTACCAGAAAAGAAGGCTGGAATGGGTTCATGGAGAAATTGACAAGCAACGAGCAATTCGCACAATCGCGTATAATGTGCCTACCCTTTTTAAATCATCCGCCCAACAACTACGATACAATTTATACCATTCTCAATCTTGCACTGGAAAGAATTTCGAATAAGAACCAAAAAATCGCGTTCGTAACTTTTGATCAACCTTTATACTGGAAAGCTAAAGAAATCGTACACTCCACAGAAAACCCTGATTTTAAAAATGTTGTAATTAGATTAGGAGGGTTTCATCTCGTAATGTCTTTCCTGGGCGCTATTGGGAATATAATGGACGGGAGTGGACTTAAAGAACTTATCTCTGAAATTTATGCACCAGCTTCTGTAGACAAAATGTTAGGCGGTCATGCATACAGCAGAGCAGTGAGAGCTCACATTTTAGTGCACTGCACATTCATTCAAAAAATTCTATCTTTAACTAACTTTACTGAGGAAGACAATTTAAAGCTTCAAACAGTATTGCAAAATCCCGAAAAAGCCCTAGAAAGTATTCATGAAGATCCAGAATTGGAGAATATTAAATCGAAATTCATTACAACTGTCAGTCGACTTTCTACACAGAGTGAAACGGCAAAATTATGGGTTCAATACGTGCGCATGGTCTCATTATTAAAAATGTTCATTCAAGCTGAAACAAGTGGCAACTGGCAACTACACCTCGAAACTATTCAAAAAATGCTGCCTTTTTTCATTCGAGCGGTCACTTCTTGTCCGCGAAATCTGCTCTGCGAAATGGGCAATGATATTTTTGTTATCGACGGTGGATCCTTTTTACATAAAGTTGTATGGCGCCAAAACGACAAGTTCGAAGATATTTTAAAATCGTATGTTGATTACTTAAAGAACAATTATTCGAGCAATTGTATCGTAGTTTCTGATGGATACCCTGAGAACGGTCAGGAGAAACACACAAAAAGTGCCGAGCGGTATCGCAGAAAGCAAATGATGTGTGCTCCTGAAGTTGTTTGTGACGATAATCTTATATCAAAATTGTCCCAAGACACATTTTTATCGAACGATAAAAATAAGAATAATCTCATGGCCATTCTCTCACCAAAGTTGCACAAAGCAGGTTTTCTTGTCAAGCAAGCTGCAGAAGATGCAGATTGTTTGATAATCAACACAGCAATATCCGTTTGCGACAATTATAATTCGGTGTACGTTGTAGGCGAAGACGTAGACTTGCTGGTAATATTAACACAGATCGCACAAGCCAAGAAAAACATTTATCTTTTAAAACCGAGTCGCCAAAGCGTCGAGGAAGAAGTTTATTCCATTGTCAGCTTCAAATTTCCCGAAATTAGAAACCTCATATGCTTCATTCACGCATTCTCAGGCTGCGATACAACATCTTCCCTCTACAGACAGGGGAAAGCTAAATTAATCAAACTTCCAAGGAATGACCCGAATATTTTGAAAGTAGAAGCCAATCTGTTTAATTGTACGAGCACGTCAAATACTTCGATAAATGCAGCCGGACGAAAGATAATGAAGGCATTATACGGTGCAAAACAAGATAGTACGGTTTCATACAACGATTTTCGCTATTTATGTTTTGCTAAGTCGAGCCTCGGAACGACGTTTAATTTAAGCTGCCTCCCGCCCTCCGCTGAGGCGTGCGATGAGCATTCGTTTCGCATATTTTTGCAAGTATGTGAATGGCAAGGAGATTATTCGAAAAATGCTTTGGAATGGGGGTGGGAAAAAAGTAGAGACATGTTAGAACCAATTATGTTACATGGCGAAAAGCTCCCGTTCCGAACAGTTTATTAGATATGATATCGTGCGGTTGCGGTGTGAGTAAATGCACATCAAATTGCAGGTGTCGGAAACTTGGTTTGAAATGCACAATCCTGTTAGTCAATGTAACGGCGTCAGTTGTGCAAATGCTAAGGATATTGAACGAGTTTTAAGTGACGATGAAATCGATGAAGATTTTATGCAACTAACCGATGATATGTACGCGGCAGAAAACGATGTCACATTCTCGATAACCGAAGATCCTGAGCATGCGATGTATAATTCCGATTATGAACCGGAAGGAAAAAGGGCGAGATTGATTTAATTATAAAATATAATACAGTTTGGTAATAAAATTTTAGTTAACAGTTTTGTAAATAATACACTGTAATAAATGAGACTTCGCAAAAAAATACTTTCGTCATATGTTTGGCCCCATTACATGTACTATTTTATTTGGCACGATAATATAACAATGTAAAATGTTGAATATTATGATGTGTGAAATATTGCAATGAAAATTACGATGCAAAAATTATTATCCGCCACTTTCAATCGAGACGTGTAACAATACTGAAGATTTTTCATTTTCAATAGCATATTCGAGATGAGGGGGAAAAATACATTGGTTAAAAAAAAATTGTTTTACGTCAATTTTTAAGGTTAAGAAGTTATACAAATTGTTAAGTAAGCGCTCGAGACGAGGCACGGGGCCAGGAGCGTGACCCCCACCACGCCGCCCGACCGCGTCGACGACGGCGGGTGCAGATTCGCTCGCGGCCGATTAAAATAACTCGAGCACTGCAACAAAATTAACGCTCGGGAGAGTTTGCATCCAATTGGATATTGTGTAGAAAAGCGCGTAGAAAGCTGTAAGACTTGAATTTTGCAAAAATGTTGTTTAGAATAATGTTAAATTGACTAAACGCAAAAATATCCATATCTTTGTTTTTAATTGAGATATTGATACTTTTTTTTTAAATTGCGCGTCTCGTAAATATGCATCCGATCCCTGAAAAATTATCTACTTACGTCAACGGATTAAGGAGTTATTTCTATTTGTTTATAAGTAAAAATTTTAAATCGTCCGAAAACGAACATTTTTATTAACGTTTTTTTTCTAGTCGATCGATTCCTCAAAATACTTGGTGAATTGAATCACCTGAATTTTTTTCGCCGCCGTGCGCCTTCAGGGAAAGACGGGAAAGGCAAACCCTTTTTTTCGTAGGTCGAGAATTGTTGCTAAAGTTTGCGACGCACGTCGATAAACTTTACGTGACTCTCTTGAGAGTGGCGTTATCCACATGATAAACTGCTTTAAAAATCGAGATGTTTATTATAATATGGTGAATTGTTGCAAACGTGAAACCGAAATAATTGCAATTTACTGTTAAACTAACAATCTTACGTAATTTTTCCATAGAACTGATTTTGTAGAGGGCATGGTAACGCAACACTTTTATTGAAATTAAAAAAAAAACCGGTTCCAACCAAAAAAAACTCGAAACACCGATTTTTTTTCGTTTAAATAATTTTCCTGGCTGCAAAACACGGATTCTGTCGGGAACAAATTGAGGGCATATTCGTGGGGGTCCATACTACCTAGGAAAAAATTGGCTAAGCGCTGGGCTCTTAGAATAAATCGAATGTCTATTCCGACTGGACTATATATATAAATGGATATAATAACTATAAACTGAAACTTACTTGTATATACAACAAAAAGTAATTATCCGTAATTTTTTAAATATATGTTTAAAACAAATAAACAAAACATAAACTTTTAAATATAAATTGAAAATGTACGTATGCGTATAAAGATGCCTGAAAATTATATATTCTATGAGCAATGGGTGTTAAATAAAGGTGATCGACAAATTTAACTATAATTGTTTTAATGACAAAATGCTGATCACTTATTTTTTCAAGTCTTTAAACACCTGATGCGAAGGTTGAAAGAGCAGTTAGTAATAGGCTTGAGACAATATAGGGATCGAGGGGGGCAAAGAGGGCGCCTAACATTTCGATCGCGGACGGTCGTCCCGGACCATTGGGATTGTGAGGAGGGTCCGGAGAGTCCGATTTTTCGAGCTTGGAATTGAACGCAGGATGTGGAGGGTCCACGATGAGACCAGATTCGAGCTGGAGGGTGCATTGGCATTGAGGGCAGGGTGGCGGCTCGAACGCTACAAAGGAAATGGAGTCTAGGAGGTTAAAAGAAGCAGTAAAAATTTCGACTCGGGAACCTACTCCGATCTACATTTTCGTAATTAGGCACGCCAATCTCTCGGGTTTCCTGCAGGAACATGGATGGCGACAACGGAACTAAATCCATCGGATCGTCGGATACGTAGGTCATCGGTCTAGAATTTACGACGGACTCACAATCGCAAAGCATCGTTATCATCTCTCCGTAAGTCAAGCACCCCTTCCCCAATACTCGACGAAGCATACGTTTGACGAGACCGACAAGATGCTCCCACCATCCGCCCCACCATGAAGCGGACGGCGGATTGAAGATCCATTTTATCTTCCGAGCTCCTGAGTAATCGGAGACCCTTTTCCAATCGATCCTTTTGAACAGGTTTTCCGTTCCGGCGAAATTCGTCTCATTGTCGATATACATTATGTGCAGCCCTCCTCGTCTCGCAACAAATCGCTGAAACAATTTAAAAAACGCATTGGTTGAGAGAGACTTCGCCAGTTCCACATGTACAGCTCGATATATTGCGCATGTAAATAGACATATTCACGCCTTTTGTTTTCCCACTAATAATACCGGACCGGCAAAATCTACGCCCGATATTTCGAAGATCCCCGCTTCTCTCATACGGTTAAGCGGCAACGACGACGGTTTTATCTCGAAACTTTTGACTTCTTGCCTCTTGCAAGTTATACATTTTTTAACAATCGAACGGATCTTTTTCCGTCCTCCGACGATCCAATAATCCTCTCGAAAGTTAACCAGGATAGTCTGTACTCCGGCATGGCACAATTCCACGTGTCTCTCGAAGACTAATCGCTGTGTTATCGAATGGCGGCTCGGCAAAACGGCAGGAAAACGAAAATCATACGTATCTAGGCGTCTCGCAATTTTCGTTTGCAATCGAATGAGACCGTCCTCGGCCTTAAACGTACTTGACCCAATTTTGTCATCGAACTCAATCACAAAATGATTCCTTTTAAAGGAATTTAAAAATTTGTATTTTCGCTTCTTTGACCTCTGCAACCGACAAATTTCCGATCTTTCGTTCTTCCTTAGAATGCCGACAATTATTCATAAATCACCGTAAGTACGCGGTCAGCCGTATAATTGCTCGATAGCCAGACCAATGTTGGTAAAGCCAACTGCACGAAGAAACTTCTTGAGAATCGTCCAACATCGTCATCGCCGCTGTTTTCTTTAGCTCAGCACGTACATATTTCTGTCTCGTCGGTTGTAAAAGACTGACAAGGAAAATCTCGCTCGGGACTTAACAACCATTCTGGGCCCTCCCACCATTTTGATGCAAACAGCGACGGCACGGAGCATCTTCTCGAAGGCAAATCCGCCGGGTTGATTTCGCCGGGGACGTATCTCCACTCTTTCGGCTCTGTTAATCTTTTAATTTCCTGTATGCGATTCCAAACAAACACGCTCCATTTGGACTCTCGCTGTATCCAAGACAAAATCGTAGTCGAGTCGCTCCATAAACACTTCGCGATTCCCTGCAAATCCAAAAAATTTCCGGTCGATGTTATTAAATGCGCGCCAACCGCTGCAGCTACCAGTTCTAGTCGGGGCATCGTCGCTTTCCTTGTAGTTCAGTCACCTTAGGCCATATTTTACGAAGTTATATTCCCTCTCCCCAATTTTTTTATAGGTTGTTTAGACCTACAAGAATATATCCTGAAGTTTTCCAACTTTTCCGAGTTATATTTTGGCAATGAAAAATTATTAAAAATTAAAAAATCAATATTTTTGAGATCATTTTTTTGGAACGCGTCCTATCGAAAAAAGTTTCGAATAAAATTTGTTCATCATAACGTTCTCTGTAAAAAAAGGTCGTGAAAAAAAGTGCTAACATTATTAATTAAGCGGTAATGGGGCAAATGAAAGTGAAAATCTCAATTCCATTTTTGCAACCGCAATCGATTGTTTATCAACATGTCGGTTTGAAACTCGTACATGTTGTAAAGGAGCCAAACCCCAAGAGAATCATGCAAGATTGATCGATCTGCGGGATATAGTTTAGCAACAATCATCGATCATCGAAAAATCTTTCCCCTTCAATAGAATTTCCCGACGAAAGCCGAAAGGGTTGAAACAAATCGAGGAGCTTCGTATCATTATACACAAGAGATTTGGGAAAAATATATAAGATATCTGACAAATTCTTGGACCATCTAACGCGTCTTAAGAAAACGAACAATTGACAAGAAAAAAAATTGCAATATCTTGATTACAATGTTTTTACGTTTGCTCAATTTTCTATTGTTGTAATCAAGATTTTTGCAAAATTCGAGTTCCTTAGCAATCCATACGCTTCCGGCCATAGGATTCAATAAAATTATTCCCTTGACGAGGAATTATACCATCAAAGTTATCGATATATTGCGATCGACGGCTCGCCGCCGAGCGCGCGGTGCGGATGCCCCCTCTCACTCCGCAGCCTGGCGGGAGCGGCTTGGTTAACAAATGTAATAACTTACTTAAAAATGGTCGTAGAACAATTTTTTTTTCATTTTACGTGATTTTTTCTCACGAACGCGATGGTGTTCTTGAAAATTATGTTCACCCCATAGCCGATCCATGACCAAGTTTTTTACGAATTTTACTTTTAAACATGCTTTAAAATTATTCAACTGTGGATGGGAAAGGGTATCATAAATAAGTCTTCCCTCAGACACTGTTTTATTCGCAACAATAAGCTAGCAATGCATTTAAAATGTAGTTTGGAAGAAATTAATGATTATTTCCAATTTCCTTTTCTGAGCAAAAGCAATAATTTAAAAAAAAAATGTGTTTAAAATGCATCAATTAAGAGTGTAATTCCTGGAAAAACCCGCTGGACTGTCGCCACCCATACGCAGGTTAGAACCTGCTTGGCCGTGGAATAACCGCGCGAGGAATTAGGGAACCGTTGCAGGTAGATTTAGAGAAAGAGAGGAGAGCACTATATAGAAATAAAATTGTAATCCCGTTTCTCGTTGGCTAGTTCTCGTACGAAGGGGGGGGGGGGGCAATTCGTCGTTTCGGCTAGAGCAGATGTTCACTTTGGAAGTAATGGGGGGGATTCGAGAAGCGTCCCTTCGTATACGGCATCAGTCTCGTCTACAAATTCGTCGAATAAAGTGAATTTTGCGTACAGCGAGGCTCCAGGGTTTATTTCTCTTGATTTCAAAAAAGGGATCAGTGTGCTCCAATCTTTGATGAGGTAAGTTTATTAATTTGTAAATATATTCATGTATGACGTTGATTATGTTTCGATAATCGGCAAAAAAAAAACTTTTGATCCTAACGGATGAATTATGTTACAGCAGTCGTTCGAGCTGAGGACGCCTTTACGTCAGCCAACAACATTCCCGCGCACGTCTCATCGAGTTCTAAATAACCGATATTCTGGTAAATAGGAATTTTCTTTTTCAATACATTGATGAATGTGTCAATGACAGTTCTGCTCCAATTTGGAAACGTTTCTTGACTCATCGCAATATATACAATTTTTTTTATTGCAGATTTTTCTTTGTTTATTCGTGGAGAAGTCAAGATAGCTACCGACACATGTTTCATTTGCGAGGAATTATTGGGAGAGCAAAAGAATTCAACAGTGAAACGGAAAGGTATGAAAGCTTTGACTTCCGCGAGCAAAGAAAGAAAAGATAGGAAATACGAAAAGTATGTATTGAAGGGCAAAAAAAGTGTCGTTATTCACCCGAAATGTTACAAATCATATATAAACGCAAAATATATACGAGCTTGCTTGCGTAGAAGCGAAGAACCGACCGCGAGTTCATGTACCAGACGTTCTTAAAAATTCGAGTTCCAGTGCTTGTGTTTATTTTGTGGGAGTGATCCGACAGAGTCTTTCATTAAGCAAGCCACGCAAAAACGATTTTCGTCACCACGACCAGGGAGAAATCTTACGACGTAAAAAACGCCGATTAAAATTCAAAATAAAGCAACTGAGCGTTCCGATACTTGGGGCGATGAAGTTTTAAGCTGCATAATTTAAATCGAAGATTTGGAAAGCTCAAAACCTCGTTACCATGTTGCGTGCCATCCGCGGTTTTTTGATAACGGGCGAAAACCAGATATTTCTGATAATAGTTTACCGCATATTATCGATGTGATCGAACAATTCATCGAAGATAATCCGCATGAAGAGCAATTTTCGCTCCGAAAAATTATCGATTATGTACAAGGCGGCAGTGTTAATAATCAATGGTTAAAAAAGAAATTGTACGAATGACTCGGCGAAGACATTGTTATAACATCGAACCCGGGTTCGGAGCCAATCATTCAACTCCGCGATACTAGTCATAAAATATTATTAAATCATTTTCAAGATACTCAAGATAGTACCGAAGGTCATCTGAAAATAATAAAAACAGCTGCGAAGATAATCAAAGACGACATTCGTTCGATGGAATGCGACACCACGAGTTATCCGCCTCCAGAATCGTTTTTCGAAAATGTTGCCACGATAATTCCAACATCGCTGAAGGTTTTTCTGGACGATGTCATTACTGCCGATAAAAATGTATAATACAGTTTTCTATCGTGTCTCAAAATTGGCTTGGGCGCAGTATTAAATAGAAAATTTGGTTCAAAAGCTTTGTTAAACATTTTATCGTCGCTTGGATTTTCTTGTTCGTGTAAAGAAGCGCTGTTGTTCGAGGCCTCAGTAATATCGCAACCAAATAACTCCACTATCAACGCCGAATCATTTCCACAATTCGCTTTCGATAACGCCGATCATAACATAAATATAATTGATGGTCTCAATACGCTTCACGCGATGGGTGGCATAGAGTGCGTTGCTCCAAAATCTGCAGTTTCATGTGGCGAGAGAGCCAAAAAGGCAGGTTTGGGAAACGTTCTCGTCGAAAATTTGAATGAAAAAGACCCGAATGTTCAATACGATTTCGATATATCATCGACTGATTTAATATGGATTTTCAATCACAAAATGGGCTGTGTGGAAAAAGAGGGTTGGAACGGATTTATGGAGAAAGTTACGAGTAACGAGGAATACGCGCAATCACGTGTTGTTTATGTACCTTTTTTAAATCATCCGTCAAGCGATTATCACACGATTTGTACTGTTCTTAGTCTTGCAGTAGAAAGAATTTCAAATAAAAAACAGAAAACTGCGTTTGACCAGCCACTATATTGGAAAGCTAAAGATATCTTACATTCAACTGATAATCCGAAGTTCAAAAATCTTGTAATCATATTAGGAGGTTTTCATCTCGCCATGTCTTTCCTCGGATCCATTGGCATGATAATGGATGAAAGTGGGCTTAAAGAACTCATTTCTCAGATTTACGCACCGGCATCTGTTGATAAAATGTTAGGAGGTCACGCTTACAGTAGAGCGGTTAGAGCCCATACTTTAGTACACTGTACATTTGTTCAAAAAATTCTTTCTCTGACAAATATCACTGACGACGATACTTCCGAAATTCGAACACTTGCAAAATCCCGAAACTATTCGTGAATATACAGCGGGAAATGTGGCGTTGAATAATTAAAAATAAAAATTTATTGAAACTGTCAAAAGACTTTCCGAACAGAACGAAACTACAAAACTATGGATCCAGTATCTACACATGGTTTCATTATTAAAATTTTTTATCCAAGCTAAAAAAAGTGGCAACTGGCAACTACACCTTCAAACAGTACAAAAAATGTTGTCCTTTTTCCATTCCAGTGGTAATTTTTTGTATGCAAAGTCGGCTCACTTATATTTGCAAGATATGTACAATTTAAAAGAAAGAATGGATAAAGACGAATTTGCAGAATTTTCAAATGGGGGATTCACGATCAGGCGGACTGATAAATTTTGGAGTGGCATCTGGTCTGATATGACTATAGAGCAAGCACTGATGCGAATCATGAAAGATATCGGAGGCCCGACACGGGGTAGAGGAATGTCTGACAGTGTTCTTGCTAAATGGGTTCTAACAACACTAGCGTTAGTTGAATTAACTGACTCCCTCGCAGATTTTTCCAATGTTTATTTAACTACAACTGAACAACATGTTGATTTACGAGTAGCGCGAATTGCGAGAGACATTGCCGATATGGAAAAAATAAATCGTGGTTCAAAAATCATAACCCATTTCCCGACGCAGGCGGCATTATCTCGTTAAGTACTGGTTTAAAGGGGGCGAGAAGCGATAAAATAAGTTGTCACGAAGCCTTAGAAGTGGGACTACGTTGCTTGAACGAAATGTGGAAAGGAAATGATAATGGCACTCTGAAAACATTCAATGACGTAAAATACAAAAGAAAAAAGAAAATAACCCCACTTAAGGCATTGACTTCAACAGTTCAATCATCAGATAAAACTATTACAATTGATCCATCGTTGTTATTCCAACGAATTAGCATATGAAAAAAAATTGATGAAAAATTGGAAAAATATTTCAATTGCCAATACTGACACCGTATTTATTATCTCTCTTTGACGAGAAAGGAATGAGAAAAACTCGGAAAGCGAAGCTCTTCGTTTTTTTCAAGCTCGTTGAGTGGCCAATAAAAGGTAGTGATATTTATGTTGTCGACGGCGGATTTTTATTGCATAAGGTTGTACGGCGTCAAAATTAAACAATTAAACGAACTTACTTGTAAGTGAAGTTCGATTGTAATTGTAGAAACGCCTCTTCCGAAATGATCAACATGTAGTACCTCCATTCCACACCGACTTCGCCACAAGCTTTATAGCAGTTGAAAAAAAAAAACAAATTTCGTCGCCCCTGTCCCCCATGCATTCCCCTTCACTTGTCATTATTTTAAAGCTTTGATTTATTGATCAGGGGTTTGCGTGTCACGTAAATTGGGATTTTTGGGTGGGAGTGATCATTTTAGAAGAGGCGCTTCTACAATTACAATCGAACTTCACTTACAAGTAAGTTCGTTTAATTGTTTAATTGTATTCCGCGTCTCTTCCTCCATGATCAACATGTAGTTGTTGACAGGCTGCAACAGCGGTAATATTCCAGCTTTGTAAAGTTCGAACATTTTTATTAGAATACCATATCTTTGGTTGATAATTAAACTTATACATATTGATACTAATCCTGCGTTCTATTTGCACTTTAAAACAGGCGTGCAAATGCGCTTTTGTGCGTACTAACATTCAAGTTATAAAACTTTGCGAATGTGAGTGACCCCGTCGTCCATCTGGCTGTTTTCCTTATTGTTTCTATGTCGACCCCATCTCTTTTTGCCACCGAAGTTGAGGCATGGCGTATACTGTACGCCGTAAATATCTCTGTATCTACTCCGCTTTCCTTTAAAATCGTTTTGACCCAGCGACTTAAAGTTTGGCTAGAGACCGCGCCAAAGGATTTCTTAAATGATAGAAATAACGATCCCCCCCCCCCCCCCCCCCCCCGCATTTTCTCTGTTTTCTTTTAATACGTCTCTAGCGCTGAGGCTGCGCACAATTTCCTATTATCCCTGTACATCGGTAGGATTAGTATTGGCTGTTTCCGGTTGGGCCCCGACGTTTTGATGGGGTCTGGTATTCTTATTTCTACCGTCTCCTCGTCTCTGTATATGTTCTCTATGTTAATGAGTGCGAATGTCTGAATTCGATGTCCTGCTATCATAGCTAGTAGCGTGATTAATTTCCTGCTTAGGTCGTTCAACGTGAGTTCCTTATTATCCGCCATATTCGACAAAAAATTCAGAACTATTCCCGGGTTCCAAGTAGAGTCATATTTCGGCGCTGACGGTTTCAATTTGAACACCCCTTTGAAAAATCTTCTTATTTGGCCGTCTTGTCCAACCTTTTCTCCCACGACTAACGCGATTGCACATCGTAATGTATTTAGCGATCCGTAAGAGGCGCCTTCCGTAAATTGTTCCGTAAGACACTTCAGAATCTCCGAGATTGAAGCCGAGAAGGGTGATATCAAATTTTTATTGCAGTAGTCCCACCACCGTCTTAGCGCTGACTCATATTGTTTCATTGACGAGTCGCATAATGAAGCTACCATGATGTTTGTCGTTGTAGCTGATGCGCCTTTCCTTTCAAACGCCCGGCTGACGCAATACGCTTTAATTTCTCGCAATACGATTTAAATGTTTGAATTGAATACTCCCCATTTTATTTATGTACGAGATGGCCGTAGTATTGTCTATCCGTAATAATATCTGACAATTTGACATATTTCCCGCGAAGCATTTCAGTCCGAAGAATGCTGCGAGTAATTCCAGGTGATTAATATGCAACTGTTGCTCATTTTCGGTCCAATGTCCCCGAGCTCGCTCGCCCCCACAAAAAAACTCCCCAGCCTGTTAAGGACGCGTCCGAAAATATTTCCATGACGAACGTAGAATCTTTTATGGGGTTCCGTGCGTTGCGAATTGCATTCTTCCACCAAGCAAAATCCCCTGATAAATCTTTAGGAAGTTTCATGTAATCTTCGTAATTTCCCCCATTTTCTCTTAGAGCCAACAATTTTTCCCTTTCGAAAGCTTTCGTGTAGCCCCAGGCGTAATCGTTCGCAAAGCAACTGGCTGTTAATTTTCCTAAGAATTCCGCAAAGTCTCTGATTTTACATCTGCTTTTTACACTCATTCGCTTGATTTGCTCTTCGAGAATTTCTTTTTTCGATTCCGGGAGCTCTACGGTCCATTTCGCTGAATCAAATACAAACCCGAGATATTGTACCCTTTGCGATGGAGTAAGCATACTTTTTCCCTCGTTAACAATGAATCCTGTTTCCTCGAGTACTTTTAAGGTTTCTGAAAAGTTTCGTGAGCACTCTTCATAAGAGTATCCCATGAGTAAGAAATCGTCTATGTATAATACTGACAAAAATCCTTGTTGTCTCAGGTAAGTAATAATCGGTTTCATTATCTTCGTAAAGACATACGGCGCCGTACAGAGGCCGAAAGGAAGGCACGTAATACGCGTCCGTGAGATCTACGGTCGCCATGAAAATATCCGGGCTCAGTATGTTAATTGAATCACCGTTTTCCGGTCCTCTATTTTGAAATGTTCGCATTGGATAAAATCATTGAGTCCCTTTAAATTTACGATTAATCTCGAAGATCCGTTTGGCTTCGGCCGAAGAAAAATATTGGACACAAACTGATTTTTTACCGGCGAGCACTGAGCTATTGCTCCTTTTGCAATCAATTCCCGAATATGTAGAGATATCTGAGATCTCTCTTCTATCGCCCACGCCGACTCTCGTGGGATTTTTCTCTGAGAAGGCCTACTTTTGAATGGAATTTTATAACCCTCAACCTATGAGAGAATTTTCACATCAGAGGTAAACCTCAGCCATCCATGTTCGAACGAGAGTAGTCGCCCAGCTCTAATACCTACAGGATTTAGCGACGATGCCTCGGGTAGTTGCGATCTTTCTACTGGTATGACTTCCGGTACGGTTGGTTCGACTGCATCCTCTGTAATGAATGCGCCTTCGACAATTCTTGCCCTTTTTCCGGTCGCGACATATATTTTTGCCCGCTCGTCGTCGCTGTCTGTGGTTTTGGATTGTATGAACCAAGCGGGGCTCTGAAGTTTTTTGGATTTCTTGCAGGTTGGTTTTTTGGCGGCGGCTTGAGATCTTTGAGCGATCGTTCCACCGCTTTCACGCTCTTGAGAGCGCTTTCCCGATGGCGGTAAGGCAGCCCGCGATTCGCTCTTGCTTTAACCCTATTCGAGCGTCCCTCGTTAGGGCTGCTTCAGTAGCTGCCGCTTTCAGCTCTGGATTTAATTTCGGAGCGTCGATCAGAGTGCAATTCTCGGGAGTGGGATATTTCTTGAGAATTTCTGAGCGATCGTTCGCAGTGAGGCCCTTTTTTAAAACTTCGAGCCAGCGTTCGGGAATGTCTTTATGTATCGCTGTGCCAACGATTTTTTCTGGCGCGATACGCTTTCCCATCGCCCTCAATACATCCTCGGATAAGGCTCCTGTCTCGTTGTTTTCCTCCATTGTACTCTAATCGCCTGTTTTAATGGAGATTCGATTCTCCGGCAACAAAATAACATCATTTGTCACCACCGGAACACCAGTGTTTGTCGCGTCTCGTGATGTCGAAAGAGCGCTCGTCGATTCTCCTGTATCCTCGAGCCCTTGTGGATGCTCGGGATTCCCTACAACCAGGACGTCGTTGCATGATTCACTGAGACTATACATAGTCCAGTGGCAGGCTACCGCCTGATAATTATTGCGAGCGTATTGCCGTGCAACGGCTATGTATAGTATTTGGCATATATTTCCGCCTATAGCTACAGCTATTTTCCCATACGATTTTTGGCTGAACTACAGCTCTTCTGACAGCTCTACAGAGACTGAAAGAATGCCCGTATGATCCGTCATCGCTCGTATCGTGTTGTATCCTTGCAATAACCTAAAACAAAAAACAGACCTCGGAATACTTACTATAGCGTCTGAGCTAGGTTCTCGCGAGCGTGACGTTTGGCGGCTATGTTCGTGTCCTCCTCGTTTGTCTATGTGTCCACCGTTATCGTGCAACGAATCGCGACTTGATGATGACGAGCTGTATTTTCGGTGGCGCCTTTTCTTTTTTGCCTTTTTTGCGCTGAATTTTCTTTCCAGACGTCTAAACCGCTCTTCCAGATGTTTTTCCCGATTTTCTGTATCCGAACTTCTATGTATTTTTCCCATTTTTGGATGTTTTCCGAAACACGTTGTGGCTTATCGGCACAAAGATGAAGAATGACAAGTGAAGGGGAATGCATGTGGGACAGGGGCGACGAAATTTGTTTTTTTTCAACTGCTATAAAGCTTGTGGCGAAGTCGGTGTGGAATGGAGGTACTACATGTTGATCATGGAGGAAGAGGCGCGGAATACAATGATAAATTCGTTGGCATTGTAGCAAGCTACGTTAAGTATCTCAGAAACCATTCTTCACCTGATTGCATAATCGTTTTCGATGGCTATCCCGATAATAGCGAAGAAAGATATACCAAAAGTGCTGAGAGGCATCGAAGGAGTTGTCTCAATTCTGCGCGTGAAGTCGTTTGTGACATGAATGTCGTGTCAAAATTACCGCAAGAAAAATTTGTATCTAATGAAAAAAATAAGCTAAATTTTATTCAAATGCTATCTCCGAAGTTGCGCGACGAGGGCTTTGGTGTGGAACAAGCAATCGAAGATGCTGATTACTTGATAATAAAGACAGCAATCTCCGTTAGCGATAGTTACGCATCGGTATATATTGTAGGCGAAGACACCGATTTACTCGTCGAAGAAAAATTGTTTTCCACAAGTAGCTTCCAATATCCCGGCATTCAATATCTTATCGGATTTATTCACGCTTTCACAGGCTGCGATACAACATCTTCGCTGTACAAGCAGGGAAAAGCGAAATTAATAAAATTAATAAACAATGACCATAACCTTCGGAAAGAAGCTGAGCTTTTCACTAATCTGACATCGTTGAAAAGCTCTATCCAAGCATCTGGGCAAAAAATCATAATGGCCATGTATGGTGCACATGATTGGGATACAATGATTTACGACAAATTCCGATACATCTGTTTCACAAAATCGAGCTTCAAAAACACTTTTAATTTAAGTTCTCTTCCTCCAACTGTTGAGGCTTGTAATGAACATTCGCTTCGCACTTTTTTACAAGTTTGTCAATGGCAAGGCGACTGTTCAAAGAACCCGATGCAGTGGGGGTGGAAAAAAAGTAGAGATATGCTAGAGCCGATAACGTGTAGGAAAGATCCTATTCCGTTCGATTTGTTAGAAATAATAAGGTGCGGTTGCGAGAAAAGTGGCTGCACATCCTCGTCGTGTACGTGTCGTAAATTAGGATTAAAATGTACGATTGTTTGTAAAAAATGTAATGGCAGCAGTTGTGCGAACGCTATTGAACCAGAAATCATTTTAAGCGATGATGAAGCCGAGGAATATTTCATTCAATTCCCCGAAGCAATTGACGACGAAACTGAGTTGGAGTGTCCTATAATGGCGGCTCCGAACGTTGTAGATAATGATAACAATTATGAGCCCGTGGAAAAAAGACCGAAAAGGGAATTTTTTTTGAGTAATTTTTCTGACATTTTTTTCTTCGTGTTCATTAATAAAACTGAACGTGTTAAATGTAAAATTCGTAAATATTGTAGCTTGGTCATGGATCGGCTATGGGGTGAACATAATTTTCAAGAACACCATCGCGTTCGTGAGAAAAAATCACGTAAAATGAAAAAAAATTGTTCTACGACCATTTTTAAGTAAGTTATTACATTTGTTAACCAAGCCGCTCCCGCCAGGCTGCGGAGTGAGAGGGGGCATCCGCACCGCGCGCTCGGCGGCGAGCCGTCGATCGCAATATATCGATAACTTTGATGGTATAATTCCTCGTCAAGGGAATAATTTTATTGAATCCTATGGCCGGAAGCGTATGGATTGCTAAGGAACTCGAATTTTGCAAAAATCTTGATTACAACAATAGAAAATTGAGCAAACGTAAAAACATTGTAATCAAGATATTGCAAATTTTTTTCTTGTCAATTGTTCGTTTTCTTAAGACGCGTTAGATGGTCCAAGAATTTGTCAGATATCTTATATATTTTTCCCAAATCTCTTGTGTATAATGATACGAAGCTCCTCGATTTGTTTCAACCCTTTCGGCTTTCGTCGGGAAATTCTATTGAAGGGGAAAGATTTTTCGATGATCGATGATTGTTGCTAAACTATATCCCGCAGATCGATCAATCTTGCATGATTCTCTTGGGGTTTGGCTCCTTTACAACATGTACGAGTTTCAAACCGACATGTTGATAAACAATCGATTGCGGTTGCAAAAATGGAATTGAGATTTTCACTTTCATTTGCCCCATGACCGCTTAATTAATAATGTTAGCACTTTTTTTCACGACCTTTTTTTACAGAGAACGTTATGATGAACAAATTTTATTCGAAACTTTTTTCGATAGGACGCGTTCCAAAAAAATTATCTAAAAAATATCGGTTTTTTAATTTTTAATAATTTTTCATTGTCAAAATATAACCTCGGAAAAGTTGGAAAACTTCAGGATATATTCTTGTAGGTCTAAACAACCTATAAAAAAATAGGGGAGCGGGTGGGCCTCTTGAATAGTACTTCGTAAAATATGGCCTAAGGTGACTGGACTACAGTCATGGACATCATGGATCGAAGTCGCGGATATCAATCGAGCTTTGACCCGGAAGTAGATAAAAACCAAATTTCAATAAAAAAAATCTGAAGAAATTCTCGTGAACTTAACAATAAGTAATACAATTTTTTACTATATTGAGGTTTTGTTGTAAACCTCATAGTTTTCGCCCTCCGGAGCAGTTTTCAAATTATCTTTTTTTTTCGCAAAAAACGAAATATCTTTGAAAAAAAATCGTAGAAAATTTTCTAAAAAATGAAATTGAAACTTAGCTTCCCCCTTTATGATTTTGGTCAAAGAAATGCATTAAACAATATTTAACACGAACGGAGTCCCCTCAAAAGATAATAACAAAAAAAAGACGACCAAAAATAGTTGTTTTTAAAACTGGGGGCTAATGAAAAAAAAAAAAAAAGAAAAAATCATAAAATTCTTTTAAAAAGCCAAAATGAAGGTAAATCGCTCCTCTTTAAAATTGCGTTGCTTAAATTGGCTTAGGCCAACTACCGGCAAAATGGCATAAAAAAACGCCTTCTGTCGCTCTTTACAACTTTTGTCCTGAAACTTTTCGCCGGCAGTGTATTTATAGGGTGAGGCATATAGGGGAAGGTGGTAGAAAATTATTCCCCTGCGGGAAAACAGCTGTAAAACGGGTGTATGCAGCTTTTTTTAAACTTAAAATGTTTGAGGGGTAGCTATTCGATCGAACTACAAATTTAGTAAGCGTTGAATCGCATAAGCCATTAGAAATAATTTTTATTAATATTTTCGTGAAGGTCTACTAAAGGATCATTTTGTATATCCCCATATCTACAATGATATCCCGGGTGTGGGTAAAATGAGCCGGTGATCAATTTACCCTACTACTCAAAATTTAAGCAAGAAATAAAACACGCGATTAAATTATTTGATAATTTTATTGTAGATTCAATCTAGCCAACAAATTTAAACGATTCTGTCTTAATAATCATACGGTAAATTTTTCGATGTCTCGTAAATCTTTACAACATTAATAGCAGGTTTATAATATTATTGATGTTTCTGAACAGGATCTTAACAACAAGACGCTCTTTTTAAGTAGCATCGTTGACTTAACTTCATACTTCGTATTAATTCTTCATATTAACCCGTAATGGTCACACTTCCTGTACGCCGCGTAATGATCACATGGGGTCCAATGGACCCTACGCCGAAAACTTGTCGCCATTTGAGTTCTACTTGACTTATAGTCGCAAATCTTGCACGAGCACTCTACTTCATATGTTGTTTAAGTAATCGAATCGTTTTTTCGTTCGTTTACAAATTTTGATATAGAGAAAAAGCAATCCGAAAAAAGGAATTCGAAAAAAACGAAAAATTTCATTCAAAAATTCATATACATTATGATTTTTGCGATATGGTAAACAAACCAACGCCATGTTACTCTTAAAATAGTATATTTTCAAGAAACTAATACAATTTTCATGAACCTTGAAAAAAGTATATTTATTCTAAAGTTTGAAGTTGCGCATTTTTATCAATCGCCTAAAATCGGAGTGAAAGGTTTATACATGGAAAATTCAATGAAAAACGGTTTATTTATGTAGAAAAATCATTTATTTTGTCAATTATATTATAAAAAGAATGTTTGAATTATTCAAGGCCACCACATTCAACGCACAGGAATAATCGGTGCTCGTCATACATCGGCCGTTGGCAGGAAGAGCATTGAATTTTTGTTTCCGGTCCTTCGTACGGTGGCAAAGCTCGCACCTTTTTTTTATTTGACAATTTGACGTTTTCTTGAACGTATTCTTTTCGGTTTTTACCCAAAACTCTTCCACGAGATACGTGGCGACCGTTCGAGGTCGTCGAAAGTTGTAAGGCATCTGTGTCCGCATACGCGTATTTGTATCGACAGTAAAACAATAATTCCACTTCGTACATCATTATTTACATTCCTAGACACAGTCCAATGCAAACAACCTTTAAATTTGCCACACAATGGTCACACGGGGTCTTCTGGACCCCACGAAAATGCACGTCCCCGCACTCTTTGATGCCTGCGAGACACCTGACGCGATCTCGAGCATCGCCACCGGTCGGAAAGTATTGTAGTAGGTTCAAACAACAACAGATGGCAGCACCAGTTCGATTCTCATTCGACGTTTCCACGATAAATCCCTACAAAGTTGCCTGGGGTCCATGGAACCCCAGTGTGACCATTACGGGTTAAAAAACCTAAAGATATTTATTAAAAGTTAATTGAACACTATTGGAAGTACGCAGGCAAGGAGTAAAATGAGCGGGGGATTATTTTGCCCACCCTATGAAAGGATCGTTTTGCCCCAAACGCCTTATTAACGAAACACATTAAAACATAAGCCTGTGTTTTTCGAATACTGTAACGAAAAGGACGGTTATTCTATTGCTAATTGGTATCAGAAACTGAGAGAAGCAGACCTATCATATAATATGTAGGCATACTAAAGCAACAGAACAGTAATTTATAATATTTCGCGATAAAAGCTTTCTCGTGTGAATAAGGACACGATACTGACAGGGATTGTATAGCTCAACCGTAAGAATACGAAATTCACTAAAAATATCCTAGATGGCGATATTAAGTCGGTATAACAGCGGGGGATCGTTTTATCCCGAGGGATCATTTTATACCACCTTCCCCTATTATAAATTGCGTATCGATCATATCCAAAATGTTTCTGACAAAAGTTTCAGCGGTCGAGAAGGTCGTCATACTGGATCAACCAAGTATTGTTTATTGCCGGAGGCGCTGAAGTTACGCCAAGGTCAACTCCGCTTGTTTAAACGAGCATTTCGAGTCACATAAAAATACTCGGGGGTCAAAGTCGTTTAAGGATGTACAGGAGATAACTCAAAACGGTGGTGGAATTCTGAAAATTTGACCAGCTACTGATATTAGCTAACTCTAAATCTATTGTGTAAATTTCAACTTGATTAACTAAATCATTTAAAAGTTATAATTATTTGAATATTACACGTATTCTTATGGAGATTCATAAAAAATAATTTTCTGACAAATGGAAAATATCGAAAAAAACGGTGAAGATAACTTGTAATTTTGTTCTTAGATGGTTTGAGTATCCAAGAATCTTTCGGCCAAATTTCATTAACTTTCACTACACGGCTGTCAAGAAATTATAAATCAGTAGATCCGTAGACAAACTCTTTTCTCAAAGTGTTCGCGATAAGTTCTGAAAATGTGCAGGAACGGAGGAGACCATCGGCTACATTTAACATTCAACCATTGTAAGTGCTGTATTCTCAAGTACTGTATTCGTCATATTTTGCCGTATTGAATATAATATTTAAATACATTTTTCTTAATCACTATTAAAAGTCATTAAAAATTGAAGAATATTTAAAAATTCCATCGTTTATCGTGAAACGTACAATTATTAACGTTTGAGTAGTTTTACGGTAGCACAGATATGTTGTGGCAACATAACCTAACATGGTAATATATCATAAACAAAAATAATTGTATGAACAAATAAATAATTAGAAATAAAAAAGAAATTTAAAGTGAAAAAAGTTGTGTCCTTTTATTTGCAAAACAATTGTACAACCTTCGCTACTGATGCTTTGTGCAATTTTTTCAATATTTGATTTTCATTCGCATACTGGTTAATCAATTTGTAAATTCCATCACCGCCGGACTCATTATGAACTTGATTCAAGAGTTCCATTCTTATACCTGCCATTGCGAATTTTTTCAAAACAGTTACTCCCACTGTGTCTCACAATCGTGCCAAAGTCAAATAATTGTCATTCGCTCTCTTCTCCATTTTCCAGTGATCCACTTGTTCTTCAAATTTTTCGCATTGTCTAACAGTATTTACTTCGTCATTTGTAGCTCATTTAGAATTGTGAACAAAATCGCATAATCCTTTAATGCATTACGGACGCCAACAGTATTGATATTCAATAAATTTGCTAAACCGGTTATCGTACATACACCTTTCCCTTTTTTACCAGTAATTCTTCTAATTACATGTAAAGTGTCTACAAATTCAGAGACTATTTCAGAAAACTCATTTGTCAGTGCATTATCTTCTACCGCCTTGAATAATCTTGGCCCATCGAAAGTTAAATTATGTGTTGCAATGCAACTTTTTTTCCCCAATGACGATAGTCAATCGTGCAACTTGCCCAAAACTATTCTCATAGGAAATGACTGAACTTTTACGCCATGATACATTAGATCACCGTGAACAGATAGTCAGGCCATTAGCTGCTTTAGTATTTGATGATATCTGTTGTGTCGGATTAATGTATGTACCTACATCGCACAAGTTGATTTTTCACTTTTCGCAGCAATTTGTAAGATATAGCAATTTCTTTCAAAATCAGAAGTCTCCAAATCTAATAATACAATCTCTCTCTTTCGATACTGCCTCCCAAATCAGACTTATAATCTTCGGAAGCAGGGACTGCAGGCTGAGTCAAGAGGGAACAGTTACTTTCGTACGTCACGCCCTCGACGTGTTTTTTCCTATGACGTAGATTGATTCGCAGTTTTCTCAATTCCATTCATTTTTTTTTATATGCAGCAGTATTTATTATAGCTCTTCTTCTTCGAACTATTTTTTCAACTCTCGACACATGTGCAGAGTGATGCTTTCCCGGTGACAAATTCAGCAGTTTTATAAAAATGTCTTGCGTCTATCGTTTACCAAGGTTTTTTCTGGCCTATACTACATGCGAACCGATAATCAGACGATGCACACATGCTATAACATCTTGACTTGGGTGCTTTACTTGCCATTGTGGTATTT
This sequence comes from Netelia fuscicornis, assembly GCA_946811545.1. NCBI lineage: Eukaryota > Metazoa > Arthropoda > Insecta > Hymenoptera > Ichneumonidae > Netelia > Netelia fuscicornis. The sequence continues at coordinate 37,764,095 of OX328014.1, read as the reverse complement.
AAACTTTCATTCCTATTACTGGAAGCTCCACTTGAAAATGTTCAAGCATTCGCAGCCAATCGGCCAAAGATTGTTTCCAATGCTTCAAACAAGCGCTTATCATGAAAACCTCCGGGAACTATCTTATGATCATAATAACATTTTCTTTATCTTTCGCAAAACCGCACCATGCACCACATCTGCTGTGGTCATTAAACGCATGACTTGTAATGTTACGGATTGTATCTGCCATTTGTTTGCTATTTCCTCGGTTTTGAACTACAGCGTACATAAAACATGGGTGGAGATAAGTGATTCTATCTCTTGACAATTCCCGGAAATTCTTTTCTATATTATATAGTTGTTTTTTAACTCCTCCTGATGTGCGATTCATATTCGATTGTTTTATTTTACAATGGGTACTTGCAGATCGACAGGCCGCGATTGTACTACTATCATCGTCTCCTATCAATATTCCAATTTGTACATTTTCATTTTTTAATATTTCGCTGTCGACAACAATTTTTTTTTGTAACATACGGTTCTATTGCTTTCGCAGATCCATACAAATTCAGGCGACAATTTTCATGATATCCAGAAGCACCTTCCTGATCACACTTTTTGCATTTGCGATTGCAGGTAGAGAGTCGTCTAATACTAGACCGCTCATGTGCCCAATAATTGCTCCAAATCCATTGAGACTATCGTAATCTTGTCCTGTACCTCGCGTACTCCACCCCATATCGTACGGCGCCATAATTCTTACGACATCTTGAAAAGTTCCTGCGTATTCAGCCAAATCCAACTCTGCTGGGCTTTTCGTAATTGAAGATGTAGTTGAAGATGGATCTAACGCTTCTTGAGAGATTAAAAAATCTGTTTGACATTCTTCTGGTCTATAAATGGGATTGAAAATTGAAATTACCGGTTAGAAATGAAGAAAAAAAACAACAATAAAATCATTCTCAATTCCCTTTATTAAAAAAAAATATATTTTTTAAGACGTTTTTTAAATAAACAGAAATTATAGGGAAATCTGATAAAGTAAAACAGTTAATATATAATAATAATATAAATATTGTACAAACAAGTAAATATGATACGTGTTATATAAGCAAATAAAATGAATGTAATATTGAAAGTAATTCTTAATTACATATTGTACATACATGTGTAAAAATGTAGAAAAATCGTACGAAAATACTGCTATAAATATTTTGTTATTATAATGTATACGACAAGTGTGAAAGTGGCTTTTATGATTTTCCTTAGCAATGGCATTTATGGATTTTTTTTAATGAATATACTGATTTATCATATTTTCCCAAATTCATAGCTCAGGAGCTCTCAGAATTACGTTTTAAAAACTGAAAGTTTTTTTGTGAAATAATTTATAGATTTTTACAAATCAAGATTCAATAAACCATTCCAAAGAAAACTTTCAATTCTTTTCATTATTCACATAGATAGGACAACACAAAAAAACACGAAGAGTTATTATAGTTACAAGATCTCCGCTAAAGCTTCTGCATTATCAATCGTTAGTTTTCGTTCTAACTCTACTGCGTCTCTGCAGCTATCTTTGGCAATTTGCTCTGCTGCAAGTCCACCTTGTTTTTCATGCCGTTTGAATGTTTTGAGATCAAAACACGGAATGTTCATGCAGGCAAATAATTTTGACAGATGCGTCCATCCCAATCCGCCGCGTAGAACACCTGCAAAATGCGTAATTCTATATAGTTATTTGTATTGTATTGTGATTCTTTATTTGGTTCCCTTTCGGGTTACAAAGACTCCCGTTTCTCTCTTTACACCCTTTTCTAGTTACATTGCTTATCCTACGCTCTTATTCCACGTTATCTACTACTTCTTATTCTACCTTATTCTATTTACATATGTCTTATACTACGTCTTATTTCTAACACCGCTTTTCCTTTCCTCCTCGCCTTTCTCTCGCACGCTCGCTCGCTACTCTACTCGCCATTCGCTCGTTCGCTTCCCTCTGCTCTCTCTCGCTCGCTCGCCTTTACATTTTCCTCGCCGCCTTTCTTTCTCTCTCTACCTCTCACCTCTCTTTTTGCTATTCTCTACTTACCTATCGCCCTTCTCTCCTCTCCTTCCCTCCTCCTCCCGGATTCCGTTTCCTCTCCATTCATTCCATTCTTTCTTTCACTCCCTTCTTTCCTCTTCCCCCTCCCCGTTTCCCTGTTCCTCCTTTTTCTTGTGTTCCCTTGCTCCGTCCATTTCCTTCATCCACTCCTCTCCTCCCCCCTCCTCACTCAATATTTCTCTTATCCTCTCTCCTATCCCCTTTCTCTCTTCTTTTTCCCCCTTGCACCTATCCAACACGTGTTCGCACGTCTCTTCTTCTCTCCTGCACATTCTGCACGTCCTTTCCTCCTCCTCCTCCTCCCAATATTTCCCTTCCCTCATTCCGTTGCCTAACCTGTACCTCGCTATTCTCCTATACCTTTCCTCTGCCCAGCCTGTCCTTATATATTTTTGTATCCCCCCTGTCCTTACCTCCCTGTACCACCTATTGTACGTTGAGTCCCTAATCCTCTCCTCTCTTTCCTCCTTCTGTTCCCTCCTGTCCTCCTTCTCTACTTTCTCATATCCTTCCACCTCCGTCCCATTTTCCTCTCTCCTTTTTCTTCCTTTCTCTTTCATCTCTTTTCTCGCCTTCTCCCATTTCGACAATCGCTCTTCCCTCTCCCTTTCCCTTTTTTCTATTTCCTCTAAGCATTCTCTTGCTATCTCACTTCCTTCTCCTCTTTTCAGCTTTTCTTCATACCTCTACGCCCTCCTTCCTGCCCTCGTTCTTAATTTCCACCTTTTTGCTTCTTCCCTGACCATATATCCTGGCGTCATCCAGTCCAACCCTAACGTCCATCTTATATATCGTTCCTGCATGCTCTCTATTCCCTTCCTTTCCTCCCGGCCCCAAATTTCCACCCCGTATCCCATCACCGTCTACACCCCATGAGTCAAACAGCCACATTCTTCTTTCCCAATCTCTCTCGAATTTCCTTTTCCCTATACCCCACACCTGTTTCATCACCGCCCCCGCCTTCCTTATCCTATCCCTTAGTTGTCCCTCCTGTCTCCCGTTTTTTTTAAACACATATCCTAGATATTTGAATTCCTTTACCTCATCTATCCTCCTTTCTCTCTACTTCCATTTTATTTCCGTACTCCTCCCGCCCCCCTTCCTAAATCTCATTATTTTCGTTTTCCCTACGTTTACCTCCAATCTCTTTTTCTCAAAATACCCTTCAAGTCTCCTTATCATACTCTCCATTTCCTCCTCTCTCTCCGCCAACACCACCACATCATCCGCATAAGCTAACGAGCATATTCTCCTCCCTCCCACTCTCACCCCTCCCCACCTCCCCTTACCTAACTCCTCTTCCAAATCCGTCGTCAATATATTGAACAAAATCGGACTCATTAGACATCCCTGTCTAACCCCCCTTCCCGTCCAAAAACCTTACCCTATCTCGCCCTCCGCTTTCCCCCTGCTTATCGTTTCTCTATACACCTCCTCTACTCTCTCTCTCTTAACCCTACCCTTACTCCTCTCTTTTCCATTGCCTCCATCAAAATTCTTCTATCTACCGTATCAAATGCCGCCTTTAAGTCTACGAACAGTCCTATCACTCTCCCTTTCTCTTCCGTTAGCCTTTTATTTAGTACTAGCGGTACCCGGCTTGCGTTGCAACGCCGTTTTGGTGTCATAATTTATTTGACACAGAATATTTTTTGTTTTTTTGTCCATATGCGGAGTATAGACTTTCCAAATATAATCTATACTATACACATTTTTAGCGATTGTCCCCGTGCTTCGTTGATGGGCATTGCAAATGCGAGTCGCACTGGAAACTGCCAACGTTTGAAATCGAATGGCATATATTTTGATATCATTAGGATATGTGGCAACAGCACGTCTTCTCCTTTAAATTATCCATTTTTAATTGTAGTCTCATTCGGATTGTTCATCACATTTTTCCCGAAAACCACAGTACCGTTGCAAAGTCGTGGTGGATTGATGTTTCAACGATTCGATAAAAGAATGAGGTACTCTCATTTTTAATGTTACAACGTGCGGCGGTATCCTGGCAAATTAAGAGAATTCAATAATTTAGTTACATAATTAACAACTTGTTCTTGATTATTAAAAGCAGCAATCGAAATGTACATTTCAGCTTCTCATGGTATTCTCTTTTGAATCGTGAAATTTATATACTTGACATTGGTGTTTTTGCTGCTAATATAGCACATTCCCTTAACCACATATGTTTTTTGTAGTTATGTGCAATATTTTCAAAAACTTTGTTAATTAATTCGCCTGTTACTGCTGTTATTTTAAGAAACTTTGTACGTCGTCGTACGTACTCCAACTGTTTCCTGTCTTGCTTTCTCGTTGCTCGTCCATTTCTGAAGCTCGTAATGTATTTTTCATTTGTGACTGACGTGCATATCTTCCAATCGTTTTCCGATTTAATATCACGATTAAGTAAATTTATCTGTTCAGCGAATGAAAAAACATATATTGATTAAAAAATCAGAATATAGTTATCAGTATCTATAAAGTTGTGTTCTTCAAATTTGAAGTTTCGAGGATACCTTGTTCGCGAGACATTAATAAAAACATATTTTTCCTAAAATTAACACGTACCTTTATGGGTTTCAGTGGTTTTTCCGTCTACGAACATTAAATTCACAACCATTGACAAACAGTTTTCGACCAAAATTGCAGAATTAATAAAACAATATCTAAGGAACATTTGTAGAGCTTCATAAAATCGTTTAAGTACTCATGAGATTCATAGTAAATTAATTTGTCTCGAATAATAGTAATTTTGGTGAGGTTAAGCATTCGCCGCACCGTCAAAGATGCTGAATTGACTACGCTTGTCACACAAATTTTTGTTTTGACTTACTTTATACCAGATAAACCTCCTTAATTTGACATTCGCTGTCAAATGAATTATGCAATCGATATGTGTAATATCGAGTCGATCGAGTCGTTAAAATAAAAGCGTGTTTTTTATTTCGCATGTCATTTTGGTAGCATACTTTGACAGCTGTCAAATAATCTCTATATATAACATGTTAAATATACATAAATGTTAATTTTGTTTTGCCCCGTACCCGTTCATTTTGGCAATTAAAATTATTCTACTAACGCAGAAACCTTCTCGGGAGTGCCGACTACAATTCACCAAATTTTCATCGCAATCGGACGAATGGTATAGGAGATTACTCGTGACACACAGACAAACAAACATTCTTCCATTTTTATATATAAGAAGATGTAGTTTAATACATAAATATTATCCACCGTTCCCATCCCTCTTCTGAAGCCCGTCTGGTTATGTGGTATCATTTTCTTTCCCTTCACTTCCTTCTCTAATCTCTTCGCCAACACCGTCGTATATATTTTGTATATCGTCGGCATTAGCGTTACCCCTCTGTAATCCTCCACTTTCCTCCCTTCTCCCTTTTTTACTATCGGCGCAATTATTCCCGTTTTCCATTCCTGCGGCCATCCTTCCCCCCTCCACACCCTCCTGCATATCTCCCATGCCATCTCCACTGCCCCCCCCCCCCCACTTCCACGCTTCATTCGGCACCTCGTCCCACCCCATCGCATTTTCTTCTTTCAATTTCTTTATCACGTTCCTTATCTCCTCCTTGCTTATTTCTTCCTCCTCTCCTATTCTCCCTTTTGTTTCTACCCCCATCCTTACCCCCCCCCCCCCTAAGAGCCCCATAAAATATTCCTTCCACTCCTCTTTCTCTATTCCTTCCGTTATCCTTTTCTTACTTTTCCTTCCTTTATTCACAATCCTCCACACACTGTCTTCTGTCTTTGCCTGCTCTATTTCCTTTATCATTCTCTCCCTTTCCACTTCTTTTTTCTTTTCACATACCTCCTTATACTCCCTCTTTTTCTCTCTGTATTTCTCTTTCGTTTCCCCTTTCTTCCTCCCTCTCCTCAGCTCCTTTCTCGTCTCTGCTTTTTTCTCTCTGCACTCTTCATCCCACCATCCCTCCCCCCTTTTCGTCTTTTCCCTTTCTGCTCCCTTTTCTTCGCTTTCGATTACCTCTCTTTTTATTTTCTCTATTGCCCCGTTTATTGCTTCCTGTGCCTCCTCTTCTTCCATCCTAATTCCCTGTATTCCTTCCATATATTTCTCTTTTCTTTCCTCCGACCATTTTCCCCTTCTCGGTCCCACTTCTTTCCTCTCCCCTTTTTTCTTCCTCTCTCCCTTTCCTTTTTTCATCGTTGCCACTAGTGGCTGATGATCCGATTCTATCTTGTCCCCTATTTCCAAGCACTTTATCCCCGTTCTCGTATTTTCATCCCCCAGCACATAGTCTATCACCGTCTCGCTCCTATGTACGTATACTCTCCCTCCTCATCCCCCTCTAAATTCCCATCCATAATCTCCCATCCCACTTCCTCTAACCTACTTACCATTTTCCTCCCTTCCTCGTTCACCTTTCCATCCTTTGATTTCCTTCCTCCTTCCTTCTCCTCCTCCTCTGTTCCCGCTCTCCCCCCTTTCGTTCCTGTCCTTGCATTAAAATCCCCTCCTATTATCACTTTTTCCTTCTCATTTTGTGCTTCCATAAACCCCCTTATTTTCTCTAATTTCCTTCCCATATCTCTGTTTATATACACCGCCACTACCGTCCATACCTCTTGCCCCGCTCTCACCCTTCTCCACATCATCCCTTCTTCTTCCTCCTGCTCCCCCTCTTCCTTCTCCATCGCCATCTCTTCTCTCACCCCCATCAACATTCCTCCCATCGCCCTCCCTTTCCTATTTCTCTTCTTCGCTCCTTGTCTCGTCCATTTATATCCCTTCGGTAGCTTGTGCTTTATCTTCTCCCAATTTTTCCCCTCTATCCACTTTTCTATTGCCCCTATTACTTCCCATTCCTCTAGCTCTTTCCAGAAATCCTCATCTTTGTTCCCCAGCCCTGCCACATTCCAAAACCCTATTCTCCATTCTCCCCCCTTTTGCCGTCCTGTCTTGTTTCTCCCCCCTCTCTCTCTTCCTCTACCATCCTTCATACCTTCCCTCTCCTCATCCCAGAACCACCACTCCCCATTCACCCACAATTTCCCGTGTCTCATCTTTACTATTTTCCCCTTCCTTCTTTCCCTTTCTCCTATTTCTTTTATCCTCCGTTGCATCCTTCTCTCCTGCCATGTCATATCTTCCTCTATTATCTCCCTCCTTCCTCTTAGATTCCCTTTCTTCCTCATCACCCCTCTCTTCCCCTCCTCGTCCTCCATTCGCACCTCTATCACCGTCTCTCTCCTTCCTCCTCTTCCTTTTTCTATCTCTTTTGCTTTTGCTATGTTCGCCTGTACTCCTATTCTTTCCAGTAATCCCTTTGCTATTTCCTCCACCGTCCCCCCTACTTCCACCCTTTTTATTACTATGTTCCTTCTTCTTTCTTCTCTCTCTCTCTTCTCCTCTCTCCTCTCCATTTCCTTTACCCTCTCTTCTAGTTCCCTATTCCTTTCTTCTACTGTCCTCCTTCCATCCCCCCCCCCCATTTCCTTCTTTTTCCCTCTCTATTTCTATCCTTCTTATTCTCCTTTTTATTTCTTCCATTCCTTCCCTCCCTTGCTCCGTTTCCTCCGCCCTCCTTTCTAATTGCCCCAATCTCTCCTCCAGTCCTTCTTTTTCCCTTCTCCAACTTTCTTCCCCTTTTTTTATTTGCTCCTTTATCATTTCCATTCCCTCTTTCACTTCTCTCACTATTTCCTCTTTCACTTCTCTCACTATTTCCTCTTTCACTTCTCTCACTATTTCCTCTTTCACTTCCCTCACTATTTCCTCTCTCTGCCCCTTTATCTCCTGTTTCACTCCCTGCAACTCTTTCCTCATCTCCTCCCTCATTTCTCTTATCATTGCCACTATACTCTCCTCCTCCCCCCTTTTATTCTCTGGTGATCTATATATCCTCCTGCTCTTCTGCGCCTCCTCCCTTTCTTCCTCCTCTTCTTCCCCTTCCTTTCTTTAAATCCGCTCTCTCTTTCTTTTCCAGAATTCGTTTATTCTTACCAAATCCCCCGTGTTCGCACTTCTTTCCATCCCTAGCTTCTCCGCACTCGTTTTCCTACCCCTTTTCTTCCCCTCTTCCTCTCCCTTTTTTTCTTCCGGTCCCATTTCCTATTTTATTTCACTTCTATTCCTTTCCCTTTTTATTTTTCACTTCCTACTTTCTTTTCCTCGCCGCTCACTTCCTTACCTACCGACTCTCTACCTTCCCTCACTCACTCGCTTCCTACGCCTCTCACCGTTGGCGCTACGCCGCTACTCTTACCCACCACCGCGCTCGCGCCTCTACCTACTTTCCTCTCCCGCGCCTGCCTGTCTTTATTCCCTCTAAAGCCTCCTAACCTCTTTCTGTTTTTCGCACTTCTCTCCTCTGTTTATTTTCGACCTTTCTTTCCTATTTTCCCCTGCTTTTCTTCCACTGCCTTCTTCTCTTCCCTCTCTTCTTCACACCTACTTCCTTTCTTCCCTTTTTTCCTCTACTTGCCTCACTTTTCACTACTTTTCTCTTACGCCCTCACCACACACGTCTTTCCATGCACGCACCGGAAACGGAAGTCCTATATAGTTATTTGTAATCTACGGATATATAAATAACATTTTTTCTTACCTAGTACAGCTTTGTAGTTTATATATATATTGTGACGTGATTTTCTGAGTCCTGGTAAATCACGGTCACAAGCTATCGCTCTCGTTATAGTTAGCCTCTCTCTCGACCGAAGGGAGAGGGCAGTAGTTACCGGCAATGAAAATTTGGCATCCTATTGATGGGTGTTTGCGATTTCGAAGATTGGGAATCAATCAGTTTACCGCGAGTCGTCAAAGCGTCGCGATCGAGACAATAACAAGTCCTCGCGTACGCTCGGTGTCGGACACTCGGTGTCTCACTCGCTCTCGCGTTACGCGTCGGAGTTGAATCGGTCTCTCTCTCCGTACGCGAGTTCTAGTGTTGTCTCTCGGTCTCTCGTTTTTCTCTAGAGTGAGAGGTCCGATCCTGTCGCGTACGGTGATCGTTCGCGTGAGAGTTCTCGTTCGAATTATGTACGCGTTACCGAATTGACAGTTCTCGCCGATGAAAATTCGCGAGTGCCTTGTGATTGAGGCCGAGCTTCGCGTAGCTCGCGCTCTCTCGGTACTGTGCGAATAGCTCGTTCTCGCTCGCACTTGCTGAGGGCATGATGCGTCCTCGCGTCGAGTACTCGCGTGCATTGTTGACGTTCGGACTCGCCTCCTAAGACGATACCTGTGTTCTCGTACTATACGGAATAATATAAATTTCGTACTGTGAATTCTCGAGTGTTGTGCCAGCGATCGCGCTGCCTTCGTGTTTTCGTGTCTCGGCCTGATCGGATACCCCCGGCAACGCTCTGTCCGAGCGAGGTAAGCCACGTCGGAGGGATCTGTGATGAAGGTGAGCCAAGGTCTTCGGCAGCTCGGTAAGTCGTTTGATATTTACTTGTCCGACGCCAAGTTGCGTTCACGTGATGTTCCCGGACAATAATACCGCTCTAATTCAGAGTACCTTCGATCTCGTGTCGTTCTCGAATAACAATAAAATCACGATTGAGTTATGATTCCGATTCTCGTGTTCTGTACCGCGCTTGAGCCGATGGCTCGCGCGAGTTGACGTTCTCGCATCCATTGTCCGCCGACCCCGACCCTCTCTGCCAAACCTAGCAGACTGAGCGGCCGGGCAATTCCGTCACCGTCGTGTGCCCGCCAACGCGTCCAGGTCGGCCCGGTTTCGTTGCTTCCGGCGAAACAAAAAGCAACCCTTCGGTCATCGGCTAGTTTTGACGTGTCCTCGTCTTCGGTGAGATTTTTCCCGTCTCCCGTCGGTGTTGTTATGGTTGGTAATGTGTTGTTGCGTATTGGCCGATGACCAGTTGGTGCGATCGCAGCGAGTTCCCCCCGCGATCGCCGGTTCTGCGCCGGTTGTCGAGACCGGCGAAACAAAACTCGACTGACGCCCAAGTCGGCATTTGCGGACGCGCGGGCGCGGCACCGACGGACGAAGGTGACGATTGTGGAAGGTGTTTGTCCCGACGTTGTCGAAAAATTGTATTCGTCACAATATATATATATATATATATATATATATATATATATATATATATATATATGACGAATACAATTTTTATATATATCATAGCTCCGAGTCCGTTTGTCACTAACAGATTCATACTTATTTGTATGTACTTCGTTGTGTAGCAAACATTTATAACAGCATATCGAAAATTGAGAAGCTATGCCTGTGCGTCTACCGCTTTCTATATATTCCAGTGATGAAGCGTTTCCGCACGACTTACACCAGAATTGTGCACCGAGCATTTTTATTTCAACAATACGTCGTCCATCTACAGAAAAAGTCTCGTTCAATTTCGCTCATTTCAGAGACTTCCAATATTTCGTTCTCCGAGTTTCGTTTAGAGGTTACTTCGGTTTGTTTACTTTTTAACCCACTTTTCTGCATGCGCTAAGTACTCATTGCTTATATATTTTTTCAAGCACAATTTTTCCTTTCCAACGAAAGGTTTTTTTATTCGTCTTCGGCATGGTTTATTTGAAAAGTTTTCTACCTCACGCACTGAAATTCTTGTCTTCGTTTTTTTGGCTTGCCAAGTGACTTCTCTGCGAGGAATACGCAAGGCTACCAACTTGTACGAGTAACAACGTTGCCACATTTGACATTATCTCTGAAGCGTCAATAAGTTGTTGTTTTTTACATTTGTATTCATTGTCACGCCGATGGGGGCGTGGTGGTGACTAGGGACTGGTAAGAAAGGAGGGGGGGTTCCAGAAATTAATTAAACAGTAAAAGCCAATACAACAAAACAAAGAAAAAAAAAGAAAGAAGAATAACAATAACTTAAAATTTATTTTAACACTCGACAATAATAACCAAAAAATAATACTTTTCTCAAAAATAATATAATAACAATAGTCTCTAATCTACTAATAGGGTCGGCGGACTATCTCGGGGGGGGGGGGGGGGGGGGGGGGGGGGGGGGGGTCTCAATATAAAACTTTGGGTAAATTCTTGGGCGCCAGTTAATTTCTATTAAATTAACAAAGAAAAAAAAACAACAAAATGTATAACGCAAACTTACTAATGGGAATTCTTAATCAATAATACTAAGAAGAAAAAGAAAAAAACATACTAAAAAGGGGATTCTCTAAGGGGAGTGTGGGGAGGACTAGCTCAAAGACGGTGGGAGGAAGGTATATTAACGATTTCATTAATTCTAATCTATATTTATCTAATCAATATTTATCAATATAATTTTACGACACGATAATTATTTGTTCAACCGAGAAAAAATTTTGTTTCAATGTTCTCGTCAGAGCTATATTCGAATAAAAAGTTATTCCGCACCGTTCAATACCGTACACTCCAAGCTCTTGCATGAAATTATTTTTAGCAGAGATTGTATCTCCCGTGCATCATTAAGATCATTCAAGGTCAGTATCGGCGATACAAATCAAAATATCTCGGCGTATTATCACATATTTTGGGAGTCCCATAAATATGTCAGAAAAGAATGTTTCCACCACAAGTTGTACTGTGTAATGCGACCAATTTTTTGTTTTTTTTTTTGTTTGCGGCAACGTCTCCACCGAAATAAAAGAAATTGGTCGCATTTCATGGCCCCGTCCACCACACATAGTACAGACAATTTAAGATTTTTTCTTGTAGTAAATTGCCGATTTTTTTATGTTTTGGTATGGATCGGTACACTATGACGTACTGAATGTAAATATACAAAATACTTACAAATGAGGGGGGCGGCAGTGTCGCCATCTTGTGAAAAACCGTTTCGGCCTGTCTCCGTAACCGTATACTCGAGGCCAAAAATGATATGTAATGACTTTTGTTGTAGGTAATTTAATTTTCCATCTTTTTTATTAAATCATTTTTTTTGTATCACTTACCGTTTACGTCTTATAAGATTATTACTATTTGTATTGACTATGTGACCGATATCTCTTCTAATAATTGTTTAAACTATAAAATGTTAATAACCATACTTTTAAATCAACAAATGTTCTAAAACTCTCACATTGAACTTTTTTTTCTAAAATGAATATTTTATACCCTCAAAAATATTAATTTTAGAACAAAAACGTTCAATGTGAGAGTTTTAGAACATTTGTTGATTTAAAAGTATGGTTATTAACATTTTATAGTTTAAACAATTATTAGAAGAGATATCGGTCAAAAAGTCAATAAACAAATAGCGATAGTCTTATATGTAAGTCGTAAACGGTAAGTGATAAAAACAAATATTTAACAAAAAAGATACTTAGGTAAATTTAATTATCTACAATAAAGGTCATTGCCATTTCTGGCCTGAAATTCACGCTTACGGAGGTATACGCCGAAACGGTTTTTCGCAAAATGGCAGCACTTTCGCCCCCCCCCCCCCCCCCCTAATTTTTAAGTAAGTATTTTGTGCAGTTGCATTCAGTCAGTACGTCATACCGAACCTATCTATCCTAAGAGTAACGGGCTCCTCTATTGCCAGTACTAACAGTACAACTTTTGTTTGGAACATTTTTTTTTGCGACGTCTTTATAAGGCTACCAAATATTTGGTAATAATCCGAGATATTTAGATTTGTATTATCGATACTGACCTTAAATGACGAAAAAAATTCGAGAAGTAAATGTATGTTATACTTGTAATTTTTTCTCCCAAGTCTTCCTTTTTAAGATATTTTATTTACAAGTTTTCGAAACTGAAGTTTTCTAACTTAAATCTCGGTAATTAAAGTATTTTTTTTACGCGGAATCAAATTCCATGAAAAAAAAACCTTCTGAAAAATTCCATGAAAAAGGAGAAAATATTTTTTTTTTGTGTTTCATTCCTTGTAGAAAATGTACATTTTTTCTCTTGAAGAAATCTTAAACTACCGTTGACATTGAATTTGTAATAATGAAGTTTTAGGAATTTGTATATAAAATATCTTAAGAAAGAAGAATTTTGAAGAAAAAATGGCAGGAACAAAACATATTTACTTTTCAACAATACATTCAAATTCATGGTAAAAAATAGGAGTACCTATTTGAGCAAATGCAAGCCAACTTTGACGCGAGTCTCCCGACTTTTTTTCTCATTATTTAGTCCATTTTTGTTTAGTGTGAATGTGAACTACTACCGCGTTGTTTGCCCTTAAAATACTGGCATACACAACGGAAGCGGATACATACGGGATCCGTACAATAGTGGGCGTATCACGAGGCACGAAAAAGTAAACGTTTGGCGCATGTGCGGAAGAATTAGCAAGCCGAATTAGGTGCCGATCAAAGGAGATTTTTAATTTCAGCATTTGCAACGTTAAACGATGCGCGGGGACCGTGGCAATTATGAGCGAGCAGCTTCTCTTTCCGTATCTAAGACAAAAAATATGACAGATGCAAGAAGTCGCGAAACTCCCGTAGTCTCGGACGTCCTATTGTAGTATTCCTCATGTCGGTATGGTTGCTATCGGGTATAGGGTAAATGTACTCGGCTGCCCGATTATTGCTGCTACTTTTTATGATAAGCTTATCTTAGGCCGGCCTTCGCGCGGATATCTTTTCCTCGTTGCTGTTAAAAAATGATGACTATTTATCGCTACGGTCGAACAAGTATGTTTTCATTCGTTTACCTTAGAACAAACGCATTTAATATCGACAATGATTTCATTCGGCCGACATTAAGTTGCGATATTTTTGAAGCGAAACTTCTTTAGTACCGGGGTGATGTGAAACTCGATGAAACGAAAAAGCGACGCTAAAAAGAGACATACATATACGTGCATAGGGGTTTCCGTGCCAAGAGAGCGAGATAGAAAAGTGCAGGTATACATACATATGTAGTGATTCTTATCTTCTTCGTCTCTTGTTTGCGCGGTCCTGTGTCGTAGTCTCCCCACTCGTGTCCGCCGTATTGCACTGCCTACGATACTTGCTTTGGTACAAGCGTCTGCGTGTTCATGTTTTTGTACGTGTGTTAGTATGTGTGTGTGTGTGTGTGGGTGGGTGTATTACAAAACCTTGGGGAGAAACCGTTACTTATTATATCCAACCTGGTGCATTGTTGTGTTTGCGAATATTTTTTATTATTTTTTCATTTTTCATTTTAATATACATAAAACATAAAACATTTTACAAGTATGCCGAAAAGTGCCGCAATAATCGTCAGGCAAAACAAAAACGGTAATTTTGTACGCTGTTTTTCAAAGATATGTAGATAAACTCGAAACTAGAATTGCATTTATTTCGTACTTTAGTTATTATAAGCCACTTGTGTCATTTGTTGAATTGGAAAACATACAGGCTGAATAATAAAATGTCAAATAAAATTCAAAGTTGGTGCTTATTATTTTTAAATAAATAAACCCCACTCCCACTCCCAATTATCCCACTCCTGCTGATACTGCATTTGTTTCATTCTCTCGCAGTTTAGTTTTTTGGAAGATTCACTTTTGTCGTGTGTGAACTGTACACATATTTTTTGAATGACGTTTCATTGCAAATTGCCCGGATCATTTTGAATAAATAGTGTGAGTATATTAAATACAAGAACATTTTCGGCCCTTAGAATAATTATTGGCGTGCAAAGGAAATCAAAAATATCACTTGAAATAGAAATGTACACCGAAACGATGAATATGATTTTGAGTGTGCGCAACATTACCATTTTCGGTATCAGCTACATGTATTCGATAGAGGCTCGAAATAACCTTATCATCTCGTTTTTTGCAGGTGAAGATGGAAGTTCGACTTGGTCGAGACATTGCTGCAGGGCCAATCAACACTAGTCGGGAATCCATCGTCTACTCCGGTTGGTAACTTTCGTGGCCGTAGAATTCCCTTTTGTCACATTCTTATGTCGAAGCCTCGTCGTTCTTTATATTCTTCTCATCGAAGCTTCGAAGAATCTGTTTGGCCGTAAAATAACTCAATGTCCGTGAACATGACCCAATGATACGTAGGTATAATATGTTCGATTCGCAAGACCAAAATTACATTATTACAAACAAACAAAAAGTATTGTCGTTTCATCATTTGAGATTAAACTTCTTGTAAAGATTTTTATTTCACAAAATATGCACATCAGATCGTCAAGAATGATGATGAAATATTCGATCATATTGGATCTGCAGTAAAAATAATTGCGACTTGTTTAAAATACGTATTAGTTTTATTATGGGCGTTTGAAAATTGGGAATGAAAAACTATTTCAAGATACTATGTTTGTGGCAGGAAATCAGGACGCAATCATGACGCAATCGCGAGAATGTGCAAGGAGCTATTCCGGGAAAGGGTGAGTGTGCTCCATTATTATTTACGCCGCGCCGTGAATATGTAACGAGTGATAGCAACTAAACACTCGGCGATCATTCGGCACCGTGAAATGGTAGCGCCGCTACTTAGTTGCCCTTATCGCAAACGTGGAAAATGACAATATTGTTCGGTTTTTTTTTCATGTCGGCACTTGTCATCTATCCGTCGACAAATCCTTCCATCACATATACCAAGCGTTGTTCATGAAGATCGTATCGAATACGATCGGACGTCGTCCATTTGACCGATCCCAAATCGGACAAAGCCACTTATTCGATGAGGTTATAATAGGAGGGGTAATATCAATGTTTGATTAGATAGAGCCTCGGCGGGGCATTCCGTTATTACGTCTGATCAGGCTCTATCCAGATTAGATTTGATCGAGTAACCAAGTAGGTCCATTGGATCACCGGACGGTAATTGTATTTTTTCTTGAGAAGTAATAAAAAATGTATGTCCGGAATTCACACGTGTTGACGTATTATTTAGTAGGTGTAACCGCACTCTATGCATATAGCAGGTGTCGAGATCAATTATTGTTATAATATATTTTTTTATAATATAGTGCTTAAAACTGCGCGATATTGCTTTTTTTGTGCGTATTCCAAACTTTGTTTTCAAATGTTGATTTAAAATGAATCGAGAATCGTACTAACGAGGTACTTTGATCGATTCACCCAATGTCGGGAATGTACGGCAGTGCCGGAACAGAAATTGGGGACAAAAAGAATCCAATCGAAACAAGAAATGAATATAAGTTGAGGAGTAATTCAGGTCTTGTTAAAACAAACATGGCCTCGACGCCGCCAAACTACTCAAAATGTAAATTCTAACGAAAATTTGACATTTGAAATCACGTTTATAATGGACTCGTAATAGAGCAAATGAGCGTCGACTTCCGTTAATAGTTACCTCTTTTTATTTCTTTACAAATACAATTTTTTATGCAAGTACATACACGAAGCGGGAGGGAAAGACAAATTTTTTCGTATATATTTTTTGGCGAGTCTATCAATGACAATCTTTGTTTGTCTTAATATTGAGTTTTAACCTCGACGTTAATGAAGCTTCATGTTCGTGTAAACACTAGTTAACTCGTTAATTTCGTAAGTACGATCGAGCTACGTCGTGCTGTGATCTAAAACGCAGAAAGGTGGCTATTTTATACGAGCAATGTACGCAAATAGAATGCACATTATAGCTGGTGTAGAGGAAACAGAATCGAACTTACCGTGCTCTGGGCATTCAACTAATTGGGATCTTTCCTTGGAAATATCCGAAGCCCCAAAATATCCCTTAACAATTGTATGAAAATAAAATTACCATTGTAATGACGCACACTTAATTTCAATCGTTGAATTCTGTTATCGGGAAGCGCCAGGGAACTTAATTTCGAATCTCTCGTTTGGAACCACAAAAGAAAATCTGCGCTATGGAGCGTTGTAAAATTTGGTGGTTCAACCTATGCAACGCGTATCCTGCGTATACCCGGGCTCGACAGTGAAGTTGTTAATTATATTGTTTTTTCTTTAATCCAAGATGTTAGCTGCTTGCGGAAGAAGAAGGTCTGGAAGCGCGATTACTTCCACAAACAATTGAGCTTGAGAAATTCACGATACAAGAAAGTGGGAAACTCATCCTCGCGCATTATTAATTTCCGGATATAATAGTCGGAAGGAGAAAAGCACGTCCGCGCGCGCACCCACACACATTTATAATTGAAAAAGATGTTTAGATGCATGCCTTCGTACGCCAGACTGAGCAGTCGTGATAAAGCTCCTTCAAATCACAATTTACTGTTTAAAAGTTCATGGGACTTAAACAAACCCGTGCTGGTGGTTGCAACTTCGGTACCTTTATCACAGGTCTTTGGCTAGAATACAATGTGGCGTTTAATTCTTCCAGGATCAATGTAGGATCTTATAATTTTATAAAATGTGACAATTTCTTTGACGATCCGACGGCGTCGAGGGTTGACTCGGAGGCATCGATATAAAACTTTCTCGATCATAAGTTCGTGAATTTGTTTAAAAAACTGGAAATTTAGTTCCAGCTCAGCATTTAACGCCACCTCGATTCAATATTTAGCGCTTTCTCGAGCACCTTTCTTTCAGGCTATAGCACGTGCTTATGTAATAAGAATGTATCCAACGTAATAAGAATGTATCCAACAAATTTTTGACGGTAATTTTTTATCAGCGACTACAGCTGGCAAAAATACTCCACTACAAGTAGATCAAACAAAAAAGTAATATAAATTTGCGAAACAGCGGCTCAATTTTGGTTTGCGATCGGTATTGTTTGCGTTTGTATTCACGACAGCTGCTTATCGTCGCTCGGTTGATCGTTCCACAAATAATGTGCCCCTGAAAAAAGCATGAGTCGTGCTATCGCGCTGCTGTACGCATTTTAACGTATAAAGTCTCACTCGTTTTCTCGGTCACTTTTCGCCGGGATGCGGTTCCTTAAACGTCTCGTTATTTCCGCTATAAAACAAAGAGACAGATAGACCGAAGCAGAAAGAAGATAAAAGTAAAATATTAATTCCGAGATTACGAAAGTGATATATCATCGGATGAGAAGAGTCACAGTGCGAAATGTATATTTAATCACGACGAGATGATAGAGATCGAGGGAGGTGATAGTCTCGTGGCTAATGTACTTACTTTGGCATGCAGAGCTCCAGCTTCGAGGATATCATTTTTTTTAAAATCAATTCTTTAAATAAACTAAAGACTTTGTTCGAATAATGAAAAAACAAAAAAAAACTCATTAAACTCATTAGACTCATTGATCAGGTGTCGTAATAAAGTTATCTTTAATGTTTTTTGTATGAATTAAATACATGAGATGATATTTGACGTTGTACAGCCGAGTCCTTGGCGGTACCCTGAAAGATCGTTAGGAAGGCTTCATATTTTACAAAGTGAATCGTTTAATAGAGGTGTTCTAGTGTCATTGTGAAGTGTCGATATTAAAACCGAACTGCAACTAAATAAAACGTCGATGATGAGAAACTTTGGAACGGCCTGGCGTTACAAGCCACTCGAAAATATACTGATTAATGGGTGAGTGAACGGGTTGCGACTACTTGGGATCGGAACAATGCCGTGATTTTCAAGAATGTTTATTTACCATTCGATAAATGTTAATTAAAACTCCGGAATTACGGACAAGAAAATTGGTACATTAAAAAATTGCTTGCGATTACCATAACACCGTCGGAACGGATTTTCTCAAATAAAAATGAAATATATAGCGTTAGTATATTGCATTATGAAAGGGCTGAACAAAAGCGCTGGTGAAATTTTGATTTTTTGCCAAGTAACAAAATTTTTTTATCGAAATAAAGAACCCTTTGCGCAGACCCTGTCTATTCTAATAGCAAATAATCGCATAAAATTCGAGGTCAATCGGTGTAATTGTTTAAAAAAAATTTGGTCACTGCATCCATATTAAAAAACAGTTTCCATATAATCGGCTTTAATTTTTCAAGCCTATGTTTTTTGTAATCGGAACTAGTTTGTATTACGTTACCGGGAGTTGACGACGATGATTCTAGCTTCGAGCCATCCTTTACTCGCTGGTGGCGGCATGTGCAAGCTCTTCGACAATTGGAATATTGGTTTCGTTGCGTTTTCTAATTTATTCGTGGGAATTTTCGCCTACCGGACACCCCAAACTTTTCCAAAATCCTCCTCAGCTATGTTACCCTCTTTAAAAATATAGGGGCGCCGCGTACAAATATTGCAAACGTGCTACTAAGGAAGGAAACTCGTTATATAGTTCAGTCATTATATACATTTGGTAGTGCATTTGAATCGAGAAAGCTCTCCTGCGTGCATTTTCCGCAATCTTGAAAAAAGAGTTAAATTTTATTTTCACGCTACCCCGACTCTCCGCCATGATACGTAAATTTTGATTACGTACTAGTTTGTTACTTTTTTCAAACTCTACAACTAAGGTTCCATAATTGTTTCACCTATCATTGATCTTTGTTGAGATATCGAGCAACAAAGTAAAAATTTAAGAGATTAAAACTTGTTTATTGCAGTTGTCCCCTTTCACGTGATACATATAAAAAATATTTATTATCGGATGCCAATACCTGCAATGTAGGGTTTTTTTTTTTTTTTTTTTTTTTTTTTTCGAAAATAATTCCGTCTTATAGTGTAGTGTAATGTTGGCAAATCCACGTGATTTCATAGATATGTTTCGATTTCATACTTCGCTCAATTGTGTACAGGGTTAAGCACAAGAAACAGAACACGTGAATATCTCGAAAACTAAATCTCAGAGAAAATAATGTTTCACATAAAAAATTCAAGTCGTGGAGCGGACGAACAGATTTTACTATTGTATTATTGGATTTTACGCCTTCTTCCACGATTGTATTACATATGTAACTTCTGTTCCTAAAATCGACATTTACCGGTTTGCAAAGTTGGACCTGTTTCGGTCAAACGTTTCACTAAATGCCGAAATTTTGTCACGAGTTTTTCCATAGTATTAGCATAAATGACAATGTCGGTATCCATCAATCTTTGGAACGTTGCAGGTGCGTTTTTTAATTTAAATAATATACGATTGAACTCGAAACGCCCGTTCGATGCTGGAAATGTGGGTTTTTGTTCATTATCGGGGTGCCTCCTTCTTAATGGAAGCCGGATGCTAAGTCGAAAATAAAGAAATATCGCGCTTTGTCCAATCGATCCAGAATATCTACGATACTCGATAATGGATAAACATCAGATACCGTTTCCGCGTAAAATTTACAAACACCAATGATGCCATTTCTTTTTGCCCTGAGTCTGCCTTTTTTGATACGACCCAAACTGGTGAGTTATAGGGAGAAAGTGCCGGTTGTATGAAGTTTTCCTGCAATAAATTGTTGAATAGCGTTTGAATTTATTTTTTGATGCGCAGGTGGAAAACGATACTATTTTGTGTTTGTTGTCTGTCGAGGAAATTTTGTGTTGAATTATCGTGGTGTGACCAAGTTCGTCGTTTGATAGAAAAACGAGTTTTGGATATTCAGAGATTGTAAAACGTACTCTTTTTCTTCGTTATTGAGATGATCTAAATGGCACTGTGATTTGAGGTTTTGTAATCGCTTTGCGTTGTTTTCGGATACGTTCACTATATATATATATATATTGATGCAATATTGTTCTGAGGATGTTTATACAGGTCCGCTTCGAGTTGATATGGTAGTTCCGAAATTATGTCGGTTGCAACCCAGTGAACACAATTTATAACAGTTATATAACAAGGAAGTTAGGTCGCGACATGGCATGCGGTGAAAGAGTATGCGTTGGCAATATCGGAACAGTGGATAGCCGGGATTGTTGGAATAAAGGATTAAATAAAGCAAGTGGCGAGGGAAAAAGAAAGAGGACGAGGAGAGGGTCAAGTGGTGATACTAGAGTTAGTGAAAGAAAGTGAGATGAGCGAGGCGGAAGGGGATAAAGAGCGAGTGAGTGGAAAGGAGGTTAGGAACGATAATGGTAACGAGGGGCGGAGTACGGAAGCCGAATCGCCGAATGGTTGAAGGGGAGTAGAAGCGCTGTGGCCTAGCGAAGAACTTTGTGAGAGGAGCGGATGATGGTAAAGGAGAGCAAGTGTGCGGACCGACCGATAAGAAAGAACTGGAAGTCGGAGCGACGGCGAGAAGAAAAAGAGGGAGACCGAAGAAGATCGAAACGATGACCGGGTGGAGGAAGTGCGACAGAGTCGCCGCTGGTAAAGAGGAGAAGGAATGAAGAAGGAAACAAGGACGAGGAGGTCAAGGAGATGAATAGCGAGGAAGAGGACGAGAGAGAAGAAGAGGACAGTGAGGAGGAAAAGTCGGTGGAGGGAGAGGGGGAAGGGGCGCAGAGGAGGAGCGGTACGATAATACTGTTAGGGCATATGCATGGATGAGAGGGTTGCAAGACGCTGAGATTAGAATGATAGGAATGATGAAGAATAGCCTGGAGGGGATGGACAGAAGACTGAAAGACTGGTGGTGGAGAGAAATAAATAAGATAAAAGAAGAGTGTGAATCAGAGGGTGAAGACAAGTGTGAAGAGTGCAGCAAAAGACGGAAAGTAATCGAGGAGTATAAATTCAAAATGAAGGTGGCGAGGGAAGGTGAAGAGGAGGAGAGGAGGGAGTGGAGTGAGGAGAGGAGGGAGTGGAGTGAGGAGAGACGACGCCTCTTGGATACAATAATCAAGTTGTAAATGAGATAGGAAGAAAAGGAAAAGGAGGAGAAGAAAACGGGAGGGAGCGCGAAGAGAACAGGAGGGAGGGAGGAAGATTGGCAATCTCAAGGGCAAGGGCAACAACGGAAAGGCACGGAAAGTACGGAGATGGAGGGGCGAGATGGTATGCGGCAGAAAATGGAGAACACGAGGAGGAGGTTGAAGGACGAGGTAGAACAAGATCGGACTGGCGAGGGTCGAGAGAGGGAAGAGGAAGGACAGGGGGGATGAATGAAAACAATAATGGAGGGAAGTAATGGAGAATGGAGGGGATAAGAGCCATGTAAATAATATTTTATGCATACTGACTGATGTTTCTATTACTTTATTTCATTATTATTTCATATTATTCTAAAAGACCCTATTCAGTGTTTCCTATTCATTTATTCAGACTAATATTTAGAAAAACAATAAAGTTTATTTTACAAAATCCTATCGTGTTTCCATTTGCGATTAGGATAGCAAACTATACCCAAGGAATGTATGTGATTTTTGTTATTCGAGCTTCGTTGTATTTTACAACGATGTCTATGTAAATATATAATAATGACGTTCTATATGTAAATATATAATATTTGTTCATTATTCTGACATGTATTTTAGGAAATGGAGAAATAGTATAAAATACGCTTGATACATTATTAAATGAATCGCCACCAAAACCTTATATTGTCTTTAACTTGGTACAACCGGAATACGGCCTTAACTTTATTGTTATAAAAATCTTGATTTATAGTTATTATTAGTTTTGTCAAATGCTCGGAATTGTCAGGGTTCCAGCGCATGGATTTCTGCCCTGGTTTAAGCAGGGTAAGCACCTCACCTTTATAGTGTGTTTGTGAGTGTGCGTGTGCGTGTGCTGACGCCACCAGATAGCTGTGTGTTTGGGTAGGTGAATTGAGAACTTCTGCGATATTCCTCGTACACGATTCAGCAGGTGTTCCGCGGTTCAGCTTTATTTCATATTTATACCACACTCCTTCACATGTAGTGCGCGTACAATGTGTATCGCGACGTTCTTACTTACGTAAAACGAGTGATCGTAAGATTCAAAGATTGATGATTAAATATTTGTTGCGGATTAATGTTTATTCTTAATATATCTCGACGTGCAGTGCCGCTCAGGCAATATCACGGTACGAGGATATTCTAAGTTGCGTTGAGCGCCATTAAGAATGATCTTAACGCGAAGAATTCTTAATTAAAATCGAAGGTTTCCCGAACTCACAGTTACATTTACGAGAATCTAGGTATGCGAAATGTACTTGCCGCTAGGATACGTGTGCCGGTCGACCGATGGCTACGTCTGTTCAGACGGAGAAATCAATTAAGACTGAGGAATGATCGATCGAACGGGATCCTCGTTACCATGGGGCGAAGGTGTTCGAAAGTCTCATGGAGGTTACTGAGAAGAATTTTTAGGTCATCGATTAGATAGTTGACCTGGTATAATCGGGTCAACTTCCCGATCGGCAGTTACATTTTGAGATAATGTTCGCGGGGCTGGCGTTGCCGAAATGAATATTTTCGGCGAAGGTGAAGTGTGTTGTTGATGCGGCGTATTCTTTCCACATAGGGGGTTGATCGCCGGTGTGGAATGTAGTGACTTACGAGGGGACCACCAGAACTGTCATTTAAAAAGTTTTATAGGTTTTAAGTATGTTAAACAGGGACCCCTTTAAAAAAAACAGGGACCACTTTAAAAAACATTTTAGTTTAAAACTTTAAAATGACATTCGAAAACGCCTCATATAATTTTTCTATTATTTTTTTTTTAAAGTACATTCAGAAACGAAAATTTGCAAAACCAAGATTTAATCTGGCTTAACATTAAAGAAATTCTGAGCAAAAAACCGAAAAAGAGTCATTTTTTGATAATTCGATATATTTTGAACGGGTAATCAGAAAAATCTCAAAATTACTACGAAGAGTCTCTTTTTTCGTTTTTTTTAGTGCCCATCAAGGCACTAAAAAATATCAAATCATTGAGAAAATAAAAAAAGAAGTTTTTGAAACTTGTACGTTTGTCGTGGAATGCCCCATATATATATATCGCAACCTAAGGGTTGACCCCTAGGGGCCTCCCGAGTGTTCACATCGCACATCCAGATCTAAAGGGGACTGACGCAAAAATTGCGATTTTGCAGTGAGTCCCTAGGTAGGCTAACACAAAAATCGGAATTTCGTGTTAGCCCCCTTTAGATCTGGGTGTGCGATATATATATGTGCATATTTCCGAATGAATTTATATGTATCCCGAGATAAGAATAATTTCTTTCTTTCAAGAATCATATCATTGTGTGAAGAGTTTTTATAAACTGCCATTCTTACATACAGGGTGCATTGCGTAAGGGGTGCCAGGCGGTATTTCAAGGTAGATGGGCTCATTACAAATAAAAGTTGCAAATAAACATTAGGGATATTGCTAATAATTTACGAGATATAAATTTTTTAAATCGGTCCAATCAGAGCGCGCCGAGAAGCGTTGAAACCGCCCACCCTCACCCTAGCCATAGATATAGCATATATTAGGGCGTTACATTTGCGTTTGCAATATTCAGAGCAGTCAATTTTATTGATTGCATTAGTACGCAGTCATTTTTTTTTCTCGGGCATTGGCTGCTCTGAATTGTACCCAACGTGCTATTTTGACAAGCGTTGAAGTCACCCACTTCCCCCCAAAATTCAGAACAGCCAATGGCCGAGAGAAAAAAATGACTGTGGAAAAATACACGCAATATAATTGATTGCTCTGAATTTTGCAAATCCAAATGTAACGCCCTAATCTATGTTATATCTATGGCACGTGCACTATATATATATAACCGAAGCTGTGAGATCAGTTCGCGCGACTCACTTGTTTTCGCTTCGTCTCATTCTCTTCGCGAGGCGGAGCGGGGAAAAAGCGGGCGACTGCGTGTCGCTACGAGGTATCAGCGCTTGGCTCGTCTTGTCAGTTGTCATACTGCGGCTTCGTAGCATGTAATGCTTTCGTCACCACTTCGTTAAAGTAAATTCTTTTATTTTTCCAACTGTAGAAGATTCTCTGTCAACAATTTTAACGGGAACATAGGTCGAAGTAAACTAGTTTTAAGAAGTACAAAAATACAAGATAGGAAAACTTATATATACGGTGGCTCTTAACCAAATGCTGCGAGCTCTACACTACCGAAAGCCATCTGAATTTTTTGATGACTAACAATGCCTCTTAATACTTGGCTTAGTTCACGTAACATTGCAGGGACGGCTGCCTTTGGGCGAGCCATTCGCAAAGGAAAAATACTGCACCGTCACAACTCCTTCCTGCTTAATCGAGAGTACGTCTATTGACGTACTTGAGCTAGCTATAAGATTATTATTTCCTGTAATGCAACTGACTAATGTCATTCGTCCATACACTCAATAGGAAAGAAACAAAATATATCACAGTCTTTTCATTATAAAAATAAAGGCACTTTTATGGCTATTGTTTTGTAAGAGTTTTGATCATACGTTCGTTGGGATGGTTGGGGAATGTGAGTTTTTGGGCTCCGGTCTATTTAGGGAAAGGGGCTATCTGGGGCTCTATAGGGTTTCCGGTCACTTACATGTACGCGGGGGTTTTCCCGTGAATCGGGGTCGTCCAGTTCATATACGACGAGAGAGCGAACGCTTAAGATTTTAAAGGGTTTAATGAAACATTGAGATAACTTGGCCCCAAAATGTTAGGGTCCTAAGAAAAGCGCTCCGTTGCGCCTCAATACGAAGTCTCCGATCTTAAATCGTGTGTCTTTCCGTCCTTTGTTATAAAATTTAAGCTGTCTCTTGTGTGCTTGTTCTAGTTGTTTTTGTACCCAGCCATGTATCAGTAGCAGGCGTTCCAGTCTCTTTGACCATACGTGGGGGTCTTTGGGGTGTAGGCTCACGGGAACAGGGATGTTGTCACGGATACTTTTGACAAGACGGGGGTTTCAACCAAAATTTAGGAAGGCAGGGGTCCTATGTGTAGAGGACTGCACGGCGGTATTCATTGCAAAACATAGCTCCGGAACGTGTTGATCCCAGCGGCTATGGTTTTACTCGACGTGCACGGTAATCATGGTTTTAACACTTTGCCGGCCGCGCATCTATCGAAGCGTCATTACGCTGCCGCCGGCGAGATTCACGCAGGTTCTACTGCTCGCCAACGGTGATATTTACGTCATTTTTCACAGCATAAATAGTTGGAATATAATTATTATTAAAGAAGGCACTAAAATAACTGTCACACTATTTTTATTCCATAGTCTTATATTTTTTAATTAGTACTAAAACATTTTATTTAAAAAATTTAACTCCTAGGAACTATAGTTCTTTTTAGTATGATAAATTTGAAAACATTTTCCAACATGCAGAGGAACGTTGCAGGAAGAACACATATATGCAGTGGAACGTCTTTTCTTGGCGGCAGTGTAGATTTTACAAGCCCTTCGCGGGTTTTGAATTCTCCCATTACCACTAATACGTGTTATGCTATGTTTTCTCATGTCCACGGTAAGCCTGTTTGGTGAATCATATCTGGACGATCTTTTATTACATTGAGCAGCCGATTTTGATTGTCGCTCCTCTTCATTCTCACTAATCCATGCTAGTGCAAGATTTAGTAAAAATTGTTTGAATCTAATAGGATTTTCGGAATTTTGTATCCATATCTGGTACGCGTTGTGTGATGCACAGTTTATAATGTATAAAACCGTTTTTTGGTCCATTTTTGTGTTTCGCGAAGTATAGGATAATACGATAGGTATTGATCGGCGTAATCAACACCTTTCATAAATTTATTATTCTCCCTCATGCAAATTGATTTCATGCTCTTCTTTTTTGTTCTTTTACTCACACAGTCGACCATGTCTGCTGAATGTATCGTAGAAATCATCGTTATCAATTTTTTGGCCGAGTTCCATTTTTGTACAAAAATCTTCCCTTTTCTACGAAATTCCATTGAGTTATCTTTCAATGTAACAGATTTTAAAGAATTTGGCACTCCTCCGTTTGCTCTAATTGTGCCGCAGATGTTTGTTTTTTGCTTTAGTAACTCCTCTATAACTTTTACACTGTTGTAATAATTGTCCATATATACATCGTGCCATAAATTTTAATATGGCGATAGCACGGATAATATTGTCGCAATTAGTGATTTTCGTTGCGCGCAATATATTTCCAAATTACATATATAACCAGATGTGAGCTCACACACAATAGCGACTAAAATTCCATATTTTATCATTTTCGCACGGTTATATGTACGAAAAGGTAGCCTGTCTCTCCATGGAATGATACCTTCATCGAGCGATAATTCTTTCTCGGGTTTATCAATTTTTTGGAGATTTTCTACCAGGGTTGTGTAGACTGGTTTTATTTTATCAAGCCTTTCTTGGCAATGCTCATTATTGCTGAAGTGCCAATACTTCCATAACTGCCGAAATCGGTTTCTTGGCATTGTATTCCCAAAAATAGGTGAATATAATCCAGGGTGAATAGACCAATAATCGTCTTATTCTGGCTTTTTTACTATTTCCATTAGGATAACAAGCCCCCAAATTTTATCATTTCTACAACATTTGTATCAACCCAAGCTTTACTCTTTGTTGATGCACAGATGTTCATATGCTTGGTGTGCGTGGTACCTGTAACTCACACCGTTCCAGGCAAGCATGAAAGTCAGGTTTAAAATCAACTTCTGACCAATCATTTTCCACAGAATTCTCTTCATCATTTTCAGATTCACTAATATTGGTCTTCCCTTATTTTCGAATCGTCTCACAACTATATCGCTCCCACTGTCCGAATCACTTTCACTATCAGAGTAATTATTCTCCTCTTATAACATATCAGCATATATTTCCTCATCGCAGAGCATTTTGAAGAATATTTAAAAACTTTTATTAAATCTAACGTAAGCTTCCGATATTTGAAGGCAGCGAAAGACATTCTCAAACTAACGAAACAACTGTCCGCGAAAAAAGATTTCAATAAAAAACAATCCGGTGAATTGGGAGGGGAAAACAGTTGAAACCAATGGTCCCTGATCGTCAAATGTTGCTTTGCAATAGTATATCTACCTATACAAACGTCGATATGAAGCATCATCGTTGGCGAAAATAAGTCACGCGTACGTGACAACGGCCAATAACCGTTGGCGAGCAAAAGTCACGAGTACGTGACAGCGACCGGCAAAGTGTTAAGGTTTCGATTCATTCTCTCGACGGTGTTGGCTCGAACATGATACGGAGGGACGGTGGTTTAGTGAATGCCATACTGGGAAAGGTGGGTTATGTGGATGTTGGCAACCTCAGTTCCGTTGTTCGCAAAACGGTATTGGGGATGTCCCCATCTGATGAGAATAAAGGTTTTGAGGCCGATCATTATATTGAGTCCGATGGCTACGCGGAGGGATTTGGTTGCAACAAACTTCGTAAATAGATCTTGGAAAACAACAAGCATATATTTTGAGTTTTACTTGGGGTGAAGCGTCCCATGGCATCGGCGGCAACTACGCAGCACGGGTCTTGGCCGTCCTTTGTCTCATAAGGCTCCCAGATGCTTCCTGCGAAACCTTATGGAGCTGGTAGTCTTGGTATCGGGTGACATAGTGCGCGACCTCCGGGAATACTCCGGGCCAAAAGAAATCTCGTCTAACCCGGTGGTATGTCTTGCATATCTCGAGATGGTCAGCTTGGGGTGTTGCCATGGGCTTCTTCTTCCCGGAGGGCGCCGGGCCGGGACTCTAGGAGCGATACCAATTTTCAAACTTCTAGATCGCCGAGGGTAGGATTTATAATGGAGTGGGGTTTGTCATAATACAGCTTTCCACCTTCTATCTTCCAATTGAGGTACTTTCGGGAAACGCCCAGACGTTCTTTAAACCTTCTTGTACCAAGAGCCGATGGTGTCTCCTATGGCGGATAGACGGCATCATTTAGGTCTCGTACATGCATCATAGGATGTCTGGGACAATATTTAGGGTACCTGTACAATGGACGATTTTCATATTATCTGCTTGCATGGCCAATGCCCACCTTGCCAGTCTTTCCGATGGGTCTAAATTCTATAGCTACTGTAAACTGCTGTGGTTCTTTATCACTGTAAATTCTGTATGTTCGATGTAAGATCTCAATCTTTTTACGGCTCGCTGCACCACTAAACTTTTCTTTTCGGTAACTGTTGTTACGATTTGAGAATCTTTTATCTTTATACCTATCTCTAAACATTTTCAAGCCTCGCATGGTGCACCGCACAACGTGACGCATCGCACCGATCGCGTTACGAATTCCCTATTTCTGTGCCAAACTCCAACAACTCCGAGGCACCGCACAATTCGTCACCTGCCTCGAGCCAGGTGACCTAGCCTCCACGCGCCGAACCTCCAAAAGCCAGAAGAGCCTCGCGCGATCTCGGGAAAAGCCCTCTGATTGGCTCGTTGTCGCGCGTACACCGTGTCGCGGACGACACCGTTCGCTATCTTCATTAACGGTCTACTCACCCTAAGCACCCTTCCACTAAGTGACTCATCACACTAGCCCTAAGTAGCCACCAAAAATTAGTATAAAAGGGCGACCTTTTGCACCAAGTAGTTAGTTACAATTTCAACGGGGACCAGCAACGCAACCACTTTGCGCAACAGAATCTGTGGAGCATTCTTGCTCGTCGTCCGTTTGAGTATAACAGTTGTAAACTCATCGAGACTAACCTTGCATATTGTACAGTAATCTTAGAGTCAAAAGTAACGTGCTCGTGAGAAATAAAAAGTCTGATAACTGAACTCGCGTCAACCATATTCTTTTCACTCCTCACCGAGACTACGAGAATCATCGTCGCATCGCATCGAGCTTCGTCAGATCACCAGCACTACACGACCAGCGAAAGAGTGAGTCGAATCTTTCTCATACAACCTTTCGTATAGGTCAAGATTGACCATCGGACTAGTCGAAAACGACGGTGCCGACCTAGTCGAAAACCCCTCCGACAAATTGTAGTAAAGAAAAGGCGAGATTTCCGTCCCTGAAGGAAAGGGCTTAATTGCCTTACCTCGAAAAGAGAAATCGATCCGTGTTACGCATTCCCATACTCGATAGAGTTCAGCGGATTGTAACACTGTATATTCTTCTTCGGCATTAGTAAAGACACGACTAGGGATACGAAAACAGGTCGAGCGAAGACAGGGGTACTGGTTAAGGCTTCGAGACCTTGTTCGGAATTTTGTCCGGGACCCCAGTGCCAGGGAACGTTTTTATGTAAAAATTCTGATAGCGGCGTCTTGTCCTGGGAAATATAACCCATGAACCGGACGTACTAGCCAAACACGCCCAGAAATCGGTGAAGCTCTTTGACTGTCGCGGGGGCATGGTATTCTAAAATGGCGGATATTTTGTCAGTGTCCGTCTTCAGTCCGTCTTCCTATGACATTGCCAAAGTACTTCACTTCGGGGCAGAAAAATTCGCTTTTGTCTGTGTTCATTTCAAGTCCGGTATCGCTAAGTACTGCCAGTACACGTATCAAGTAAGACGTAATATTCATCCTCTGTGTCTGTCTAGGCAAAAACGGGGGGTTCCCATTCGGGATCGATCAGCCGATCCAGAAGTCTTTGAAAAGTCGCAGGAGCGTTTGTCAGTTTGAAGGATATGCGTTTAAATTGAAATAGTCCTTGTTTTGGTGACACATACACAGGATTGTTTTTATCAAAAATAGAAGTCTTTATTCCCGTCTCTTCTCACATTTCGCCATCTCGTTAGTCGGCCAGAGTTTTTTTGTTTCTCGTCTACTGCGGTACTGTAGTCAAGAAAAAGACATTCCCGTCCCTCTTGAAAGGTTGTCTTTGAACAAGAATAAAACCAAATCTTGCATATAATGATAAACAAATTGACTAAATGAATCTAAATAAAATAATTAGCAAACGATTAAGTAAGATAATTCTTCCTCTTTGGTCTGCTTCGTAGAAAGTAAAGAATAAACTCAACGTTGACGCACAGATCTGATCAAATAAAGAATTAGTAAAAAGGTTCTGTTGTATTCTTTCTCAATTTTCTTTTTCAGCCGGCAAGGGGCAGAGTTTCTTGACTGCTCTTTTGTAGTTGTCGCTCGAAGTCTGAACCTTTGCCGCCCTTACGACGTTATCTTCTCCCGCATGAATCTCGATAATGCGTCCAAGAGTTCATTGCAGCAGAGGCACGTTGCCTTCTTTCAGCAGTACCAAGGCACCGATCTCAAAATTAACGCTTCTGGTGTGCCATCTTTGTTGCCGTTGAAATTCCGAAAGGTATTCCAGATGCCAACGATTCCAAAAATGTTGTCGGACCTTCTACAAGTGCTGCCAACAAGAAAGTCTATTATCCAGCCTTTTAGATAATCATGCTCAGCGGGCAATAAGAGCTCCCAACTAAAAAAAGGGAAGGCGTTAATGCAGTGGTATCGTTGGGGTTACTTGAGATTTTAGTGAGAGATCGAGGATTTAGTATTGACTCAATTTCAAAGAGCAAGGTATAATATTCTTCGAACGTGAGGGCTTGGCCTTTGTAACCGTATAGAGGTGCTGCTTATTAATGAGTAGCCTTCACGGTCGCCTTCCAAAGACCTCCGGAATACGGAGCCCTTAGCGGGATGAATTTCCATTCAATCCGTTGTTGAGACAGATAGCTCGATATCGTTTCCTTTTTGTCCTCCAGGAATGTATACACATCCTATAACTCCCTCGTAGCTCTGACAAAATTCGTCCCATTGTTCGAGAATAGTGTCGAGCAGATACGTCTCCTCGCCACGAATCTGCAAAAAAGCTTCCACGACAAAAAAGCTTCCGTCGTTAGGTCCGTTACTAATTCGAGATGCGTTACCTTCGTTGCCAGACACGTGCCGTCCACGCCTTGGTGATATGGACTGCTCCCCGCACTTGCAGCGGTTCGGCATTGTCCCCACCCGCACTGGCGAATGGCTTTATAGATCCCCTAACTCTTTCGCTAGGCAAGTCACCTATCAAAACCGCTTGCTCTTTTGGCCTATTGCAGTAGCATTGCACACAGCTGCTTATTATTTTTCGAGCTTCGTTCCGTTCGCTGAGAACCCAAAATTGTTATCGTATGGAATGCAACAGCTGTTTCGGTCCGCAGTATTGCGACTGTCGATGTTCCTTTCTCGTTATCATTTTCGTAATATGATGACAATCAGCCAAATGATCGGGTATTTTTGCGATTGCATTTTTGCTTGCTCTGGATAATCGTCCGCCTACTCTGATGATCCTTTTTTCATTTAAGAAAGGGCTTATTGCTGCGAGCTTGCTCGCTTTTGCGACTTGCTGTCCCTTTTTCAATGCACTGCATTCTGTTAAAAACATCTCTCGCTGTGCTATTATCACGATTGCCTTAGCGGTGCTTTTTTAGTTTTTCGACCGTTACATTAACGCTTTGTTTTTTCTTGGATGCATTTCGCTTGAAGCTTAGACAATACGCGATTACACGTTCCAGTTTGTCATATTTCGAGAAACTTCTCAATACCTCGCACATGTTTCTCACGGAGAGTAATACGACCGGCATTTCCATCTCGGATGTCTCGATGTTAATTGGTCTGGGTTTCGGCCAATTTCCGGCGATAAGCCACGGAAATCCGTGCCATCACAATTTTTGCTCTGTCCACTCCTCGACTGCGATGCCTCGCGACAGTAGGTCCGCTGGGTTTTCTTCAGATGGAACGTGATGCTACACTGGTTTCCGAGGTACATCTTGAATTCTACTAATCCGATTTGCGACGATTTGCGAGCAGATCAGGTGAGAATTACGCTCACCCTTTGAGTATGCCTTTTCGGATGCGTCTCCGAAACCGAAGAGATCGAACTTCCCATTATAGCTTCTTTTGTTGATCTTTCGTCCGATGTGTATGCCGTTGACCTTCGATAACGAACTATAGTACTCGTTCCAGTTGCTTTAGAGCTGCTGTGGAAAATTGGCATCCCATCCAGCTTGTAATTGCCATATTTGTTGCACGATCCAACTTGCTCCCCTTTAAATCATATTTGTATCATATGATGATTCCCAATATTATATCGAAATGAAGCAAAGTTGTTTTCACGTGAGCATTCGTACGGTGAATTCATCAGACTAGCAAAATGGGCTCACAAAAATACAAGAATAAGTACATGCATATGGGGCTCATCTGGGCGTCATCGCGTGACGAAATTGCAGTGTTCAAATGGAACTCATATTGGGGTCATGGCATGATGAAGTTATTGTGCTTACGGGACCAAAAAAAATTAGTCATTTCTTTTTATTTATTTATGTTTTGATTTTCTACTGCTTTGACATTGCAGAAAACCTCCGCCGATACAGGTCGGTTCCTCTCTAGTCCTTCCCCAGTGGCAATGCGAGAAACATGGCACAGAAATGTTTGTCGTCTGTGGGGATCGAACTCGGGTCCTTCTGCGTGAGAATCCAGCGCTCTATCCACAGAGCCATCGCGCTTTTCCTCATTCAAGTTCTTATTTAGTATACCTATAATATGATAGTGGAGAATTCAGATCTATGTATGTTTTGCAATAGAATTCATACACAGTGTCTCCGTCGAATGCATCACAGAGTAACATACATATCGCCATCATATGGCGTTCACAGGATGTATGTATAATCATTGCATGACTGCCATATGGCGCCGACATGACGATATTCAATGCAGAATTTGAAATGTCCGTCTTGTGATTTCATGATGTAGTCAGCGGATGATGCATTTCGAAACGATAAATTTAACTCATGATGTATATCAAATCTATGATACTGAATGAGCTCCTAAAATGTCCATGCTTCTATGAAGGCAAAATGTGTTCATGTTGAGCACTATACATGCATGAATTGATGCTGCCATAGTGAAACCACGTCAGAATTTGTATACATGACTTCAAGATGACGCTAAAACTGCGGATTACAATTGCGGATACTTTGTCAACGGTCATATGAGTTCGAGATGCTGTAAATGTATGATGCACTAGCAAACGTCAAATTACAATCAAAATGTTTTGTAAACTCATGATGCTAAATGAGTTCATGACTTTGCATCATAGCACGTAGTCGATATGCGGCAAAATTTATTCATCAATTGCATGCACGGCGTGAAAATCACGGCTGTCTATCTGGGATTGGTGTGGACGGTGATGGGATACGGGGTGGAAGTTTGGGGATAGGAGGAAAGGAAGGGAATAGAGAGCATGTAGGAGCGATATATAAGATGGACGTTAGGGCTGAACTGGAGAACGCCAGAATATTTGGTCAGGGAAGAAACAAAAAGGTGGAAAATAAGAACAAGAGCAGGAAGGAGGGCGTAGAGATATGAAGGAAAGTTGAAAAGAGGAGAAGGAAGTGAAATAGCAAGAGAATGCTTAGAGAAACAATCGATTGGAACGAGAAGAATCGGCATTTTGCTGCAATTACGAAGTGTCATGGATAAAGCCGTGCTCAGCTGTCGTGGTAATGCGGCTAACTTCACGTGGTTTAAAGCGCGCTCTAGGCCCGAAAAGTTTTTTAATGATTAAATGAAAATAGAGCTCTAACAAACGATGAAAATCAACTAACAAACATTAACAAACGACTAACAAATGATTGGGTACGAAGACAAGTTCGAAATCATTAAAAATCTTTTTCGCGGGGCTAATTTTGACATGAAATTTGTTTGTCATATTAGTCAATAAATAAAGTCTAACAAATACTAACAAACGACTAACAATCGATTGGCATAGAGAAAAATTCGATATTTCAATAGTCCCCGGTTAACTTTATTGAGCTAGCAATCGATGACCGATACAGCAGGAACAAGCACATGTGGATACCGCGTTAAGTAAAGGCTGATCCATAAAAGCGGATCACCATAGCCTCGGCGACAACGTGACAACCAATCGGAGGAGCGAACATCGAAGGATGGGACCCCACGTGGTCTACGTAGCGATTTGCGGCCGTTATGTCTTCCTCCTTCTTTGCCAACGATGAGTTCTCTGCGAGACACGACGCAAAACATACCTGTACCTACTTCTACTTGTCGAGCTCAATAAAAATACACATTTTGATCTTATGTAATATTAACCTCGTGGAACTATATTCTATACGACGAAGTGCTGGACTCGAGCATAAAATATATACCTACACACACAACGATACTAGCGACATCTTGCCACAGGGCCAAGAAGTGAGCTTTGCTGGGACTCGATCTTCGTCGATATGATTCGTCCCTCTCACCTGATTCGTTTATCGGTGATTTACGTCTGTAATTGTAACGACGAAGTTTCATTATTCATTTTTCAACCAGAAACGTTTAACAGTTTCGTGGAAACAGTGTTTTTTTTTATAACAAACAGGATAAAAAATTATAAAAATTCTAGTTTCCGAGAAAAGCATAGTGCCCGGGAAAATTTAAAACCAAGATTCAAATTAATCGTATGATTCTTACACATTTGTGAGATATAAGTTTCAAGACTCACAGCTGTACACTACCTCTTCATCCATGCAAGTATTTTTATACAAATACTGGAATATTAGAATCTTACCAAACTCAATATTAGAATGTTCACCAAACTCATAATTTATTCTTATTTTAGAGATCACCCCTTAGATATAAAAAATACAAATAGCAGCGTGCAGCGCTGAATATAAAAAAACAGCTTTCAGTGCTAAATGGAAAAAAAGCAGCTTATAGTGCTAAATGGAAGAAAAGCAGGTTATAGCGCTAAATGAAAAAAAGCAGCTCAAAGCGCTTAAGAGAAAAGCACCTAATACCACTATAAACATTAAAAAAAACCGCTTATAATACTTTATGTACAAGTCAATTGACAGAGATTGTTACACGAATATAATCATTTGACATATTATTAAAATATCGACAATAAATTACAATTCTTAAAAATGAATAGATTTTATTTATCTAACTACCTAAAATTATTCAGTAATAAAAATAATTATATTTATAACCGCCTATATAAGACTATGTAATGTGTCGAAATCAGTTCAACATTGTCTAGATAGAAAAAGATGGCAATTGCTTATTCAGATGCTTATCTTACGGGCTGTACAAAAATCAAAACAGACATGCTGAAATTAGAAAAAATATCGTTGATCACGTATTCAATAATTGGTCAGAAAATGAATATCTTTTGCAAATTACAAATCCACGTATTGGCTTTCAAAATCGACATCAATATTATACATACATGAACACTAATGGAAATTATGGTACTGTTTTTAAAATAGGGATGTTCATACTTGAGTATCAAGAAGGGAATCATCATATACGAAAAGACCAACGACAAAATTGTTTTCATGCACAAACTTTCCCCATCACATATAGATCAACATTATGAAACGACCAACGATGAGTCATACATCAAATTATTATTCTCTGGTGAACGAAACTCAGGACATTTCGAAATTTTGGAAGATATAGAATTTTCACTAAACAGAACTTTCCCAACCAACACTAAAATGTTATCGCAAGTTCAACGGGAAAATAATAAATTAAGAAAAAAAAGTGATCTCGAGTACTCGTCAATACCGAATTTATCACAACAACTCTTGCAAATTAGCTTGGACGATCAAGGAATCTACCGAAAACGTCAATAACAAAGCCAAACAAAATCGAATCCCCGAAAAAATATACAGTAACAACAAATAAAATAAACATAGCTGCATATAGTATAAAAGACCAAGATCCAAAGATCAAAAACAAAGTTGAATCATTGAGACAATCAGAGAAACTTCAAACTATGAAAACTAAAGTTACAGATATTAACATAAACCAAGAAATAAAACAGATAAACCATAACAAAAAACGAAAACGTCACGATCTTAAAAAGAAATTAATACCCGAAAAACAAAATATTTTAAAACCAAAAAAGAAAAAAAAAACGGAAGTACAGTCAACATCTAAAATATCTGCGACGAAAAAACTAAAAAACAATCAAGAATATAAACAAGAAACGTATAACAATTAAATAATCAAAAACGATATTCAAACATTATGGAGATTACAAAGAATACAAAACCAAACATTTACAAGTAAAAAGATTGATGTAAACAAATGTTCCCAGAAAAAAATCACTACGAAAAAAAGCAACATTGAAGCCAATACAAATTGCAAAAATAATGTACTTTCAAATAAACATTTATAAAATCAACAACCATCTAATATATCCAAACTAAGATAAAAACAGATTGTCTTCAAATTAAAAGATCGAGATCAGAATATAATTCAACAAAAAAATAACAGTTTGAATAATGAAGAAGGATTAAAGATTCCGCAAAGAAACGGAAAATTCGTAACGATTAATCGCAATTAAATATTGAAAATGTATCATACATTCCTATTGAAAACAACGCCTTATGAATAAAAAATTACGACATAAAATTCGCAAACAAAATAAACGGTCCAATAAAGTTTTCAGAGCGCACGAAAAAGTAAAAGACAAAGAAAGAAAACAAATAATGCGTTCAAACAAGGAAAATTCATTAAAAGAAAATAATGTACATATGCTAACAAAAAGAAAAAGACGGATTCATGATTGCAATTATAAAAAACAAAGTGCATCATATGATGATTTATACGAACAAATCAAAAAACAAAATAAAATGAGAAAAATTAAACAACTGCATTTGGACATTAAATGAGAAAATAAAAGATCGAATATTCGTTACTCATCAACTAAAATAAACACATTACAGAAAAGATTATTTGAAAAGTGACGTTACGACTGGCGAGTGAGCGCAAGCACGCGTCTACGAGCGACAGTAAGTTCGGGTTAAAAGAGTGAAAAAGTCGACTGCAAAATAAAAACAGAGACAAAAAAGCAAGTGGAGATAGGGTAGGCTGTGTAGAGATAATAATCGAGATGATAACTGACGGAAAAGGTGAGATAATTGGAGAAATAAACTCAACGCCCGAAGATGAGGTTAGGCACGAACATGCAGAAGGAGCAGAAGGGGGTGGAACAGAGGATGAGGACGTGAATGAACAGAGCCACGGCAGAAAAGAGAAGCTCGTGTCAGAGGAAAGAGCAAATGGTAAAACAGAGCAAGGAGAGACCGAAAAAAAAAAGAAAAGAGGGCGCCCTACGAAAAAACCTGACGAGAGCAGAAGGAACAAGGACGTTAGAGAATACTTTGGGAATATGGGGAACAGTTAACGCATCTCACGCTCGACTACGAGTGGCTCGGCGGTCAGAGCGCGTGTTTCTTAGCCGAACAAGACATAACCTTTAAAAAAAATTTACAGTTGATGTACATAAACATTGTTAATTTCGTAATCAAATCCGGTGTAGTGAGATAGATAGTAATAACATAGTCATAGTAGTATTAACAGTGTACCGTCCTTCCACATTTATATTCTATTCCCTTCGACCACTGTTTCACTCAATAGCGTTCCCCGCCCAGGGCGGGGTGGAATTAAGAAATGGCGAGTCAGCCATTTCCCCTCGTCCCCCCGGACAAGGAGAAATATTTAGATAAAAAGGAAGGTCCTGCCCAGATGGATGTGTCTCCTGCATTCAATGCTGTAACACCTACTACTAAAGCGGTTAAAAAAAGGCCAATACACGATGTCTCTGGCAATGATACGTCTGCCTCGAAAAAGAAAAATCACGATAGCGTGATCCAACAACCTTCTTCGCTCTCGAATCGTATAACCTATAAATACGAAAATGACCACACGGGCCCATTCCAGGTTATTATCCAGCCCAGTCCTACCTCAAATACTAACCGTCTCCACGATGTAACAGTAGGTAAGTGGCTCATACACTCATACCCCAAAGATATAGCAGAAATAAAGCAATCAGGAAAAGCTAAAATCACGATCAAATTAAATAGCGCCCACATGGCCAATAAATTAATAGCCGATCCAATATTAACAGCAAAAAACCTCTGTGCCTTCATCCCAAAGCAATTCGCCACCAGACTGGGTGTATTAAGGGGGGTCCCCACAGATATCGACGAAGCGGAAATAATAGAGAATGCAGAGTCTAAAGCCAAAATAATTGAGGTTAAAAGATTTATGAGAAAAACAAAAAATGAAAATGGAGACATTTCTCAGATTCCAACCCAAACCCTACTTCTAACTTTTAGTGGACAAACTCGTCCCACTAATATCTCTATATACAAAGTGAGATATAACATTGAAGAATACATTCCCCAAATCCGGATGTGCTTCAACTGCCTCAGATTTGGACACGTCCGCAAAATATGCAAAAGCTCCCCCAGGTGCGCCCACTGTGGCGGTTCGGATCACTCAAAAGCCATTGACTGCCCTAACGTTAACTCCTCTCCCAAATGTGCTAACTGTAACGGCGACCATGAAGCTGTCTCGAAGGATTGCCCTTCCAGAACTTTCCAAGATCAATTGCATAAACTTGCGATCAAAAACAACTCGTCCTTTATGGAAGAGATGTCTAAGCATAGAGAAGCCAAACGTACCAAAATTCCATTCAGATTCTCAGACTTCCCCTCCTTATCTGACTCCCCCACACCAGACAACTTCTCTATCATATCACCTAGCCCAGTGCCCTTCTCCTCAGTAGTCCAGTCCAACAGCTACAGGTATCCTAACCGACAACCCACTAAAAATCCTGGCAAATCTCATTATCCCCCCCTCTAATCATCACAACTCCTTAAATCAACAACATCTCGCATGCCTTATCTCTCCCAATGGTAGAGACACAACACTAGATAACAACGTTCCCAACCCCCCCTCCCCCCTCCTCGACCAGAACCACCCTCCTCCGACCAAAATCGAAGAATCCATCCAACAACTCACCGACATAATCCAAACTTTCTCCTTGCTTTCGAACCATCTCAAAAATCTCCTTCCAAAAACCTCTCCCACCCACGACCTAACCCTAACTACGCAAAATACCACCCCCTCCTCTGACACGCCAATAGCTATTCCCCCGCCGCAGAGTTAATCTCACATCTCATAACCTCCAAAATGAACCGCCACAGCTTAAAAATCTTCCAATGGAACTGTCATAGTATAAGTAATAAAAAAGACCTTCTCGCCAACATAAGTCATGAATATGACATAATCATTTTGATTGAATCTTGGCTTAAACCCGACCGTAGGTTTAACCTAAAAAACTTTAACATTATCCGCAAAGACCGCCTCTCACACGAAGGTGGTGGTATTTGCATTGCTACAAAAAAACACATTGACTTCTCTATCGAAGACATCTCTCCCAATATTCATAAGGATCTGGAATATCTATTCGTCAAAATCTACTTAAACTCCCTTGATCTACTAGTAGGGGCTATTTACAGACCCCCAAATATTGTAATCCAAGAAAACGAATGGTCATCCCTTTTTGACAGCATATCTCACTATCCTTCGGTCTTTATCGGAGGAGATTTTAACAGCCATCACCTTGCCTGGGGCTCTTTCTTTAATTGCCCTAACGGAGACCTACTACTTCCCGCTATATCTAAATCAGACTTAAACATTATTAATGACGGAGCTAAAACGTTCATTAATACCACAAACCACTCAGCCATAGATATCTCTCTCATATCCTCCCACCTTCTTACGGCAACCAACTGGTTCACCCATGATGATTCGATGTCTAGTGATCATATCCCGGTCATTACCTCCATACTCACCCACCTCCAGCCCTATCTCCAGCCTCCCTCTCGGAAATTCAACCTAAAACATGTAAATCGCCCTAAACTACTCTCCGAACTAAACAGCCTTGCCCAAAATTTTACTCCAAACACCGATAACCTAGATCCCTCAGCTACTTACGCTGAACTTGTCTCACACCTTAACAATGTTATCACTTCTTCCTGTACCCCCAATAACAATAAATCACACAGACCCCGGAAGACAGTTCCCCCACCAGCAGTGTGGTGGGACGAAGTATGCAACGAACTTGTAGCTAACCGCAAAACCGCTCTAAAAGCTTTCCTATCTTGCCCTAATATGGAGAAATTCATTGAATACAAAAGAATCAATGCCAGAACCAAAAAAGAATTAAAAATAATTAAACAAAAAAAGTTCATTAAATACACGGAAACCCTCACTAGAAATTCTCCTCCTAACCTGATCTGGAACACCGTCAAGAAATTCAAAAACAGATTCCTCCCTTTGAGGACGCTCCAATTAGAAAACATGCAGACCCTAAACCATATCCATAACTTCATCTCCAATATGTGTCCACCTACTTGCTACATCCCATTCAATGCGATCCATCACAACTATTCTCCTCCAAACCCTTTGTTATCAAATCCGTTAACATTCGAAGAAATCAAACGAGCAATTAGCACCCTAAAGAAAAATACAGCTCCAGGCCTCGATGGGTTCAGCAATGAATTCATCCAATGTTTACCGAACAGTTTCCTACAGGTACTACGAAAGTGTATCAATGACCTGATTGACAGCAATTCCGTCCCGGATGACTGGAATAATTTCCTTGTCCTTCTATTTCCTAAAGACTCTCCTATTAAATTCCGACCCATTTCACTGGCCTCCTGCTTCCTCAAACTCACAGAAAAAATGCTGTATAATAGATTGACCCACTACCTAGAAAGTAAGAAACTTTTACCAGATTGCCAATATGGTTTTCGCAGGAATAAATCCTGCGCGGACTGCATCGCTATCCTTACCTCAAAAATCTACAACGCCTTCGCCTCTAACCAGGTTGTAACTTGCCTATTCCTGGACATAAAATCCGCCTTCGACAACGTCCACCCTCTGATACTAAACCAGGACCTAATAGACTTAGGCCTCCCACCTAACCTAAGATCCTTCACATACAACATAATTGCAAATAGAAAACTAACCTTCAAAATAAAAGACCGCCTAGTCACAACTACATCTACTTTGGGCTTACCACAGGGCCTTACTTTAAGTCCCACTCTTTTCAACATTTACACCCGAAAATTCCGCGATCATATTGATCAGAACTCCTCGATAACTCAATTTGCAGATGACACATATATTTGCTCCTCTGGTAAAAATATTCCGGACTGCATTCAATCCCTTCAACTCAGCATAGATCGCTTGTCCTCCCATCTGTCAGATAGAGGCCTCGAAATCTCTCCTGAAAAAACAAAACTCATAATATTCACAAGAAAAAAGAAAAATAGAATTGCACCCACCATAAAGATTCAGGGCTCCATAATAAAACCTTCACCCTCAGTGAAATACCTTGGCATGATACTGGATGAGAAACTTCTATGGCTCCACCACATTAATCATGTAATCGCTAAAGCTTCACGTTCGCTTAGTATCATCAAGTGCCTTCGAGGAACTTGGTGGGGTGGGCACCCGCAAACTCTTCTAAATATATACAAGGCACTCACACGCAGTATTCTGGATTATAACTCGTTCAACATGGCTATCAATAATAAACAGTCAATGAACAAATTATCAAAAATACAATTCAGGGCCATCAGATTGGCTTTAGGATACCGTCAATCTACTCCGACTAATATTCTGTTAGCGGAATCCGGAGAAACCTCACTTAAAGTTAGATCCCAAATCCTTGCAGGGAAATACGTCTGCAGAGTCTTCAGCCTCTCCCACCATCCACTTTTGCAGCATCTATACAACCTAAGTCTACATCTTCAAAGATATAACCGATATAATCTACTAACCGCCCTCCCTCTCATGGTGGCATTCTCGGGCATATCGTACAAATCCAAATTCATCTTCAAATCGGATATCCCGCTCCCATTCAAATTCGACCAACACATTTTTTACCTTAACCCGAATGCTTCCATCACATCAGGCGTTGAAATCAACCGCAACAGTAATGCCTACGTCAAGTTCCTCCATCTATTCAGGAATTATTTTTCGGATTACATCGTATTTTATACCGATGGCTCCAAATCTAATAACTTCCACTATGGAGGGTTAGCCGTTTTCTCACCAACGATCAACAAAAACTTCAAATTTAAAACGCATTGCTTCGCATCAATTTTCTCCTTAGAAGCCCTGGCCATACTGTTCACCGTCAGATACATCTTCTCCCTGAAATTCAAAAAATCCGTCATTTTTTCCGACTCACAGAGTGTTATCAACGCTCTTACCTCCTCTTCTCCCAACTCAAAGCACAATTTCCTCATCCTTGAAATCAAAAAATACCTTTTCCAGGCTCGGTCAGAACAACTGACCATTAATCTGGAATGGATACCCGGTCATAAAGGCATAAAGGGCAACGAAATAGCTGACGTACTGGCTAAAGAAGCCACTAGAACTGGAAAGCTCTTACAATCTCCTCTTCCCTATGAAGATCTTAGTACTTACTTCTCAGATCGTTTACGCACAAAATTCGCCAATACTCTAAAATAAAGCGGAGCCCGCAAAGGCTCTTATTACTTTAACAATTTCTACAAAAACAGCAGTAAACCCTGGTTCAATAAATTTATAGCACACCGCTCTATAATTGTCCAACTCAACAGGCTCAGATCTAATCACTATTCTCTCCCGGCTAGCCTTTATAGGAAAAACTTAACCTCCACTAACCTATGTAATTGTGGTCTTCCATTGGACATAGACCATCTAATCTGGGCATGTCCTTCTTTCACTAACCCGAGAAAAATCCTTTGTGAAAAATTGATGAAACTTGGTCATAACCCTCCATACCACTCCAACTTATTCCTCAATAAACCAAACTCAAAATTGTCGTTTCTCCTTTTTGACTTCCTTAAAACTACTCCATTCCAAGTATGAAATGGCTGTCAAGGAGCTAAAAGTGACCTCTGTGATACTGG
Organism: Netelia fuscicornis; assembly: GCA_946811545.1. Taxonomy (NCBI): domain Eukaryota; kingdom Metazoa; phylum Arthropoda; class Insecta; order Hymenoptera; family Ichneumonidae; genus Netelia; species Netelia fuscicornis. The sequence continues at coordinate 37,720,726 of OX328014.1, read as the reverse complement.
TCAAGTTACGCTATCTCAACCATGTCAACCTGCACGTATAGGGACTTTTATCTCCCCAATCACCAGGTTATGGCCTAAGACCGCATTGTGTCGTAGCCAAAGTATAGAAGAAGAAGAAGAAGAAGAATATGGGGAACGGCGCGAACGGACCGGCTGAAAGAGGAGGGAGAGTTGTACACTCCCCACCATGTAAGAAACATGGTGGACGTGGCAAAACACCAGACATCACCAACCGGGAGGACTTGATAGAATTTGACAGCTACGTAGAAAATCCGGCGTGTCAAAGTGAAGATAACGGAAGGGAAGTAGGAGAGGAAAGGCAGCCGCCTGAAGTTCACAATGAAAAAGGGATAGACGTAGAGCAGGTACGGGAAATGTTGGACCAACAAAAAAACGAAATGTTAAAAAGCATAGGAGCAGTTGAAAAAAAATTCAAAGAAGAGCTTGTACGAGTTCATGAGCACTATAGAGAACGAGAAGAAAGAGAAGAGGCAAGAATACAGGAGATGAGCAAACAAATACAAAATATGGAAGAATTGTGGAAAAGACGTATCGAAGTCTACGAGACAGAAATCCAGTGGTGGAAAGGTGTTGTTGAGGAAAAAGAAAGAAGAAGCAAACAAAGCAGCACTGAAAATCGGCGCCTGCAACGGATCCATGGCAAAAAAAAAAGAAGAGCGTAACCAAGAGAAGATAGAAGAAATACATGAGATGTGGTCAAAAAATCAAAGCAACGAACACGAGGATCGAGATAAAAATACACAAAGAGAAGTAAATAACAATGTGTGGAGAGAAGAAGAAATTTGGCAAACGGTAGAAAGAGGAGATAAGCGAAGAAATACAATATTCAAAAACGCAGAGCAGCTTCAAAGAGAAAAAGAAGAAATAATAAACAGAAAGCCAGGTCCACTGGATAACAAGGAGTTGAGGATAGAAAAAAAACAGAAGAAAGCACAGGCGAAATAACGTAAGCATCATATACCCGGAAAGTGGGAAATATCGAGAGATAAGTAGAGTGGCGGACGAGATAGAGCAAAGATGCAAGCAGCGCATCAGGCAACAGGCAGTGGAGAGGCATAGAAAAAGCGGAAGGTCCATCATCAGCTTCGAAAACTGGAGCGACAAAATGGAGTTGCTCAGCAAAAGAAGCCGGTTGAAAGGAACGAATATATGGATCAACGATGACGCTACAAAGAGAGAAAACGAGGTACAAAAGTGGTTACGAGACATAGAAAAATATGAGAAAGCACAAGGGAACCAAGCGGAGGCTAAATACATGAAAATAAGACTAGGAGACGAATGGTGGAGGTGGGATGAGACGAAAGGCGACATCGAGCCGGCCCAGAAACGGGAAGAGAGACAGCTAGGGCCATTTCGAGCACCATCGCAGCAGCTTTTTCGACAGCCCTTTCGGAGGGAGTGATACTGGGGAGAGAAGGGAAGAAGTACAGCAGGCAGGGGAGAAGTACAGAGGGAGGAGAGCGGAAGCGAGCGTACAAATAAGTACCAAAGAATGCAAAGTGATATTATGGAATATAGCAGGTTTGTATAAAATTGGAGAGGCGTGGAAGGAGCTAGAAAAGCACGATATAGTAATTTTACAAGAAACTTGGGTAGAACAAAAAAACGAGTCAAACTGTAAGAAATACGTGAATAAAAAGTTCGTTTGGAAATTTAAAGCGGCGACTAAAAGCAAAGGAGTCGTGAAAGGAAGGGCGAAAGGGGGACAGGCGGTAGGGATTAAAAAAGAAATAAGCAAAAACTGGAATGTTGAAGAATGGAAATGGGGCTTAATAATCAGAAATGTAAGAGAAGAGCTATACTCTGTGATTACCGTATATAATAACGAGGGAATGAGAAAAATAGAGAAAGAGCTTAAAAGAAGAATCGAGGAAGAAGCGAACGAATATAAATCAGTACTAATAGTAGGGGACATGAATGCAAGAATAGGTGAGAACCAGGCGCGCAAGTGAAGGAAATATTGATGGAAGAACAGAAAATAAGAGAAAATCCCAAGATAAAACAACCAACACAGAAGGGAAAGTCCTATTAAGAATATGCGAAGATATGGGATTGAAAGTACTACATGGAAGGACGAAAGGTGATGAAGAAGGAGCCATAACATTTGTAGGAGGAGGGGACGAGCAACAAGGCTCAGCATTAGACTTAATTATATCGGTTGATAGGGGAGAGATAGGGCAAGTGAAATGGCTAAAAGCTAAAAAAAGAATCGAATCGGATCACTTACCAGTTGCATTTACACTCAACTGGGAAGTGGAGAGAAAAGTGAAGGAAAGAAACAATGAAACAGAGGAAAACCAGGAGGGGGAGTACAACAAAATATTATGTTGGGAGGAAGAAAAGGCGGGAGCATACAGGGATGCAATGATGGAGGAGGAAGAAGACACAAATAATAGTGAAAATGATTGGCATAAGTTAAAAGAGAGCATATATAAAGCGGCGGAAAAAGCTGGAATGAAAAGAAAGGGAATAAAGCATAAAGAGAACAGATTACCGAAATGGTTTAACGACGAGTGCAAAGACCAAAGAAACAGGGTATGGACTGCATTAAAAAAGTTTATAAAATACAGAAGCACAAGCGAGAAAAGGGAGCTAGCCAAAGAAAAGAAAGAGTTACGAAGAGTTTACAAGGTTGCAAAGGAAATTTGGAGAAGAAAAGTCTGGGAAGGAGTAGGCCAAGCAAAAGACATGAAAGGATGGTGGAACGCCATTAGCAAATTCAGACATAATAAAAAGGCAGGAGGGATAGAGGAAAAAATAAATGAAAAGCAATGGGTCAAGCACTTCGAAAAACTATTAAATGGAAAAGGGGGAGATGAAGCAACTGAGTCAAGAGCAAAGGATGGAGAAGGCAAGAGCGTGAGGAATTGTAAGAATACAGAAATCGAGACTGAAAAAGACAGAAGAGGAAAGGAAGAATTTTACAATGACTTTACAATAAAGGAAATAGAAAAAGCATTAAAGGAGATGGAGAATGGAAAAGCCCCTGGAGAGGACGGCATAGGGGTAGAATTCATAAGAGGACTGCCTGGGAACAAAAGAGAAAAATTGAGGAAAATATTAAACAATGTGTGGAAGAAGGGGACAATTCCAGAAGGATGGGAAGTCGTGAGGATCGCGCCAATTTACAAAGGCGGAAACACAGAAGAGCCAGGGAATTATAGAGGGGTATCGCTACTGGATGCGGGCTATAAAATCCTCACAAACGTGATTACAAACAGACTAACAAAATGGATAGAGAGAGAGGGGAAGTTAAAGGAAAGTCAGGCAGGGTTTAGAAAAGGAAGAAGTACAAGAGACCAGATCTTCACATTAAATGCACTAATTAACAATAGAATGAAGTTAAGAAAAGGGAAACTATATGTTGCGTTCATAGATTTTAAAGCCGCCTTCGATAAAGTGGATAGAGAAAGAATGCTCGAGAAGCTCAAGAAGGTAGGGGTAAGTGGAAGAATGCTTGGAATAATAAAAGGAATATACATGGATACTAAAGCAGAAATAAGATTGCCAGGCAAAATAACAGAAAAATTTAGCACAAAAAAAGGGGTAAGACAGGGGTGCGCCTTGAGTGCTCTATTATTTAGCTTATACATAGATGACATGGAGGATAAATGGGAAAGAAAAAATGAAGGCGGAACGGTCATAGGCAAAGGAAAAATTTTGGCAATAAAATATGCGGATGACGTGGCGGCAGTCTCGGATACAAACGAAGGCCTGGGAGGCATGTTAGGCGATCTAAAAAAGTGGGCGACAGAAAACTATATGGAAGTAAACGCTAAAAAAACTAAAATTATGATATTCCGAAAGGGAGGAAGTACTAAAAAAGGAGAAAATTGGACAATGCAGGGAGAGATTATAGAAATTGTCAAGGAATATAAATATCTAGGATTCTGGTTCTCTACCAAAAACGCCATAGACGTACATGCGAAAAAAATAGTCGGAAGAGCGCAAAAGGCAACAAACACGGTTTGGGGGCTGTGGAAAAGAGCAGGGAGAGAAATCTTAGAAGAAAGGCTGTACCTACTAGAATCACTCGTCAGCTGCGGGGCTTTCTATGGAGTAGAGGTATGGGGAATTGGCAAAATTAAACAATTTGAAAAGATTCAAAGCAAATTCTGTAAGATGGCACTTGGAATAGACACGAGAACGCCCAGATATATATGGAGGAAAGAGCTCGGGGTTGCAACTTTCGAATACAGAATAAGGGAGAGAGCCCTCAGATACCTCAGGAATATAGTAAGAATGGACGAGAACAGATGGTCTAAGATTTGTTTAATGGAGGAGTTAAGAGGTATAGAGAACGGAAACATGACAAAATGGGGAGGGAATCTAAAAAAACTTTTAGAGGAAATAGGAATAAAAGAGGTAACACAGATGGTAAGAGGAAGAAGAGAGGCAGAAGAGATTGATGGGAAAATTAAAGAAGGGGTAATTTCCTCTGTACTCCAATATTTCCATTGCTCTTCTGTGTCTGAAATTAAGTATTTATATGCTTTGTTAAACGTCGACCTTTCTATCATTTCTGACTCTATCCGTAGAGTTTCTCTTTTTAATTTTTCTAATAAGGTTAAGGATAAGAAAAATTAAAAAGAGAAACTCTACGGATAGAGTCAGAAATGATAGAAAGGTCGACGTTTAACAAAGCATATAAATACTTAATTTCAGACACAGAAGAGCAATGGAAATATTGGAGTACAGAGGAAATAAAAGGCAGAGATAAAGAGATGTGGGCGAGGCTACGTTGCGGAAGTGTGGGGAGGGCAGGGAAAAAAGGGGAGCACGACTGGACGTGTAGAATTTGTAAAAAGGAAGAAGAAAGCATGGAACACCTCTTACTCTGCCAAAAGGGGAGAGAGCAGGTAAAGAGCGAGTCAAAAAGATACATAGAGATTTGGTTAGAAGAAAGCGAAAAAACAAGCGTAACGGAGAAACTAATTGAAAAGCTAAAGGGAGAGGTGGACGTAAATATACGAGTAGCTGGATACTTTAGAGAAATAGAAAAAATGTGTAAACGGAATGTATAGCTTGAAAAGTAATATGTAAAAGGAAATGTAAATAGTTTGTCGAAAAATCAAGAGAGGGGTGCAGAAAAAACTTACCACAACTACTACTACGGTATGGCGATAAGAAAATAAGATATATAATAGTATAATAATAGTTATAGGATAAAAGGAAATATGTAAGAAGAAATGTAACTCGTTTGTAAAAAACCTAGAAAGGTTGTGCAAATAAAACCCCATACTAACTAACTAACACATTACAGAAAATGATAATCAAACAAAAAATAAAAATTGCTACAACAGAAAAAGTACATATAAATCAAATATTTGAAAACAATATGATAAGATACTTACGCAAAACAAATATTCAAGAAATTAATTTGATTAAAGCAACCAATAGAAGAAAAAAAACATAAGATCATAACAAACTATTTGAATCATGATATTTTAAATGAAAATGATGACGTCAAAATTTATGATAAATCTATTACCAAAGGACCTACTCATATACGTTCATGTTGTGGTGGATTATAGTTTCAGAAATCAATTTCCACCTTCCCGAATGAATATATGACAACGAAACGAAAAATTCATCCAAATTGGAAAACCATATGTAAAATTACAACTGAAAAAAATACAATTCAACTCTGCTCAACATGCAAAGAAGATTTATTTAAAACCAATATACCAAAATTAGCACTTAATCAATGGTCTAGAATTTTCAGTAATTCACGATGGTTTACAAAATTTATCTGCTATGGAAGAGAGGTTTATATCGCCTAGATGAACATTTTTACAAATTCGAACTCTTGGATTTGAAAAACAATATGGTATTAAAGGAAATTGCGTCAATATCCCAGTAAACATAAATGCATTTGTTTCTAACCTTCCACGAAATGCTAATGAAACTGACACTATTCATGTCCAACTTATGAGATGTATGCGTGACAAACATTGTTATAATTACCAAATCATTAGGCCACATAAAATGGTGAATGCAGTTCAATATTTGATCGCAACTGATTTATATATTAAATATAAAATAACATTATACGAGAAATGGATTCAAGATAAAAATGTTGTAGATAATATATGTATTAATGACGAAATTGAAACGACGCAAGCACAGAATATCGATAATAATGAAGGTAAATCAATTAAATTAAATATTGATAAAAATACCGGTAACTATTTGAACATAGTAAATAATCAAATTATTTGGGAAGAACATGAAGATGATCCAATTAATCCAGGAGGCGAAGAAACATTATTGGAACCAGAATTTATTAATAACGACGGAATAACGATAGCTCCAGGTGAAAACCAAATCCCTATATCACTACTTTACGATGAAGATTTTGAAATATTGGCGTTCTCAATTATTTACGATGGAAAAAGTCGAAAATCATATATTCACAACATTTCGCTTGCAGATAGAGCGAAATCGGAAATCAGAATGTACGTTCGAAGGTGCGCTAAACGAATTTCAAAACTATTCATAAGTTATACTAGAGTACGATTACAAAAAATAGTGTCTCTGATACAGATTCATTTACGAATGAAACGCAAAACTCACAAAGTCGCTGCAAAAAATGTGTCAAATAACAATTATGTTGATAAATAGGTTCAAGACAATGATTGTATAAGATTGTTACAAATTGACAGATTTACTACTGTATTTTGGGAACAAAAAAAAAGTAGTAATGGCCATGATTAGACAATTGGGCAACCTACAATATTCTTAACACTATCTGCTGCTGAAACTAAATGGAATGACTTGATACAAATACTTTATAAAGTTCTATATAATGAAGATAAGAATGATGAAATAATAAATCAATTATCGTGCAAGATAAAGCTAAACTAATACAATCAGATGCAGTCACTTGCGCTAGATATTTTGATCATCGAATAAGACCCTTGCGGATTTTTTTTTAAATCTAAGAATGGTCCTTTTGCGGCTTTTCCTACTGTTGATTTGTATTATAGAATAGAATTTCAACACCGAGGAAGTCCGCATTTACATGCATTAATTTGGTTAAATAATGCACCTGTATACAATCCTGATGATAAAAATTCCAAACAAGAATGTGAAACTTTCATAGATGAAATAGTATCTTGTGATTCACAAAATAAATCAATTAAATAATTATCTAATTTCGTTACAAATCCATAAACATACGAAAAAATGCAAAAAAAAATTAGAAAATAATTTACCTATTTACAGATACAACGTACCTCATTATCCTATGAAAAAAAACCCTATTATGGAACCATTGAATGAACATAATGTTAAAAAAAAGAACATGCATGACAAATTTAAGCTTATAAGAACCACATTAGATCAAATAAGTAAAAATTTAGACTCATATGAAAGTATTTACCTTACCTTTGAAGAATTTTTAGAACTACTATTAATAACGGAAAAAGAATACATTATAGTAATTCAGGCATATATCAAACGTCCAATTTTATTATTAAGAATAATAAGAATTAATCCTTACAATGAAACAATACTAAAATTACATAAAGCAAATATGGACATCCAGTTTATTTTAGATCCTTATGGCCAACCATCATACGTTGCAAATTATAAAAACAAGTCACAACGAGGAATGTCAAGTGCATTGAAAGAATGTGCCGATTTAGTAAAACAAGACAATAATACCCTCCAAAAAAAATGAGAAGTATTGCTAATTGCTTTATTAGCAATGCTTCGATATCGAAAATTCAATATACATCAAGACGAAATGGACTATTATAGAGAACAATTATTATTATTTAAACCATGACAAGAAAATAAATTGTTGGACATAGAATATTATGAAGCTTCGAAAGATATTATACACAAAAACAGAAAGCCGTATATTCATAATAATTCTATTAATTATGATAACAGTTTGAAAGTCATAGAAGTTGAAAATAATGATAACGAAAATAATAACATTAATAAAGATGAAAACATCAACGCGCTTCCGAATCTAATTGAAGATAAAGAATATTATGAATTTTTAACATTATTAAATGAAAAACAATACCAATATTATATTAATTCGATACATAGATTGAAAACACAAAATTACACGTTCTATCATTTCATAAGTGGTGGAGCGGGAGTAGGAAAAAGTTTATTAATCAATGTTTTAACACAATCAATATTACGTCTTTACATGAATGTCAATAACAATCCCGATGATTTGTTCATTTTAAAATGTGCTCCAACTGGAAAAGCTGCTTTTAATATAAATGGAATGACTATTAATTCCGCTTTTTGTCTACCTATAAATCAACCTACCATGAGTCGATTAAATTTCGAAACTGCTAATACACTACCATGTAAATTAATAAATGTAGAAATTTTTATTATTGATGAAATAAGTATGACTGGACGCCGAGTATTTGGATAAATCAATGAACGATTACAACAAATATTTCAAACAGATGAATTATTTGGAGGCAAATCCCTTATTGTGTTGGGTGATTTTTATCAATTAAAACCAGTTATGGATGGATGGATATTTGAATGTCAGAAGAGTACATTTGGAATATTACAAGGTGCTTATTTATGGTCAAAATTTGAGATTTATGAACTAACAGAAATTATGCGACAAAAAGAAGGTAAAACTTTTGCGATGGCCTTGAATAACTTAGCTTTAGGGAATACAACAAAAGAAGATGATGAGCTATTTGAATCGAGACAATTAATAAATTGAATGATAATATCACTATTCCTAAAGATATTATGAAATTATTTTCAACAAATGCTTTAGTTGAAAATTACAATAATCATTATCTGTATTCCTTAAAAACGGAAGATTTATCAATAAATCTGTTGATTATTGTATAGGTGATAATACCCTTGAAAATAAAAAAAAGCTGTAATATGCAAAAAATATGCCAATAAATAAAACTCAGAGCTTACCGAATAAACTTGTTTTAAATGTAGAAGCCAGATATATGTCGACTCTAAATATTCGTACAGAAGATGGCCTAACCAATGGAGCTTGTGGAAGATTGAAGCATATATCTCATGGTTTTTATGTTGACGAATCAATGAGACACGTCCGTGTACCTAGACATGTATATTTAAAATTTCAAGATTCAATAATTGGCTATTTACACGATCAGAATGCTTTCAACAAAAGAAACAAGATAATATACCGTCGCTCGATTTAGCTCCAATAGAACATACCACTAGAACAATGAATTTAACAAATACTTCAAGCATACAATTATGTCGAAAACAATTCCCTCTTACTCCTGCAGAAGCAATAACGATTCATAAAGCACAAAGAACTACATATAATGCTGTAGTAACAAATTTAACAGGACGAATGGATCGTTGAATGTTATTTGTTGCCTTTAATAGAGCGACGACTGCAAGTGGATTATTTATCAAACGTCAATACAATACCCCGAAAAGCATCGATGTTAATGATAAAGTCAAAATATAAATGCTCAGATTGAAAAAGGAATATTCTTTAAAACTATGTCTTCAATTTCCATAAATCAATGAAGGAAACGTTAACAGTTTATTATTTATTAATCAAAATGTTAGAAATTTAAATAAACATATGAATTTAGTTCAATCAGATAAAAGTTTCAGAAAATGTGATATATTAAGTTTCGTGGAAACTTGGACTCTATCAAAAGATAATCTTGATATACAATAATTCAAAAAAAAGATTGTGCAGGAAGTATCAGGAAAGCATTTGGAAATATAACATACAAAAAAACACCATCAATTCATGCCGTAAAATGTTTTTATACTTGTACAAATAAAGAAACGAATAGCTTGTCATAACATCGACTGGTTTAGTCATCAACAATTATTCCATTATCATAATTTACAAATCACCAAAATTCACTTTTACTAATTTTAAAAATTGTGTAATCACTGTTTTTCAGACTATAGATAAAGTAAAGACACCAAATATAATTATAATTGGAGATTTCAATATAAATATGGATAACGCACAATCGCATCTTACAATTAGTAAAGCTCTACTTCAATTTTTGAAATAAAAAAAATCTTCATTTTGTATTAAAACACGGTTTAATAACAACTGATAATAATACATGAATAGACTTATGCTTCAGTACAAACAAAGATTTGAAAGTGAATATACATGAAAGCGTTTATAGCGATCACAAGCCGTTATGGTTTCGCATTTCATGGTAAATCTAGATTTATAAAAAAATGTGTAATATATACCTATTATTCAATAAACGATATACTGATTATTTTTTTATTATTTTGTTAAACATACGACCATATTATATGGACTATTTTTGCAACACAACTGGGTTGATGAAAAAAATTTTTTTCCTTTTTCGAAATGGAAATATCATACCTAAGTTTTATAATAAAACTATTATCATTTTTTTTCCTTATAATTAAAAAGTTATGTCAAATGGAAAATAAATTTATTATCCTAGTACCGATGACGCGCCGACAGCTCCCGAAAAAACCCGAGAGTGTGTCCCGTGATAGAAATTTTTTACTTTTGACCAGTTTATTCTTATTATTAACGTTAATGTTTGATAAAATTATAGACAATGGCAAACTTTAAAACCCAGACAAAATGTTTTTAAATGTGCCTCAAGAGGTTAAACGTAGACGTCAGTGGTTTGAAACAGTGCGGCGTGTTAATCCGAAAACGACATTAAATGGTTTCTGTTGTGAGGATCATTTCGATGTACGTACAGTTGTGAAAACATTTTAACATAGTGACGTCACAAATATGACATCCCATTATGGCGCGTTCGTGGTCACTTGATTTCTTTTACAAATTTTATCACTCTTGAATCATTTATAATTAATTGTAAAGAGTCTTTGCAAAGTTTTTCACATCGATTACCAATATTACTTATAATAATGTTTTAAAATACAGCAAAAAAATCGATTTTTTTTTTCAACAACTCAATTCATAGAAAATAAACATTGAAAATGAAACATTATAATACGAACACTTAAATATGAAACGCAAAACGCGACAATGCGAGTGAGAGAACTTGACGGCGAACCATCCGAAATGGACCGCGCAGCGGTTTGTGATAAGTCACACTCACACACATGCATTACCAAATTGGACCTCAACTACATAAACAAATAACGTTTTGCCCTTAAGGCAGTATTAAACAAATACTTGTTGAAAGCTTGTGTAGTCAATTTCAATTATTTGTAACAAAATAAAGATTTTGTACCCATAAGCCAATAACAATTATTCAATTTCAGCACATTCTCAATTACCACTAAAAACGCTCATGACTCCTTAAGAATGCCGAAACAGCAAATGTGTAATTCATAAAGTTCTTATTTTCCGGTTCAAATATTAGGAATGAAAATCGCAGTATGTTCCCGATAAATTAATAAAAATTGGAAATTATGGTGTGAGTGCATATTAAAATATCCCTAAGGAACATGTTAATCAACATTCCAAATATATCATAAAAATAAAATATGCAATCCTTATATTGTAAAGTTGTAGGTGCCTACTGTAAAGTTAAAAATTCAGTCATCACCTTTCGAATGGCTCCTTACTGAAGATATATCAAGAACGAAACACATGGTTCTACATTATCAATTACAATCTACAATAATATAAAAACAATATAATATTTCAATACCTAATAATTCATGTAAATGATCAACAAAACGCGGTTTTTATGGAGAAACCGAATCTGCAATAATAAAAAAATGGGGGTTCTCATTTAAGATTTCAAAGTTGGCCCACGCCCATCCCGGGGGGGGGGGGGGGGGGGGTGAATACTCTGGTACCATTGGATGACCCCCTTCGTACTGTGCAATTTTATTTCAGCATATATACTATTTAGATGAACCTTATAGTTTCGGAGATAGCTAACAATACGATGATAATAGTTATTGAGACATCCTTTATAAGAAAAACTCTTCCCCTTGGCGGCTTTTGTTTCTTATTCGGAGGCCGGACTGTATTTATTAAACGACGGATTATTATTTTTTATTATACTTTGTTTTTCATCTTTCAATAATTCTTCAATTATGAAACAGTACATTCGATATTTAGCGCATTCTTCAAAGTTCTTAGTTTTCATTTATTATGGATTGGGCCATCAAATTGAACAGAATATCCTATGAACATAACTGATTTGCTCTATCAAGAAATCAAAGTCATTCTATAGTCATCTGGTAGTGGATAAATGTGAGAGCGAGCTGCGTCGCGAATTGGAGCACGTCAGGCACCTTTCTATTGCCTCGTTTGAGATCTGAAATTCTCACTCACGGCGTTTACGTGCAACATACAGCGCAGTCGATCTTTAGCAGCCTTTAGACGTGAACGTGTCGCGGTTACCACGGAAGTTTCCGATTTTTCGTTAAAATGCCAACCGCGGAAAGTATTATTTCGGAGTTTAATATTAGATATAGATAATATTTTGATGAGCTTCAGAACACTTCTTTTACTTACGACTTTGAAGAGCAGCATTTTTCGTTTCCCAGGTGGTATAATTTAGTTCATATACAGCCTTTGTTCCTGTCCGAATGCTTCTGTAAAATTAAAAAAACATTGAGCTCTACAGCTGACTTTTTCAAAGCGAATGGTAAAATATGTATCTTTGTTGAAAATGAAAAGGTTTACGAATCCACCGGTACACATAATGCGTCAAATGTACGGTAGTATTTCAAGAATCGGATTGCAAAAATCTAGCGCTAGCACTGCACAACGGGCCAAATGTTTATCGTTGATAGAAGACACGCGCTTGCTGAGGTCAGTACTGAACAATCATAATGAAATGTTCTTTTAACGTATCTTTTTTCTTCGATCTACACATATAGACTTATATACATATAGTGCCGTAGGCGAATGAAAGGTTATACCACCTTGGGGTTCGGAAAAATAAGTATATAAATAAATTTTGTTCCGATGCAGCTATTAAATATACATGTGACGTGATCCGAGAAAATGCACCGACGAGACAAAAAATCAATTTTTGGATTATGCGAAATACTATAAGTTTTTGAACTGATCGCTCATGTGGTGCAATCAGAAATTTGTTAACTACATAATTTTACAAGATATGAATTATTGAAAATTGTATGTCTCGAGCGCGCGAGCATTGGTGTTGGTTTCTTTAATCGCCCGCCGTCAAAATTTTCTATTTTGCCTCGTAGGTCCCGTTTCTCGGATGGCGTCACATATGTATACCGGGAGTCTCTATGTGATAGAGTAAAGTATCTGTATCGGTGTACATTAATGTGGCTCAGTCATCAAAAGTATACTTTATATAATTGTAGTGAAAGTCATAGATAGTGGTACGAATACTTGATCCGCAAGCCGTCACGGAATCTTACCCCTGAACTCTGTGTCACTTCTTGGAGAAAGACCTGAACTAACTTTTGCAAAGATTTAATTTCCGCGTTTATAGTTTTAACAATTCCAATTGTTGCGGAAAGATGATTTGTCTCTCCCAGGGCCGTGGCTGTCTTTAACACTGCTTAAAAGTCTAATGTTTGGAAACCAGATTTTTTAGCCATTGTTCGATGTCGCGTCGAGAGAACTTGTCTTTCAGCGATTGGTACGCTCTCTCCAAAATTCGAATCAACTTCGGACACTCCTTTGACTGCATTGTGGTATACGCAAAACTAATTCGATGTGAGATATTATTCAAACGCTGAGATATCAAACAATGATCTAAGGCCTTTGCTCGTACATCTGTAAGTGCGATGATCGAGTAATGTCCCTCCCTCTCTCCCTCTCTCCCTCTCTACCTCTCTCTCCTTCAATTTTAAAGATTGCACCCACACCTTTCCAAGAGAATGCATCTCATAGCATAATACTCCTTCCACCCTGTTTCATAGTTGGTATTTGGCCGCCTAACGTATCTTCTCCGATCATTTCCAAACAAATTAATATTAGTTTTGTCTAAAAACAAGACATCCATTTCTTCCAATCTTCGACAGTCTACCTCTGGCATTTTTTGGTAAATTTTAATCTGGATTTATTAATTTTTTTTGTTTGTTTTTGACTGAAAGTCCACAACCCTCACTTCTGTGTCAGTCTACGTGAAACAGTACTTTGGCTAATATCAGCCAAATTTTCTTCGCACAATTCACGTTCCATGATTATAGCATTCTTTTTTACGTCTGCGACAGCCTTGTTTTCATCACTTTGTCGATGCGATTCGTTGTTTTCCTTTACCTCCCAGGACAGTATTTATCTTCTAAAGTATCTGTAGTCTTGAATTTATTTATTAAATCGTTAATCGTCGATTTTCCGATAGCCAAAATTTTAGCTGTTTCGCGTGAAACTTTGCCTTCGTTGTGCAACTTGAAAATAAGCGGAACTCTCAATGTTTGCATACCTTCGCGACCGATAACGTAAACAAAGCGAGGCAAATTATATGTTCTTGGAATTTGACCGGACATTTATGAAGAAGCAAAGTGTGTTATTTTTGTTACAAATAATCGGTATAAACATATTTCGACTGCATAATAAAAGAATTTTACGATTATGTATTTGTGTTTCCATTGTGCATGTTTTAAACATTACTTAATGATAAGATCATCTTTGCCCGGACACTTTTCAATGCAACTGCCGATGTAGTAATAGACCGTGCGTAATGGAGTGTGTTTTTCTAGTTGGAATGTGCTAAGTTGTAACAGTGAGACTCAAATTTAATTTCCATAAAATTTAATGTCCATAAAAGTGGGAACGTTTTCACGATCTTGGACGCGGGGATTAAAGCATTTATTTAGGCGTATAACGGACGTGATTTATTTGAAATCGGTAATGATGAAATGATTGAAAACGACTATTCGAGAGAGAGAGAGAGAGAGAGAGAGAGAGAGAGAGAGAGGGAGAGGGGGGGGGGGAGAAAAGCTGAAAGAGAGAGTATGTGAAAAGCTAGGGAATGAATTTGGTTCCTCGATATTGATATGGAGGAATCAAAAAAGAGAAAGCCGAAAATAAAAATGCGGTTTTGAAACAGAATGAAATAAATGAACAAGAAGAAGGAGGAGGAGGAAACAGAAGAGATGGATTATTAATACTAGAGATAGATGAAACGACTCGTGAGCGGGGATAATAAGACGAGAAAAAATAAGCATGGAATGGAGAAAGTGTCGCGTATTTGACTATTGCAATGTTAAAAGATGTTTCAAGTGCTGAGGCTACTATCATATTGCCAAAAACTGTACAAGGCAGAACACATATTGTAAATGTGCAGGAAAGCACAAAGCAAACGAATGCACGGCAATAAAGGCGAGGTGTGTGAATTGTATGCATAAAATTAAAACATACAATTTAAAAATAAATGACGAGCATGAGGCGGTGAGTGTGGAATGTCCGACATTTATCAGAGCGTTACACTAGGAAAAAAAGAGAACAGGATGGGATTCCACGAAATAGCAACCACAGAGGAAGTCAATTATATACACAAATGCCCAAAGACTGATCGCGCATAAAGATGAAATCCAACACGAGATTATAGGGGCGATGAATCCGGCGTTCCTGGCGCTAGCGGAGACGAGACTGATAGAGGATATTGAAGACAGTGAGGTGAACATACCGGGATATAAGGTCGCAAGATGTGATGGGGAAAACAGGAATACAGAGAGAGTCATGTTATATATAAGAGACGATATAAAATATGAGGTAATGGTAAAAGACAAAATAATATCCAACTGATCGTGATCGCGGTGGTGCATTACTTGCCGAGGGCGTCGGATGGTGATTTCATATGTTTTTTGGAGGACCCAGTGGATTTACTGGCAATGAAAAATCAATGTATAATGATATGGGGATATCAATATAAACTTAATAGCGGACACGTTTTATGCGAAAAAGATACAAACAGAAATGCCATGTTTGAGTATGAAGCCGCAATATGTTGATAAACCGACGAGAATTACGAAAGATAGAAGAAAAAAAAACAGTAACAGATGCTGATTTTGCCAATATTAATATACGTTGTGAGGTGCACGATACACCAAAGGTAATTGATCACTGCTGTATAAGCGTTGAGCTGAAGAAAGCTAAAAAATAGGAAAAATATAGAGAGTTTATCAGTAGAGACTATAGAGTAAGAAGGAATATCGTGAAACTATGATAGACGAGAATAGAAATGATTCAAAAATGAAATGGAAACCCTTAAAAGAAGTAATAAGAGCTGAAAATACGGGAACAACGGAAATCCATAATGTAGATTTTGAGATGTTAGATAACACACAAGAAGGTCTATTAGCAGATCAGAATTTTAGAACGTCTATATAAGCAGAACAACTATAACATATATGCTGAGACGGGATTCTCTTTTCCCTCACCTGTCGCGGCCTGGGTCAAGAGCTGGCAGGGCTCTTTTGGAAGTTAAGTATTTGAAGTATTTGAAAATTATTTTGACAAATAGTTGGGCGCCAGTTAACTTTCTGATGCTAACACTCATTAAATATCAAATATATTATGGGATTCACACAGGGAGGGTACAGTTGGATGATCCGAGGAGTCGCGGAGTCATCAAAAAGTTTCGCAGACTAAAAGAGAGAAACTATAGATTTATTTAATACTTATTCGTTTTGTTTTACAGTCAGGTTCGATTTTCGGTCCTCGACTGACCGTTCCCCGAAATTGACGAATTCACTTACTTATTACACTAAATACACTTTCTCGAGCTCTAGAGACAAAACAACCGAACCATTTGACAAAAGACTTGTCAAACTTGTCAGACTTGTATGGTGGATTTCAACAAATGTTATGATGGAAAAGATTGACAAGACGACAGCTAGACAAAGAGTGTCGAGGGATCTTCGTTCCGCGACACTCTCGCTCTTGTTCATTCCCCCTTCTTTTCGGGATCTAGCCCTACTTGATCGAGAATTATAATATCGATATTCCGCGCAAGCGCTTTTCCTCGTAAAAGCCGAATACCGGCGGCAAAATATGATTTCAAATATTCGACATTTTAGAATTCCTGTCACAATGCTATAGATAGTAACACAGAAAATTAAATTCAATAACCAATGCTCCGAGGGTATGACAACAGAGTACGGTGTCCGACAAGGATCTATACTGGGACGTCTCTTGTTTACATTACATATAAATGATATAGTTCAAATTTGTCCAGAGGAATGTAGTATTAAAATGTTCGCGGATGCCACAATTACATATGTAACGTTAATGTTAATAAATGTTTTATTGGCATCATGTGCGTTTATAAATAAAAAAATACATTAATTTATGGCATGAATACAATACAAATTTGTTCATCTTTCGCAATCTGTACATGTAATTTGAGTTGCTGAGTGTTTCATCATTTCTCACGGGTTTCTCGCAATTTTTGCAACATTTACGATTTTTCCTGCGCCTTTTAACGTTTAACTTATTATAACAAATATGTCATGAGCCGGTAACAGCTTTTTGTTAAAAACTATCGCAACGCTGTCGCGTGATTTGAATGTTCACAGTTTCGCAAGTTCTTTGCTCAGTTGGTGCAAGAAAGTACGACGCTCATTCGTTCGTTTCATGGGCATACTATTATTTTCATAATAAATAATGTATGCTGTAAGGTCAGCGTTATCAATAATGTTGAAAAAAAAAAAAAAAGTGCAAGAGACCGCCTCTGAGTGCGGCTATACGTAGTGTATCGCATTACCATTTGGTCCATCATGTCGACACCACACTCTCATACGAGTATTTATCGTAATGTTCGATCATATGCGGTTTTTAAGAGCAAAGAGCGATGTCGCTCGTATTATGTACCTAAGATTTTTTGTCCTTCCTATCTCGATTTACTCGCAACCTCATCGACTGATCCGATTCGATAGTCTGAGAAGTGCTTGTTACAACCGATTGTTCGAACCTTATAAGTATTGGGGGAGGCTTGATTTAATAAACGTCCGGAATTACGTTTAGTTATCTAATTCGTCGCGTCCATTTCACCGTCTTTCTTCGAATTAATTTGTAACTTTGAGAACTCGATCGAGCAGCGTGCCGGGGCCGCAAACTTCCCAATATGAACGTTGACGTTTGCGATGGTGACGTGTACGCACTTTATAATACATAACTTCCGACTGGAAACGAATTTGTTTGGTCTCATCGTGTACATCTTCGACTTATCTTTTCTTTCCCCACTAGTGTAGCCATATACTATATGTTTATTGTATCGATTAAAACTACATGTAGGTAGGTATATGTATATCCGCGCGGCCCGAGTTTTAGGTACATACCGATAGTTGCGATATACGAGTAGTATTATCGGCCTTCATCGTCTCTCCCAATCCGAAACGAAATAACGTTACTGGGAATGCCACGAGCATTAGTGATAAGTAGGCGGTTAGCAAAGCAGCATACCAACAAATTTTATCGGTTTCGCTCCATGGTCACACTATCTCGACGCTCTTTATTCCGATGTAAAAGACAAAAAAGAAAAACAAAACAGGAAAAAAAAAAGTCAAAAGTTACTAGACCTTCTCGAACACGCGATTGTTTATAATTGAGAATCGATCCGCTATTTAGCCACACTATCGGGGCAAAAAGTTGTTAAAATAATCTTCTAGAGCAAAAAATAAATTTTCTATTGCGAGTGACTGTTTGATGATAATATTTAGCCCGGAATAAAGCACATGACGTCGGATCATCGTATGGACGGAAGAAGAAAATTGGCAAAGTTCTATTTGAAAAGATCGTAAAATGAAGAACGAAGAGGATAAAAAACCACTCATCGGAACAAATTATGGAACTACCCGCTATTGGTAAAGAAATTAATTTCGATAAGCTTGGAGAAATCAACGGTCGAGTATCTTTTTTATGCACTCGTAACACGTACGGCGATAAAATGTACAATACAACGTATATATTATATACAACGTTGGTTTGCTTAATACGCTAGCTATTTTGATTGCATTGGTCGTTGAGTGAATGCTATACCCTAGTTATCGATGCAAAAAGGTTGCTTTGATGATTAACGTCGGATTGAAGAATCGAATGATCTTATTTTCAAGCGAGACTCACATTCGCGATAACAAAAATGAATGTTGTAATGCTTTAATGAATCGAAGAAGCGATATGTTCGGACAGTATGCAACATTTTCAAACAATTTCTTAAAAAGTTTTATGTTTGTTCACCAATGTTATATAAAACATAAAAATGCTCGCGTTCAAATAAAATGAAAAGATATTCGTTTACCGAGCTATGAGTTCCTACACCGAATGAAACTCGGGCTCGAAACGATTGAATCACAGCACATCGATAATCATGGGGAAATCGTTCGATAATAGTTGGAAAAGCTTTTCCTCGAAAAATATACCTATATATATTATAGTCCCGGATCGGTTGAATAACTTGAAAAGTAGACGTTGCTCAAAAAAATAGTTGATACAAAACTTGTAGGAAGTTCCCCTGGCTATCCGACGGTGACCTCAGTTACAAACTTGACTCTTTCATCCGCCATCTTGAAATTTTAAGTTTTACAAATCTGACCTCAAATTAGTAAGTTATTGGCGACCTTGAAACCCCATGTGAAAAGTTTTCAGTATACTTCTGAACAAATACAAAATTGTCCGTCCGCCGTGTTGCATTCGCCATCTTGAATTTTAAAATTCTTAAAATCTCACCTCAGAGTGTTAATCTATCAACGAAAAAAAGTATTAATTTTATGAGCGAAAGAATACAATTTAGCATAAGTACCTCCAAATTGCTTTCGTTCATTAATACCAAATGTTAATACTCCATCACATTTAATATTCATCATTAAGCTCGCCGTTGCCTTGGATTTTTTTTTTTTTTTTTTTTTTTTTTTTTTTTCGTTGCCTTCAAGAACTGCGGTACTACGAAAATTTAGCGCGTCTTACCCTGGGCGCTACGGTTTTATTATAAAGAAAACATGAAAGAAACACTACGAGATACCTCGTACTTGGCAGTCAATGGGTTAAAAAACGGACTTGACCTTGACCTTGACGTTCAAGATCACGGCCAAGGTCGCGGTTGGATAACCATGGAACTATCGAAAAACTTTTGTCTCATTGTCAGACACTTATTTGAGCAACGCCTACGTTTCAAGTTATTCAACCGGTCCGGAACTTTTTCAAGTCTTTGTACATGAGTTGTACACATATTCCGTTCGATATTGCACTCGTCGATCCTCCGAAATGAATCCTTGGCCTACAGCCACCACGTGCGATAAGCGTGGTCACGAATTCGGAGTAAAAGTGATTATCGCGTGCCCGACGCGTAGTATATCGGGCGGCTCAACACGAAATATCATGTACCTGGTACGTGATACGCCGCCCGTCCCGTTCTTACCGTTTTCACCGTTCTCGCCGTCGTTTCTTAAAAATATTACAAATAAAAGAAAATTGGTATCTATACGAAAAGTTAATGCGTGTCCCAATTTGCCGAATCGTGAAATGGCTCGAGGGCTATTCGGTTCTGTTTACGTTTCGGGTGCGCGCTGTTGGAAATTAAATCGTAGGACAAGGGGACAATAAACTTTGTAGCGACATATAAGCAGACAGCAGTATAAGGAGATGGTGGTTTCACTCTATACAATGATTCATCGGCTATTTTTATAAACTCTATTATATGTACATATATCCGTTTAAGATTATATTCTTAATCTAAGAATGAATTCTTCCGATGCGTTCTTCTCCGCTCGTTTCCCTACTTCTTTAATCCTTGGATCAAACGTTTAACTTTTTCTCCATTGACCAAAGAACTTGTACTTATGGGCCAACCACGGAAAGCCTTTCAGTTTTGGCCCAGTCAACAACTTGATCCGGCCTTATGTTATTATTATTCTATTACTTATTATAAATCATTGAGCGAATTGAAAAAAAATCGTTTTTATTTCCTTCGTCGCGTGATGCGCCGCGATGTCGCGATACCAAAGAACTTGTACTTACTGCGTCTAAATCTCATTGGCCGATCGTGTGCCGATTCATTGATGATTGTTGTCTCTTCAGCAGGGATGACGTGGAGGATCCCGATTTCGAGGGAACGACGCACCTGGTCAGAGTCCCGAGATCACAGGGCTCGAGGGATAAGGATGACAAAACGACGACGACGACGACGATAAGAATAGACATCGAAGGCATGAGCTGTCAGAGTTGCGTGAGAAATATCAGCTCGACGATCGGTAGTCGTACGGGCGTCGCGAATGTCAGGGTGGTGTTGGAGGAAAAGGCTGGTTACGTCGAGTACAACATCGCCGAAACTTCTTCGAGCGAATTGGTCCAAGCGATAACTGACATGGGTTTCGATGCTTCCCTTACGACCGATAACAATTGCGAACAATCCGTACCTGCTGCAAGCACTTGTATTATAGGCATAGAGGGCATGACGTGCTCCTCATGCGTCAATAGTATTACAGGTGAGAAATATTTAAGCGAGAAGACGTAAATGCAACGTTGCGTTATGCCTTTGCCCCGTAATGGTGGTAACGTTCGATATTAATGGCAACAATTTTAGGGATGCTATTGGAAAAACCCGGAATAACGGAGGTAAATGTGAGTCTCGAAGCCAAGGAAGCCAAAATATGTTACCGCGGCGTAGAAACAACCGCCGATCAAATAGCCGTGTATATAGAGGAAATGGGTTTCGACGCATTCGTCAAGGTAATCAACGGCCACGATCTTATTTCTTCCCAGAGATCCAAGACGAGCGCCCACAATGCTGACATTGTTTTACCGACGATCAGTGGTGGCGATGCCAACAAAAATCAGGACAAACTTTCCACGTGTTTTCTCCACATAAAGGTATTGTGAAATCCTATTACGGTGACGAAAATTTGTTTTATTTCGGAACTTGCTCTTATCTACACTAACGTATTACATATATTGCAAACATTTGACGAAACCTCTTTTAAAATATTCTTTCGATATTCTATCTGACATTTTTATCGTTCGGTTCGAACGTACCTTAGGTTCCCTCAAAATGAATACGAAAGAAAGGAGAATCTTGTTAATTAAATTAAATTTTTCAAATCTTCCCGCAGGGCATGACGTGCGCGTCGTGTGTCACGGCGATAGAAAAACATTGCAAAAAATTGTACGGCGTCGAGAGTGTTCTCGTGGCATTGATGGCTGCTAAAGCAGAAGTGAAATACGAGACCGATAAAATACGTCCCATAGACATTGCTCTTAGCATAACTGATCTCGGTTTTTCGACAACTGTTATTGACGAACCTGGTACTGGAGAAGGAGAAGTTGAACTAAAGGTAACATTTTAAACAGCCTGGAACCCGAGTTGTGCCAAAGTTTAGCTTAGTTTATGTACTAAAACAATTGTTTTTCTTGGATATTGGAGAGTTATAGGTAACTCCTCGATATTGTTCGATTTTGCACGATTAATTTATAAATAAATAGTTACAGCTGTAGTCGCAGCAACACTGGCTCCCGTAATTAACATTAATTTACGAATTGTATCGAACAAATTAGTATACGAATCGGCTCACTTCTATAATTATATAAATATTAATGTTGTTTCTTCGGTTTATATAGAAGCCTTTCTGCCAATGAGAAACGATAGTCGCGTCTTATGCGCTAAGTTGCCTAAAGCGTCTCGGACTAGTCAAAAATTCAAAACCAGTTGAAAATTAGTTTGCAAAATCAAACACGTATAAGGAGGTGCGACGCGAGCTATCCAATTGAAATTTCTCACTAAAACACGGTGATTTTCATCGAATATATTCATTACTGAATTTTCGGACAATAAATACATACAAGGATTGTTTCAAGTCCAGTCAATTATATAAATTTGGTAAAGCATTATTGCCAGTGAATAAGAGTGGAATTCACCAGAGATTGCTAAACAGTTAGGAACGAAAAGAGCTGCGGAGGACGTACCGGTATCCGAAAAGATCTCCTTTTATAATATAAAGGGCATCGTTTTGTATTTGTAGATTATAGGAATGACGTGTGCTTCTTGCGTCAATAAGATCGAATCTGCAGTTAAGAAAATGCCCGGGGTTCGGTCAGCCGTGGTGGCTCTTGCAACACAACGTGGCAAATTCAAGTACGACGCAACTGAGACCGGTATACGGGACATAATCGAGAGAATCAACAAACTGGGTTTTGAGGCGACTTTGTTCAGTAACAAAGATAAGGAAAATCGAGGATATCTGGATCAGAAGTAAGGAAAAGCGATCATCAATGCTATACTTAAATAACCATCGATATATATATTTTTTTTTTTTTTTGACAAACAGTGATGAAATTTGAACCACGATAACTCACTGGCCATTTCTGTATTATCAAATAGAGAACATATTACGTCCAATCAGAATGACATTTTTTTAACGTCCACGTACCATGGAAACTCTTGATTAGTGACGGATTTGTAATTCACATTGCAACTGTGATTCGTAAGTTCAAAAAGTAATCTTCCGATTAGCACAAAATTAATATCATTTGCTTTCGCGCATGCTGAATATAAATAAATACGGTATACAATATAAAAGGTTGCAGTGTTTCAACAAGATGCTCGATACATTTTTCGATTTATTATTTTATCGAAACATTAGAAAACACACATCTCGTGCTGAAAGAAAAACCGGATGAAAAATAAAACGTCTTGGTTCAATATCGCGCAACAGAATGTACAGAAATTTGTTTTGTTTTTTGTTTTCGGCCAACAGTCGAAAATTATTCAACATGATTATCTGAAACTATCGTTTGCCTCGTTAAACTTGTTAAAAATGGCTCGATATGATCGATGAGAAAGTCTGTACTTTATGAGTGATTGCTTATTTTCGATTGTCAATCGAAAGCAGCCGAGTGGAGCGCGCGAAAATAGAATAGAATAGTTTGAAATAGATTAAATAACGTGTTATTTAATGCGTCGCCGTTGTTACCTTAAAATATGACATTTTCAAGCCATACTTTCTGTATTTCAGAGAGGAGATACAAAAATGGAGAACAGCTTTTTTAATATCTCTGATCTTTGGTGTTCCATGCATGATCATAATGACTTACTTTATGCTCGTAATGTCGGTCGGTGAAAAAACTCACGAAGAAATGTGCTGTATAATACCCGGGCTTTCGTGGGAAAATTTATTACTGTTTATCTTTTCAACGCCTGTACAGGTAAATCTATGCGAAAAAAAAATCACTTTGAGACGTCTTTGGTATCTAAATCGTCTCAACATCAATAATACAAGAAGAATTTTATCGTTTCAGTGTTTTGGTGGATGGCATTTTTACGTTCAAGCTTACAGAGCTATAAAGCACGGTACGACGAACATGGACGTTCTCATCTCGATGACTACGACGATATCGTACGTTTATTCGATCGGAGTTCTGATTGCGGCTATAGCTATGAGGGAGCGCACGAGCCCACAGACATTTTTCGATACCCCGCCAATGTTGTTGGTCTTCGTAAGTCTCGGACGATGGCTCGAGCATGTCGCAAAGGTGTGTCGCTATTACGAAATTATTCGACCATTGTCGCGAGTCTTGGATACTTTCGAACGATTCGCGCAAGGTTCAATGTCGGGACGAATATCGTTGTTTCGTTCCCGAAATTCGAAATATCTTTTTCCCAAAGGTAAAAGGCCTCGGTGAACTCGAGTCTCGAGCAATATATGTATAATACAATTTCAAACTTTACCGACGTGGATTTACCGTTACGGAACTTGATAATACGATTATCTTTTATTAAATACAATATTTGCGAAATTTCGATCCGTTATTTAATGAAGATTTTATGAAGAAGTTTTGAAAATTTGGCTTTACGTTCGAGACAGTAATTCTACAAAGTACTTTTACGGGACGCGAGAAGGTTAAAAAAAATGATGTCGCGGAAATAGTTTCGCGATGCCGAAATAAAAACACGTCCAAAATTGACCGATAATTCAAATGTTTTGTGTTTGTCTTTAATACGAGGCTATCGTCGTTTCAGGGTAAAACTTCGGAGGCACTCTCGAAACTTCTGTCGCTAAGCGCTACGGACGCAGTTCTCGTGACCCTCGGTGACAATAACGAGATACTCTCGGAACGTTTATTGAGCGTAAATCTTGTGCAGCGCGGCGATATTCTCAAAGTCGTCCAAGGCGCTAAAGTTCCAGTCGACGGACGAGTCCTGTCGGGTCACTCGGCGTGCGACGAGAGTCTCATTACCGGCGAAAGTATGCCCGTGACGAAAACAAAGGATTCCGTTGTTATCGGGGGCTCGATAAATCAAAACGGTCCTCTATTGATTACCGCGACTCACGTTGGCGAGCACACGACCCTGGCGCAGATCGTTCGTCTCGTCGAGGAAGCTCAAACGAGCAAAGCGCCGATTCAACAACTAGCCGATAAGTTAGCCGGCTATTTCATACCATTCGTTATTATCGTCTCGCTACTGACCCTCGTGACTTGGACAATCATTGGATACGTGGACGTGAGAAATTTGCCAGTATCTTTGGACAATTGGGCTAACAAAACGACCATTAACAGAGAAGAGATTATATTTCAATTTGCATTTCGATGCGCCCTCTCGGTGCTCGCTATTGCTTGCCCTTGTGCTCTCGGTCTAGCGACCCCTACCGCTGTGATGGTTGGTACCGGTGTTGGCGCGTTAAATGGCATTCTAATAAAAGGTGCCAAGCCTTTGGAAAATGCCCACAAAATTAAATGCATAGTATTCGACAAGACTGGCACATTGACGAATGGTCATCCAATGGTTTCCAGAATCGCTTATTTTGCCAACGACAAACTATATACGATCGTCGAATTATTGGCCGTGGTTGGTACGGCCGAAGTAAGCAGCGAACATCCTATTGCCTCGGCCATCGTTCGTTACGTAAAGGAAACGTTCGGCACAGAGGTTAACGGTCAGTGTACCAATTTCCAAGCTGTTCCCGGTTGCGGTCTCAAATGTCGGGTCAGTCATCTCACCACGATGCTATCTCATGCTGCCAAATCCGAGATAATAGTGAATTTCATTAATCAAACGAGGCGACAGATCTCGGGCAGTATTATTAAGCTCAACGGAGTACCGATCGACGTCGTAACGGTCCTCGAACAGGAACAGGAGAAACACCATCAGGACCTCGAGTTGTTGCTCAGCCCCGGTGAGGATTCCGACAATCGGAATGTAATGGACGACTCGCGAGAGGTCTGCATCGGCAACCGCGAATGGATGAGAAGAAACGCCATAGCCATACCTCAGCAGGTTGACACGACGATGATCGATGAGGAAAATCTCGGCAATACTGCAATTTTGGTTGCTATCAACGGCACCCTCGTAGCCATGATCAGCGTCGCTGATACTGTAAAGCCGGAAGCACATCTTGCTATTTACAGCCTCAAGAGAATGGGGCTCGAGGTCATTTTGCTTACCGGTGATAATAGAAAAACGGCCGCATCTATCGCGAAACAGGTAAGACGATCAAATTACGTTGTTCGTTTAATCGTCTAGTCGCGGCTACGAGCGAAAAAAAAAATCATCATTATTTCCATCACGAGGCTCGGTGCATATTTTAGGGTTCGAGCTCCGGAATACTCGGAAATTTTGCACGCACGAATTACTAGCCCGTCCCAGTTTTATTTTATTCGTACTAAATTAGCCATTGGATTTTCTAGAGATATTTGATCCTTTCGAAAATTAATACACGGAGAAGCATGCTTGGTATTGGATTTTTATAAAAATCGATACGACAGTTTGAGAAAATTATTTCAAACTTTCAAAACTTCCTCTACGAAAAGGCGAAAATTGGGGAAGCTACTTGCTCTTTGCACAAACCGATCTTTACGAATAAAACTTTCTGTGGCAAAATATAATGGTTAATAATGTGGCTGTAAATATAGAATATAGAATAACGAACAAGTTTATGTTCAGACGGAGATTTGGTTGAAAACTTGAAAATCAGTAAAGAAATTTGATTATGCATAAAGGATTAATTTTAGGAGAGATGTTCCGAGACATTGTAGTTGTTAATTTGACTTGGCGTTGAGCTTCGTACTGAGGTTGAAACGTGAAGCTTCAATCCCTATACTATACCATATATCGAATACGCGTTCGGTCATACTCATTTCGGACCCTTAAGTATCGTATCTGGAACCACTTATTTCGATTCGGGCTCAAATTGAGGTTTGTAAAATGCTTTGGTAAACGAAAAACGATTTATGTATGTTCTAACGCACAGTGATAAACGATGAGTTTCAATTTCACATTCAAACCAAAACGCCAAAATCAAGTTCAAATTTCAAGTACAAATTAATACCGAATTTCTGTGCGTATCTACACACGTTTCAAGTACCGACGTATATATAATTAAGTTTTTTTATTAATACAATTTAATTCATTATAAACTTGCATACAATGCCAAGTATAAGCTTGTTGTTGAGTTCAGGTATACTTTTGTAAGTTGGCTTAATGAAGAAGACTTCTTGATCTTTTGTAAAAGAATTCTGAAATTTTCGTTACCGATTGGTTCGTACACTATTACCTATTGGTGACAATTGGTTGTTTGGTTCACATCCAAACTTTTTATAATCATTTTCATAATGCTTACAATTCAAGCATTATAAAACGATTCAAATTATTGAATCAAAGCTGGTGGTGGAAGGCGGGCCCGATAATTAGACATTGACATATTTCATCCACATTATTGGTTCTCGTTGACTTTGCGAGGAAGGAAAAATAATGTTCTAATTACTTTTCAGGTGGGCATTAGCAAAGTTTTTGCCGAGGTTCTGCCGTCGCATAAAGTAGCCAAAATACAGAGACTCCAGGAACATGGCCTCCAGGTTGCAATGGTCGGTGACGGTGTCAACGATAGTCCGGCACTTGCCCAGTCCAACGTGGGTATTGCGATCGCCGCAGGAACGGACGTAGCTGTAGAGGCTGCGGATGTCGTATTGATGAAGGTAAAAGAGATAAACAAATCATCGATAACAAAAAAAAAAACAAATCAATAAAAACATATATCCCGATAATCCGATTGGTTTTTGAGTGGACTTTCCATCTCTGGTAGAAATCCATATGAGACATAGAAATTGTTTCAGAACGATCTCTTGGACGTGATAGGATGCCTGGATCTCTCAAGGAAAACTGTCCGCAGAATAAGATTGAACTTCTTGTTTGCTAGTGTCTATAATCTAGTGGGTATTCCCATAGCTGCTGGGATATTTAGTTCTTTCGGTTTCTTCCTACAGCCTTGGATGTCCTCGGCGGCCATGGCGCTTAGTTCCGTTTCCGTTGTCGCGAGTTCTTTGTTGTTAAAATTGTGAGTACAAAGATCGAAAATGCATTTGTTGTACCAAACTGGAAAGCCAAGTCGCAATAGCTGTGAATATAGATTAACCAATGTTTTATTACCAGTATCATTTATATAGGTATATACAACACGAAATTAATAATTTCCATAAACATTTTTAAACTCTTTGATTTACTTCAAGTTCGGACTCGACTTATGTTGAAGAATTTCTTACCTATTTAATAGTATTATGTAATTACATTTGTTACAAATTGGCGAAACTCTAACGAACTTGGAATGCTTCCTCCGCCAAATTAACTTTGTCAAATTTCAAGCTCACTGCCTGGCAACTTCCCAAAAGCTTTCCTGTAGATTTCCCTGGAAATAATCTTCGATTCTCATTTCTTTTGGATCACCTTTTGGTCTCGACGCTACATGCCCGTGAAGAATAATTCTTGTCGAATGCCAACAACAAAATTAAGCTTTCCGATACTTTTTAACGAATATAATCTTTCGTCTATTTGGATAAATAATTGTTAATAAATTTTTCCGTCCAAATCAGGTATAAAAAGCCAACACGGGCGACGCTAGAGACGGCCGAGTATCTTAGCGCTATGCGCGCACACTTTGCGGCGAGATCGACGGAATTTGATGCGATATCGTTGCATCGCGGTCTTGACGATAATCCGGAGGCGCCACTTCACATGACCGGTCCGACGATATCCAGGTACGGACAAATGAACATACAGAATCTGGGCCCCTCCTCCATAGCTTAAACGTACAACTAATGCAAAATCGATTTAAGCCGAATAATTTGTTCCTTCTCGTTTCTTTTTCGAGTGCGACCGTTTTTCCAGCAGATCTGTTTTACGATGATTTTCCTTATAACGCCGAAAACTTTTTTCTTCCGTTGGACCTCGCCAATAATGATAACCTGCCGTAACCAAGTAACTTTCCTCTAATTTAATCTTGGACTCGATATGAGAATAATTTTGGCTTTAACTGCCTCCTCCAACCAGGATCTACATACATCTACATCTGTGTCATATCGATTCCATTTTCCTTCGCGAAACTCTAACTTTATACTAAAATATCCTAAGTCATCTATGAACTGAAAATGTTGTATCTATGTAAATTTTTACAAGCGTGGCGTTTTCGGTGTGTGTGTGTGTGTGTGTGTGTGTGTGTGCGCGCGCGCGCTCTCGAGTAATATTACCAAGCGTGGGTCTTTTTAATGCCTATGAGACACGATAATATTAGTCGAAGCGCGTCGTAATCATCGCATGACTGATTCTGAGACAAATACGCCGCTACCTCAAAAGAGCCTGTTTGTATCGGGCCAATGCCAAAAGAAAGTCCAATGTCTCGACTTACTGATACGGATTGATTGTACGCATCGTGTACACACCGTAAAAGCTAATTTATTGAGCTCGATCGGATCAAAAAGTCTCGAGATTGATAGAGAAAAAGGTGTGTTAATGGAACTTCGGAGATACTATATTAGAGCGTATGTTGGAATTGTTGGGCCTGCCCCCGATACTGTGATGAATATGTATCAAAGAGAACATTTATATTCGAACTTATATTGTTATATAGTACCACTTTTTTGTCAAATACTATATTACGACGTTGTTAATGGAGTGTTATATTTTTGAGTTAACGTACATGTACACGCGCTTGTTTTTCTCTTATCATAACATATGTATTGTACGGAGAACATACAACAAATTAATTAAGAAAAATCTCATGAATTTGATGTTTACTCGTAAGCACGTATCTTGTTGTAAAGGGTGATAGATATTAAATAATGGGATTGAAGGCTGGAGAATAATAAGTCGCACTGAGCCGCGGGTTAGTTGCGTAAAAAAAAAAAGAAGAAAAAAAAGTCTTAAAAATTGTTCCCGTCGGGTTTTTTTCGTTTTTCGTACAAGAGAATAGAAAGCCGAACGGCGGGACCTAACGATTTTGCAGTCTGCCGTTCTCATCGTCGCGGTGGTAAAAAACTCAACGGTTTGCAACAAAATTGATACGGTGCGTGCGCGGTGTAGCTGCGCGTCTATTATGACGATGATAATGGCCGTTTCGTTGGCATTCGGATTAGCGGACTCATCCGATTAGAAGAAGCATACAATCTCAACGGGTAGCCAACTATCGAGCCACGGAAAATATCTTCGTAATAGGCCTCGCGGTACTAGGAAAACAATGTTTTTGTTTGTTATTTGTGCCGCGATTAAATTCGCCGGAGCCGGAGGGCTTCAAAAGTTGAAAAGTCTGAAAGTTTGCGCAATAGCATCGCGCAATGCCCCTACCTAATCGAGAAATCGCAAAAAATTATTCTTTTATCGCGTGTCGACGACTCGTCGTTCGTTCATTAGACCAGAACTTTTGAGCCCGGCAGCTATAATATTATAAATCCCCCAATGTTAAAGGAACGCGGGCGTTGGTTAGTTGTTACACGCGGTAGCAAATTTTCAAAAATTTTCAAAAAAGCAAAATGGCTAACTTTTCCGACGACCATTCTCATTTATTTCTCCTCACTGTCTTATTTCCCGTATCTCTCATTGTCAGCTATAAATCATTTGCAACTATCTATCGCTATCTCATTTTCACAACTCTAATTTAACCTACTATTTAACGTTTCAGAAACGCGCTTGGTAACGCTATCTCTTCCATCTCTTTTATTGTACTTTATTTCCTTTCCACTTGTCTTATAGCCGCCCAATGCCGCAAATACGAGAGTCAAAGATCAATTTCAAGCGTAAGAATTAACGAAGCTTTTCAAGGGAGCTCGAAATACAAAGTCACGTAGATTTATTTACCGAGCAAACTTGTTTTTCAACTTGACGCGCGCGATCGCAAATTTGGACTTATGCGTCGAATGCAATTGCAGTACTCGAGTCTAGACGCAAGTTCGAATCGTTTTTTTTATTCAGAATTATTACATACATTTCTCCTTGTTAGAATACATAACCAAGGTCGGTCCAATTATCAACTGACCTTTGTACCATACTTTTTAATACGTTATTAAAAATACGTTTGGATCTCGGGAAGAAACGGTCCGGTGGAAAAATTGTATTTCAATAACGTCACAAGCTTGAATCATCGAGAATCATCGAGTCGCAACGCTCTTCCCGAGTAAAATTCAATTTTAATTTTGTACGCAAGTTTGGATCAACGACTCTTCATTTTCGGCCCTCACTCTAATCGCATGCGATTCTTTTCTATTGGAGCAACGAGATACTTTGATTTAAAAAAATAGGTAAATATAATACGAGCATAATATACCGTACATAACGACGCGTGTAATTTTGAATGAAAATACCGCTTCCACGGCATATCGTATTTATTCGGAAATTACCAAGTTGTTGCATGAAATGAGCTTTCTTATCTAATAAAGTCTAATATGTACACGCAATTCGTACAAAATCATATGTTTACTATAATGTTTCATTTGTCAAATATCATATTTCAGAATGTTCGGGAGAATGAAAGACGAGGTCGAAGGAAATCTCTTGGATGACGATAATACGAGCGGAATTGGGATTATCGCCAGAAAAAAAACATCCCAAAACAAGTCCCAACGCGTCTATTTTATAAAATAAAGAACAACAAACACAAAAAACACAAAAAACAACGAAAATGTTGAGAATTTGTCGTTGAGCATAAACGGCGAAAGCCGACCCCGACTCTAGTGATTGCACCGCGCGGCACTGCCTCTTTTTTTCCTACTATGTCATGACGTTTTTGTTTTTTGTTTTTACGCACACTTCGAAACATGCCAATTATTTTGACCACATTTATTAGTTTATTTGTACTTATCCGAATCGCGAGACTAGCCAATCGAGTTGGCTTCGTGATGTCAAACAAGTGAATTATTATTATCTATGTAAATATAATGTATAAGGATGTTTATACATTTTGATCAGAGCTATATATAAAATAATAATACTTGGAGCCGAAAGTTGTAACATATTATCTTCTACCAGACTGTTTATTTTTCAAATAATATATGTCACACGCGTAATAACATTTTTGCGAATGATATCGATGCGGAAAATGAGGAATCGATTCTCTCTCTCTCTGTCTCTGTCTTGACATTGCACAAAATGCAACCTCGTCATAATCACTAGGTGGATGATTGCAACGCGCACCGTTTCAGTTAATTTTTATCGTTTAACAAAAATACTTATCTATTTTGTACCAAATACGAGATGAATGCAATGGGTACGCATTTGGTTCTTTAATTTTAGGAATATTTGAGGATTGTAAATTTTCTCGGACAATTGTCATTCTTCAGTCGGTTTCTCGTTTTTCGTTTTTCGTTTTTCTTAAATTCCAAACAAATCAGACTCAAGTTGTCAAGACTACTCCTGTACTTTTGGACGATGCGGACCATCACATACCGATCCGAATCTTAAAAAATGCTATCTCCGCTGTTGATTCTTGAATGGTCGTTGAAATAAGGATAATTGTTGGAAACGTCGTCGTGTACAAGTGTCAGTTCGGTCTTAATTTTGCCAACTGTATCCTTATTCCGTCCATCATGCTGAGTCGTCGTTAATACAAAATGCTCGAGCTTGTTGGCATTCTTTGGATCTAGATAATTCTCGTAAATGATACCATCGTCGTATGAGCAAGTAGATGAGACTGGCGGATAATAAACACTCATGTTCTGGCTTTCGTGACAATCTTCAATCCCAATGCTGATATTTTCCTTATTATTTGCGATACCATTGACGACACCCATCACTTTAGCGACATTGCAGCCATCCTTTGTCCCTGTAACGTTCGTACATTCGCTGTTCCACGTCGTTAAAGATGGTACATGCAACTTGCAATTCGTATTGGCAGCAATTTCATTTCCTGGAATTACATAAGTACGTGTGTTACCTAAGCTATTTGTCGTCAAGTTGTATCCGGCAAGGCTAGTTGGCGGATAACCCGCGAGATTTTCCGAGAGCGACTTTAATCCGGTGTTGAAAAGTATCGATGGATCACTGGCTAACGAATTCGGCCCTATTTGACTCGCCGTTGCTACATTCCAGAAATCGTTCGAATTTTCGTAATAGGTTACATTTTGTAAGGGAAACGTCAAATCCGACGAATTCGTATCTCCTGTTTCAAACCCTTGGCCAGTTTCAGTTTCGTTGAAACGAGTTTGTGCCGACTGTACATTCGGCTGATGTGAAACATAGCGTCTAGTCTGATTGTAAGCATTTTTCTCAGGATTCGACCGATCCGCCGGTTCAACATTGGCCATATTGAAGCCGTATCCAAAATGGGCGTTGTTCATCATCGGATAGTTGAGATCATTGGTACTGGTAGTACTGTCATCTTCAGGACCATTGAGTTGCTTTAACGGATTGTAGATATTGGTGTGTCTGACAAATAATTCATGTTTTTCAGGCTTCGAGAAATTTAACGGTATGGTATTCGAAGCTAGACTCGGTATATTTTCGTACGGGACCAAAGCTGCCGAACGCAACGTCGAGTTGGCACGATTATTGAGAGCACTTATGCCAGTGGTCAAGGGCTCGCCAATACTAGAACAATTCGTGTAAACATACTGACTGCCGCTTGTTGCTATCCGTAGTGTACTACCTGTTGCATTTGGCAAAGGATTTGCAAATGTTACAGACATTGAATCGTCCATTGTTGTATTTGGGCCTGCATTTTTTGTCGTCATTCCTGCTTTTTGCCATGTTGAATCCGTTCGCCGATGACTTATCTTTGCCGAACCATGGTTGCTCTTTGTTGTTTGGATCTTATCATTCACGGTTTGTGAGATGACAGGAGGTGGAGGCGAATAGGCCGACGCGTTTGTGCGAAAATGGCCATCCGTAGTGAACTTGCGGAATAACTGGTGTAATTCAACGCTTGTCAGTGATTCACCATTAAACAAACAGGATGATTCTCTCCGTTTCCTTGGCTCATTGGTACGTTGTTTAGATATATTCGAAAATTGTCTTTCCAACGATCTTCTTATTCTTCTACCTTCGTATTGGTAAAATTTTTCAGCTCTTGACGATTCCTTTGCAGATCCCGCTAGGCGCTTGCTTCGTCTCAGGCCGCTGGATGACGTACCGCGCACGCAGTCATCATTATCTGAACTCATTTTATTTACACAACTTCAGTCTGCAATGAGAACAAATTGGAACAATACTTAAAATGTTGTTTCTCTTATTGAACCGATAATGGAAAGATTCATTTACGGAGTGTATTGCAAAGAAGTGTGAGATAGCCACAATCGAAATATACATCGGCGTAGACAACGAGAAACAAATTGAAAAAAATCTGAAATTATTATGTTTGCGCGAGAGATTTTGAAGTAAAAGTATTATAGATTTATAGGTGGTACGACCGTTGTTAAGAAGAACTATTTGCAGAAGGAATTATGCTGCGGCGTCATCTTTTACAAAACAAGTCTTTCGTAAAAGAAGTTTTATGGAGAAGAACAATTTAGAAACAATAGTTTTTAAAAATACTCTCTAACAATAACAATCGAATGACGATGTTATTAATAATACCTATTGCAATATTATTGAATTTATGTATTTGTATAGAATATACGGAAGTAACTTGGAATAGAAGCGATATCTGTGAGAGCGATATCTATTAAAATAACCAACACGTTTCGAATTACGAAACAGCGTCGAAATAGGCAATTAAACGTACAGAGATATATGTGTATTAATTTTTGTCTACTGTTTGTGAAACAAAAACTCATATTTTCGAAATCGTAAAAATAGGACGATTTAAACCAATTCGTGTGGTTAAGTTTTTTCAATAAATTTTACACTGAAAGGATATAAATTTTTTTTTTTTTTTTTTTTTTTTTAGTTATGTTTCGAAACATTATCAAAAATCATCGAATTATCGCAAGGCATTTTTTCAGAATCCAAACGTCCTATATGTGTATTTATTGTTTCTCCAATAATTCTTGGAATCCCAACTTAACAAATCACAAATAATATATGCAACGATAAAAGCACGTTGAGAACTTACGTAATTATCGCTGTCACCAAAAGTCACCAATTATGAACTGTGAATATGCAGTGAAATTGTGAAGAGGTTGCGGCGATATGCCCCAAACAGAGTGCTTAGCGATCTATCCTCCTATCCTAGACGGAGAACCTTGTGAGCGAGGGACTGTACGTAATGCACGGCTGAACGTCAACAAACCCTACACTCCATGGCGGATAAACAGGCTGGATGCGAAAAATACAAATTTCGTAACGTCGAGTTAGGCATCGAGATGATTTCGTTCGATTTACCGTCTGCTCGTAATCTGTTAAATTCGTGCACGCCATTGCGCTCAACGTAACCGAATTGCGAAATATCTCGTACATAAGATCATAAACATTGTTATTGAAAAATATGGTGTCGTGTCAAACGATTATAGCAATCGAACTTTCTTTTCTAGCCAATATATATTAAAAGACAAAAAGTTGTATTTACAACAAAAATATTACGCTCATAAATTATATGAATTCGCGGTTCTGTTATTATAAAGTTGGTTATAAAAGTCGTCGTAGATAATAGACACGAGGAATCGTTCGAAACGCTGCAACACAATCTTCATTCGACAAAAAATGTGCAATTTTGTATATTTGCTTTTATTACATTGCAGCATGCATGACTCTTAAAGGATTATTGATTTTTAAATTGACATTCAGTCATGTAATAAGTTTTGTTGGCCCTATTGTCATCTACTCCCATAAAAAATCGCCGAGTGTAAAACTTGCTCCCTACTTCTCCGTAAATCTCGTTATTGCTACCGCTACCTTACTTTCTTTTCAACTCTTTGCAACTATAATAAGTATATATGTATACATAGATTTTATTATTTCAGTGGCTTTCAGCGTTATTAATATTATTATTATTATAGTTCAATTGCTAAAGTTACTTGCTAAAGTTTGGCAGCTTGTCACTGTATTAATAGATTACGAATTACAAAAATTAATAACAAGTTTTCAAACAATACACATTTATAAAAAAGTCAAGTGTATAAAAAAAATCTTGAAGCTTTGTGATTTTGCCAAAGACTAATGAATACGCTGAGAAATTAGTAGTCAATATATTAAGCAAATTTCATCTTGTTTATTTAAATCCATAGTGGGAAATGTTGGGGTATTGAATTTTACTGTAAAGTTGGTTGAATTAATATTCCAATGAGGAAATAAACTTCAACTATGTATGCTGTATAGCAATTTTATTTTTTAAATCTCATATTTCAATGCCATTTTCATAAAAAATGTATAACTATTCGGCCCTTGAAAAAAAGCCCAGCAACTCATTAACTCGAATATCACATTATGGTTTTAAAACAGTAACATTTATAAATTCGGACAATGTATTTTTATGTTTTACCGATAACACGCTAGACACTCTGTATGTTCACCATCTTCGTAACTGAAAACACACAAATCCACATTGAATTTTATCGATATATATGAACAAAATTATTTGCGCTATTCATAAATTCATACTCACACTATGAGAGAGCATTTTTCACAGAAGTATTCCTCGCACTTGGAACATTCCTTCGCACAATCTCTACACTTAAAATCATTGCAGTAGAAGCATCTTAAATAAGCAAGCATTGCTGTAGTCTGGCAATTTATACACGATGCTTCTTCAGATAGCTGTAGAGACCAAGTA
This sequence comes from Netelia fuscicornis, assembly GCA_946811545.1. Classification (NCBI taxonomy): domain Eukaryota; kingdom Metazoa; phylum Arthropoda; class Insecta; order Hymenoptera; family Ichneumonidae; genus Netelia; species Netelia fuscicornis. The sequence continues at coordinate 37,683,892 of OX328014.1, read as the reverse complement.
ACTTGATTAATATTTAAATAATAACAAGCGAGTTATAGCCATAGGTATTCATTCTTTATCACTTATTTGAGTTTACATCTATGGCTTCTTTGGTCGCTCGAAGCTTCAAGTCACTGTTGAAAATCATTTGTTTCATAGTAGACGATAACTTGTGGTTATAACGCTTGGAATTTCTCTCCAGTGACTGGTTGGTTTTACTTTCTGACCGAGATAGAGACGATTTCCATTCCAAGTTTTTGCTACCATTTTTCAGCATACTTAGAGTCCTTTCTATCGACAAACATAATAGAAAAAATGTATGACATTGGTAATAACTGTTGCAGGAAATGTTGACCATTCGTTGATCTTCGTAAAAGTATTTGTAATATGCATAACTAATTTGTAATTTATATATATGTAACTAATTCCTTCTCACCATAAACTTTGCTCATTTCTTTTTCCTTATTTATACCGTTGCTCACTTGTTTTTGGCCCACGTGTATCTTTAATTGCGGTGATAGATGATCGCCGAAGGGACATTCTCGTTTCGGCATTATGTCCACAGAATTTGCATTTAAAACTAAATAGGTTAGTCTGCGAATTTTGCGATCGAAGCGCAATAAGTACGCTGAAACTGGATTTTCTGATCTTACCGAAGCTAAACTGAATCTTGCAAACGACATAAAAACAAAAACACTTTATTGTAGAGAATCCATTTAGATAAAACTGAAATAGACGAAACCGTTACAACTGTCAATGGCACGTACGATTAGAGCTCTTCTGCGCGCTCTGCGAGCATCTTATATTCGTAGGTGTTCAATCGTAGGTGCTCAATCTATGGCCTAGTTTACATCGTGAAACCGTTGGTACGCCTCGCCTATTATGTTTGATGCGCACCAAAGCTTTAGTACGAGCGCGTTTACATCGAACGTATATAATACGAATCTAATACACAGTCATATCATTTAAAATCTTGAGTTTATTCTTGTAATGATAATTATTAATTTAAACCCGCGGAAATATGAGTTTGAATTGCATCTGTTGCGGCGTTTTATAAAAACGCCTCTGTTATTCTCCATGTTGTCAACTACCTCTACTAATCAACGAAAAATATCGACATGTTTGTGTTTTTTTTTTTTCCCGTCCATTAACAAATTTATCCTATTCTCTGTGCATACATAATTCCAAAAATATTCGTCATTCTTTTTCTTTCCGGTTGAATCCTTTTCTACATGACATTTTGATGCACACTTTTTTGAGAGAAACCAAAGCACGCAACAACAGCATCACTACCAGCACAATGCCAGTTATTGGAGGTTAAATTTCGTCCACGATGCATTACAGGCTCCATAAAGTTGGCCGACCGACTTTAACTTTTTTAACTTTTTTTTTTTTGCAATCGTTTGATCGTCGCTTGAGATCGTTTGATCGTTAATAGTTTTTTTCACAAAATCGAAATTACTGTCTCCGAGGCTCATCTAGTAACTTTTTACTGGTGAAGGTTGGACACTTCCAGTTGTTATAATTTATAACTTTTTAAATTGTTTCCTTTTGCTATCGTTTCATCGTCGTTCGATACTAATGTGTATGTCAAGTTTCGTCGTGCGATCGTTGATAGGTTTTGCAAAAAATTGAAACGACTTTCATCTAATCTCGTCTAGTAACTTTTTACTGGTGAACGTTAGACACTTCCAGTTGTTATATTTTTTGACTTTTTAAACATTTTCCTTTTGCCATTGTTGAATGGTCGTTTGATACTAATGTGTGTCCAATTTCATCGTTTTATCGTTAATAATTTCTTGGAAAAGCGCAATTTACTTTCTGCCATTGTGCCCTGAAGTTGGCTTCTAACCGTTTACCACGAAAATTTGGACAATTGCAATTTCTGTAATTTTGAACTTTCTCAATATTTTATTTTTCCTATCGTTTGATCGTCGTTTGATACTAATGCGTGGCAAGTTTCATCGTTTGATCGTCGAAAGATCCCGAGAAAATCGAGATTCAACATTGAGCGTAAAGTTAGCCGACGGCTTTTTTCTTATTCAACTTTTTCAACTTTTTCTTTTTGCAATCGTTTGATCGTCGTTTGATACTAACGAATGCCAAATTTCGTCGTTTGATCGTTGATAGTTTTTTGGAAAAGCGCAATTTACTCTCTGCCAGCGTGCCCTGAAGTTGGCTTCTAACCGTTTACCACGAAAATTTGGACAATTGCAATTTCTGTAATTTTGAACTTTCTCAATATTTTATTTTTCCTATCGTTTGATCGTCGTTTGATACTAATGCGTGGCAAGTTTCATCGTTTGATCGTCGAAAGATCCCGAGAAAATCGAGATTCAACATTGAGCGTAAAGTTAGCCGACGGCTTTTTTCTTATTCAACTTTTTCAACTTTTTCTTTTTGCAATCGTTTGATCGTCGTTTGATACTAACGAATACCAAATTTCGTCGTTTGATCGTTGATAGTTTTTTGGAAAAGCGCAATTTACTCTCTGCCAGCGTGCCCTGAAGTTGGCTTCTAACCGTTTACCACGAAAATTTGGACAATTGCAATTTCTGTAATTTTGAACTTTTTCAATATTTTATTTTTCCTATCGTTTGATCGTCGTTTGATACTAATGCGTGGCAAGTTTCATCGTTTGATCGTCGAAAGATCCCGAGAAAATCGAGATTCAACATTGAGCGTAAAGTTAGCCGACGGCCTTTTTGTTATTCAACTTTTTCAACTTTTTCTTTTCGCAATCGTTTGATCGTCGTTTGATACTAACGAATACCAAATTTCGTCGTTTGATCGTTGATAGTTTTTTGGAAAAGCGCAATTTACTCTCTGCCAGCGTGCCCTGAAGTTGGCTTCTAACCGTTTACCACGAAAATTTGGACAATTTCAATTTTTGTAATTTTGAACTTTTTCAACTTTTTCTTTTTGCAACCGTTTGAACGTCGATTCGTTGGTATCAAACGACGATCAAACGATTGCAAAAAGAAAAAGTTGAAAAAGTTGAATAACAAAAAAGCCGTCGGCTAACTTTACGCTTAAAGTTGAATCGCGATTTTCTCGGGATCTATCGACGATCAAACGATGAAACTTGCCACCCATGAGTATCAAATGACGATCAAACGGTAGCAAAAGGAAAATATTGAAAAAGTTCAAAATTACAGAAATTGCAATTGTCCAAATTTTCGTGGTAAACGGTTAGAAGCCAACTTCAGGGCACGCTGGCAGAGAGTAAATTGCGCTTTTCCAAAAAACTATCAACGATCAAACGACGAAATTTGGTATTCGTTAGTATCAAACGACGATCAAACGATTGCAAAAAGAAAAAGTTGAAAAAGTTGAATAAGAAAAAAGCCGTCGGCTAACTTTACGCTCAATGTTGAATCTCGATTTTCTCGGGATCTATCGACGATCAAACGATGAAACTTGCCACGCATTAGTATCAAACGACGATCAAATGATAGGAAAAATAAAATATTGAAAAAGTTCAAAATTACAGAAATTGCAATTGTCCAAATTTTCGTGGTAAACGGTTAGAAGCCAACTTCAGGGCACAATGGCAGAAAGTAAATTGCGCTTTTCCAAGAAATTATTAACGATCAAACGATGAAATTGGACACACATTAGTATCAAACGACCATTCAACAATGGCAAAAGGAAAATGTTTAAAAAGTCAAAAAATATAACAACTGGAAGTGTCTAACGTTCACTAGTAAAAAGTTACTAGACGAGATTAGATGAAAGTCATTTCAATTTTTTGCAAAACCTATCAACGATCGCACGACGACACTTGACATACATTAGTATCGAACGACGATGAAACGATAGCAAAAGGAAACAATTTAAAAAGTTATAAATTATAACAACTGGAAGTGTCCAATCTTCACCAGTAAAAAATATTACTAGATGAGCCTCGGAGACAGTAATTTCGATTTTGTGAAAAAACTATTAACGATCAAACGATAATTTTTAACGATCAAACGATAATTTTTAACGATCAAACGATCTCAAGCGACGATCAAACGATTGCAAAAAAAAAAGTTGAAAAAGTTAAAGTCGGTCGGCCAACTTTACGGTCGATTTTTTTTTCGATTTTGTGAAAAAACTATTAACGATCAAACGATAATTTTTAACGATCAAACGGTATCAAACGACGATCAAACGATTGCAAAACAAAAAGTTAAAAAAGTTAAAGTCGGTCGGCCAACTTTATGGAGCCTGCATTACATGCGTTTACATCGTCATTTCCATTACATATTTGGCACGCGTATCAGTTTAGTACGATATTCCTATTTGATACGGTCGTACCAAGTGGATCCGGCTGCGTTTACATCGTACGTAGTAAACTGTTTGGTACGAATATAGATTACTTGATACGCGTATCAAATGCACGATGTAAACTATGTAGATCTATAATGTGCTATAATGTATCACAGGGAGTTGACACTCTATGGCCTAGTTTACATCTTGCATTTGATACGCGTATCAAGTAATCTATACTCGTACCAAACAGTTTACTACGTACGATGTAAACGCAGCCGGATCCACTTGGTACGACCGTATCAAATAGGAGTATCGTACTAAACTGATACGCGTACCAAATACGTAATGCAAATGACGATATAAACGCATGAAAAGCATCGTGGACGAGAAATTTAACCTCTAATAACTGGTATTGTGCTGGTAGTGGTGCTGTTGTTGCGTGCTTTGGTTTCTCTCAAAAAAGTGTGCATCAAAATGTCATGTAGAAAAGGATTCGACCGGAAAGAAAAAGAATGGCGAATATTTTTGGAATTATGTATGCACAGAGAGAATAGGATAAATGTGTTAATGGACGGCAAAAAACACAAACATGTCGATATTTTTCGTTCATTAGTAGGTACATAGTATAACTAGTATGGGCACTCCGAGCATTTTCGAGGTTCGCGTCGATCCGTTCTGCGCATCCATCCGCCATGTTTTTGGGTGCCACCAATCAGAAAATTGTTTCATAAGTGGTGATGTGAAGCCTGTGACAGTCAGTTGAAAGGTTACAATTTTTGAAAACAACGTTGGAAAATAAGACATAAAATAAAATGCAGAAAATCAAAGGATATAAAAAGTGCAGTGTTAAAAATTGCAGAAATACGACTGCAAATTCAGAGTGTTCTTTTTTTCGCTTTGCAGTTTGCGAAGAATACAGTATAGAACATGTAGAATTGGAGGACTCAACAATTTCCTGTTTTTTTAAAGCATATCAAAGTGAAAGGTCTGCTTTTGGTAGCCTGAAAATGCCACATAACAATTTTATATTTTATATATGTTCTTTAGAAGCGATTTTTAATGATAATTTTGAAACCGTTATTTTACAAAAAAATGTTATTCAAACATTTTTGACAAAAGCTGAATCAATTATGTTTCAGCATCCATGTCAAGATTTTCCACATTTATTTGTAAAAAAGCTATTTTTCAGGATGCGTTTATATTATACTCTAAAATTTATAAATCGCAACTTTAAATCTAATTCTAATCAAAATAATTCAAATAAAATGATCATTTGGAAACATTTATAAACAATTGGAATAATTGGCTCTATATTTCCATGATATGTATGGCTTTAATTATTCACTAATTGTATAATTAATGTAATTTTGTAATAGATGTTTGTATGTCATTATGTAATGAATAAATGATTCATGCAATCATATATTTTTACTTTACTTATGATTACCGAACTCCTATATTTATGTAATGATTTATAATAATAATGATAGACATAAATAACAATTAGTTTTCAAATAATAAAATATGCAAACCATTTCACTTTTTTATTTTCTTATTTATGTATACAATCGGTTCGTTCTAATCTGTATAAATTAGTTTATATATATTTTCATCTTTTTATCAATTTTATCTCTAATAAATCTATCTCTAATAATTTTAATTTATTGACCAAAAAAAGCTTTTATTTGTTTTATTTTTTAGATAATTTTTAAAATAAAAAATTTCTTTTCCAATTTATAAAATTTATATACGTCCCTGGTGAGATAGTAATATACCGCGGGTTCCTAGAACAAATGATCCGCCACTGGAGGTTAGGCCAAAAACATGGCGGAAAATTGACGACAAAAAGATCAAAGTGCCGACAAAGAGTGCCCATACTAGAGCTATGTAAAGTTAGCCCCCCGATTTTGACTTTTGCATCTTTTTTTAATTTATAACGATTGTTTGTCGTTTGTTTGTGATTGTTTGATTAATTAAAACGTTTGTTTGATCATACTTTTTATCAAACAAACAAAACAAAAATGAACGTTAAGTTAGCCGCAAATTTTTGAAATTTTGTCTAATTTGATTTTTTCAAACGCCCATTGATTCGTAATCGTTTGTTGGAAACAGATAATACAATTCGAACGTTTGTTTGATCGTTGTTTTTCCAAAAAATCAATAAAGAAAATATTGGTTCGTCGTAGCTTTCACACTAGATTTTGGCTTTTTTCTTACCATACAACTGCGAAGATGTTCAACATGAGATGCACTCAACTACCGAAGGCCAGGATTTGTAAAGTTAACAAAATCTTGTAAACTTGATCAAGTAATCCCGTGTAGCAACATGAATGGTAGGTTATATTGTTACATGCACGCGACACATATTAAGTCTGGTCAAGCCAGAATCTAGTGTGAAAACTACGACGAACCAATATTTTATTTATTGATTTTTTGGAAAAACAACGATCAAACAAACGTTCGAATTATATTATCTGTTTCCAACAAACGATTGCGAATCGATTGGCGTTTGAAAAAATCAAATTAGACAAAATTTCGAAAATTTGCGGCTAACTTAACGCTCATTTTTGTTTTGTTTGTTTGATAAAAAGTATGATCAAACAAACGTTTTAATTAATCAAACAATCACAAACAAACGACAAACAATCGTTAGAAATTAAAAAAAGATGCAAACATGAAAATCGGGGGGCTAACTTTACATAGCTCCATACTAGTTATACTATAGGTAGGTAGTTGAACACATGGAGAACAGAGGCTTTTATAAAACGCCGCAACAGCTGCAATTCAAACTCATATTATTATTCACATTTCCGCCGGTTTAAATTAATAATTATCATTACAAGAATAAACTCAAGATTTTAAATAATGTCACAACCTCTATAGGTTCGTATTATATTCGCAGTATTCTTCTACTTTAATACGTTCGATGTAAACGCGCGCGTACTAAAGCTTTGGTACGCATCAAACTTAATACACGTACCAACGATTTCACGATTGTAAACTAGACCATTGCGGGGGTGACACTCCGGTTCCTCCACCTGCCCCCACTCCTTGTTATTTGCGAATGTGAGAGATCACAGCCAACTTGCGAACACTAAATTTTCAGGATAGTCAGCGCTGGACATGTGGTAACAGTGCGTAGCCATAAAATCCAATGTGGGGCGCATTCAGTCGACGGAACAGTTGTGGGTTTATCCGCTGACGCCATTTTTTGTAGCAAGAAATTTTTACGCTACATCGGCACAACTGGGGGCTTATTACGGTTCTCGAGCGAGTTTACTCACTTCTCGCATTTTCATCTCACGTGAGTTTACTCACCCTATTACGGATCTCTCGAGTGAAAATGTGAAATAACTAGGCACTTTCGGTATAGGGATCTCACATTTTCACGAAAGTTGGCGCCATATTTACAAAGTACATTTAACCGTTGTGTAATGCGTGATACAAATTTTGTAAAATGAATGTTACTGAAGAGCAAAAAAAAAAAGATATTATTAAAATATATGAAAGAACATGAAGATTTTGGACGGGGAAGGTTAAGGTACAATAGTGGAAATAAAAAAAAATTGGTGAGCACTATATTCACACATTAAATTTAGTATTAATATACATCAAAGTTATTGAATACTAGTTTAATTTGTACATACCATTTTATTTGTTTTCTATTCTATACGTAAACTATTGATAAATATAACCTCTATAGGCATAAAGGGATTAACCTGTAAAATCGACGAAATTCGTTCTCCGTTATGTTAAATTGACGGATATCGCTAACTTTTATTCTTCGATCAACAAAAATGGAGTCATGTTTGTTTTTCGAGTTTTTCGATGGGACTTCCACGCAAATGTAGGCAAATCACGCTCACGAGCATGCGCACGGCGGTTCTCGACACAGAAGTTCGTGTCGAGTAAACTCACGCGGATAATCTCGTCTTTTCACCTAGTGAGATTCACCGTAATAGGGTGAGCCGCTCACTTTCGTCATTTTCACTCGTTTCGAGAACCGTTATAGCCCCCCTGTTGTGAGATCTCGCTTGGCGTCATTTTTGAATTGTTATTACACACGGAATCATAATGGACTTGTTTGAAAGTGAATATCTATATAACGGAATCAACTACAATATAGTGGATTCATTAGAGATACACGAGAAATTGAAAAATGGTATGTATAATTAAAAGTAATATTACTTTCAAATTAAATTATACATATAACCTCAATAGGGCCGGTTATTTCGATACCTGTATCAAACAGGTCATTTATATTTAATTTATTTACAAAAAGAGATAAAATTAGATAGTTACCTAATAGATAAATTTACTGAGAAGTGTGAACAATCAGCCCATAATCTTAAATTACTATTGTGCATATTATACTTGCGTACGTGCGATAATAATATGTATAATATATGTTTCAGACGGTGCTTTCTTCCAAGCCTATATGAAAGCCAATCTAAATTGTTTGGAAGTTGCTGCCATTGATGATACAGAACATTGTGGACATATATCAAATTGTAAATTGTTTTATCCAGCCCGTCGTCAACAAATAGAAACAATATATTTCTATAATCCATATTGTATCTTGTAAATTTTATTGACATAAAAATAACATATACGTCGATTAACATAAAAGTCGATATAAAATTAACATACACGTTGAGTAGTACCAAAACTATCAAGGCTATCGAGTGCTATTGACGTATCTTCTTCTTCTTCTATATTGTGGTTATTACACGATCCGGTCTTCACACATAACCTGGTTGTTGGGAGAATAAAATCCCTATACATTGCTAGTTTTGTTTTGCGTTGTTGAGATGCCGTATTGAGGTATCGAATGCTCATTGAGCAACGCATTCAGCGGGAAAAAGCGATCAGTGAGGGAGCGATCCCACAACTGTTCCGTCGGCTGAATGCGCCCGTTGTGGGAGCGCTACGGATCATACGACATTCAGCGGACAAAACCACAACAGTTCCGTCGGCTGAATGCGCCCAATGTTAGAAAAATGGTCGGAAAAAGCGAGGAAACATTCGCTAATTGCCACCGCCTGGCTGCGCCACTTCTGCTGAGGACCGCCAAGCGCGGTGATTTTTAATCGTTGATCTGCCATTTGTCGTACATTTTGTCCGATTAACGGAGCTTATAGTATTGATAAGTGATATTGCGATGCTTTTGTTCAAATTTTTATTTGATAAATTGTAGACAAATTTTTATAAAAGTAAAAAAATATGTTAGTTACTGAAAGTTTTGTATGCTGAAAGTTTTGTTACTGAAAGTCTGAATATTTTCTTTTTTTTATATACATTACTATAGAATAGCATTTCGAACAATCTCTGGTGAAATTTAACTCGTTGCACAGCTCAAGTAAACAACAATTGAAGAACGGACAAACGCTTTTGCGAAAAAAAGAACTTACGGTAAATAAAGAATATACGCTAATTTCAAGATCACCGATATTTTGTCATCACAACTCCAATTCAATTAACATTTAATCCACGAATTATAGCAACAAACTTTCTTTTTACCTGCTTGTTATACTATCACTTTCACTGCACTTTTTTTTTGTTTGTTTTTTCGTCGCCTTTCAACCTTAAATTTCATAAAACACTCGACAAAAAATTGTTTATGCGCCCGATGGAATGACGTCATATTTCGCCGGGGTTTATATCCCGCTCACTTCATTTCATAACCAACGCCATACTTCACAGTTAGCTCTCAGCGACGAGAGCGCTTATCGTGGCTCAATTCGAACTAACATATTTCCTCGCTTTTTCGGTCATGTTTGGAGCTGTGCAAACTTGGCCCACCGATTTTGACTTTTCGCATTTTTTTTTTTTTAAACGTTTGTTAGTCGTTTGTAGTTGTTTGTTAGATTAATAAAAACGTTTGTTAGATTAGCCCTTTTGCAAAAAACGAAAAACAAAATTTGGTGTTAACTTGGCCCAATTTTTTTCATTTTAATCCGAATCAAGTCCGCTAGGGGCTCATTCGATGCGTAATCGTTTGTAGGTGCCGAATAATTTAATTAGAACGTTTGTTAGATGATTGTTTCTTTTAAAAAACCATAAAAACCATTTTCGGTCATCTAGGCGGTGCGGTCATATGACCGTGAATAGTTGAGCACAAAATATCTAATTCGTTAAACATTTTCGTCTAAAAAGTGGATTAATTGATTCGGAATCATTTGTAGGTCACGAATAATTAAGTTGCAACGTTTGTTGGTTCTTCGTTTAAATGAAATATATAAATGACCGCATTTATCCAGTGGTGATGACGTCACCGTCTACCCGTGTTATATACAGGGAAAGAGTCTGACGCACGGTCCTCTCTTCTTAAAATTACCAAAGAACCAACAAACGTTGCAACTTAATTATTCGTGACCTACAAACGATTCCGAATCAATTAATCCACTTTATAGACGAAAATGTTTAACGAATTAAATATTTTGTGCTCAACTATTCACGGTCATATGACCGCACCGCCTAGATGACCGAAAATGGATTTTATGGTTTTTTAAAAGAAACAATCATCTAACAAACGTTCTAATTAAATTATTCGGCACCTACAAACAATTACGCATCGAATGAGCCCCTAGCGGACTTGATTCGGATTAAAATGAAAAAAATTGGGCCAAGTTAACACCAAATTTTGTTTTTCGTTTTTTGCAAAAGGGCTAATCTAACAAACGTTTTTATTAATCTAACAAACAACTACAAACGACTAACAAACGTTTAAAAAAAAAAAAAAAATTGCGAAAAGTCAAAATCGGTGGGCCAAGTTTGCACAGCTCATGTTTGGGACGATTTCGCCATAAGCGTTCGCACCGTTCGCACTCCTTTACTCTAGTCTCCCTGGCAACAGGTACGTGTTTTATGAGTGACGTATTTTCATAAAACAAAGTAAGTTTTGTGCTGTGATATGTGTCTGTTCAAATTAAATATTTGGTAGCCGATTACAGCAAATATTCGAGAACGTATTTACGGACTATCATTGTTTTTTTAACAATGACATTGAAATTGCATTGGGGAAACAAAATTACCTTTGTGACTGTGTGCATTACCAAGTTTTTCGTATACCTAAGAATTTCGTGTAGTGAAATATAATTTATTAATATTTTTATAATGTTGTAGAATTATTCTCAGGATGAACAAAACGAAGGGTTATTCAACATGCATAATTCCGTATTGCGAACACGTTCGACATACGGACCAGGAGTGTATTTACGCAAGATTTCCCAAAGACTTGGAGCGGTACGGAATAATTAACTTAAATCAAGTTAATTATTAAATACTAGTGGTTATGTATTATACGTTCGTAAATTTTATATTTTCCAGATGCCGCACTTGGATTCGAGCAGCTGGTGTAGAAGACTTGGTCATCTTCCGCACCAGAAATTGTCAACGATGCGTTTCGTTTGCAGCCGTCATTTTGCGGATGACCAATTCGTAAATGCAGCTCGCAAACGATTGAAACCAAGTGCGATTCCCACGATTATCGATCCAAGGGTACATCCACTTGACGATTCAATCGTCAGTCAGTTTGGAATGGATTTGAATAATGGTCTGTCGCAGAACATCATCCTTCCAGGTTTGTAAAATTCATCATTAGAGTTCCATATGTAAATTTTATCTTTATGAAAATGACCTTTTCAATTATTCATTGTTATATTTCAGTTGCAGACCATGAGTCTAAGACGCTTTGCCGACCTCGGACCAACATTCCGAACAACACCAAGGAATCTGGTAATCGACATTCGGAATGGATATCTGCACTTGCTCATAATCATTCGTCGGTTACAGATCGCGAGGAAACTATTAACACCAATCGTCGACGTCCAAGATGTATCATCCTCCATCAGGTGAGTTTTTCAATTTATTTTGATTAATATGTAATCATATTTTTTACATTATATGATTTTGGATTTGATAGTAAATTGCATTTTCTCTATCTCAATTATTTATCCAAAAACATATAGTTGGAAAAATATGATCATTTGTCATGTACGCACTTGGGAAATGTCAATGGAAAAGACTCGCATGATGCAATTATAAATTTTTTATCTACACATTTTTACAGGATATGAATTACTGAAAATTGTATCACTCGAGCGCGAGCATTTATCTTGATTCGAATGATCATTTAATGGCTCGCTGTGAAAAACTCCTATTTTTCCTCGTAACTCCCTTTTCTCGGGCCGCGCCATATTTTGCGAAATTAGAAATAAAATAACGAAAATTGGTCTGTATTATAATTTGTTTTCTTCTTTTTCAGGAAATTTGCACGGTGCCATTTTCTATGGCTGAGGTTGAACCGAAAAATTCATCGGATTGAATTCAGCAGAAGTTCAGTAATAACCATTTTAAATACTTTTATATAAAATAATAATTTATAAGTTTTATAAAATAATAATTTATATGTTTTAATAATATATTTGTTAATAAATGTTATTTTCTTAATAAACATTCTGTTTTTTTTTTTAATTAAATATTTGTAATATAACGCATTGCAACGCAAAACCTCTCTCGCCCAAATTTAAATATTGCAGGGAGCCAACAGAGCAAAGCAAAATTTGTTTCAGAGTTTAACTCTTCGAGGTTGGTATAGAAAATCTAACATTCGTGCTCCCCCGACCAATCAGCGCCGAGACAAATAACGTGGGTCCGTTTAGCATTGGGCGCATTCAGCCGACGGAACTGTTGTGGGTTTATCCGCTGAATGGCGTATAATCCGTAGCGCTCCCACAACATGTTGCGGTAGCGGACGCCATTTTTAGTAGCAAGAAATTTTTACGCTACATCGGCACAACTGTTGTGAGATCTCGCTTGGCGCCGTTTTTGAATTGCTATAGCATACGGTATCGTAATGGACTTGTTTCAAAGTGAATATGTATATAACGGAATCAGCTACAATATAGTGCCCAGCCCGTCGTCAGCCGCAAATAGAAACAATATATTACTATAATCCATATTTTGACTATAAATTTTGTACACATAAAAATAACATATACGTCGATTAACATAAAACTCGATATAAAATTAACATACACGTTGAGTAGTACCAAAACCAAGACCGTGACCAAAACTATCGAGGCTATCGAGTGCTATTGAGGTATCTTCTTCTTCTTGTATATTGTGGTTGACACGATTCGGTCTTAACGCATAACCTGGTTGTTGGGAGAATAAAATCCCTATACATTGCTAGTTTTGTTTGGCGTTGTTGAGATGCCGTATCGAGGTATCGAATGCTCACTGAGCAACGCATTCAGCGGAAAAAAGCGATCAGTGAGGGAGCGATCCCACAACTGTTCCGTCGGCTGAATGCGCCCATTGAGTGTCATCCCCCTGCTCAATGCTAAAGGGACCCACGTTATTTGTCTCGACGCTGATTGGTCGAGACGGAGTTCGTTACAATTTCTATATCAACTTCGTAGCGCGAAAGTCTGCATCGAATTTTTCTTCGCGCTATTGGCGCCCTGCAACAATTGAAATTGGGCAGGAGAGATTTTATAATGCATTGGGTCCTATTGGGTATATTAGAAAATTTCTAGGCTACATATTATTCGTATAAACAAGAATATTTTATTCAAAAATATTATTAAAATAAAACAACAAATATTACATATTACAGTTAAACGTTAATTGTATTAATGTTTAGAGTTTAAAAGTTATGCTTTTGAATTGCCGCATGCACCGGATGGCGCGTTCAGTCTCGTCAGCAGAAGAAAACGGCAGAGTCGAAATCACCTGCAAAAATAACAACAAAAATAAACATAAATCCGCATTCTGTCGCTCGAATTTCAAAGCGACAAGCATGAAAAGTAAATCGTTATTGTTTTACTAACCGTGCTGAAACAAAGACGAAATCCATCGATGCGACTTATGTCCGGATGGCGCGTTCAGTCTCGCTAGCATAGCAAACCGGCGGAGTCGAAATTACCTGCAAAAAATAACAACAAAAATTAAAATAATGCCACAGCATTCGTTTGCTTGATTCTCCGAGCGACAAGCTTGAAAGGTAAATCATTATTATTTTACTAACCTTGCTGAAATGAAGACGAAATCCATCGCTCACTGATGCCCGGGTGGGGCGTTCCGTCTCGCCATCAGAGCACAGCTCGTATCCTAATACGACACCCGGAAAATAGAAAATGATCAAACGAGTTCTGCATTCTACTATGCCCAACTATTAATTATATATTACAATATTATATTATACCCAACCACTAGTATTTCACTTACCGCTCAAGATCCTTAGGGACCCTTGAATAAGGTTGACATCCCCCGTCTTTATACCGGACATGCTTGCAATACGGTACCACGCACCTTGAACGACTCGTCCTCGGTAATGAATCGAGAAAATAAAGTTATACAAATATTAATATGTAGCACTGCACTGCATGAGACGCTTTCGAAAAACTTAGTAAGGTGAACTTAGCTTCGGTTAGATAATCCGCTGTATTGTTACGTCCCGAGAGGGAGACCCCGTACGGAGACGCAGCTCGATCGGAGATAGAGCGCGAACCTTGAATGTACTTGCGTTCTGCGCGAGTGAGTCCTTGGTGATCGGCTGCGACTACCCAACACAACTAAATATTTAAGGATACAGATTCCGTTGAATCTGTGTGATGTTGGTTAAGGTTACGAAGGCTCTCAATACGAGAGAATAACACTGTCACACTCGGTTATTTTTATAATAACCTATAACGTAGGCTTTATTCAAACTGTTAGTTGATAGCGAACATTGTTCGTTCGAGTTAAGAGTTTTACAGTTTATCGGATTTTTGGTAGATGTCTTGTGACTGTTCGTAGATTCTTTTACAGAGTTAGAGTCTTTAGATGTGATCTCGAAGAGTGCGGAGTATGATCTGAATCAAGTTTTTTCAGAGCGTTGACCGTTCTGCCTCGCAGAGGCAGATTACAACAAGGGCGTTCGATTTTTCATTGGTCAGATTTGCGTGAGCCTTTGTTTTACTTGGCGGAGGGGATTATCTCGATCACGCGGAGGTGACTGGAGATAGTCGCCTCGTGGGAAAGGAAGTAAGGTTTCGAATTATAATTTCAAAGTATGGTACAGAGTTTGTTTGTAATTGGGTTATCGAGCGGCGGTGTCGCACAAGACGTTCGTCGAAATGAAATATTAATAAAAGAATTTTAAAGATTGCCGGACAGGATGTTTATAAGTTGAGGGGATGTTTATATGCGATTAGGGCTTTGAATTCTTGCGCGTGTATCTCTTAGTCTATTTGTTACCTAAGAATAAATGATATTGTTAATTAACTAAGAGTTTATGATCGACGAGTAATGGTGACTGTGCTGGTATATTATCGACTGTCGAGAGTTTGAGATACCGGCCAAACACACTGTGTCGACTCCGATGTTACCGGCTAGGACGTAACAGTATTTCCGCGATTTAAACGAAACACTACCTATTTAATTGATTATATAAAGCTTAAATGATAAAGCGAAAATTACGCAAGAAAAATGACACTTTTTTTTTGTAAAACTGTCAAACACAGGCTTTCTCACAGCTATGTAAAGTTAGCCCCCCGATTTTGACTTTTGCATCTTTTTTTAATTTATAACGATTGTTTGTCGTTTGTTTGTGATTGTTTGATTTATTAAAACCTTTGTTTGATCATACTTTTTATCAAACAATCAAAACAAAAATGAGCGTTAAGTTAGCCGCAAATTTTTGAAATTTTGTCTCATTTGATTGTTTCAAACGCCAATCGATTCGGAATCGTTTGTTGGAAACAAATAATATAATTCGAACGTTTGTTTGATCGTTGCTTTTCCAAAAAATCAATAAATAAAATATTGGTTCGTCGTAGCTCTCATACTAGATTCTGCCTTGACCAGACTTAATATGTGTCGCGTGCATGTAACAATATAACCTACAATTCATGTTTCGACACGGGATTACTTGATTAAGTTTCCAAGATTTTGTTAACTTTACAAATCCTGGCCTTCAGTAGTTGAGTGCATCTCATGTTGAGCGTCTTCGCAGTTGTATGGTAAGAAAAAAGCCAGAATCTAGTGTGAAAGCTACGACGAACCAATATTTTAGTTATTGATTTTTTTGGAAAAACAAAGATCAAACAAACGTTTGAATTATATTATTTGTTTCCAACAAACGATTCCGAATCGATTGGCGTTTGAAAAAATCAAATTACACAAAATTTCAAAAATTTGCGGCTAACTTAACGCTTATTTTTATTTTGTTTGTTTGATAAAAAATATGATCAAACAAACGTTTTAATTAATCAAACAATCACAAACAAACGACAAACAATCGTTATAAATTAAAAAAAGATGCAAAAGTCAAAATCGAGGGGCTAACTTTACATAGCTCTTTCTCACGTAACATTCGGCACCACCATATTTTATTTGATAGGCGACGCCGGCTCCGCATTGTTACCACCATTACCGCCATTTTCAAGGCTTCGGATTTAGTTTTATTATGTTGGCAGTTAAAATGTAACGAATTCTTCGCACCTCCATCAAGTTAGCCGACCAAAATGGAATTTTTTTTTTTTTTTTTATTGATGTCAATCGATTGTCGGTCGTTTGTCGGTTTTTGTCGGTCCAAAATAAAGTTTTGTCGGTTAGGAAGTATTTCTAGAAGAAAATACAAAAATAAAAATGACCGTCAAGATAGCCGACCTGACATGTATGTTGTCAAAGTCGCGCTCAATCGATTCGCAATCGTTTGTCGAAACTAAAAATCATAATTGCAGCTTTTGTCGGTTGCATAATTGTCTGAAAAACAAAGAAATAAGTGCCCGTATACGCTAGATCATATATACGTTGGCACCATCGTTGAGAACAAGCAAGGACCAATGAGAATAGGAATTGATCGGAAACTCACTAGAAAGCGGATGTGATGTGATTTTGACGCCCTAGGCATTGAATTACTCCAGAGTTTTGTATCAATAAATACAAAATTTCAAAAATACCATCGCTGGATAAAAGAAAGGACGGTGATCTACTCGCGTTCGTTGTTATAATTTGTAGATTTCGATTTATGAGGGCAAAGTGTTATCTGTAAATGTTGCACATGGTGGGAGAAGTCACGATTCTCGGGTTTGGCGAGCATCTTGGATATTACTTAATCTACAAGAGATGTATGTTGCACGAAGAAGAGATACATACATGGCTTTTAGATAATAGTACCATTCGTTAGAAGTATTTTTGCGGTTCTGAACTGTGCATAATTATTTTTAGTGCATAATGAATAACATTTTTTTTTCTTTCGTAGGGGACAGTGGCTATCCATTATTGCCATATCTGATGACACCTAAACTTCACGAACTTGAGGTAGCGCTAGCGGCAAGATATACAGAATGCCATGTCCGAGCTAGCACTTGCATGAAACACTGCATAGAAATCATGAAAGGGAGGTGGAAATGCCACAGATAAGATAGAGTTCTCCATTATGCACCAGAAGTTGCAGGCATAATTGAGATATAATAAAACATTATTTATAATCAGTGTAAATCAGTGTATGATTCATTCTTCTCATACTTTTATTCTTATTGTTAGCTCGAATAGTTAATGTTATTTGTGTGTTGCACAATATTCCTTTGCGATGGAGACTTCCAGAACCAGAGAACTCGTAAGTATTTCTATAATAAAATTGATGAACTGCCGCCAATAAATAACAATCAGCCAGTTCAAAGTTGGAATGAAGTTCGTCAACGAGTCATTAATACTTATTATTAACGGGTACCGAACGAGTTTAACGGAAATACGGCGATTTTTTTGAGAATTTTTCCTGCAGACATTTTAATTTATTAACGTCAAAATTTATATACATATTGTAGTAACTATTAACTTTATTTTCATATTTTTTATATGTAAAAATATTAATTTTTAAAGCTGCTATAGCCGATCTCCGGGAGCTCTTATAAAAAAAGGTATCTTGCAGTGAGCACGATATATCTGGACAATCGGTTTAGAATTGTAATGATTCTCCGCTATGCGCGTGGGTAGGTGTGAAAGAAGAAATTTCACATTGTAAATATATGAACTAATTATAATTTATTTATGATAGAGATTTTAACAAAATATCGCAACCTTCATAAACATTCCAAATAACTGAGAAATTACAACGAACGCGAGTAGTTCACCGTCCTTTCTTTTATTCAGCGATGGTATTTTTTTTAAACTCGTTCGGTATCTGTTAATAATAAGTATTAATGATTCGTTGACGAACTTCATTCCAACTTTGAACTGGCTGATCGTTATTTATTGGCGGCAGTTCATCAATTTTATTATAGAAGTACGAGTACGCTGGTTCTGGAAGTCTCCATCGCAAAGGAATATTGCAAAACACACAAACAACATTAACTATCCGAGCTAATAATAAGAATAAAAGTATGAGAAGAATGAACCATACATTGATTTACACTGATTATAAATAATGTTTTATTATATCTCAATTATACCTGCTACTTCTGGTAGTCCAGTCGGAATAGACATAATTTCGACCAAGTTCTATTCTAAGAGCCCAGCGCTTAGCCAATTTTTTCCTAGGTAGTATGGACCCCCACGAATATGCCCTCAATTTGTCCCCGACAGAACCCGTGTTTTGCAGCCAGGAAAATTATTTAAACAAATAAACATCGGTTTTTTCGAGTTTTCTTGGTTGGAAGCGGTTTTTTTTAAATTTTACAATAAAGGTTGTTCGTTACCATGCCCTCTACAAAATTAGTTCTATGGAAAAATTACGTAAGATTGTTAGTTTAACAGTAAATTGCAATTCTTTCGGTTTCACGTTTGCGACAATTCACCATATTATAATAAACATTTCGATTTTTAAAGTAGTTGTATTGTATTGTATTGTAATTCTTTATTGCTTCTCCTTAGGGTTACAAGCCTCCCGTTTCTCGCCCTTTACACTTTCTCTATTTACATTTCCTTACGCTATGATCTTATTCTACCTTATCTACTACTTATTGTCTACCTTATTCTATTTACATTTCCTTTATTCTACGTCTTATCTTCTACTCCGCTTTTTCTTTTTCCTCGCTTCTCGCTCGCACGCTCGCTCGCCTTTACATTTTCCTCGCCGCCTTTCTTTCTCTCCTTTGTACATTTCGTTTTCCTATTCTCTAGTTATTTAATGCCCTTCTCTCTTCTCCTTCCCTCCTTCTCCCGACTTCCGTTTCCTCTCCATTCATTCCATTCCTTCTTTCACTCCCTTCTTTCCTCTTCCCCCTCCCCATTTCCCTGTTCCTCTTTTTTCTTGCCTTCTCTTGCTTTGTTCATTTCTTTCATCCACTCTTCTCCTCCCCCCTCCTTACTCAATATTTCTCTTATCCTCTCCCCTATCCACTTACTCTCTTCTGTTTCCCCCTTGCACCTATCCAACACGTGTTCCCACGTCTCTTCTTCTCTTCCGCACATTCTACATGTCCTTTCCTCCTCCTCCTCCCAGTATTTCCCTTCCCTCATTTCGTTCCCCAACCTATACCTTGCTATTCTGCTATACCTTTCCTCTGCCCAGCCTGCACTTAGGTATTTTGGTATCCCCCCCGTCCTTACCTCTCTGTACCACCTATTGTACCTTGACTCCCTAATCCTCTCCTCTCTTTCTTCCTCCTGCTCCCTCCTGTCCTCCATCTCTACTTTCTCATATTCTTCCTCCTCCGTCCCATTTTCCTCTCTCCTTTTTCTTCCCTTCTCTTTCATCTCTTTTCTCTCCTTCTCCCATTTCGACAATCGCTCTTCCCCCTCCTTTTCCCTTTTTTCTATCTCCCCTAAGCATTCTCTTGCTATCTCACTTCCTTCTCCTCTTTTCAGCTTTTCTTCATATCTCCACGCCCTCCTTCCTGCTCTTGTTCTTGTTTTCCACATTTTTGCTTCTTCCCTGACCAAATATCCCGGTGTTCTCCAGTCCAGCCCCAACGTCCATCTTATATACCGCTCCTGCATGCCCTCTATTCCCTTCCTTTCCTCCCATCCCCAGATTTCTACCCCGTATCCCATCACCGGGCACACCAATGAATCAAACAGCCACATTCTTCTTTTCCAGTCTCTCTCGAATTTCCTTTTTCCTATACCCCAGACCTGTTTCATTGCCGCCCCCGCCTTCCTTATCCTATCCCTTAGTTGCCCCTCCTGCCTCCCGTTTTTTTTTTTAACACATATCCTAAATATTTGAATTCCTTTACTTCCTCTATCCTCTTTCCCCTCCATTTCCATTCCATTTCCTTACTCCTTCCCCCACCTTTCCTAAATCTCATTATTTTCGTTTTCCCTACATTTACCTCCAATCTCTTTCTCTCAAAATACCCTTCCAGTCTCCTTATCATACTCTCCATTTCTTCCTCTCTCTCCGCCAACACCACCACATCATCTGCATATGCTAACGAGCATATCCTCCTCCCTCCTACTCTCACTCCTCCCCACCTTCCCTTACCCAACTCCTCTTCCATATCCGCCGTCAGTATGTTAAACAAAATCGGACTCATTGGACATCCCTGTCTAACCCCCCTTCCCGTCCAAAAACCCTTCCCTATCTCCCCCCCCCCTCCGCTTTCACCCTGCTCATTGTTTCTCTATACACCTCCAGTACTCTCTCTCTCAACCCTACTCTTACCCCTCTCCTCTGCATTGCCTCCATCAAAGTTCTATTCACCGTGTCAAACGCCGCCTTTAAGTCGACGAACAACCCTATCACCTTCCCTTTCTCTTCCGCTAGCCTTATATTCACTATATAGTTTAATACGTATATATTATTTATCGTTCCCATCCCCATTCTGAAACCCGTCTGATTCGGTGGTATCATTTTTTTCCTCCACTTCCTTCTCCAACCTCCTTGCCAACACCGTCGTATATATGTTGTATATCGTCGGCATTAGCGTCACCCCTCTATGATCCTCCACTTTCCTTCCTTCTCCCTTTTTCACTATCGGCGCAATTATTCCCGTTTTCCATTCCTGTGGCCATCCTTCCCCCCTCCATACCCTCCTGCATATCTCCCATGCCATCTCCACCGCTCTTCCCCCCCCCCCCCCCCCCCCCCCACTTCCACGCTCCATTCGGCACCTCGTCCCACCCCATCGCTTTTTCTTCTTTCATTTTCTTATCACTTTCTTCTTTCAATTTTCTTATCACTTTCCTTATCTCCTCCTTGCTTATTTCTTCCTCTTCTCCTATTCTCCCTTTTCTTTCTTCCCCCATCCTTACTCTTCCCCCCCCCCCCCCCCCCCTAGCAGTCCCATGAAATATTCCTTCCACTCCTCGTTCCCTATTCCTTCCGATATCCTTTTCCTACTTTTCCTTCCTCTATTCACGATCCTCCACACACTCTCTTCTGTCTTTGCCTCCTCTATTTCTTTTATCATTCTCTCCCTTTCCTCTTCTTTTTTCTTTTCACATATTGCCTTATACTCTCTCTTTTTTCTCTATATTTTTCTTTCGTTCCCCCCTCTTTCCTCCCTCTCCTCAACTCCTTTCTCGTCTCTGCCTTTTTTTCTTTACACTCTTCATCCCACCACCCCTCCCTCCTTTTCATCGTTTCCCTTTCTGTTCCCTTTTCCTCACTTTCCCTTACCTCTCTCTTTATTTTCTCTATTACCCCTTTTATTGCTTTCTGTGCCTCCTCTTCCTCCATGCTGATTTCCTGTAATCCTTCCCTATATTTTTCTTTTCTTTCCTCTGACCACCTTCCCCTTCTCTGCCCCCCTTCTTTCCTCTCCTCTTTTTTTTTCCTCTCTCCCTTTCCTTTTTTCACCGTTACCACCAGCGGCTGATGGTCCGATTCTACTCTTTCCCCTATTTCTAAGCATTTTATCCCCTTCCTCGTATTTTCATCCCCCAGCACGTAATCTATCATTGACTCTCCTCTCGCTCCTATATATGTTGTGACGAATTGCCGGAATCCTTCCGCCATCGTCACCTTCGGTCGTCTCTCTCTCTCGCTACCGCATCCGCAATTTTGCCGGCAGGGCGCCAGTCGATTTTTATTTCGCCGGTATCGACAACCGGCACAACCTGGGGGTCGGGAGGGAACGACCCGGCCCCTCCATGCTCACGACTTACCTGCGTGGATCGGGTCACTTTTGTTTCGCCGGAGGTGACAATCCGGTCCACCTGGATGCGCCAGCGAGATCGACAAACCGGAAACGCTCGGCCGCTCAGGCTGTCGATTATGGTAGAGAGGGTCGGGGTACGTCACTCCGAGATGGCACCAAAACGTCGTTAATTTTCCGCGAGAGACTGAGTCTCGATCGGAAAACGAGAACAAGAATTCGGCGAACTCACTCACGAAAACTTCTGAGCACGAAATCATCAGCAAAACGAATCACAATAACTATCACGAGAGCTTAATTTTTAACCATCGGCACCGACAGATTAATTTTTATTTTGCGAGAACTAATTTGTTTTACGAGAGCGATCGAGAAAACGCGAATTTATTTCATCTATAGGGAGCCGGGTCGACACGGAACTCCCTATAGCGCGTACGCGAACTTACACCTCTCACCTCGGCGAGAGACGAACAACGACTTCTCTAGCGAGTACTTAGAGGGAGAGAGCGCGACTTACGCACGACGCGTAAGCGAGAGCGAGACATGACTAGAGCGCGTACGTAGAGAGAGAACTCAGCATACGCACGGCGCGTATGCGAGACAGAGACACCTCGCTCTCTCTACGATGCTTCGCGAGACACCTCTGGTCTCGAGCGCGACACGGTAACTACTGATTTTCGACCAATCATATTTCGATCAGTCGAAATGCGAAATCGATCATCGAGAGCTACTGCCCTCTCGCTCGACACCATACTTACCTCAACGAAATCGTAATTATCGACGTTACTCGAGATCTTGCGAGTACGCCGAGAATCGTATCCCCATGGTCATCGCGCATAGGGGAGCACCTACGTCGGCGGCACGAGAGGTTCCCGCTCTCGTCCGCAATCCAAAAAACCTCCGCTTCCCCTCATGCACGATGCACCTAACAGCGGGGCGCCGGTATTGCAGCCGGACCTGCATCAATTCCTCGTGCGTACTCGCCGGCCGTTCTTTCCTGACGGGTTACTCATTACGTCGAGCACTCTTCTCCTCGTCAGGATCGAACGCCGTGCCGTTTCCTCCCTAAAACATCGCTCGGACAACACTGTCAACTCATAAAATTTCATTCATAAACGGCAGTACCAAAAAAAGCAAATCAAAGAATCGGTAGCGCGTGACGATCGTTGGGTTGCGCGGCGAGGGCAAACCAGATAACAGCCTTGGGACCGTGACTTTTCCCTACGTCGGGAAAATCACGTCACACAATGTATACTCTCCCTCTTCATCCCCTTCTATATTCCCATTCATAATCTCCCACCCCACTTCTTCCAACCTGCTTACCATCTTTCTCCCTTCCCCGTTTACCTTTCCATCCTTTCATTTCCTTCCTTCTTCATTCTCCTCCTCCTCTGTTCCCGCTCTCACCCCTTTCGTTCCTGTCCTTGCATTAAAATCCCCTCCTATTATCACTTTTTCCTTCTCATTTTGTCCTTCCATCCACACCTTTATTTTCTCTAACTTCCTTCCCATATCCCCATTTACATACACCGCCACTACTGTCCATACCTCTTCCCCCGCTCTCACCCTTCTCCACATCATCCCTTCTTCTTCCTCCTGTTCCTCCTCTTCCTTATCCATTGCCATCTCTTCTCTCACTCCTATCAGCATTCCTCCCCTCGCCCTCCCCTTCTGATTTCTCTTCTTTGCTCCTTGTCTCGTCCATTTATATCCCTTCGGTAGCTTGCGCTTTAGCTTCTCCCAATTTTTCTCCTCTATCCACGTTTCTATTGCCACTATTACTTCCCATTCCTCTAGCTCTTTCCAGAATTCCTCATCCTTGTTCCCTAGCCCTGCCACATTCCAAAACCCTATTCTCCATTCTCCTCTTCCTCCCTTCCTTTCCTTCTCCCCTCTCCCCCGTTTTTTGCCCCTTCCTCCCCCTCACCTGATCTCCCCCCTTCCGTTATCCTGTCTTCTTTCTCCCCCCTTTCTCTTCCTCTTCCGTCCTTCATACCTTGCCGCTCCTCATCCCAAAACCACCATTCCCCATCCACCCACAATTTTCCGTATCCCATCTTTACTACCTTCCCCTTCCTTTTTTCCCTTTCTCCTATTTCTTTTATCCTCCATTGCCTTCTTCTCTCCTGCCATGTCATGTCTTCCTCTATTATCTTTCTCCTTCCTCTTAGCTTCCCTTTCTTCCTCATCACCTTCCTTTTCCCCTCTTCGTCCTCCATTCGTACCTCTATCACCGTCTCTATCCTTTCTCCTCTTCCCTTTCCTTCCATTTCCTCTTTCTTTTGCTTCCATTATTTTTGCCTGTACTCCTATTCCCTCCAGTACTCTCCTCACCGTTTCCTCCACCGACCTCCACACTTCCACCCTTTTTATCACTATTTTCCTTCTTCTTTCTTCTCTCTCTTTCTTCTCCACTTTCCTCTCCATTTGTTTTACTTTCTCTTCCAGTTCCCTCTCCCTTTCTTCTCCTATCCTC
Source organism: Netelia fuscicornis (assembly GCA_946811545.1). Lineage (NCBI taxonomy): Eukaryota > Metazoa > Arthropoda > Insecta > Hymenoptera > Ichneumonidae > Netelia > Netelia fuscicornis. The sequence continues at coordinate 37,659,151 of OX328014.1, read as the reverse complement.
TCCCCCTCTCCCCTCTTTCGTTCTTTTCCGCCCTCTATTTCCATCTTTCTTAATCTCCTTTCTATTTCTTTCATTTTTTCTCTTCCTTGCTCCATTTCCTCCACCCTCGTCTCTAACTGTTCTAGTCTCCTCTCCATGCCTTCTCTTTCCCTTTTCCATCTTTCTTCCCCTTTTTTTTATTTCCTCCTTTATCTTTCCCATTTCCTCTTTTATTTCTCTCATTTCTCCGCTCTGCCCCGTTATCCCCTTTTTGACTTCCTGCATCTCTTTCCTCATCTCTTCCCTTATTTCTCTTATCAATGCCCCTATACTCTCCTCCTCCCCCCTTTTATTCTCCGGTGATCTATAAATCCTTCTGCTCTTCTGAGCTACCTCCCCTTCTTCCCGTTCTCTCTCTCTTCCATCCGTTCTCTCTTCCTTCTCCACAATTCGTTTATTCCCACCAGATCGCCCGTACTAGCACTTCTTTCCATTCCCAGTTTCTCCGCATTTGTTTTTCTCCCCCTTTTCTTCCCCTCTTCCTCTCCCTTTCTTTCTTCTGATCCCATTTCCTATTTTATTTCCCTTCTATTTCTTTCCCTTTTTATTTTTTCGCTTCCAACTTTCTTTTCTCGTCGCTCCCTTCCTTACCTACCGACTCTCTACTTTCCCTCGCTCACTTGCTTCCTACGCCTCTCGCCGTTGGCGCTGCGCCGTCGCTCTTACCCACCACCTCACTCGCGCCTCTGCCTACTTTCCTCCCCCGTGCCTGCCTGTCTTTATTCCCCGGACTGATAACCTCTTTCTTTTTTAACCTTTCTCTCTTCCGTTTATTTGCTACCTTTCTTTCCTATTTTTCCTGTTTTCCACCCCTCTCTTCTTCTATTCCCTCTCTTCTTCTCCCCCTCCTCCTTTCTTCCCTTTTTTCTCTACTTGCCTCACTTTTCACTGCCTTTCTCTCGCTCACTCGTTACACACGTCTTTCCACTCACGCACCGGAAACGGAAGTCCTTTTTAAAGTAGTTTATCATGTGGATAACGCCACTCTCAAGAGAGTCACGTAAAGTTTATCGACGTGCGTCGCAAACTTTAGCAACAATTCTCGACCTACGGAAAAAAGGGCTTGCCTTTCCCGTCTTTCCCAGAAGGCGCACGGCGGCGAAAAAAATTCAGGTGGTTCGATTCACCAAGTATTTTGAGGAATCGATCGACTAGAAAAAAAACGTTAATAAAAATGTTCGTTTTCGGACGATTAAAAATTTTTACTTATAAACAAATAGGAATAACTCCTTAATCCGTTGACGTAAGTAGACAATTTTTCAGGGATCGTATGCATATTTGCGAGACGCGCAATTAAAAAAAAAAGTCTCAATATCTCCCCCTCTCTGCTGGTTCTTTCAATAAACCAGCCAATGGTTATCGGCCAGACATTCCGTCTCCTATGTTCATAAAAGTGCCGAGACGCTCGAGCGACGACGGAGGGTCACAAAAGAGCCAAATACCGTTAGCAAAAATCTACCTGGGTACAGGTTTCGACGGTCACTGAACATTTCGCACTGCTCTCTAGTACACTGGGAAGAATGTTGAATATTATGATGTATGAAATATTGCAATGAAAATTACGATGCAAAAATTATTATCAGCCACTTTCCATCGAGACGTGCAACAATACTGAAGCTTTTTCATTTTCAATAGCATATTCGAGTTGAGGGGGAAAAATACATTGGTTAAAAAAAAAGTTGTTTTACGTCAATTTTGAAGGAAGTTATACAAATTGTTAAGTAAGCGCTCGAGACGAGGCACGGGGCCAGGAGCGCGACCCCCACCACGCCGCCCGACCGCGTCGACGACGGCGAGTGCAGATTCGCGCGCGGCCGATTAAAATGACTCGTCCACTGCAACAAAATTAACGCTCGGGAGAGTTTGCATCCAATTGGATATTGTGTAGAAAAGCGCGTAGAAAGCTGTAAGACTTGAATTTTGCAAAAATGTTGTTTAGAATAATGTTAAATTGACTAAACGTAAAAATATCCATATCTTTGTTTTTAATTGAGATATTGAGACTTTTTTTTTTAACTGCGCGCCTCGCAAATATGCATATGATCCCTGAAAAATTGTCTACTTACGTCAACGGATTAAGGAGTTATTTCTATTTGTTTATAAGTAAAAATTTTAAATCGTCCGAAAACGACCATTTTTATTAACGATTTTTTTCTAGTCGATCGATTCCTCAAAATACTTGGTGAATCGGTTCGATTCACCAAGCGAAAGCGATTCGGCGGCGAAAAAAATTCAGGTGGTTACCTGAATTTTTTTCGCTGCCGTGCGCCTTTTGTGAAAGACGGGAAAGGCAAGCCCTTTTTTTCGTAGGTCGATAATTGTTGCTAAAGTTTGCGACGCACGTCGATAAACTTTACGTGACTCTCTTGGGAGTGGCGTTATCCACATGATAAACTACTTTAAAAATCGAAATGTTTATTATAATATGGTGAATTGTTGCAAACGTCAAACCGAAAGAATCGCAATTTACTGTTAAACTAACAATCTTACGTAATTTTTCCATAGAACTGATTTTGTAGAGGGCATGGTAACGCACAACTTTTATTGTAAAATTAAAAAAAAAAACCGGTTCCAACCAAGAAAACTCGAAAAAACCGATTTTTATTTGTTTGAATAATTTTCCTGGCTGCAAAACACGGGTTCTGTCGGCGATAAATTGAGGGCATATTCGTGGGGGTCCATACTACCTAGGAAAAAATTGGCTAAGCGCTGGGCTCTTAGAATAGATCTCATGTCTATTCAGACTGGACTACACGCTCTCGTATGTTACGTCCCAAGGTGGACAGAGTTTGAAGCTCCGTCGATAATGCGATGTGTGCGCGATATTTGAATTAGATTGCGCTATTCGGCTGGACGTGAGCTCGCCGCCTGGAACTTACTTGTGCTCAAATGTACCAACTCAACGATTTAGGATTAATCGTCGAGGATGATTCCTCTTCGGAGACATTCTTGTAGTTGATTGGTATTTCCCCAGAGTCCTCACTGTTGATTCGTATGGACGAATTTGTCGGGAAAAATATTGATTGCAACACCAATACTTCACATACACTTAACAACCAACTTCACATACGCTTAACAAACAACTGTATTTTATTTGAGATTGAAATTATGATTTTTGGAATTACAAGTTGAATTTATAACGATTTTACAAGTGATTCTTGTTCGCTTAGGATCTGTTCAGGATCGAAGTTACAGAGTTAGAGTTTTTTTAGATGTGAACTCGATGAGTGCGGAGTATGATCTGATCTAAGTTTTTTCAGAGCGTTGACCGTTCTGCCTCGCAGAGGCAGATTACAAAAAGGACGGTCGATTTTTGATTGGTCGGCATTGCATGAGCCTTTGTTTTACTTAGCGGAGGGGATTATCTCGATCACGCGGAGGTGACTCGAGATAATCGCCTCGTGGGAAAGGAAGTAAGGTTTCAAACTATAATTTCGGAGAACGGTACAGAGTTTGTTTATACCTAGGTTATCGAGCGGCGGTGTCGCGCAAGACGTTTGTCGGAATGAAATATGAATAAAAGATTATGGATCTAGGTATTTATTAATTCGCGCGTGGTCCGCTTTTCGCTTAACAATAAATAGTTTTGTTATTACTAAAGTTTATTATTGGTGGTTGTATATAAGAGGAATGATTATTCGTTAAAAGAGTGTAGGTGAGGATAAGGAGTGTTTCCTGTTGCTCCGCGTGGTTGTTTCTGTAAATAGATTGGATTTCGGGATTTTGAATGTTCGAGAAATGTTTTATAGGTGTTCTAGGAAATCGTGGTTTCGTATCTGGAGTGGAAGTACTGGTTATTTCTTAAGTATAGTTTTATAAATGTAATAGTTTTTCTCAAGGCCGGAGTGGTTGCTCAGAGTTCCTATGTACGGCTTCCCGCCTTTTTACATATCTCTCCTAAACTCCCTGTCTCGCATTTTCACCGTGCATCCTCAATTCCACCATCAACCACTCCGGTGGACCTACAGTTTTTGGTTAGGTGGATTCCGACCCACCGAGAGCACAGAAAAACACATAGAAAAATTCCATTGGTGCCGGCGGGGAATCGAACCCGGGACCCCCGAGTTGAGAGCCGAGAACGCTACCCACTGTGCCACTGCCTCTCTCTTTATAAATGTAATAATAAAATGATAATAAGTTAGTAATAAGTAATAATGATAATAACCTCATAGCGCAGCTCCGCCTCCTCTCTCACCAATCACGTAAGAGAATCCAGGTCTTGCGGTCTATCTCGCTTTTTCTAATGCTAGGTATAGGCTGGGGTACACATGCCGTTTGTAAATGACAAAAGGAATTGATGAATATTGTGATTAAGGATAAGTTTATTTTTACGTGTTCTTTCTGTGAAGGTCAGATTGATTCTGGTCTTCCCGACCAAGCAAACACGGTTGCTAGCTGCTTTTCGGGTACAATTTGTTTTTACACAGAGCCTGCATTTATTTTTATTGATCAATAACAGATGCCGATAAATCTTATGATTTTCACTTTTCTTTTTCGTTTATGTCAAATTATTGTTTCCTTATGTCAGTTACGCAAATCTGTGCTCTAGCCAAAACGGCCACGATTCAGCTCGTCAGCTTCCTCGCGCACGCTGGACCTTCATTACCAGGCATCTATACCTGAACGAGGTCAAACAACCTCAGGAAGAACGACTCTTCCCTAGCTGGGGGCTACACGGCCGTGAGAAATAAATCTCACGCACAGAGCTTAGATGTTGCCAATTGTACATTAGAAATTTCATTTTTATTTATCATATTGTTATCGCCATCTGTCGGCCACACCGTTTCTCTCTTTTTCTACACCACTAGAGTGCCGTGCCCCAATGAGTCGACATATATAATATCGACGCTCGGAACGTTAACAACCACATAATATAAGTTCAAATAATTTTAAATAAAAGGTTATCTTTTACATTTGCATTATAAATTAGCTGTGACTGGACACGGATGCAGAAATTAAAACTCTTAGCATTTTTCATAATTCTTTTTCATTAATATATATATGAAAAATAAAATTTATCTGCACACAAAAAGCAACAAAACAATAAAAAAAAAAAAATAATAAATAAAGATAACAAATGCATTTCAGGGAGATTCGATCGCTCGACTCTAATTGTTAGAGTTGAGCATTCAGAGACGAGAAGGCGTTTACGTTCGCGTGGCTCCGCCCACAGAGGTGAGCACAGTATCGGCGTGATGCCACAATCAACCGCCGCGACACCAAGCGGCAGTTTCTGGCGGAGAAAACTTTGCTACAAATTAAAGATAGGCATATTCCTTCTGTAGTCGTCTGAATTCGTTGCTAGTATGGGCCCTCTTTGTCGGCACTTTGATCTTTTTGTCGTCAATTTTCCGCCATGTTTTTATCAAACCTCCAGTGACGGATCACTTGTTCTAAGAACCTGCGTTATATTCGTATCGCAACAGGGATGTATATAAATTTTATAATTAGAAAAAAGAAATTCTTTAATTTAAAAATTATCTAAAAAATAAAACAAATAAAAGCTGCTTTTTGTCAATAAATAAAACTTATATAATAAAAACTGAATAAACAATTTATTACAGATAAAATATATTAGATAAAATTGATAAAAAGACGAAAATATATTGTAACGTTGTACAATATCTCCCCTGCATCCGGCTCGTCCCAAAGGCAGCCGTCCCCACGGACAGGCCCAAAACAAGGCAAGTAAAAAGTATTATTTTATGTTCCCTTCCTTTTCCCCAATTATTGTAAGGCCTGTGTAACACTTCGAGAAGAGGACCGGCCCGCCAGGCCCGAAGAAATCGCCATTGCAATGTCAAGCCCGTCCACATCGTCATACTCGCACACACCACACTCAGTCATCCGTCACTACCAAGGAGATACGCCCGTCCGTCCCCGCACCACAGCCATCCATCGGCTGAGCGGCGACGAAGAAGCGAAGATGGCAGCAGTGCACGGCAATCCCAAAATTACGATTACCCGTAATTATCAAACCCCGTCCAAAAATATTCCGTACTTACCGACCGACCTACTTACCTGCCCGTCCCGATAGATCCCGCCGCGATGATCTAATATCGATCAAACGCTTGGCCCTTCCCCTACCAATCCGTGACGCTGCTGGCCAATGATCGAGCGCGCTAATTAGCGAAGAAGGAAGAAGACTTCACTTTGCGACGAGCCGCCGGATACGCAATATTAGTGAGAGAAATTGGAGAAAAGATTAGCGCGAGAAAAATTAGCGTTAGAGAAAAGGAAATTGGAGACTGTGAAGTGTGTGTGTGTGAGAGAGAGAGAGAGGAAAGGACAAAAGGGAGAAAACAGCGAAAGCAGAGGAATAAAGAGAGCCAGGACGACGAGGAGGAAAATCTGTGACCGGAACGTAAGTGTTTGCACAGGTCAACCTTATCCGCACATTTATTCGCGAAGTTTCTATTCCCTTCCGGCAATTAAATTGTATAGAGCATCCCCCCCCCTTTCCTTATTGCCTGCGTCTACCCCTTGCGTTTGGCCTCAGTTTTTGTTAATAAAAAAAAGTCGTGTGGAACGGCTGTAACAATTAGAGAAATTAAAGTAGCAACTATCATAAGTACGAGTAACTGTTACATCCCCATAACGTAACCACCATCGCGCCTTAAATACGAGCATCCCTCCTTACGCCAACGCACGACGCAACCCTAACTCGGGGATGAACGCGGCGGGGAGAGATGCTCAGGCCCAAGAGTGGGGACAGACGATAAGGATAAAGGCCATAGGCCGATAAGTATAGTGAATCGGCCCCAGAAAGATATCTGGCTTATAATTTCAGGGTATGTTGGTACTTATAAGATACTTCGATACTGCAAGTTTCAGCTCTTCATCTCATACCGTTTTCGAGAAAATCGAAAAAAGCTGAAATTCAGAAAAAAATTATTTTCTCAGAAACCCATGAACCGATTGATCTGAATTTTTAATATGTTCTGGGGGATGATGGTAGCTTCTAGAAGAAAAATTATGAGCTATATTGGTTCATAAGAACCTCGAAAAAAATGACGTTTTTCTTTTAATTTTAATTTTTAACTATGATAGAGTTTTGGCACAATTATGAAACTATTTTCTTTGAATTCCTCATCCAATTTCCTGTGGAATTATGACTTTTACGAATATTAATAAATGGTACGCCATATTGAAAAAAAATAGAAAACCATTTTTTTATTCAAAAATCAAGTTATTTCAATGTTTTTATTCAATGAACAGCAGGAATGGTGCTCACTCGAATATTATTCTCGATTATGTATTCGATAACTACGTTTTAATAAATATTATTGTTCCCGCATAATAATTAGTTCATTCAGTAACTGTAAGATGGCACTGTTATTACAAGTCGGTAACCTTATTTTCTACTTTTAATTAAAAATGACATATTTACAAACTAACCTTCAAATTCACTGTTTACATTGAAAAAGAGCTTGGTTTGTTTTTCGATTATCGTTTGTTCCAAAATATAAAAAGGACTATTACTCTGATTTTATATAAATACAAATATGTCTACGTCGAAAAATAACAACCCAAAATGTTGTGTTTGTTCAAAATTCATAAAAAAAGTACCTGGTGCTCCAAAACATATAGAAAGTGATGGAGATGCTGCAGAGCTTTCAACTATTTTCGACTATCCAATTATAGTTGGTGATATTGTGTGCTCATGTTGCCGTGTAAAAAAATATAAAAAAATGAAACTTGATGATGAAGAAACGGAAACATTTGGAGAAAATGAATTGACTTCAGATATAAGTGATTTGAGTGGCATGTTAGAAAGAACTGAATCAAACTTATCATCGATGACTTTGTCGCAATCAAGCTCTGATGATCCATCATATCATTTGAATTTTGTATCTCATGATACAGAGGAGTGTATTGAAATTCAAATTGAAAGAACTGTTGCTACTCACAGATACTGTTGTGTGTGTAATGTTTCAAATACCTATCTTGTACTTGTTCCTCAAGATGCACGTACTCAATGCTTCATCAAGCGACGAATTTTTATTCCGAATGGAAATCGATGCTGCAGAGACCATCTGATAAAAAAACGTTTTTATGAAGAGAATTTAGATAGGTTAAAGGTTTTTTCCAATTGGAGTATTTTAAGATCGTCAGAACTAACCCAACTTATGGAAAACTTGGTTGTTGACTGTGACTCTACTTTGCTCGATACAATGAATGATTTTCGAATTTCTGATGAACAACTTTATATATTTACTGGATTAAGAAGAGAAAATATAATAGAAGTACGTGATTTATTAATAACAATGAGAAATACAGATTCTCACACGGTTACTCAAGCACTTATTGTATTTCTATTCAAACTTCGTACTGGCAACTCAAACAAATTGATATCAGCGACTTTACAATTACCAAATGAGCAGTTGGTTTCAAAGTATTGCGAACAAGTAATACAATCATTCGAAAAAGATGTATTACCTCGTTACTTTGGTTGTCAAGCCATGTCCAGAACTGATTTTGTTCAAAATACTTCATCTCCGCTATTAAAGTGTTTGTACGCTGATTTGAGTGATAAGCTTTTTCTGATTTGTGACGGAACATATGCTCGTCATCAAAAGAGCTCTAATAATGCATATCAAAGAAAGTCTTTCTCTGGGCAAAAGAAAGTGCCGCTATGTAAACCATTTACTATTTGTACAACAAATGGTTATATAGTTGATATGCTAGGGCCATATTACGCCAACCTAAATGACGCTGCTATAATGAAAGAGATTATCGATTCTCCTGATGGTATTTGCAACTTATTGGAGCCGGGTGATGTTTTTGTTGTTGATCGAGGATTTCGTGACGTGCAGGCGCACTTAGAAGATAAAGGTTATCAAGTATTGATGCCCGCATTGAAAGGTAAAAGAAATCATTTAACGACGACTGAATCTAATGCTTCAAGGTACATTACAAAAATTCGATGGGTAGTAGAAGCAGTACATGGTATGCTAAAACAAAAATATCATTTACTTGACCAGAAATTCGACAATAAAATGCTTCCTAGAGTAGGTAGTTTTTATAGAATTGCATCATTTCTTCACAATCAATACAATAAACGCCTGTCTTCAGATGCAGAGTATTTTGATGAAATTGTTGAAATGATGGAATCTCGAAATAATACGGACAATACATTAGCTGAAGAAGTAGATAAAAATGGTTGGCGGCGGAAGAAACTTCCATTTGAAACAATTTCATCTTGTGAATTAATGGACTTTCCGGAAATGACTGAAAAGGACTTGAAGCTTCTATTTACGGGATCATATCAATATAAACAAGCAATATCATATTTAGCAGAAATGATGGATGAATCAGATAATATAACTATTCAGTTTGTCAAAGATCAAACCAATGTGTTGAAGGCTCAAGTGCAATCTCGTCATATCGGAAGAAAAGTTTACAGATGTTTTATTGAATATAAACCAGACACAATTGGATGGAGTGGAATATCAAGGTATTGTTGTGAATGTGCTAATGGACTCAGAACAATTGGTTGTTGTTCACATGTCGCTGCAATAATTTTCTACTTAGCACACGCTCGATATTTGGCTAAAATCCCCAGACCAGCTGAAATACTTAATTCCTTATTCAATAAAGATAATATTACCACGGTCATTGATGAAGATAGCGAGGAGGATTAGTCATGAGGATCACAGAAAATCTTTCTTACTATATAAAAAATAATGTATTCAAATATAGCGATAACTAGTGTTTAATGAATAAAAACATTGAAATAACTTGATTTTTGAATAAAAAAATGGTTTTCTATTTTTTTTCAATATGGCGTACCATTTATTAATATTCGTAAAAGTCATAATTCCACAGGAAATTGAATGAGGAATTCAAAGAAAATAGTTTCATAATTGTGCCAAAACTCTATCATAGTTAAAAATTAAAATTAAAAGAAAAACGTCATTTTTTTCGAGGTTCTTATGAACCAATATAGCTCATAATTTTTCTTCTAGAAGCTACCATCATCCCCCAGAACATATTAAAAATTCAGATCAATCGGTTCACGGGTTTCTGAGAAAATAATTTTTTTCTGAATTTCAGCTTTTTTCGATTTTCTCGAAAACGGTATGAGATGAAGAGCTGAAACTTGCAGTATCGAAGTATCTCATAAGTACCAACATACCCTGAAATTATAAGCCAGATATCTTTCTGGGGCCGATTCACTATACTTATCGGCCTATGGCCTTTTCCTCCGAATTGGAAAAGTAAGGAGTACGAGACGGTGGAGACTTTGGACCAATAAGAAATTTGTAAACTACCCTCTCCAACCCCTACACAATAGACAAAGATAGTTGATAGACTAGTATATAAGGCCCGAATTTTAGCATAAAAATCAGTTCTTCATCAACATTCAAACTTGTAAGCTTCTCTTAAGTCTTCAAAATTGTAAAAGTCCTGGATAGAGCAAAAACCCTGTACTGCTCTACCAGTCTCAACTCAACCAACCAAGAAAAATAGAAAAGAGTAAGTTACTAACTGACTCCCACAAATTATTGAATTGCGAGGACCACCTCGAGTTCAAAATTCCTTCTCAACAACAAGTCGAATTGCGTGGACCACCCCGAGTTCGACGATCCTCCAATACTCCATATTGAACTGCGAGGCCCATCTCGAGTTCGATCATCCTCCTACAAACCCATTGAACTGCGAGGTCCACCCCGAGTTCGATAGATTCCCCAAAGAATAAATGAGTTGCGAGGACAACAGCGAGCTCATACTTTCCATCATCCGTTGAGTTGCGAGGACCACCTCGAACTCAGAGGATACCTTCCTTACACATTAATCCAAATTCCTTCTAACTTCTGGGGACTCCATAGTCAAAAATTCATTCATCTGATCAAACTCCATTAGCCCGTTTCCCAAGACTCATTAGCTTTGCTAAGGTCAAAAATAGGGCAACTATTATGTTACTAGGACGTAACAGTAACGGTCATTTCCCGCTTGACCCCTCCCTTCCCCCTGTCACTTGTATCCATCTCGACGTTGAGAACATTCGATCGCGCGACTCGCGCGATCGAGACGCACACGACCGACCTTCCTCGGCACAGCCGACTCCCAAATCCAAAATAACTCCCATTTCCCCGCCTGCCCCTCTCCCTGCGACAGGCCGAGTACTCTTAAATATAAGAATACAAGATAGCGAATACGTACCTGAAAATAAATTACAGCCAGTGGTAATTATTAAGAGGCCGTTGAGTCGGCGAACCTCACCCTGAGAATCCTTCCGATTGACCCTTTCCCTTACCTTCCCCTCAGCCCAGTTCTTGAGTGCGTTTCTTTTTGTTATTATTTTTGTTAATTTTGTTGTATTTAAAAATTAACTGGCGCCCAAAAATTCGAGTGAAAGTTTGTAAATTGTTTATTGCCCCGGAGATAGTCCGCCGTTAATATTGTCGAAGTAATAAAAGTTTATTTACGCTTTTTTTTTCTTTTTATCACAAACTCCCCATACCCCCCTCCCAACGGCGTGACAATATCTAAACTAATTTATACAGATTAGAAACAATTGTATACATAAGAAAATACAAAAAATGAAATGGTTTGCATATTTTATTATTTGAAAACTACTTGTTATTTATGCCTATCATTATTATTATAAATTATTACATAAAGATAGGAATTCGGTAACAAGTAGTCATATGGAGTTTTTATTGCACAATCTTTTTGATTTTTTACAAATTGTATTACCAATCTTTTCCTTATGAACTATTGCGCTAGTGTGCTCTTAATACTACTTAACATCCGATATTTTCGTCTTTGCAAATTCTTCCCACTTCTCTACAGTAATTACTTAGTTTTTCTGTCAATCTAGCACCGCTTTTCTTTTCTCCTAATTCCTCTTCCCATTTCTCTCCGTACTTTCTTGCCGTTACGCTTAACTTCCTTCTTACCTCTTCGCACACCAGAAAGTGTTCGACACTTTCCTCCTCCTTCTTACGTATTCTACAATCCCATTCTGTTTCCCCTTTCTTTCCAGCTTATCCTATGTTTCCACATCTCAGCCTTGCCCATATCTCCTTATCCTTTCCATTTATTTTTTCATCACTCGAATAATTCCATGGTTTGTCACCTTCTCAACTACAATATTTTTATATTTTTTGTTAAATGTTGATTTCTCTCTCTGTTGCTCCTTCCTTTCCAATATACTCTCCTTTAAGTTTTTCAGCCCTTCACTTATTTTCTTGTCTATCTCTTGTATAGTACAGTATTTATTTCCACCTGTATGCCCTTTCGAGCTTTTACATACTCCTCTCTTACTCTTTTCCATATTTACATTTTAAGATTTCCTTATATTAATCCATCGCTATTTCTGCTTGTTATTTTACTATTTTTCTCTTTCCCTCTCTTTCTCTCTTCTATTGGCTATTTTTTCAAACTGTCTCACCACCTCACACATTTCCTCAATTAATTTCTTCCCTTCCAGTGCCTTGGCCCATCCCGTTGGTTCCGTGTCCTGTTGTTGTTCCTTCCACTGTTGATACCTCTTTAACGATTCCTCCTCCATCTGTCTTCCCGCCTCCTCACATTCCCATATGGGCTTCAGTGTCCCTTCCTCTTTTTTACACACTCTACATCTGCTATTCCGGAATCCTTTTTCCTTTTCCCTTCCTATACTTCCACATCTCATTTTTGCCCATATTTCTTTGAGTTTTCCCCTCGTCGTTTCTTTCGTCCAATATTTCTCCAATCCCACTTCTTTTTTCCTGTCTTTGTACTCCGCACAGTACTTTGATCTCTCTATTTTCTCCCAGTTCCACTGTATTTCCTGGTCCGTCATGCTTTGCACTGCTCTTCCTGCCTTTTTATCCCATTCTTTTGCGTTGCTCCTTCTTAGCGTGTCTCCTATTTAGCCCTCTCCCGCTTCGTTCATTGCCTCTTCCACTTCTCTCCCCCACTTGGTCGCATTCCCGTTTTGCACCCAACAAGCATTTTCTGGGCAATCTTTCTCTTCCCACCCCATTATTTTTCCCGAATAGTTCGCCGCCCTCTTTCTCATCACTATTTGTACTCCCTTGCATCCTGCCTCCATTTTCCAGATGTATTCCGGTGTATTTCTCCGCAGTCCAATCGTCATCTTGGTGTATCTTGCCTGCGGCCTTTCTATTCTCTCTCTTCTCTTCCATCCCCACAGAGCTACTCCGTATAGCAGTCCACTTCTCGCTAGCGTTTCCGTTATTCTTAATGTCTCTCTCACAATCAGCTCGTTTATCCTCGCCCTCTTTGCTATTCCCCATGCCGCGTTTATCGCCTTTCTTGCCTTCCCCTCCACCAATCTGGTGTGCTTTTCGAAGGTGTTGCCCGCCGAGAACCATACTCCTAGGTACTTATATTCCGTCACCACCTCTATTCTTTTTCCGTTGATCTCCCGTCCTTTCTCTTTCTTTTTCCGTCCTCCCTTTCTAAATATCACGACTTTTGTTTTATCCGTGTTCACCTCTTGCTTATTCCGTTTCACGTATTTCTCCAACATCCCTAGCATTTCTCTTAGTCTTTCCCCCCGTGTCCGCTACCAATACGACGTCATCGGCGAATTTCAGTGCATAGACCCCCCCCCCCCCCTTAATGTTCGCTCATCCTTCTTCCGTTCCCACTCCTGTTCCATGTCTTCGATGTACCAGTTAAAAAGCGTTGGGCTCAGTGCACAGCCTTGTCTAACTCCTCTCGTCCTTTTGAATTTCCTCGATATTCCTTCTCCCGTTATTATTTCATTCTGTGTTTCCTTATATATTTCTTTTATTATTTGTAATAATTTCTCCTTTACCCCTGCCTGTATTAGTTTCCTTGCCATAAGTTCCCTGTCTATCGAGTCACCTGAGATCGCCGCTCTGAGGTCGACGAATGCTGCGTACAATTTGCCTCCTCTCCTCTTCAAGCTGTTATTTATTAACGCGTTAAGCACGAAGACATGGTCCCTTGTTCCCCTTCCTCGTCTGAATCCGGTTGACTTTTACCAATTTTTTGCTCTCGATCATTTGCCTCAGTCTTTTATTCACTATGCCCGTCATGATTTTGTATCCTACATCCATTAACGTTATCTCCCTGTAGTTTCTTGCATCCGTTGTGTCTCTTGCCTTGTGTATTGGGTATATCCTCCCTCTTTCCCATCCCCTCGCCAATTCTCCGTTCTTCCAAAGTTCTTTCATTATTTCACCTAACTCTTTCCTCCCTTCCTTCGGTAGCCATTTGAAGAGCTCCGCTACTGTCCATCTTGTCCTGCTGCCTTCCCTTTCTTCATTTTATTCAGCACATCTTCCACTTCTCCCTGTTCTATGTCTCTATTCGCCTCTTCCTCTATCAGTCTGTCCCAGTTGTTGTTCTCATTGTTCCTTGTGCCTCTTCTTCCCTCCATTCTGTCCTCCCTTGCAGTTATTTCTGTCTCCTCTTCGCTTGCTCCTCTTCCAAGTTATTTTTTAAAATGTTTAACCCATTTTTCTCCATTATTAGTGTATTGGTCCTTCCTCTTTTCCTTGCCCTGAATGGTCTCAGGGGTCTTCATAGTTCTGTCATATTCCTGCTTTGGTTAACTGCCTCCCATTTTTCTTTCCAACGTTCCTCCCTTTCTTCCTTTATTATTCGTTTCAGGGCGCTTCTTACCTCCCCCAGCCTCCTTCTTTCTTCCTCCCCTGCTTTCTCCAAGTATTCCTTCAATCTCTTCCACACTATCCGCCTTTGCTCTCTGCATCTTCCGCTTGGTCTTCTCCCGTCTGTGTTGTCATTCCCTACCCATTTATACATTTCTACACTTTCCGCCGCTTCCCTTATGGTCTCCACCAGGTTGTCCCACTTGTCCCTTGCCTCTTGTTTCCTTCCTTTGTTCTTCCATATTTCTTTGAATTTTTCTTCATACGCTTCTCCTCGCTCTTCTTCCCATACTATTCTTTTTTCCCTTCTTCCGTTGGTAGTTCCCTTCTTCTCCTGCTGCTCTCTTCCATGTCTTCGCCTCCTCCCTTCCGTTGTTATCACTATGGAAAGATGATCCGATTCCGTCCTTGGTTCTATCCTCATTTCCTTTATCATTCGTTCCGCTTGCATGTTCATCAAAAGATAATCGATTACCGATCCTCCTTCGCCTTGTTCTCCGACATAAGTGAAGTTCCCCTCTCTGTCTCCCTTCCATCTGCCGTTTGCCACCTCCGTTCCATTTCTTCTGCGAAAATGTATCATTTTGGTCCCCTCTGTATTTTTCGTTTTGTCTTTCGATCTTCTCTCGTTACCTAGTTCCTTCACGTCCTGTGTATTCACTTGGTCCTCTCCGATTCTTGCATTGAAGTCTCCTACTATATTATTATTCCGCTTCCACCATCTATACAAAGATTCCTCCTTGGGTCGTTCTCCATTTATGTATCCGAGGGTTGACTACTGTGTTTTCCCATACCGCCTTCCCTATATCCCACTCCGGTTCGTTTTCTGATCTCTCCACTCCCTGCATTATAATATTCATTTTCCTCCTTCTTCTTTCCTGCCATTCTCTCTCCCACTTTTCGCTACTCAGTCCTCCTGGCTTTTGACGCTTTATCCTTCTTTCTCTCCCTTGTTCATCCCATCTGCTTCTTCTTTCTCTTCTTACTTCTCTCCATTCTTCTTCTTGAGTTACTCGTTGCCACTGCCCTTCTAATATCGTTCTTCCTTCTTGCAACTCCCTCGTCCTCTCATTTTGGTTTGTCTCCGTTTACCTCCATTTCGGGTTTATATCCCCCATCACCACGTTTTCATTTTCGTTCCATCGTACTTCTTTTCGATTCGTGTGTTCCTCTTCCGCTCTTTTCTCGTGTTGGCTTCCCCTATGGTTCTTGAAGCTCTGTAGTTTCTTTTTCATCTCTTCGTTTTCCTGCACCAACCTCTCTACACGTTCCTCCTGCTCTTGGTATGTTCTGTTCCATCTTTGCTGTTCCTCTATGAGCAGTTCTTCCATTTGGCTTCTGAGAATCGTTTCCTCTCTTCCTTCACTATCCACTTCCCGTTTTCTACTTACTCGCGACCGTATCTCTCTTGTTGCTTCCTTGATCATTGCTCTTACCTTGGATTCCCATTCCCATTCACATTTTTCTGTCCATTTTACGAAAGCCGTCTCGATTTGTCTTATCACTCTGTCTGCTATCTCCCCTGCATCACTCTCCATTTTTCCCTCCCTCTCTTCAGCTCCGATGCTTTGCGAACTTTCCTCTGATCGCCCCCCCCCTTCCTTCCTCCCAACCCCAAGTGTTCGAACAGCGATCTTGCACCTTGCGCTTTCCTTCTTTTCATTCCCAGCACGCCCGCCGGTCTTCCTCTCCTTCTTTTACCTGTCAATGTAATTTTATCCGTTGGCGTTTTCTCTTCCGATCTCGCTGATCTTGGCGTTTCCCCCTCCATTCCAGTCCACACGGCGTACACTTCTGGTGTTATGTAGTTATTATCCGCAGGGCCTCTTTTTTGCTCGGTGTTACGACCGTCGGCATGGATGTTGTCGCCCCCTTTTGTCGCCGCATTCGTTCTCCTTACTCCCGATCGTATCGCTGTTGTTCCCTGGCCTATTCCTTCTTCTATTGCCTTCTTGCCATTGACTGATTTCCGTTACTCCCGCTTCCTCACATATATCGCTCTCATCTTCACCTCTTTCTATGTCGCCTTGATTTCCATCTATATTCTCTATGCCCGGTTCCGCTCTAACCTCGCTTCTCGATACATTTCTCCTTGATTTTCCTAGCTTAGCTGCTCGTTTCCAGCTTTCCCTATTATCTCCACGATCTCTGCCGCCTTTTTCCCTTCCCCTTCACGACTTTCCACGTTTGATCTTTCTCTTACACTAGATTTATTTACTGCTTTTTCTCCCCGCTGAAGCCACGCGTACTATCGCTCGCGATTCTCGATATTCACTCGTCTATCTCTTGTAAATTTCTGTCTTCTCTTAACATGCTTACCAGTGCCTCTATTTTCATTTCTTCCAACCTCTTTTTTATGTCCTTTCCCCATTTTGTTAGATTCCCGTTAACTATACCTCTCATCTCTTCCATCAAACATATTTTAGGCCATCTTTCCTCACCCATGTCTAATACTTGTCTCACATATCGCAACGCTCTTTCCCTTATCCTATATTCGAACGTTGCAACCCCCAGTTCCTTTCTCCATATGTATCTCGGCGTCCTACTGTCAATTCCTAGAGCCATTTTACCAAATTTGCTCTGTATTCTCTCGAAACTCTCACTCTCAACAAACCCCCATATTTCCGCTCCATATAGCGCTCCTGAGCGGGCCAACGATTCCAACAATAACAACCTTTCCTCTAACACCTCCCTCCCCGCTCTTTTCCATATACCCCATACCGCGTTGGATGCTTTTTGCGTTCTTCCCACCATTCTCCTTGCGTGAGCCCCTATCACGTTCTTTGTAGAAAACAAATACCCTAGGCATCTAAATTCTCTGACTGTCTCTATTTTTCCCCACAAATTGCCCATTCCTCCCCTTTCTTTATCCTCCCTCCTCTTCTGAAAATCATTATCTTAGTTTTTTTTGCGTTGACCTGCATTCTGTTTTCCTTTTCAAACCTCTCTAAATCCTTCAGTATGCTTCTCAATCCCTCTGCTGATTCTGCCACCGCAGCCACATCGTCCGCATACTTTATCGCAAATATTTTTTCCTTTCCAATTACTGTTCCCCCTTCGTTTCTCAATTCCCATTTTTCCACCAAATCATCAATATATACGTCAAACAAGAGCGCGCTTAAGGTGCATCCTTGTCTCACCCCCATTCTTGTTTTGAATCTATCCGTTATTTTTCCTTGTATGTTACTCCTACTTCTGCTGTCGTATTGTCATATATTACCTCTACCATTCTCAGCATCTTTCCTTTTACCCCCTTTTCTTTTAGTTTGTTCATCAATTTATCTCTATCGACTCTATCAAATGCTGCTTTAAAATCTATGAATGCCACGTATAGCTTTTCCCTCTTACTTTTAATTTGTTATTTATTAATGCGTTCAAGGTGAATATTTGATCTCTCGTTCCTCTTCCTTTTCTAAATTTCGCCTGGCTTTCTTTTAACCCACCTCTCCTCTCGATCCATCTTCTTAGCCTTTTTGTTAGTAACCTCGTGAGTATTTTATACCCCACATTCAATAGCGACACTCCTCTGTAAGTTTCTACGTTTTCTGCTTCCACACTCTTATATATTGGTGCTATCCTGGCCACTTCCCATCCTTCTGCTAACTTTCCCTCGTTCCATATCTTGTTCAAGCTTATTTTTAGCCTTTCCTTTTATCCCCTAGGTATTGCTTTTACGAACTCAATTGTTATTTCGTTCTCTCCCGGTGCTTTTCCGTTCTTCATATCCTTCACCACTCCGTCAATCTCTGCTATTCCTACACCTACACCCTCATCCGCATTCTCTTCTCTTTTCCCTATATTATCTAGTTCCTCTACTTCCTTATTTTCCTCTTCGCAACGTTCCCCATTCAGCAGCTTTTTGAAATGCTCCCTCCATTATTTTTCTTTTATTCTTTCTCCCATCATTCCGTCCTTTTTGTTGGTTTTGAATTTAGTTATCGCTTTCCACCACTCCTTCATGTTGTTCGCCTTGCTTATCCCTTCCCATATATTTGTTCTCCAATTTTCTTTCGACTTTTTGTATACCTTTCTTAATATTCTTCTCTCATCGCCCAGCTCTTTTTTTATCTCTCACTTTCCTGCTTTTCACAATTTTTTTTAATGCATTTCATACTTTTTCTCTCTGCTTCTTGCGCTCTTCGTCAAATCACCTCGGCAATCTGTTTCCTCTTTTATTTTCCTTCCTCTTCTTTTTCATTTCCGTGCTCTCTGTTGCTCTATAAATAAACTCCTTCAGTGTCTTCTATTTTTCTATCGCCGCCTCCCTCACTTCATCTTTTTTCCATTCCTCCTCATACATCTCTCTTTTTTCCTCCTCCCACTCCAATCTCGCCTCGCATTCTTTTCCTCCTTTCTCTCTTTTCATTTCGCCTTCCTTTTCTCCTTCTTTACTTATTTCACCTTGTATCGCGAACGTCACCCGCAAGTGATCTGATTCTATCCTTTCCTTCACTTTCAACCATTTAATTTGTTCCGCTTCCCCTCTGTCTAGGAATTCGGTAACAATAAGTAAGGTAAAAATAAATTATTAAATCAATCATTTATTAATTACATAATTACATGCAAACATCTATTATAAAATTACATTAATTATACAAATAGTTAATAATTTATATTGTTTGTCTTCTCCACTGTCGCTAAAGCTGATGATTTCATCAACCTTTACATCACAATACAAATGACTTTTTAGCGACATTTCATCAAATATAACTATGCAGTTTTTTTCAGCCTCTTGCATATTTGCAACTTTAATACTGAGCAAATGGAATATACTTTTATTTATACCGGGGGTAAAGAAGATATTGGTTGTCATTCCATTTAAAGTCCTTCTGGAGGGCACACAAATATAGATAACAAAGCTGTGTATGTTTTTCGACCCTTGGAAAAGAGATTTAAACATAATCCTTTATATTGTTTAGAATATCTTCGACCTTTGATTCTTTTATGTTTATTGAGAACTTGCTCTTTTACGAACAGTGCTATTTCTGGAGGTAAGTATTCATCGAAACATTTTAAGAATATATTTTTACTTACATTCATTGCATTTTCAAGTTTATTTCGCAAAACAGTATTCTCCTTTTTTAAATGCTTACTTTCTTTTCGCAGTTTTATTTTTCTCGGCGTATCAGAGGATAACTTTTTCGTCGTTTGAACTACCTTATCATGTTTCGTTGATACTTCGTGTTTTACTTCTGGCCCAGTGTTTGAAGTCGGTTCAATTACTGCAATTTCTGTTCCAACTTCTTGCATAGTCTTTGAAGCAATCTGTAAAATCAAAAAAAGTAAATTTTTAAACCTATTTATAAACCCTATATTTTAAGGTTGTTGTGGGGTCTAGCTATCGGGGGTGAAGCATGAGGGGGGTGCCCTATGCTTATGCACGGAACCGATGAATTGTTACCAACTGCTTGTCCTCAAATTATCGTCGTATTTAATATCATTTTTCAAGGAAAAAATCCACATTAGTTTAAAAGAATATGCATTTTTGACAAAGTGATAGTTACAGGAATTATTTCTATTAGTTTATGGCATTATTTTCGATAATTCGTTAGAGATCAATTACTGGAAGACGAACTGGCAACAACGTAAATTATGACCCACGATAATTGCTTGGGTTGACAGCAGTGTCGCACAGCTGTCATATACCCGCTCCGTTCTTAACCGTAAGGCTAAGACCGCACTACGGTTAACCGCGGGCGGTTTTCAACCGCGCGATTTTGTGACTTATAGGCATCAATACAAGCGGCCGCACTGGTGGTTTTTTACCGCGACTGATTTCAAAACCGCAACTTGTTACAAATCGGTGGGCGGCGAAAAACCGCGCAACGCTTTGTAACTTATGAAACTACGTAGCGCCGCACGCACGTCGCGGTTATCCACGCGCAGTTTTGCTCATTCTCAGTGTTTGACATACAGAGCACTGGGTTCTAATATTCATCGTCCCGTTTATTCACCTTCATCGCTGTCATTGCAACGATGTCATCAAGTGAAGCTGAATCCATTGATAATGAGACATTCTATAATATATCCCAAAAAATTATTTTCGAGCTAGAAAAGAGGCCTGTGCTGTACGATACAACTCCACGCCAGTACAGTGACAGAATAGAGAAGGATAAGCTTTGAGTTTGGGTTCGGGTAATGATGGTATTTTTCATGAAAGAACCCTTTTGAGTATCAGAGTTTACATAATGGATATATCCAGTACTGGCGATTTTTCCGTTGGCATTCTTTTTTCCTTCGTCTTATTTCTAAGGCAACAATACACACTACGCTCTTAAAGTCCATCTTGGAACTGACATGAAACTAGGCACAGTTTTAAACGCAGAACCGCAGTGCGTGCACCCTAAGCGGTTGCGCGGTTATCCGCTACAACCGCCAGCGGCAGAAAGCCGTAGTGCGGCCTTAGCCTAAAGTCGAAGTGTCTGTTTATCAACCATGAACATAGGTCCCGGGAAAAAATTCTTTCGTTGAAAAGGGTCGCTAAGGTAGGGAGTGTTTGTGACATCTACGGTGTAGTAATGTTTCCGAAGCCTTATATCTTGTGTACTCAATTGTTGGGAAAATTCGCGATTATAATCATTAATAACGTTGAATTGGTACTGTAAATTATTATTTTCAAAGCACCAAAAGTTAGTCCGATATTTCATTTAACCGTACCTGTTTTTTTAACTCCGTGCCATCGTTTTCTCGGCAGATATATATAATATACTGAAAAATGTTCGAAAAATTCCCATAGACATAATGTGATGAGCACACCAAATGCTCCAAGTTTGCGATTTTTTTTCTAAATAACTATACTGTGGATTGTTTAGAAATTTGGCAGGTTGATTAGTAAATGGATCATAAACGTTCATACAAAATTTCATCTCAGTGACATCGTTTCGACCTGACCCCACGACAACCTTAATATTATCTTACGAGTAATAGAAAAAAGACAAAAGATTTGTACCTGATAAGTCGGTTCAACTACTGCAATTTCTGTTTCTACATCTTGCCCAGTGATTGAAGCGAACTATGAAACCAAAAATAAAATATTTTAAACCTATTTGTATTTTACAATCTAAAGACGGTACCAGATTATGCATTTGAAATTCAAGATGAAAGATTAGAATTTGACAGATTAAAATGAAAGGAAACAAAATTTCGTTGTCCTGATCAAATTTCAATTGTCAAACTTAAATCTTATTTTCAATACGTAGTCTGATACGGGCTTTAGATCACTTATAATAAACAAATAAACATACCCGAGGTATATCATTTTCATAATTATGTAGTGTTTTTGCACTACAGTCTGCATTATCAATAGAAGCTGCATTCTAAAAAAATGATTTCTAAATGATTTTTTACTAAAGGTTATGTATTGAAACGGCACGGCCGGTTCAATGATTTTTCTTGTATATTCGGGACTCGAATGGGAATAAATAGTGTAACTACCTGTTGGTAAAGCGAAGAAATTTATTCACGAAGCTTTTTGCAAGAATTACAGGTAAGCCTTATTACCGACGCCGGCGCTCTAATTAGTTCATAGCGGAGCGTACTGATTTCATTTGATCGATATTGGCGCTGGCGATCATCCTTGGTGCGTCCTAATTGCCGAGCGCGTGGTCCTCTCCAATATGGCCGCGGCCACACATGTCAACGCGTGTGCATATTGTTAAGTGATTTTTAATTTTGATAAAAAAATAGGATCGTTGTGGTTCCAGACGTTCTTTTAGTGATTCGATTGGCTAGTGCGGTTCTTGGTGATGGACTTGCGATACTCCTATCGCGGTCTTGGTGAGATGTTTCAATTTTTACTCGTCTCGGAGTTCTTGGTGTTGACGATTTTTCTTTTTTTTTTATAGGTGGTGATTGGGGTCGACGACTGCTGCCTGCGTCACTGGATTGCCGTCAGGTCATCCTGCGGTGGGGACCTTCTACCTTCCAGGTGAGTAACTCGTTCTGGGTTGACACTAATACTTATTTTGTCTTTCTAGATGTTTACTTTTCGGTGTCCCAGACGATACTCGTCCTTTCCACCAGAGTGGAATCTTAGAGCGTCGGAAGGTAACAGGCAGGTAAGTCCCTGTCAGAGCAATACAGGTACGGAATTACTTGTTGATTTATTTGGTACTATTTATATCTGCTGATTGTCTTGCTCGTAAACGCGAGACGTCGCCCTCTAGTGACGATAATTTATTCGTCTGTTTCAGGTGGACCCGTCACAGTATGTGTGTATGTGTCTTTATTGCCTCCCCTAAGGGTTACAACGCCTTCCGTCTCCTTTACATTTTTTCCTTATCCTATTTTCGCTCCTTATTGTATTTATTTACATTGTCCTTATTCTACCTTATTCCACCTTATTCTGCCTTATTCTCTATTTCCTCTCCTTTTCCCCTCTTCCCTCCCCATTTCACTCTCTTGCATTTTTTGCTTGCTTCTTTGCTTCCTTTTCTCTCTCTCTCTCAGTCATTCTATCTTATTTTTATCTTGCGTACTGCATTATGAAGAAACTAACAATTCTTATACTAATTATCTTTACGTTATCTACAATCGTTTTATCTATTATTCAATTTTGTATGATGCCTGCAGTTTGCTCGTTATGCAATATTAGAATTTCGCGTGAAGAAGCTACGTCAGTCTGCCTGAGCAATTGCAAAAAACTAGTTCACCTATCTTGTGCCAACAAATTCTGCGGAGCAAATTGCGAATACATCGTGAACTCCAAAGATTACGCGTGCCCCACGTGTGCATGCGCCATGTCCACAGTTCGGTCTCCTACTCACTCGCCCGCTTCCACAGCGTCAAATCCGCACATTCGGGTTACACTGGAAGCTATCGTACAGCAGATTAAGCAGCTAGATTCTAAAATTGATGAATAGATTGATAAAAAATTTGAAAATGTAGTACAGGGTGCGCCAGAGAAACTTACTTATTTGAAAGGTCAATAAAAACAAAAGTACTTCAGTTATTGTTTAAAATTTTTTTTTATTTGAGAATACAATATCACAATTTTTTTTTCATGCAGTCTTGAAAATGACATCAGATAAATGGCGACCCCCATTGCGCATACACTGATGAAGTCGATTTTTGAAATTCGTATCCACTCTTTGCAGCATATCAATCGGTATGTTGGCAATGGCGTCGCGAATGTTGTTCTTGAGGTGTGCTATGGTCCGTGGTCGATCGACATAAACCAGGGATTTCAAATAACCCCATAAAAAGAAATCGCATGGAGTCAAATCTGGAGAGCGTGCCGGCCATTGGAGATCGCCTCTGAGAGAGATGAGGCGGTCGGGGAAATGTTGTCGCAACAAATTCATTGAGTCTCGTGCTGTGTGTGCTGTGGCTCCACCTTGCTGAAACCACACGTTCCTAACGTTCATTTCTTCGAGTCTTGGAAGAAAAAATTCCTCGATTATGTTCCTGTAACGAGCTCCATTCACGGTAACTGCGCGTTCGTTTTCTTCAAAAAAATAAGGACCAATTATTCCCATTACCGACATCGCACACCAGACAGTAACTCGCTCACAATTAAGTGGCTTCTGGTGAAGCTCGCGTGGATTTACACCACACCAATAATGCATGTTTTGCTTGTTGACGCACCCGGAAATGTGGAAGTGAGCCTCGTCACTGAAAAAAACGACCGCTTCTTCAGGCAGGTTGTCAATCAGCATTTTACATGCATTTTGACGGGCAACAAAATCGCGTTCAGTTAATTCTCGCACAACAGCTAATTTATAGGGATGAAATTGGAGGTCTTCAAGGAGAATTCGTCGAACAGTGGTGTCAGAAATTTTCATAGCAGCTGCGTGTTTGCGAGTCGAACGCCGGGGAGAACGCATAACTGACTGCCTCACTCTTTCGATATTTTCCGGAGTTCTGAGGGTCCGTTGAAGACCATTTCTGGGTTTAGCGACACTTCCACACTCCCGAAATGAGTTAACCCACGACAGAATCGAATTACGGCCAGGAACGAGTCTGTGAGGAGGAATTTCAAAGCGAGCGCCGAAGGCACGTTGCGTAGCAACAAGTGAGCGACCGGTAGAAAAGAAGCTCTCGACTGCGAAGGCCCGCTGCTCTCTCGACCAGAGCATGATGGCAACTGACTGGAGGGAGAAACAAACTTGGGAACTTCCCCCTCCAGATGCGATTTGGAACAGGCTGCTGCTACCGCCGCGCGCGAAGATTGTGAATTCAGGAAAAACCTTACAGACCGTGTCAATAAGTTAGAAGAAGCAAAAACGTCATCTCTGTCAGAAATACTCGATCTTAAAAACAATATCGAGTCCTTGTGTTCTGCCAATACCTTGAACGGGCCGATAACCTCGAACGGGCCGACAACCCCGAACCCTGATTCATTTTTAGCCCCATCCACAGAGCGAATTGTGAGTGGTATTCCCACAGATCTGGCGTCGAGCAGACAGACGGTAATCGCAAAGATCTTTACCGCACTATCAGTAACGCGATTAAAAAGAATCCCAACAGCAGCATGCTCGGCGCAGTCGGAGACTCTGTGAACCATAGTCCGCGTTCAGTGTCTTTGAGACCCAAGACCACGTCGTTTTTCGTTAAACTTAAATCGATGGCTACTAGTGACTTTATAATTATGAAGAAACGTGCAAAGGAGTCCCCCTCACTGCGCGAGGTGTTTTCAATCGTCCGACCGGGTAACTTGTACGTGAACCCATCCATCAACAGAGCGAGTGAAATGCACTACAAATATGTCGGGTGGCAAAACGGGACCCGCGTTCGTAGAGCGGAAGGTTCGGAGGTCATATTTATCAATTCAGCGGCAGACTTGGACAAAATTAAGTGACTAGCTCCAACTTCGCCAGGCATACCACCCAGTTCTCCTTCCCAGAAGCCTTCGTGCATGCGTAATGTAAGCAAAACTCCTTTCGCACTTAAAATTGCCCAATTTAATGCGAACTTCCTGCCAGGCCACATTGATTTCGCTCGTCTGCATTTCGAGTCTTCAGATTTTCACGGGATCTCTGTATCTGAAACATGGCTGTATTCCACCATAGCCGATAACACAGTGAACTTTAAAAACTACTTTCTGATTAGGAACGATCGCGAGGGCAAGCAAGGGGGAGGAGTAGCTTGCTACGTTCATAAAACCCTAAGAGCTAAACTTGTGCTATCCTCGCCGAGCGAATACTCGAATTCTCCCGAATTCCTAATGATTGAGCTTAGGACAACTAACGTGAGTCCCATTCTCTTCGTTGCAATGTATCGACGCCCTAAAGCTGGACTCTTTAACGACTTCTTTGAGAAACTCGTAACAGTATCTCCTCGCTACAACCACATCATCTTGGCAGGCGATTCTAATTGCAACCTGATGATGGACCACTTTGAAGCTCGCTATCTACGTAACATCGTTGCTGGTCACGATCTTTTTACGTCGACTCGATGGATAAAATAATTGAGTACAAGAAGACTGATTGCCCTTTTATAGCAGGCGATTTTGCGACTACTCCGAAACCTATTATGCGTCGTTCTCTAGCTTATTTTAACAATGACGAGTTCCTCACCTCGCTAGTTAGCGGAATCGACTCGCTGTCTCCTGACAACACTGCCATCGCTACCATCGAAGAAGTGGACTCGACTGTGTCTCTACTCACTGAGGCCGTGATGGGAGTCTTTGATGCTCATGCTCCGTTTCGTAGCTCGAAGACCCCCAAATCCCTGGCTAACTGCCCAACTTAAAAACGCCATGCGTGAGCGAAATGCTGTTTACAAACAAGCGAAGCGCACTAGATGCAAACTAACCTTTGAAATGTATCGTGACTTTCGAAATTCCCTCGCATCGGAGATTAAGCGCGCTAAAATTGCTCACATATCGGAGACTCTCTCTCGTATATCTGAACCCTCCTGCCTCTGGAAGGCGCTTTCGCGCTTGGGATTAGTAAGGGCAACGACATTATCGCCATTGCAATATTTCTGCAGAGAGCAACTAAATTCTAACTACTCTTCTGTTTTGAACTGCTCTCCTCCCTGTTCCGTCCATGATGTCGACTTGCTCCTTTCCTCTTCCTCTCCTGCACTCCCTGGCTCGTCTTTTTTCTTCCAACGCATTATACTTGAATCTTTTCGTCGAGTGTTTATCATGTCGCGCTCGTCGTCCCTCACCTTTGGACCGGACCAAATCTCTCCTTATTGCGTTTCAGCCTCGTTCCCTGCCGTCGCTCCTATCCTGCTGCGCATTATCAACGCATACATCGAGCTCGGCTATTTTTCTCAACCTTGGAAACGAGTGTACATTAGACCGTTGTCTAAAATCCGCACTCCGAGGTCTCCGTCAGATACTCGCCCTATTGCGAATCTCTGCGAAGTTTCCAAGCTCATGGAAAGGGTATTCCATGATCAACTCCAGTCCTTCCTGGACTCTAACAACCTTCTAGATCCACGGCAGTCAGGTTATAGATCGAATTTCAGCTCACAGACAGCTCTCCTCAGCTTCACCGACCACGTACCAGTGGCCATTGACCAACGTAAGGTCACTCCTTTGGTCTTGTTTGATTTCAGCAAGGCCTTCGATACCATTTCTTATTCGCTTCTTCTTGCAAAACTTAAACACATCGGCTCTTATTCCTCAACTCTGTGCCTTCTTTTCCACTACCTGTCAGGAAGGCTCCAGGCGATCATCGATGACGAAAATACTGTATCAACCTGGCTTCCTACATCATCGGGCGTTCCTCAAGGCTCGGTTCTTGGTCCTCTTCTATTCATTTTATTTATAAACGATTTTGGAAAATGCGTAAAGTTTTCTGACTATCTTATATTTGCTGATGTCTGCAAAGGTGGGGGCAGACCCGGGATCTGGTTTAGGGGAAGTGAGGAGACGGAAAAGCACGGTGAACTGGTTAACTTGCAAACTCAAAAAGATGAAAAGACCGGAAGATTAACAAAATAAAATAACAACGTTTATTATAATACACTATACACAAGGTTTATGGACCGGCGTGCGAGCCGATTAATGGCGGCAGCGTCACTCGCGACCGCGTGGCCGTTAGAATTAGTCCTTGGATAAAGCCGTTGTCGTTATCAGAGATCGTATCGAATTCACCGCAATGAATCAAGAAGAATGTCCACGAAGGAAAGCCGGTCAGAATAACAGCCACATTTCCCTCGGTTCATAAAAAGTCCATCGTACTCCTCACGCTCTCAAATTCCATCGTAACTCCTTGCCCACGAATCTTCGAATCAAGCTTGTCCAGCCTCACTTTGACTACTGCTGCTTGATCTATTACGGAATCTCAGACGAGCTCAACAGGAAGCTTACCACACTCCAAAACGGCGCGATTCGTTTCATCTTTGATCTTCGCCGAGATGATCACGTTTCGCCGTTTCGTCGTCAGCTGGGTTGGTTATCTGTCAGATCGAGACGAAAATACTTTCTTGGCATTCTCATATTCAAAATCTTAGACGGCCAGGCGCCCACCTACCTATCTCAACTTTTTTCACGACCCGATCCCCAGCTACGACGTTCGACCAGGCATGCACATTTACTTAATTTGCTCTCCATTGCCCAGCACCGCACAGAAACGTATGCCAGGTCTTTTGTGATTTCTGGTTCCCGCTTCTGGAACGCATTGCCCGGCTCTCTTACCTCCAGCTCGTCACTGGTAACCTTTAAATCTGCACTTCGATCTCACCTACTTGAAACCGACCTCTGTAGCGCATAATCGTTAAGCTAGCTGCCCACGTTGCGAGGATTCAATGATTTATTTACTTATCTATAATATTTTTCATTTTAGTATATAAGTGCACGTATATGTATATTAGTTGAATCGTCATATCCTATTGCACCGTGCAATGTTCTGCGACGAATTTCCGGAATCCTTCCGCCATCGTCACCTTCGGTCGTCTCTCTCTCCCGCTACGGCATCCGCAATTTTGCCGGCAGGGCGCCAGTCGATTTTTATTTCGCCGGTATCGACAAACGGCACAACCTGGGGGTCGGGAGGGAACGACCCGGCCCCTCCATGCTCACGACTTACCTGCGTGGATCGGGTCACTTTTATTTCGCCGGAGGTGACAATCCGGTCCACCTGGATGCGCCAGCGAGATCGACAAACCGGAAATGCTCGGCCGCTCAGGTTGTCGATTATGGTAGAGAGGGTCGGGGTACGTCACTCCCAGATGGCACCAAAACGTCGTTAATTTTTCGCGAGAGACTGAGTCTCGATCGGAAAACGAGAACATGAACTCTACGAATTCACTCACGAAAACTTCTCAGCACGAAACCGTCAGCAAAACAAATTACAATAACCATCACGAGAGCTTAATTTTTAACCATCGGAATCGATAGATTAATTTTTATATTGCGAGAACTAATTTGTTTTACGAGAGCGATCGAGAAAACGCGAATTTATTTCATCTATAGGGAGCCGGGTCGACACGGAACTCCCCATAGCGCGTACGCGAACTTACACCTCTCACCTCGGCGAGAGACGAACAACGACTCTAGATCGAGTGCCTAGAGGGAGAGAGCGCGACGTACACCTGACGCGTAAGCGAGAGCGAGACATGACTAGAGCGCGTACGTAGAGAGAGAACTCAGCATACGCACGGCGCATATGCGAGACAGAGACAACTCGCTCTCTCTACGATGCTTCGCGAGACACCTCTGGTCTCGAGCGTGACACGGTAACTACTAATTTTCAGCCAATCACCTTTCAATCAGCCGAAATCTGAAATCTAACGCCGAGAGCTATTGCCCTCTCGCTCGACACAATACTTACCTTAACGAAATCGCAATTATCGACGGTACACGAGATCTTGCGAGTACGCCGAAAATCGTATCCCCATAGTCATCGTGCATAGGGGAGCACTTACGTCGGCAGCACGAGAGGTTCCCGCTCTCGCCCGCAATCCTAAAACCTCCGCTTCCGCTCATGCACGATGCACCTAACAGCGGGGCGCCGGTATTGCAGCCGGACCTGCATCAATTTCTCGTGCGTACTCGCCGGCCGTTCTTTCCTGACGGGTCACTCGTTACGGCGAGCACTCTTCTCCTCGTCAGGATCGAACGCCGTGCCGTTTCCTTCCTAAAACCATCTCATTGACAACATTGTCATCTTCCAAAATCGATCTATAACGGCAGTACAAAAACTAAAGAATCGGTAGCGCGTACGATCGTTGGGTTGTGCGGCGAGGGCAACCCGATAACGGCCTTGGGACTGTGACTTTTCCCTACATCGGGAAAATCACGTCACAGTTCTCATGTAACAAGATAGAACTATTTATATAAAATATTTTTTTTTTTCATTAGTTATAAAGTATTATTATCATTAAGCTAATGTGATAGGCTACCAAAGAAGCTGTCGAATGCTAAACTATTATATTTTTAAGTCTAGTTATTGTTATAAGTATACTGCTTTTGTAATTTTGCCCTATACTCGTAGATGTTCTTGGGCATATTAAAGGAATCAACCACCAATCTATTTCCGCCATCCGTCCCTTTGCTCGCTCATTTTTCTCTCTTACATGTCACGCTTATCTTAGTAATCTATTCTATTCCTTTCTCCCCTTTTCGTCGACTTCCGTTTTCCCGTCATTCGTTCCAATCTTTCGTTCCTTCCTACCACTCTCCTCTCTCATTTCTTTCTGTTTCATTCCCTTTCCTTTTTTCCTCCATCTCCTTCATCCATTTTTCTCCTCATTTTTCCCACATTCTTTTTCCTCATCTGTTTTCCAGTATTGCCCTCCTCTCATTTCGTTTCCTAATCTGAACCTTGCTATTCTCCTATATCTCTCCTCTGGCCATCCTGATCTTAAATACCTTGGTACCTGGCTAACCCTAATCTCTCTGTACCATTTATTGTACCTCGACTTTTCTATTCTGTCTCTTCTTTCCTGTTCTTGTCTTTCCTTCTCTCTCTTTTCTACTCCTTTGTATTCCTCTTTTCCATCCTGTCCTTCTTCCCTTTTGCCCTATTGTTTTACCTCCTCCCTCCCCTTTTCCCATCCCGCTTTTCCTTCGTCTCCTTTTTCTTCTCTCTCTTTTTTATCTCCCTCAAGCACAGCCTTGCCAGCTCGCTTCCTTTCCCCGCCTCCAGTTTTTCCTCATACTTCCATGCCCTCCTTCCTGCCTTTATTTTTATCTTTTCCCTTTTCGCTTCCTCCCTTACCATATACCCTGGCGTCTTCCAGTCTATTCCCATCGTCCATCTTATACAGGGTGAATTGTGTAAGGGGTGCCAGGCGGCATTTCAAGGTAGATGGGCTCATTAAGAACAAAAGTTGCAAATAAACATTAGGGATATTGTTAATAATTTACGAGATATACATTTTTTAAATCGGACCAATCAGAGCGCGCCGAGAAGCCGTTGAAGTCGCCCACATGAAGATGATATTTTCAGAGTCCGTATTTAGAGTCGGATAGGCTGAATCAAGCAACCGATTCTTTAAATCATGATTGATGAATTTGATGTGTGACCGTGTCTGTATTAATGGTTGACGAAATGTCGTCTAATCCGGTCAAAGATTCCAGGTGTAGGAAGAACGATACTGGTTTAACGTTTCGATCCTGATTCGGATCCTCTTCAGAAAATGTTTATTATGCTAAAATTTTACAGTATATCATATAGTTAGTGTATACATGTTGCATTATTATCGTCAAAAGAATAAAAATTTAAAAGAAGGCGAATCAGTCTATTCTATCGTGTAGTGCGGAGCAATAAATACCTATATTACACATGCTTTTAGGTTATGTATAGAGCAAAGCTGACAAACCTTGACAATTGATGGTTTATGAAGTTGATAAGAAACTATTCAGTAGAGTTGGATCATTAGGATTAAGGTAACAGACCACTCCCAATGCATTTAGAGCGAAAATTTAAGAATCATCTCTTTTTCCTTTTCATACCAGTGAATTTTTATTTGATAGATACCGAATCCGTTATTTTGCGAACTGGTATCCTTTGTAATTACGATGAGAGAACAAGGAAATTATAATGCTTTAATTGTTAATGATCACTAAGATTTTGTAGTGTAGTAGTTACCGATTATAAATTCCGTAGCAATACAGAGTTTTAAGAACAACTCTCCAGAACTACGAATGTTGAATTATTTGAAAATAGAGGTGATCTTGTATTCACGATCAATTGCGGTGTTACTAGTCAAGCACAACACGGAGACAGTTAAGGCTAAGGCCGCACTACGGTTTTCTGCCGCTGGCGGTTGTAGCGAATACCCGCGCAACCGCTTAGGGTGCACGCACTGCGGTTCTGCATTTAAAACTGTGCCTAGTTTCATGTCAATTCCAAGATGGACTTTAAGAGCGTAGTGTGTATTATTGCCTTAGAAATAAGACGAAGGAAAAAAGAATGCCAACGGAAAAATCGCCAGTACTGGATACGTCCATTATGTAAATTCCGATACTCAAAAGGGTTCTTTCCTAAAAAATACCACCATTACCCAAACCCAAACTCAAAGCTTAGCCTTCTCTATTCTGTCACTGTACTGACTTAGAATTGTATCGTACAGCACAGGCCTCTTTTCTACCTCGAAAATAATTTTTTGGGATATATTATAGAATGTCTCATTATCAATGGATTCAGCTTCACTTGATGACATCGTTGCAATGACAGCGATGAAGGTGAATAAACGGGACGATGAATATTAGAACCCAGTGCTCTGTATGTCAAACACTGAGAATGAGCAAAACTGCGCGTGGATAACCGCGACGTGCGTGCGGCGCTACGTAGTTTCATAAGTTACAAAGCGTTGCGCGGTTTTTCGCCGCCCACCGATTTGTAACAAGTTGTGGTTTCGAAATCAGTCGCGGCAAAAAGCCGGCAGTGCGGCCGCTTGTATTGATGCCTATAAGTCACAAAATCGCGCGGTTGAAAACCGCCTGTGGTTAACCGTAGTGCGGCCTTAGCCTAAGAGTTGCGATCAGTGCCGTATCTACTGAGAGACGGTTCATCTTTTGGGTGGGTCATTCAGACCTATCATATGTTTATTCAATAATAGAATTGTAGATGCAGCTTAATTTCTCAATGTCTGTTTTGAAATTTATTGCGATAGGACGTGATTTTATCTGTATCATTTCAAGTATTAATCGTTTTTTATTCCTCATTATTTAGGATCTTCACATTGTCAAAGTTAAACTTGTGTCCTAGTTGAATGCCATGTTGTGCTAAAGCTGTGTGAACGTTGTTTGTGTGCTTAAAGCTATTTTTATGTTCATTAATTCTGGTTTTTAAGTACCTTTTTGTTTGTCCTATGTAAACAGAGTTACAATCGGCGCAATTAATTTTGTAGACTAAGTTTGATTTTTTTGGTTAATTCTATATTGTCCTTTGTGGATCCTATTATAGATAAAATGTTGTGTTTGTTATTGGTAATTAGTGTTATGTTATATTGTTGTAGAAGACGGAATAATTGGTGATGGATATTGTGTGTGTATGATAAATTGATTATTCTTGAAGAATCGAATTTGATTTTGGGTTGCGGTTGCGATTCTAATTGTGTCATTCGTAATTTTATAATTTTATTAGTGTAGGAATCTGGATAACAATTCTGCTGCATAGTGTCTCTAATGAGTTGTAGGTTTTTTTGATGAAAAGAACAATGTGATAGTTTTATTGCTCTATCCACTAGCATGATGATGATGCCTTTTTTCTGGGAAAGCGAATGGTGCGAAAAGAAATTGATGAATCTACCTGACCAAGTAGGTTTTCTATACCAATTTGTAATAATTGAATTGTTGTTTCTAATTAACAGGATGTCTAGAAATGGTATTTTGCCATGTTTTTCAGTTTCTGTTGTGAATTGTAATTTATTATGGTAAGAATTAAAGATTGTTAGTGTGGAGTTTATTTCTTTTGTCGGAAGAGCCATGATTATGTCATCGACATATCTTTCATATAACGGAATGGTAAATTTCAGTTTTTGTAAGCAGTTAGATTCTAAGTCTAGCATTACTATGTTAGATAAAATTAGGGCCAATGGTGAGCCCATTGGTAACCCAAAGATTTGTTGATAAATCCTATTTTGAAATATGAAAAATGTGGAAAACATAATGAATTCAATTGTTTTTATTATTTCTTTGAGTGGGAATCTTTCGGAAAATAATGATGATCTTTTTTGAAGGCTTTGTATCACTAATTCTAAAGGGACATTGGTGTATAACGAAACTACGTCGAAGGAAACGAGTTGGTAGTCTAGCGGAATGGTGATGTTTGTAACCAATTTTTTTACGGAAAAGCTATTTTTTATGTAGGACTCGGATGATTTTATTAATTTTGATAAATTTGACTGTATAAAGTATGTTAACTTGTGTGTTGGGCTGTTTATCGATGAGACAATAAGCCGAAGCGAATAATTCTCTTTGTGGATTTTGGGGAGACAATACTGGCGCGGTAAGCTACAATTTTGAGCTTTCAGGTAGTTGTGTGTTGTTTCATCTATGATCTTAAGTGTTCTCCATCTAGTCAAAATTTTGTTAACTCCTTTTTGTGTAGCTTGTTGATTGGATTTTCATTTATAAGTCTGTAGATGGTTGAGTCTGACAAGGGGGCCTTACGGTGTGGTAAATTGATTTCGAAATGAGCCTTCGCAGGTTAGTAGTATACCTTAAGGGTGTTCACGTAGTAAAGTAGTAGAGCGCACTAGCTGTTACGTCCCAAGGTAGAGAGAATTTGAAGCTCCGTCGATGATTCGATGTGCGCGCGATATTTGAATTAAATTGCGCTGTTCGGCTGGACATGAGCTCGCCGCCTGGGACTTACCTGTGCTTAATGTACCAACTCAACGATTTAGAATTAATCGTCGAGGATGATTCCTCTTCAAAGACGTATTGTTGATTGTTGATGTTCCCAGAGTTCTTGATTGAACCGAGAAGATGTATTTTTCTTGGGAACATTGTTATTAATTGCAACACCAACACTTCTCATACAATTAACAAAAAACAACTGTACTTTATTCAAGTTTGGAATTGTACTTTGAAATTACAACACAAATTGGACTTAGAGTGATTTTACACAATGTCGGAGATTTGTTAGCTTAAGATACTTTCGATTTCGAGGTTGAGTCGATTCTGCTTCTCTTGTCAAAGTTGGTTGACGATTTTGTCTCGATTTGGGCGGAGTTACAAAATTATATCAAAACATGATTGGTCGGATTCTTTAGCGAGATTTTGAGTTTTCCTATCAGAGGGGTTGTTTCAAAGATATGGGGGTGTCTTGAGAGCGTCGCTTTTTTGGACGACGATCGTGGGAAAGAAAAGTGTGTTTTCTGATTATGGTTCTGAGAAATACAGAGTTTGGTTTTCGTCAGATTTTACGACCGGTGACATCGAACGAGGCGCTCGTAAAAATGTGAACATAAATAAGGAGAGCAGGGAAAAGTTTTTCCGTGCCTGATAATTATAAATTCGTATATGGTTCGCTTTTAAAACTAGGAGTCGAGTTACCAAATCGCGCAAGAGGTTCGTGGAAAAGACATAAAAAAAAAGATGTTTGCCAGAGAGGGTGTTTATGTGTGGATAGGGTGTTTTCGTCATGGTTTTATGTTCCCTGGTATATTTATGTGCCAAGAGCTTGTCGCTCTGGTAATCTTAGCTGGGATCTTTCCCCTAATCTGTTTAGTTTCTACGGATAAATGGTATAGTTTATAAATGCAATAGTAAACTAATAATAAGAGAAAAAAAGTTGTACATACTGTTTTAATTTTACCGGCAGGCTGCATTGGTTTACAGGTAGGTAAGGTAGTAGTCTAATTTATCGACCGGAGATGTGCGTCACCCATGCTGGGACGTAACAGCTGATCGTAAAAACTTATGCCAGTCTTTTCTGTTAGTGTAGTGTTTTAAGTAATCTGTCAGAACTTGGTGACTTCGTTCAAGAGAGCCGTTTGATTCAGGATGAAAAGCTGTAGTTTTGATTTGTTCGATTTTTAACGCTTTCGTGAGGTGTTTCATTACGTTACCGATAAAAGCAGCGCCCTGGTCAGTCAAAATAGCCTTTGGGCAGCCAAAAAAACAAATAAACTCGGTGACTAAAGCTTCTGCGATTTCTTTAGCTGTTGCGTGTAATAATGGGATCGCGAGTGAAAATTTCGATAAGTTGTCTTGGATGGTGAGAATAAATCGATGGCCAAGTTCGGAATGCGGGTTTATTGGACCAACGATATCCATGGAGATTTTATCGAAAACGTTGAGAGGGGTATCTGTTATCACCATTGGTTGTTTAGTTTTTACCCTTACTAATTTTCTCCTTTGACAATTTTCACATTGCTTGATATAATCTGCAACTTGCTTTTTCATATTTCCCCAAAAGTACTTTTGTCTAATCCGGTTGTATGTTTTTGTTACGCCTTTATGGCCTACGATCGGGGATTCATGGTTTTCGCGAATTATTCGTAACCTGTTTTCACGTGGAGGGGTGATGATTTCGTCTCTACAGATTCGGATCGTGATGTTAGTACCTTCGAAAATTTCTTGAAGGATCTTTCTTATTTCCGACCACGATGCGTTTTTTAGACCGCTTCGATTTTTAGAGATGGCCGCTGAATTGGTGTTTGATTCTAGCATTTCTTTCTTCAAATTTTTATTGCGAGGACAAAGTTTTCTTGTACAAGGGGTCGGAATCGTGTTCTCGAACGACTAGCGCAAAGAGTTTCTTTTGTGGGTTCCCGGAAACGATTACGCTTTCGAGTTCGTAATGCTGGTTTGGTGCTAGATTATTTAGAAGAGCAATCTCGAACATTCTTTGCCCGAATTCGTTTGTTACTGTGCCATCGGCTGAGATTAAACAAATGTAATGATTTCATGTCATTTTGATATTATCCCTTGTTTCTATTACGTTTGTTGTATTTTCGAAATTCTCGTTTTCATCTGATGAGCTGGGGACTCCCGGTACGCGAGAGAGTGGTGTGGGTGCTCCGCAGGGAGTATTATTTGGGGCATTCGGTCTAACGGTAACCTGAGTCGCGTCGAGTGGTTGCATGTTTTCTACTGTTGGGTTTTCGTCGCGTGTCGGTGTGTATGATGTGGGTATGTTGGGCGTTGGAGCGAGTATGGGTTCGTTTGGTACTCCTACCGTCGGGTTATGTATCGCATCGACGGAGAGATCTGGGATTGTCGAGAGTCGGCGCGTTGGTTGAGGCAGAGATCTTCGAATTGCCGATTTCTCTCTTTTCTTTTTCGACACTGGATTTAATAATTTGTCGATTTTTCCTGTTTTATTTATATTTACGCGTTTGTTCTTTTTCTTTTTCTGTTCGTGAGTTTCTTCGTCGGGACAGCAGAAGCATTTTTTTCGTTTTGTCTCTCGGGATGAGCGTCTGACTGTCGGTTCTGTCTTTGTCAAAGCGTTTGGTTGTAAATTTACGGCGATGTTTTCAATTTGGGTCTGCGGTGAATATTCGTCTTCTGTCATAGTCTGGGGTAGATCGTCCATTGTTCCTTTCGGATTTTCAGAAATATTCGTTTCCTCCGTGAGACTTTCGCTTGTGTACTATTGTATTTTGGTTGTACGACATGTTTGATTCGTCGACTACGATCTCGTCCAGCGTCATGTCACGTTCCATGTTTAGAATAGCTGGCTGTTTTTGTTTAGAGATTTCGGTATCACTTCCCACGAGTGTTTTCTTTCGTAACCGCCTGGCGGGTGAGGGGGTGAAGAGCGCTAGAGTTTTATTTCTCTTTTTATGAATTTCCCTTAAGAGTTAGCGTTGAAAATTATTTTTTCTTCGCACTCATGTAGGCGTTTGAAATAACGAATGATTTACGGCTTGGACACTTGGTTTAGATTCATCGTCCTCTTCTGGGACTTCCTTGTCGTCTGCGTCGCTGTCATAAGAATTTGGTTCGGGTTCGAGAATTATTACCGGTGCTTCAATATGAGTTTGTTTATCGCCTACAGATGGCGAGGAACCGGTTTGGTTATTTATTGATTCAGAAATGTTTCGATCCCTTTTCGCTTGAGATTTTCTGCTTGTTTTCTTCTTGTGAAGAAAGAATTTTCAATTTTTAGAGGAGTTAGATGTGTCGCTTTCTTGACTCGAGTGACCAAGCCGAGTTATTGAATTTTCATTTACATTGACTGACACTAGAGGGGCTGGATTCAAATCAACGGATTCCTGGATCGTTTCTCTCGGAACTTCCGATCTGGAGGGATTCGAGAATTAAATTGGTTTTGGATTTGAGTTAGAAGATTCATCGGGGCCAGTTCGAACTACCCTGGGTCTCCGTGAGATTTGGCGTATGTCGCCTTCACATGACGTAAACGCCCTTGCCACACCGGGCACGGGGTTTACGTGTGCTTCACCGCCTGGTGTTTGTTCGATTCTCCACTTGAATTTTATAGGGAGTGTAATTGGATTCTGGGAGAGAGCGTCAGCGTTGGTATTTACTTTACCGTGCTTATATTGTATTGTGAATTCAAATACTTTTAATCGCTCTCTCCATCTGAGCACTCGAGAAGTGGGGTCATTCATAGAGTTTACCCATACTAAGGGTCTGTGGTCGGTGAGCAACGTGAAATTGCGGCCGTAAAGATAAGGCCTGAACGTTTTTAGACCAAAGATCACTGCGACCATTTCTTTTTCTAGAGTCGAGTAATTTCGTTCGGCTTTGTTTAATACTCTTGACGCTGCGGAAATAATATGATCTTCTCCTACTTTTCCTTGCGAGAGAATTGCTCCGACCGCGTAATTTGACGCGTCGGTTGTTACTATAAAAGGTTTTTCAAAATCCGGATATTGAAGGATTGGTGCTGAACAGAGTTTTTCGCGGAGGGTTGTAAATGCAGTTTGGTGTTGGTCGGTCTAATGGAAAGGTACATTTTTGCTAATAAGTTCGTTCAAAGGTTTAGCGATTTTTGCGAAGTCTTTGATGATTTCGCGAACATTTTTCGCGGTTTTCGGTGTTTGGAAACGTTCTATAGCTTCGATGTTTTTCGGATCGGGTTTAAGTCCGTTGGAAGATATAAGGTGTCCCAAATATCTTACTTCAGTTCGTAAAAATTGGCATTTGTTTGTTTGTAAAGTGAGATTCGCTTTCCTAAGCCTTTCCGCGAGTTTTATGAATTTTATTTTATGTTCTTCAATAGTCCATGCATATATTACTATATCGTCTAGATATACGAATAATTCATTTCCTTGCAAACCTTTTAATACGTCATCCATTAAGCGTTGGAAAGTGGCTGGTGCATTTTTTAATCTGAAGGGCATTCGGTTGAATTCGTAATGACCGTGAGGTGTCGTAAAAGCCGTTTTGTGCTTGTCTACGGGACCCATGCAAGTTTGGTGGAATCCGGACGCTAAGTCAAAGATAGAAAAATATTTTTCTCCGCCAAGTTGGTCGAGGATGTCTGTTATGAGTAATAGAGGATATGTATGGCCTATGGGTTTCTCATTTAATTTTCGGAAATCAATGACAAGTCGCCAGCGCTTACTTCCCTTAGAGTCTTCTCGTTTGAGAACAATCCAGATAGGTGAGTTATATGGAGAAACTGACGGTTGTATTATATCTAGTGCTAGTAAGTCTGTTATTTGTTTGTCTATTTCAGGTTTTTGGTGAGGAGGGTGTCTCTATTGTCTCGTATGTATAGATTGATCGTCGGTCGTTGGTATGCGATGAGTGCATACGTTCGTGGATCTAAGGGGCTCACCCGGTATGTGAAAGAGGTCTCCGGCCTCTTTGATAAGTTCATGAGTCGCATTACGCTCTTCGACGTTGAGATGGTCCAGGCGCAAGAGATTCATTACATCGCGGATACGATTTTCTCGCGTCCGAGTTACGTGATCGTTATTACGAGTCTGAATCTTTACGTCACGCTCTGGAGTTTCTCCATTCTCGTCCGTACTCATATCGAAGGGATAGAGAGTAATCACGGGAACGTTCACTTTAACGTCTTTATTTAGGGTATTGATCGCGTATAGGCATGCCTTGCCGTTTATGTTTTTGACAAGTGCTTCGCCTGCATAGATGCCGTCGGGGAGAGGTAGGCGGGACACGTAGCCTGTCTCGAGCGTGTTCCCTATTCTTACGAACATAGTCGTTTTCTGTCGGGCCCCGAGCAGAAAAGATTCTGAATTCGCGAATGAGATATGTATGCCATTGAGACGCACCGTCCTACTCTCCCAATCAATAGCTCCTTGATTAGATCCTATCATTTCTTGACCTACGATCGCGTCGTATTCTACTGGAAAATTATCGGAAACAACTTGGAAATTTTCTGATTTATCGCGGATTTGTAATTTGATTTGTCGGATAGTCTGTGGTAAGTCTGTGTCGGAGACTCCGTGAAGTTCGTAAATTATGGTTTTGTCAATTGAGTCGGGATTTTTAACATTTTCATATTTTATCAGATTTAGTTCGGAGCCGGAATCCACGTAGTAAAGATTTTCTGGTGTGGTAGTGTCTAGTGATTGTAGTTGTATGGAGTCGGAGAAGTAGTTTTGATCCGTGCGACCGAGATCGCATCTGGCTTTTCGGGTCTCGATTTTTTCTTCTCCTATTCTTGGCGTTGTTGTGTTGCCGGGCCCGTCGATACGCCCGTTCGAGGGGTCGTTTCGGAGTTTCCCTGATTCTGTTCTGGGTTTAGAGCTTTCTTTACATTATTGAAGGCTCGTTTTCGGCATTCGCTAATTACATGACCGGGTTTTTTTTGCAATAGCTGCACGAGACTGGAGAGTTTGTGTTTGGTGTTCGCGTCGTTTTTTTTTTTGCGCGAAGCATTCGTCAGTGTTGTGGTTATTTCTTTTGCAAAAGGTGCAAAATGATTATTTGTGCGTTGGATCTCGTTTTTCTTTTTGAAACACTGTTCTATTGTACGATTCGGCTTTTTGCAAAAGGAGCAGAATCTACTGGGTGTTTCGTTATTTTTCTCGAGTTGTTTTGGCCATGTTGTGAGGCAGGTTTTCTGTGGTGGATCGTGTTAGGGATGGGTTCTGTTCATTGCCGTTTTGGCTTCTCTTTGGCTTTTTTGTACATTTGTTCGAGGCTCTCGTAGGTTTTGAATGGCAAGGTGTAATAGAGGTGGGAGTGGAGTCCATCCCTGAACGCGTCAGTTGCGACGTCTTCCAGCAAACCTAACGCGAGATCTTTTACCGTTTGTTTTCCGCGTTTGATATCATCTAGCTTTTAACTGAAGGAAATTATCGTAGTAGCATGTAACTGACTCGTTGGGTTGTTGTTTCACTTTTCTGAGGTCGTTAATCCATTCATTGACATGTTTTGAGGTCACAAATTTATCTCGAATTCTGGTTATTAATTGCTCGATCGTTCTGATTGAGTCGGTATCTATTTGCGCTTTCCCGATACATTTTTCCGTTATATCCGCGACAATATCGGCTTCGTCAATGTATGTTTTATATTTTCGCGCGGCTTCGCATTTCGCAATGAATTTTAATAATCCGTACGTTTTATCGTTGCCGTCGAATTCTGGCAAGCTTTTCTTAAAATCGCGGTATCTTTGTTCGTTGTATGATCGGACGTTATCTATCACAACTATTCTAGATGTCTCCATTGCATTTGGATCAGGAAAGGGAAAGGCGCACCCGCTTGGGGCATTTTAATATGTTTAAAGACTTACTCGGTGATGACTAATTAAAAATTACTACTGGAACTGTGTGTGAATCGCTGCCGTCGTCTCGGGCTTCGGCTGTGGTTGCGTTGGTCCCTCGCAGGGAAGTCGCCTCGGTGTTGTGTGGATGAGCTCGTGCGGTGAAGAAACTTGAGTCGTCTCGTTGAGGTCTCGTGTTGCTAGGTCGCTGAACTTCGTTTTGTTGAATCGGAGAGTCCTTGTGTTGTTGGATTGGAGAATTTCGTACCGTCAGATGAATGAAAATGAAGATTTTGTTTTCG
Source organism: Netelia fuscicornis (assembly GCA_946811545.1). Classification (NCBI taxonomy): domain Eukaryota; kingdom Metazoa; phylum Arthropoda; class Insecta; order Hymenoptera; family Ichneumonidae; genus Netelia; species Netelia fuscicornis. The sequence continues at coordinate 37,617,709 of OX328014.1, read as the reverse complement.
TTGTTGAATTCTAGATTTTGTCGTTTAGTGTTGAATTTCCTCTGGCTTTTGTTTTCAGTTTTATTGATGTATGGAGCGTGTTGACGTGGTGTTGCTAATTCGAGTTTTCCGCTGTCACCAGTTTTATTGGTATATAGAGCTGTTACGTCCCAAGGTGGAGAGAATTTTAAGCTCCGTCGATAATTCGATGTGCGCGCGATATTTGAATTAAATTGCGCTGTTCGGTTGGACGTGAGCTCGCCGCCTGGGACTTACGTGTGCCGAGAAGATGTATTTTCTTGGGAAAATTATTATTTGATTGCAACACCAACACTTCTCATACAATTAACAAAAACAACGAACAATGTTTTCTAGGCCTGACGCTAATAAAGATAAAAATTTATAGCGTGTCAACGAGGACTGCGTTTGGGCTTCTTATCTTAGGATATTTATTACCGTTTACGCCAAGAGGTCCGCTGTTTTCTTGCACGTGCACATGTCCATGATCTGTGCGCCGTGGTGTGGTCCACGCGAGAGAGAGAGATAGCTCCCTCCGCGGGAGCACACGCGGGTTATCTAGTTTGGGTGTTTTGACATTTGGGCGACAACTATTTCGTTCTACGATGCTGTAGTTTTTCCTAAGGGTATAGAATTCAGGAAGTATAAAGAGAGAAATAGAGCATTCGTTGACGTGTAGAGATCGGCTTCAACTAATTATGGCATGTTCATACTTCGGGGAAGAGACATTACATTCAACTCTGCTGTGGTCTTTTTACGACCTTAACTACGAAAAAATATTAAGTGGAGAAAAGATAAAGATAACTAGATGCCTAATTACGTTGCACGAGACAATTTATAAGTGTTCTGGGAAATCGTTGTTTCGTATCTGGAGTGGGAATACTGGTTGTTTCTTAGGAATAACAAGATGATAATAAGAGAGAAAAAAGATGTACATACTGTTTAAATTTTACCGGCAGGCTGCATTGGTTTACAGGTAGGTAAGGTAGTAGTCTAATTTATCGACCGGAGCTGTGCGTCACCCATGCTGGGACGTAACAAGCCACCAGAATCCAAGAAAAAGCGATCTAAAGGTCTTACGCGCAGTTCATATACTGGTCAATTTCTATGCCACGCAACAACAGCCACGTAGCCGAATTAGTAGCGAGCTCGCTTATCACGCGGGGATTCGGGTTCGATACTACCTTTGCGGAACTTTTTTTTTAATGTTTTAAAAATTAAAACCACTTTTAAATAAAGTTCATGACCTAAAAATGTTATCAATTATATCCTAAATAATATGTTTCTATTTATGAAATGATTGTTACAGGTAAGTGATAAAACGTGAATTGAAGATAATATTTTATTTTTAAAAAGTTAAATAATTTCAAATGCATGGAGATAAATAAAAATTTTCGTTACCGCTATAACAAAATTTCGGGAAGGGTTTTATTTATATAAAAATGATTACAATATTGTCATTATTTGCACATTTTTTATATCACATACAAACACCAGAATGATAGTTATCATAAAAACATTGAAAACAAAAAATATTTCTGCATCGTGCACAATTGATAAACGATGACTGATTAAATGAACAACCTTTCTGTAAAAGATTTGTTGGAAAACATACTTCGTTTACATTCATGAAAATTTGTCTGTTATCAGAAAGCTTGGAAGCGTACCAGGCATACAGGATCATTGTATTAAAAATTGGCGATGATAGTTGATGGTGCACTATTGATTGTATTTTTATACAATATTCCGTGGGAATTTATTTCTCTATTATTTTCAATCAGATACGCGCAATTTTGTATACGTTTTATTAGATTTTAAACTGTCTATAAAAATAGATATCACACGGCTGAACAAGCGGAGTACATTTTGGAGGAATCACTTTAATTGTGCAAGTTGGTGATTTCTCGTTATCCTGAAAGATTTCGTTATATAATTCAGGCTTTGTTTGTCCACCCCAAGAGTCAATAATTAATAGAAACTGTTCTTTTTCCACATAAGACTTTAAACAAAGGTTTAGAAAGTCAGTATACAGTTGTGTCGTTAACTTTCCAGATTTCGAAGACGTTATTACGACATTTTTATATTTTTGCGCATATTCATTTATTGTTTTTTGAACTCGAGGGCCAAAGTTACCGGTTGCTTCTTGTAAACAAACAAATACTTGTGAAACTTTTCCAGACAAAGCGATACTATATTGAGCGGTAAGTAGTAGGGTGCGCACTATGGCGACCCCCACTCCTTTCCCCCACTCCGCGGCCGCCGAGTGTCCGTGGCTCGGTGGGCCAGGGGTGGGGAGGGGGATGGAGCGTGTCTGTATGGTGGAGCACTGTTCATAGTGCGTTTTGTATTTTTTTTTAATTTTTGCTTTTTAGCGTTTTATTAGAGCGGGAGGGAATGTGTCGGTATGGTGGAGCGCTGTTTTTTAGTTTCGTCTTTTTTTAAAGAATTTAAAAAATTCGATGCAGACGCTGAGACTCCAACTACCGACCCTCGGACTACCAGTCTGAATAGCTACCTCTACACGAAGACCCGTTATGATATTAAGTTTATGCGGAAGGCTTTTGTAGCGACCGGTCTGGAGCGCGTTACCATAGTATGCACGAATTAAAAATTCCATCGTTCTATTTTTATTTTTACAATTTTATATTTTTTATCTTTAGATTTTATATTTGTTGAATTGTTTAAAGGCGCCATAGTACGAATACTTTTCTTCTTTTTTATTTCTCTCTCTCTCACCGTCTTTGTCTTTAGAATATTACTTAGCTCGAAAATGTGTGTGTGTAGTTTCAGAGCTCGCTTTTTTCTTTTTTTTCTTTTCACGTACTGTACAATAAATACTCGAAGAGGGATGATATATATTGTGACCTTGTTTTATTAATTATACGTTATATATTTACAATAAATATGCAATAAAGAGGTAATATATATTAGAATCTCAATTGTTAGCATCTTTTTCTTTTCTTCTTCTTCGTCTTCTTCTTCAATGGTTCAGCTATCGAGGACAAAGATAAATATATAGTGTGAGAGAGGATCGTATATGTGTATCGTAACATAGACACTTTATACATGATCGTATATGTGTATCGTAACATAGACACTTTATACATGATCGTATATGTGTATCGTAACATAGACACTTTATACATGATTTATAGTACATACCTGTTTATAATTGTTCCTCAGCAGCTTTGAACTCGAGCTTGTTGAACTTCGTGCCGTAATACTGCATAATTAGGTTTTTGTTACTAGCGGCGTCGCTCATTTGTTGAAATAGCTCGTCCGCTTCTTCGAAAGCCTTGACGAATCTCGTTGGCAGATAACACGAAAATTCACCATTTACGTCCACAACAACTCGTCGCCTCGCGTGTATAGTGTTGTAGCTAAAGAATCTGCAGTTCTGCCGGAGACGCTGGAGATGCTGCGGGATGATTGGTGGTAGTCCGTAGCTGTCGAACTACCATCCTCGTCCATCTCGATCGACGTACATGGTGACCCAGTGGGCCCTGGGCTGTTTGTGGCCATCGGTATTGGCGACAATCGCTGCTGGTGTCGCCAACACCTGAGGGATGCGGTCTGCCGGGTATACGCCTACAGTGCGGCTCTTTATACCGCGTAGGGCCTGCATAAGCTGCTTGGTGTTCATAATAGACAGCAATTATAGAGACACTAGAGCTGTTTAATATCGGTTGTTTTTCCCTCGTCGCGGCGCTCCACAGCTAGTAAGCTAATGTTCCAGGCTGTGGTGGTTTTGTACTCCCACAAGGAGCTGGAGCGGTCATTATGAGAAAGCAACTTTTTGATTCTCACAGCATTGTTGAGCGCACACGTGAACGAGCAATTTTTACGCAGTAAACCATGATACACACAACGAGTATTGCTCTCAGGAAGATTACGAAACGACGAATCGAAACGTCTTCTTCTTCTTCTAGATTTATAACGTATGTTAGCCATCCGTTAGCTGCGTCAAATAAGCCGCTTTATCAGCTCCTCTTGTAAACAGACGATCAGACCGCGCTGCAATTTTCTTCAACGAAGCTTCGACTGCACGTAACTGTGTTTCGCCCTCGGACCACTCTGTACCATGATGATTGGTTTGTAACCAGGTGTTCTGACGTTTTACGCTAGGTGGTAGAGTGTTATAAGCGTAGGGCGGCGATACAATCCAGTGGGCTAAGTACGATGTTTCATAGAGACCACGGCAACTTCGTTAGGTATAAAATGATTATATTTATCCTTCAGGCCCTGTATATCAATGACGATGTTCATGGTGCTTCTCGATCGTCGTAACACGGCGGCTTTTGAATACAGACTAACGATAAATATTGCACGTTCTACGGATATATAACACTCCCCCCTCTATAAGCCCTGCGACCTAGCCACTAAAATTCGCAATTACTTGTCTGGAGGAGTCGATCTCCAACACATTATCATATTCCGCATACACAAGGCAATTAATCGTTGATGTTAGGGCAGACGCGAAACGTACTTCTATTCTCACACTACCACGCCTCACAAGATTCCAATGAGTGCTACTATTGGCCAAGAGATCGGGTGTAAGATCAAATGCAAAGAGACAATAACCATGAGGATAGGTTGTACATGCGATACAATTACCCTCATTGAGAAAGTGTATGCCTGTACCCGAGAATAGTGTGTGGTATGCATCAACATACATATCAGCATCTGCGAAGTCTAGCTGTAGGGGTTTTGACGGTATTTGCAATCCGTCGGCGTACAACGAAAAATAATTTATATTGTAATTCTGATTTCTCGAGCCGTCGCCAGTGACGGACGTGTTATCGTACGCTCCGATAATTTCGAGACATATCGTGTTTAGCCCGTGTATATTGTACAAAGTATAAGTATAAGAAATATAATCAGAAAGATTAACAACACACAGGCATCCGTGAAGAATAACTAACGAAGAGATCTTTTCTCTCTGGTAAGAGAAAAGATTCTCTTATATCACCTCCTCAATCTCCTATCATCATGATTGGAGGAAACCAAACTTCGGAGAGCAACGACGTAACTATGGACGACCTAGGAAACAAAACGACCAGCAGAGGCAATGCCAAGACCCAAGAGACAGCAAAAGGTAGCGTATCACCTTTGATTCTCGCACGAAACCCTTCAACGAATAACTCTTCGAGAAATTCTCCACCTTGGTAAATCTCGCATCCCAGAAAGCGTGCTAGAACAACAACCAGTCTAAATAGTGACGATAATACACAAATCACTCCGACGCAAAATCGATATTCCTCTCTTACTATCGACAACGATCAAAACCTAAATCAAAACAAACAAGACAATAATTCAGCTAACGATGAGAGCAATCGTGAGCCCAAGCCCCCACCCATATTCATACCGGGAGTACTGTCCATCGTAGATATAAAAGTCAAACTAGAGCAAGAAATACGAAGTAATGACTATATCCACAAGACAGTTGGAAATACTAGACAATTGAAAATGATGGCGAAAAATACTGAGACATTCCGGAAAATAATTCACATTCTCGACAACGATAATGCTTCCTATCACACCTACCAGCTCCATCAAATGACAGCATATAGAGTAGTCATCAGATCACTCCACACAACCACTCCCACACAAGAAATCAAGGAACCCATTGAAGACCTCGGACACCAAGTACAGAACATCTTAAATGTTCGTCATGCAAAGACAAAAAAACCGCTACCCATCTTCTTTGTAGACCTCGAACCTAGTAACAATAATAAAGAAATATATAAAATTGATACCTTGCTGAATGCCAAGCTTGAAATCGAGCCTCCTAAAAAAAAACAACGGTAGTGCAATGCACCAGATGCAAAGATATGGGCACACTAAAGCATATTGTCGTAGACAGTATAGATGTGTAAAATGTGCAGATGACCACGACACCTCCACCTGCACTAAAACAAGGGACACAGCCCCCAAATGTGCCCTGTGCGGCGGCGAGAACCCCGCTAACTATAGAGGTTGCAGAATCTACCAAAAAATAACTGAGAAGAGGAACCCCACAAGAAGACACACAAACATTCCTATAGTTAACAATGAACAAACCGACACACGTCCAAGGAACCACCTACCGAGAAAAACACTAAGTTACGCCGAAGCGATCTGCGCGAGCACCAGCAGACAGACCGATGACAACAATAACAGAGAAAACACAAATGAAATAGTTACCATGCTCGAGAAAACATTCCAAGAAATTAGAACAATGATCCAACAACAAACCCAACTATTAAATACCATGGTCAATCTACTAACCACAGTATTAACAAAAAGCGCCTAAAAATGAACAAGTTTTATAAAATAATTCTCTGGAATGCCAACGGTCTGGTGCAAAGACGCCAGGAACTGACTACTTTCTTACATACAAACAAAATAGACATTATGCTAGTTTCAGAAACCTACTTTATCAGCAAAAGCTATTTAAAAATCCATGGATACACACTATACGATACGAAACACCGTGGCGACGTCGCACACGGTGACACTGCAATAATAATAAAAAAACACAATAAAACACTATGAGATTGAAAAATTCGAGGAAAAACACATACAAGCCACAAATATAGTCGTCAGCGATTTAAATAATAGACTAATCACCTTATCTGCCGTCTACTGTCCCCCAAGACACGCAATCAAGGCGGAGATGTTTACTGAATTTTTTAAAAGTCTTGGACCTTGTTTTATAGCAGGAGGCGACTTTAATGCCAAACACCAGTGGTGGGGCTCGAGAATTATCACTACCAGAGGTAGGGAACTACTAAAAGCCATGGAAAGGAAAAAATATAACCGACTATCCACCTCAAAACCCACATACTGGCCCACGGATATTAACAAAATCCCAAATCTACTAGATTTCTTTATAACAAAAGGAATAGCAGATAATTATACTCACACAGAAGCGATAACTGACCTATCTTCTGACCATTCTCCAGTGATGCTGACGCTGAGCATCGGATTAATTCGTAAAGAAAACCAACCCACTCTTTGTAACAAAAGAACGGACTGGCATCTATTCAGAGAAAAAATCACTGAAAAAATAAACCTAAAACACACGATGAAAAATGGTACAGAAATCGACGACGCAATGGAACACCTCGCACGGTTAATCCAAGAAGCCGCTTAGGCAGCAACACCAGCAACAAACCCAAAAGACAATAGTATCAAATACCCGACGCACATCAGGAGCAAGATCACAGACAAACGAAGGTTGAGAAGAATATGGCAACTGAGCAGAAACCCGACAGACAAAATCATCCTAAACAGAGCCACACGTGAGCTAACTCAACTGATTAAAGATTACAACAACGACACATTTCAAGCAAAACTATTGAACCTATCTAATACAAAAGACACCGATTACTCCCTATGGAAAGTCACCAAAAATATGAAACGACCACAACACCAAAATCCTCCTATCAAAAAAGATGACGGACAATGGGCCAATGGCGAAACCGAGAAAGCCGAGGTCTTCGCAAAGCATCTAGCAGAAGTAAATAAACAACTTCCTGGGTGCAGCTCTCCCGCCATCTTTCCCAATTAAGCCAGTTACTCACCAAGAAACATTGCGAGTTATCCTGAAGGAAACCGGCACAAGGAAAGCCCCCGGCTATGACTTAATCACGGGACAACTATTAAAACAACTTCCACATAAAGGACTCGCTTTTATCACGAGCTTATTCAACGGAATTATCCGCACGGCACAAATCCCAAACCAATGGAAGTTTGCCCAAATCACCATGATCCCAAAGCTAGGTAAACCACCGAATGAAAAAACATCATACAGGCCCATAACCTTGTTACCTATTCTATCGAAAATCTTCAAGAAAATACTGCTCAAAAGAATCAACGCAGAAATACACCTAAATAAGCTCATCCCTGACCACCAATTTGGATTCAGGAACAACCATGCAGCGATTGAGCAAATTAACAGAGTATACAACACCATAATGAATACCCTAGAAGACAAAAAATACTGCTCAGCAGTGTTTCTCGACATCCAGCAAGCTTTTGATAAAGTATGGCATACCGGACTCCTGTTCAAAATCAAACAACACCTACCCCAGTTTTTCCTGTTAATGAAATCATATTTAACCAACAGAAAATTCCAAGTCCGATATGCACAAGATCTCTCTAACTTCTATGCAATCAAATCTGGTGTACCCCAAGGGAGCGTTTTAGGTCCAGTACTATATACAATCTACACCGCCGATCTACCAACTGGCAGGAACATCACAACAGCGACATTCGCCGACGACACTGCTATCCTGGCCACACACAGAAACCCAGAAATAGCATCCAAGAAACTCCAACGAGGATTAAACAAAATACAACAATGGTTGGGAAAATGGAAAATAAAGGCAAGTGGCTCAAAATCCGTCCACATCACGTTCACGTTAAGAAGAGGGAATTGCCCCAGCGTCCAACTCAACAATAAAACCCTTCCAGTCGTAAACGAAGTAAAATATCTCGGTATGCACCTCGACAGAAAACTTACCTGGGCTAAACACGTAAAAACAAAAAGGAAAGATCTGGACCTGAAACCAAAAAAAATGTACTGGCTCATTGGGCGAAATTCTCAATTATCGCTATACAACAAACTAACCATCTACAAGGCCATACTAAAACCAATATTGAGATATGGGATTCAGTTATGGGGAACAGCCAGCAATTCGAACCTCGAAATAATCCAAAGGTTCCAATCAAAAACGCTTAGACTAATAGCGAATGCACCGTGATACGTCAAGAACGCCTTGATACACAGAAACCTCAAAATCAACACCGTTCACGAGGAGATAAAAAAGTGGAGCAAGAACTACCAGGACCGATTGCAAAACCATCCGAACCAGTTGGCTGCCAAAATAGTCGAAAACAACTCCGAAGGAACGAGACTCCAACGACACAAACCGGGACATCTACTGCAAAGATTCGTCTAAAAGCATAAACCTCCGCACTTAATACAATCATCAACTAGTGGAGAATCAATGGATCTCCACCTGTATCCCTTTCTACCGCGAACCACACAGAACTATTTATTGATATTATTAATAACAGATCATGGTTGAAAAATGACAGAAAAAAAATTGTAATTCTGTAAATTGAAAGGGTTCATTTTACGGTCACCATTAAAAGCCTTATTATTGACAAAAACGACGATTATGCGTTTAGGCAGCTGGCCAAGTATGACATTATCAAGCGTTTCACCGTGTATTCCCGCATGCAGCGATATCGCTTTAGTTTCGACTCGCGTCAAAGGATATTTCGCTGTACATTTAGACAAAGCTCTTGCATGAGCCAAAAGTATACCCGGTGCTACCTTAACACGCCGTATAAGTAGCGATGCCTCCGTAATACGGATGGTACAATCTTTCGAAGAACTCATGAGACAAAAAGCGTTATTAGATCGCACGAGACGTAAACGCATCTCAACGCCGTTTAGCAAAAACCTCTCTTGATTAAAGATATCGCAATGCAAATCACCAAGGAGATCGAGCGTTCGATTTCTGCTTAATACGTTTCGTTTGTTTGCTATTATTATCTTCTGTATCATCCATTTTACCGGGCGAATCATTATACCATAGAGTATTTGAGAGATGCGAGCTCTTAGCACCGGGCCGTAATTCAAGAGGGTTTCAATGTATGCCCTATACGCATAAACATTGTTAGGAAGTGATACCAGTTCCTGATTCAAAAATACATTGATCTGATTGAACGTTGAGTGTAATAGGTTACTGACCGGACCTACTTTAGGAGATGGTGCATCCGTTTGTCAGGGGTTTCTATCTTAACACGCATACTGAGCATGGTGTGTGCAAGATCAATGTACTCATCACCCTGACCCGGTATGACAAACTCTATCGGTGAATCATCCATCAATGATGAGATCGGCTTGTAACACACTGTATGCGTTCCCGCGATTGTTGTCTGGGTCGGTGGTAGTGTAAATAGCTCAAGCTCCGACTTATGGCACTCACACGAGTGTGCGTCTAAGAAAGCCATTTTTCCAAGATTATGTTAGGCAAAAATATCCGCCACGGTTCTTGATTTCTTGTAACGACTCGTAGTGTGTCTGTTTTGTTGCTCTTCTTTTTACAGTTTTCTTCTTCCCCTGCCTCTTTTTCACAGAGCCCGAACGTTTTCGCGACTTCACGGTCTTCTTCCGTATTTTCACACCGAAACGTCGTGATGCGTTCCCGGTAAGAGAATGGATCAGTTTATTAATTTTGCCGGTTTTATACCCCGAGCCCTTCATGAGCGTACTAATTTTTTCATCGGCCTTACGCTTCAGATTCTCCCCTGATTCGCGCAGACGTATTTTGAACGCTTCTCGCGGGTGAATACCAGAAACCATGATACTCGTATTCGTAGCCACTATCATACCCGAGCGAAGCGCCTCTTTACCAACAGCCCGAGCACCTTGTTTCAAGAGAGGTATTATTCGTCGGAAGAGACCTCCGAGGAAACTCCCAATACCGTGACCCCTTTGATTCTTTGATTCGGTGACCCTATATACACATGACTAATACCACCAGAGATGAGTAGGGAGATCAGCAACGCTCGACAAAAGTTGAAACCTGGAGAATTTGTTCCGAGACATCTGGGTGGCCAAAGCGCTAACTATTTCGTGCCCCCGTTAAGTTGGCCGCAAGCTACCGTAGTCATATGGTATATATGGCGAAGGGATCATATATATATAATATATATTTATATATATAATTTAGCGGTCCGTATACGCCGGTCGGGTCTTTCCGTGAATGAGACAGACGTGCAATGATGACATATGTCAATATTTCTAGGCTTGTACGCGTTGATCGAATGTTCTGAGATCCGAGCGAGCGGAATATTTAAAGATCCGCATGTACAACTTGTGTAAAGCCGCCGATGCCTTTTTTATTCTTTCAGCTATCAAATCTGTATAGACGAATTAGAAATTTTAAACAAAATTGAATAATGTGAAGGAAATATAATTTATCATCGTCGATCTAGCTCCACGAAGCTAGTCTTCAATGTTTCTTGTTATAGCAGGATATTATTTTGCGCAAATAAAAGAGACTTGGACTAGCAGCGCGAGATCGCCACGGCTTTTTCTTTTTTTTTCGTATTATGTATCTGGCTCCAGTATTTTTACATATTTCAATTGCAGTCAAAAAGTACGAAAACGGGTACATAATTTTGTGAAATTTGATGAATCTCAATCTGAAATTAATGAATCTAAAAAACACAATGGAACGAATATCAATTTTTTCGATCGAGGGTGGTGTGGAGATTAGCACTAGACATTGAAATACCGCTCGCTAGTAGGCAAATGACAATCGGTCACTACGCAAACAAAACAATAGGTAGTCTCGAAATATTACAGCCTCTATTCGCACAAAGATCTTTCATTTTTTCTACTGTATTCGGCTCCATAACTAGATACTTTTTAAAAAAACATAAACTCTTCTTAATAAACTTTTTGTCACTTCACAAGAATTTCGTCTATTCTTATTCTCAATTGAATTCACAACTTACATCAAATGTCTGTGATATAATAAAATAACAAATGACTGAAGGAAACAGAAAATATTTACTACATTTAATTAACAACTCGACCAGCTTTATAGTTTTTCTCGATAGTTCAAAAAATATACATATAATGAAGCCAGATTGGTGGATTGTTTATTCATGAAATACTGTAAAAGCTGAAAAATAAAAAATCATTCATGTCGCGACGTTCTCGCACTGCCAGTCCAAGTCTCTTTCAGTTCCGCAAAATAATATCCTGCTATAACAAGAAACATTGAAGACCTAGCTTCATGGAGCTGGATCGACGATGATAAATTATATTTTTTTCACATTATTTAATTTTGTTTAAAAAATTTCTAATTTGTCTATACCGATTTGATAGCTGAAAGAATAAAAAAGGCATCGGCGGCTTTACACAAGTTGTACATTCGGACCTTTAAATATTCCGCTCGCTCGGATCTCAGAACATTCGAGCAACGCGTACAGGCCTAGAAATATTGACATATGTCATCATTACACGTCTGTCTCATTCACGGAAACACCTGACCGGCGTATACGGACCGTCAAATTATATATATATATATATTGTGACGCCATGCGTCACATGCGTCACAGCCTCCCCTGCAGCCGGCTCGTGCAGAGGAGCCGTCCCACACCTGCAATGAAAGAAAGACAGATAAGTATAAAATTTACACAATATAGAATATAAAACCTGTGCAACACTCACCTGCGACAAGTCAGTCATTGCGACTGACCCCGCCAGACACAGCAACATCCCCAGCATCGTCGTCGTCGTCGTCGCCGTTGTCCTCGTTTCAGGACCGACCCGCTACAACCTACGGACAGAAGAAAGAAGTAAAAAGAAAATAAATACGAAGAAAGCGATGGAGAAATACTCACAGGATTGGCCCGAGGATCGTCCCCGTCCCACCACAGCCATCGTCCTCGTCATCACCGTCGTCGTCGCACCCATCATCGTCGTCGACGGCGTACGGGACCGGCCCGCCATAACCTGGAAGAAAAACAGGAGAGACGACAAGAGAGAAAATAACTGAGAAATAAATGAAAAAGTACTCACCTGGACCGGCCCGAAGATTATTCCCCTTCGGAGAGCTCGTCCCGGCTGCCACTCACCACCTCCGAGGAAAAACATCACCCCGGAGAAGGCAAAGAAAATCCCAAAATCACGCACAACACTCGCACTACACTCGAAACATCCGTACCTGTCAAAATTACAGCACCCGTCCGTCCCCGCACCCCGGCGACAGAGTGACGAAGGTGGCAGCAGCGTACGGCGATTACCCTACCCTACCTTATTACCAGAATCATAAATTCCCGTTCGCAAATTTTTCCCATACTTACCGACCGACCTAATTACCTCCTTTTCCCCAATAGATCCCGCTCGCGACAGTCCTGAATTAATCACCCGTTTGACCCTTCTCCCATCGATCCATATCGCTGCTGCCTCAATGATCGATGCCGGCCGGTAGCCAATCAGCGCGCGAGAAAATTTCGCGAGCTTCCGGCCGGCCATGCGGCCGTCACTTTGTGACGAGCCGGCGATCCGTAAAGAGCGAAGAGAGAGTATAGAGTAGAGAGAATATAGAGTGTAGAGTGAGGCGAGATTCGAGTGTGTGAGAGAGCGAAGGAGAGTGTGAGAAAGAAACTATAAGACGAATTGGAAAGTGAAAAAGGATAACGAGTACAAGAAAACGGAAATTGATATTGGGAATTACAAGGACGACCAGGCTGACGAAAAAGGATTTGAGAGGGAAAGGAAAAGAAACGAGAAAGGAAAGGCAGCAAGCATCAGCAACGACGGTGAGTGTTTGCACAGGTCACCCCCCCCGAAATACTGCCGGCTCATTATTTTCGAGAGATCCGCGAGTATCGAAATTGATTATTTTAATTCCTCCCATTATCCGCGTGTATTAAAATTCCGAAAATCGTACGTATTATTCTCGTTACTCTTCTCTGTAGTTGCCGTGTGGGACGGCAGTTAGATTTAAAACGTAGAAATAGTACTTTGCAAAAATTCGAGCAACGGTCATTCCCTCCCGCCTGACCTCCCCTCCCCGCCAACCTATCCCAGCACGCAGCACAGACAAGTTTCGATCGCGCGGCCCGCGCGATCGTCCTTGCTGTCACCTGAGCCGCACGTCCAAAACAATTCCCCTATCTCCTCGCATACCCCTCCCCCGGCGACAGACCGTGTAGCGTAACATAGAGTGTGAAATATCATCGAACGAATAAGACTGAGTATAAAACTAACGCCAGTGGTAATAATTAAGAGGCCGTTGAGTCGGCGAACCCTCCCTGAGAATATTCCCCCCCCCCCCTTTCCCTACACGCTAGCCATCCATCCCTTCCAGCAATACGTTGTGTATTAGCTATTGTAAATTTCCTTTGTTATTAATGTTGTTTGCAAAGAATTTTTGTTAATTTTTGTTTATCGTAAAAATTAACTGGCGCCCAAAAGTTTCGAGTTTTTTTGTATAAATAATTATCCCGGAGATCGTCGCAGAAATATTGCGAAAATAAAGTTTATTAATGTTATAATTATTCTATTTTTTTTTGAATTCGTTAACCCCAAATTTCCCCTACCCCCCTCCCAACGGCGTGACAATATATATATATATTGTGACGTGATTTTCCCGACGTAGGGAAAAGTCACGGTCCCAAAGCTGTTACCTGGTTCGCCCTCGCCGCACCACCCAACGATCGTACGCGCTACCGATGCTTTAATTTGTTGTACTGCCGTTTATGAATAAATTTTATTAGCTGACAGTGTTGTCAAAGGAATGTTTTGGGGAGGAAACGGCACGGCGTTCGATCCTGACGAGGAGAAGAGAGCTCGAGGTAACGAGTTACCCGTCAGGAAAGAACGGCCGGCGAGTACGCGCGAGAAATTGATGCAGGTCCGGCTGCAATACCGGCGCCCCGCTGTTAGGTGCATCGTGCATGAGGGGAAGCGGAGGTTTTTAGATTGCGGGCGAGAGCGGGAACCTCTCGCGCCGCCGACGTAAGTGCTCCCCTATGCACGGTGACCATGGGGATACGATTTTCGGCGTACTCGCAAGATCTCGTGTACCGTCGATAATTGCGATTTCGTTGAGGGAAGTATTGTGTCGAGCGAGAGGGCAGTAGCTCTCGATGATCGATTTCGCATTTCGACTGATCGAAATATGATTGGTCGAAAATCAGTAGTTACCGTGTCGCGCTCGAGACCAGAGGTGTCTCGCGAAGCATCGTAGAGAGAGCGAGGTGTCTCTGTCTCGCATACGCGCCGTGCGTTTGCTGAGTTCTCTCTCTACGTACGCGCTCTAGTCATGTCTCGCTCTCGCTTACGCGTCGTGCGTAAGTCGCGCTCTCTCCCTCTAAGTACTCGCTAGAGAAGTCGTTGTTCGTCTCCCGCCGAGGTGAGAGGTGTAAGTTCGCGTACGCGCTATAGGGAGTTCCGTGTCGACCCGGCTCCCTATAGATGAAATAAATTCGCGTTTTCTCGATCGTTCTCGTAAAACAAATTAGTTCTCGCAAAATAAAAATTAATCTGTTGGTGCCGATGGTTAAAAATTAAGCTCTCGTGATGGTTATTGTGATTCGTTTTGCTGATGATTTCGTGCTCAGAAGTTTTCGTGAGTGAGTTCGCCGAATTCTTGTTCTCGTTTTCCGATCGAGACTCAGTCTCTCGCGGAAAATTAACGACGTTTTGGTGCCATCTCGGAGTGACGTACCCCGACCCTCTCTACCATAATCGACAGCCTGAGCGGCCGAGCGTTTCCGGTTTGTCGATCTCGCTAGCGCATCCAGGTGGACCGGATTGTCACCTCCGGCGAAACAAAAGTGACCCGATCCACGCAGGTAAGTCGTGAGCATGGAGGGGCCGGGTCGTTCCCTCCCGACCCCCAGGTTGTGCCGGTTGTCGATACCGGCGAAATAAAAATCGACTGGCGCCCTGCCGGCAAAATTGCGGATGCGGTAGCGAGAGAGAGAGACGACCGAAGCTGACGATGGCGGAAGGATTCCGGAAATTCGTCACAATATATATATATATATATATATATATATATATATATATATTGAAACGGCAGAACGTTTCAATAAATTTATTTGAGTGCGATGGCTCGACGATTATATAGTGTGTGAAGGTTGTTGGTGAGGGAAAGTAATTTCTCTTTGAGGCCTGTTTTTTGTATTGGTAACGAAATCGTTTATTCTCTTAGTTTCTGAGATTTTGAATTTTCAATTGGGGCGACTTCGCCTTTATTTTCTATATAAGTTTAAATGACGGTAAAATTCCAGTGTTTGGATATTATTGGTATTTAATTCTATTAGTCGTGGGTTGGTATTCCCGCTCTGCTTGGCCGTCTCTGTAGATCGTAGGTGTGCCGTCAAAACCTTGATTACCCCCTCGATCGCCGTTTCCTCTCTTCTCTCGTCAGCTGGTCTGGCGACGTAAACACAGGTGATCGCTCCTCTCCCCGCCTGTCCGTTGACGGTGCGTGTTGTTGTGTTTAGGTTACAGGTCAGTGCTCTTAGGCAGGACCTTTACTGCTCGTTCAATGTATTTTTCGTCGGGCAAAAATTCTTTTTCAGAATTCTTGCGTTAAATCGCCGTTTCGCTCTTATTCAGAGTTCAATGCCGCTTACCAGGTTTCGTCTCTTCTTCAGAGTACCCACCCGGGTGAGTGACCAGCTATTAACTGATAATTTATCGAGATTCTTCCGGCCTTTTATACTAATTAGGCTGCTCGCCTTATAGGTCGAAGGATTTTCAGACGGACCAATCAGCTGTTTTGACATTGGTGACGTGTGAATCTAAGTGCCGTGTGCACTGGCGACGTTCGATCTTTCGATGGTGGGGGGATTTTGCTCGGGTGTATGAGACAATATCGTCTCAATATATATATTGAAATGTTCTTTAAGGTGACTCGAAGAAAATTGAGGGGTAGACGTAAAAAAAAGTTTAATTATTCTTTATTCTGTTCCTTAGTAGCTATATTCACATGGTTCTCTTAGTTACGTTAGCCACTCTAGGTCGTCGACAGTGATTAGCGCGTACCACTGGCCGTGTTGTGCGGTGATTGGCGCGCTCCGTGGTGAAATTTCCGTAATTATGTTACGTCCTAGCCGGTAATACTGGAGTCGACACAGAGTGTTCGGCCGGTATCTCAAATTCTCGACAGTCGATAATATACCAGCACAGTCACCGTTACTCGTCGATCATAAACTCCCAATTAATTAATAATATCATTTATCCTTAGAAAACTAAATAGACTAAGCGAAAGATACCAACTAAGATTAGTAGAGTACCACGCTCTTATTACACATACACATACCAGAGAATTCAAAACTGTAATCAAATATAGGCACTCTATCAATTTTTCAACACCCTGTCCGGCGAACATTTTCTTTTATATTTTTTCCACGAACGTCTCATGCGACACCGCCGCTCGATAACACAGTCATAAACAAACTCTATACCATTCGCCGAAATTATAATTCGAAACCCTACTTCCTTTCCCACGAGGCGACTAACTCGAGTCACCTCCGCGTGATCGAGATAATCCCCTCCGCCAAATAAAACAAAAGCTCACACAAATCCGACCAATCAAAAATCGACTGCCCTTCTTTGTAATCTGCCTCTGTGAGGCAGAACGGGCAACGCTCTGAAAGAAACTTAGAACTGATCATACTCCGCACTCATCGAGTTCACATCTTAAAAACTCTGTAAAAGAATTCACGAACAGTCACGAGACTTAGACTAAAAATCCGATAAAACTGTAAAACCGTTAACTCGAACGAGCAAGGTTCGTTATCAACTAACAGTTTAAATAAAGTCTACGTTGTAGGTTATTAACAAAAATAACCGTGTGTGACAGTGTTATTCTCTCGTATAGAGAGTCTACGCACCCTTAACCAATATCTCACAGATTCAAAAGAATCTGTACCATTAAATATATAGTTGTGTTGGGAGTCGCAGCCGATCACCAAAGGACTCGCTCGCGAAGAACGTAAGTACTCTCAAAGTTCGCGCTCTATCTCCGATCGCGCTGCGTCTCCGTACGGTGTCTCCCTCTCTCGGGACGTAACAATTATGCGGCTGATTGGCTGCTTCGTAAATCAATGGAAATCGATACTCGACTGCTTGACAGCTAAGATGGCGGCGCCGTAGTGAATCGCGGACGTGTATTTTGTGTTAGTGCGACGTTTTCGAGGATTATTTAAGCATGGTAAGTCCCTTTCGATATTAAGCTTGTGGTTTGTGGTTGCTGCTTCTTTTCTTTCTTTTTTTTTAGAGCCGTCGGTGGGTTTTGGCGTTTTGAGGCGGTGTGCCTGACTTGATTCTTTTTCTAGGTGAGTCCACTCCTTGCTATTTCTATTTATTCAATTTGTGTACTGCCATTGCTTTTCTTTATTTAGGCAGGCTGCTTTTGCTGATTCGATCCTGTATATTTCTTAATGGTGATTTCTCTTGCGTGGAATAAAACTTTGATAAATGGTGGACGTATTGCTGCTGCAAACGTAATTCGGAGTACTTTGATCTTGGTAAATTTTTTTAGATTTTCTTTCTGACTTCCTTTCTCCTTTCCTGCTGCTTGTAATTGTTGTAAGTCCTTTGCTGAGGAACCGCTCTTCTGTTTTCGCCTGGTGTGTCGTTTCTTTGCTGTAACTCAGCGATTACTGAGATTTCTTCCGCTGCGCCCTTGCCCGCTTCTCTACTTTAATTCTGAATTATTCACCTTGTCTATTCTCCTCGAGATAATCTTTCTCCCAAAATTTGTTTATTTCAACCCGTTCTTTCCTTGGCTTCGCCAGCGAGTTGTTCTTTGAGTTAGCCACCCTCGCTCTCCTTTCGGAGAGCAATGTACCGGCCTTCTTAGGAATTTCTCGCTTTTGAAGCTAGTGGAATTGTCGGTGGTTGCTCCTCATTTATCGCTTCCTTTTATATTTTCGTTCCTTTCCTTATACATTTGAGAAACTCTTCCCTCTATCTCATTTTCCTCGAATTAACCTTTATTTTCTTTCTAATGTTCTTTTCCTTTTTCAGGTGCTGTCGCAGGTGGCGCCACACATTCAGGGCGGGTAAACGTTTCAATATATATATATGTTCCCTTCGCCATATATACAGCTACGCTAGCTTGCGGCCAACTTAAGGGGGGCACAAAATATTTGGCGCTTTGGCCACCCAGATGTCGCAGAACAAATTCTCCAGGTTTCAACTTTTGTCGAGCGTTGCTGATCTCCCTACTCATCTCTGATACCACCATAACCAGCTCGACCATCACCCCCACCCGTTTGCATATCAAAGTACTCGTCATAAGAAGCCATTTTAGATTGGTTCGGGTTAATCTGTACGTTTGAACTGTAACGTCATTGTCAACGTCCCGTACTCGAATGGTATCGGTTTGCCAAACTCATCCCTTATATCATTCATTATTGTTTGAAAACTAGTACGTAATAAAGGAATATAGCGTGGTGGTGAGAAACTTCTTATCTTCACCGACCCGTAATTACGATTATCAGCGGCAATAATTGGTACGACTCGTAGCAGCGGTGTATGCACATCTCCTGTGATATAGGGCTCGCAGATATCCGTATAAACGTACATCATATTTGCGGTCCCATGGGCTAGGTTGGCAGGTCTCTGAGCAGTGTACTCGCTCTGGACCACCACATCCTTAGGCTTGGTGAATCCTAAAATCTTGTTCAACACGTCGGAGAAGTAGAACGAGTGTTCTACATTCTTATACGATTCACAGATCCGCGTGACAGCCACATATCTGTTGTGACAATGCTTAAATTTCAGATGACCCGCAACACACGATGCCTCGTTAATAGCCTCGCGTAATGTTTCTATGCTGAGATACACACCAGGTGGTACGCAGACGTGTTCTTCCTTAAAGTCGGTGCTTGCCATGCTACCGGGTGCTACTGTGTTCGTTATGACATTCACAAAGTTCCGCTCACCATCGGGCGGTACATGCAAAATCGTCGTCGGTATGTATATTTCAGCTAGAGAAACAGCCGCTGTGAAGAGAGATACATTGGGGTAAATGCGTGGTATACCTTGTTGTCACATTATCGGGATAATAATTCATACTACTATTACTAAGTAAAACCATGTAAAACTCCTCCTTCATTTTGCTGACGGCTGTTTAGACTCCTTCGTTTGTACTCTCGATAACTCAGGCTCAAAAAATATAGCAGCGATGTCCTCGCCGTGGCGTTCACGCAGCATGTATACCACAGGACAAATACTGTGCGATACACGGGCAATCTTAAATAACGCGCTGCTCCAACCACGTTCGTAACCTTTTACGAAAGCAGCCTTCGCACTACTGATGCGCACGATGTCGCCCACACTGTATTTGGGCGAACAATTCTCGGTTCTTTTGTACCGCTGTATCAGATTATTACGGGCCTTAGCCGCTGTAGCGTGTGTCACCGCGGCAGGAGCCATTTTTATACCGCTATGCGTGGAGTGATTGTATGCCGAAACGATGTTCTGCAGAACGTCTAGATAACGTTTTTTTCTAGAATACGTAAAATACCTCCGCATTCTTTCTTTCAGTGTTCTATTGAATCTCTCGACAATAGTCGCTTTTATATCAGGGTTTCGCGCAACACGGAACTGTATGTTCTTTTTCTTTGAGAGAACCTGGAATACAACACCGGTAAATTCTTTAGCCCTGTCCATCTGTAGGTAAAGGGGTGATCGACCGTTACTATTTTTTTTTAGAAATTATGAGATCAAACGCGTTGGCTACAGTTACAGCAGACTTGTCACGTAAAGGCTGAACCCATGCAAATTTACTAAGAACGTTGATAACGACCAAGAGATAAACATAACTGTCATTATAATCTTTAGTCGAGCGAAGATCCACGAGATCAGCCTCCCAGAAGTCATCTATATTTCGGACATTATAAAAACGAAGTGGATAATGACGTCTCACGGGTCTGTGTTTTGTATAAGTATTCTGTGCTTCAAGCCACTGTACTGCCTCCACGCGGGCAATTTTTTTCTGACGTGCCAGACGTAACAATTTGGTAGCACCTGAAAACGATGCTTCATGGGAGGGATTAAAGTACGCGTTTTCTAAGATTTTCATCACTATAATTTCAGGTTAGCCCAAATTACATGTCTTTTCTTAATATGATAGCCACCACCTCTCTGCTTATCTCCCTGTGTCCGCCGTGCTGGTGATCTGTTCTCAACACCGCTGAAAAACGCTGACTGGTCCGTATCGGGTGATCCCTCGCTGCTTGTACTACCATAATCAGTCTGCGATTGACGCCGTGGTGTGTTAACTCTAGACTCCGCCCACAACTCCTCGTTACCAATAAATTCCCGAGGTGTCTTGGCCGATCGTAGAACTCTGGCAAAGGCACTGCGTCCAGCAGGGTTAGGCATTTTCCTAACCCTCAGAGCATCGTTCACGAGGTCAACAATATTTGAATCTTTTCTTGGTTTACCGCTGACCGACATGACACCGTCAGAATCCCAAGAAAAATTAGATCGTGAAGCGCCTCGAAAGCGGCGAAGAAGTAGTCTCGCTTTAACATGAAATTTAGCTGGTATACTCTCAAGTATGGCGGTATCGTTCATACCGAAACCGGTTTCGTCTTCTTCTTCTTTTCTTTCATAATCAGAGTCTACATAGTGTTTATTCTGCATAAGGTCGTGGTACTGCAGAGCTCTCTCATCATCAATGAAGTGGAGATAACGTTGTAGTACAGTCAAGTACGCTGTCCATTTTTCCGTCTCATCCTTGTATGCGCTGGAGTGCAATATTTCATTCATCTCCGTGTCTAATCAAGCTAGCGTAGCATCAATACCTCGCACTGACTGTGGTTGAGGCGCACCCATATTAAAAAATGGCTGCGTATGTATGTGCGCTCAGCCGCGTTAGATGCTCCTCCGGCACGAGTACCATTTTTCTTGCGTGCTCCATCATCCACGGCCGCCAATCAAATTCGATACAACAGTACCTAGTATTGGTGCTAATAGGAGTGGTAGAAACCCCCCGTTTTGAACAACAAACCGCTTTTTACTCTTCCAGCAGCCTTTTTTTGAGGCTAAACGACGGAGAATCGGTGCGTATCGACGTAATTTTTTTCTCCGGTCGATCTTCAGTGATACTTTCCCACAGAGAACATTCAGTGCACACTCACAAATACAGCGGATAATACTTGGATCTGCTTTGCGTAAAACAGCCTCGCGTTGCTCCTTATTCAAGTGTTGAAGAGCACGCACCGACACAACGTGCTTTTTGCAGAGCAGTAAACCACCCCGCGCCATTACGACCGATGAATTGTAGACGGTCGTGATGTATCACACCTTTTAAACCCCTTCGCGCTACATGTCTTTGGAGCAGGGCTGCCCCTAAGAATGTACATCATACACTGACAAACGGTGTGACTAGCACTTGTTTGTTTTTTACGCGTGTCAGATGTACGATGTGCTGTGTAGGATTGTTGAAACGCGATCAATATAGATACACATTTTTCGCGACACGACGATGCTTTAGGTGTCATGACGCGCGTTGAACTGGTAATTCGCATGTGCCGCTATTGCTTTTTAATTTTTTCCGCGGTGTGTACACAAAACGATGGGTGTCATCGGGAAAAATACAAGTACGATATCTACAGTTATCAGGTGTTGATTGTTTCAAATCGAGTAACAAATAGCCATGCGGTTCGGACGTTGCATCGTGATAAGCCTCTTACAGAAACCGCGGGTTTTCCGGGTATACCTGACGCGCGAGATGCTGGATTTGGGCTCGATCACGAAGATTTTTGAAAATTACAATATAATTGGCGTTCAATGAAATATCGCGCTGACCGTGTCCTTGATGGAACAAGTTTTGAGTAATAAAAATAACACTCAGGTTTTTATGATGACTACCTTTGGTGAAAAAATCTACAACGCTATTGTTCGACGCCTCGTGCATCAAATCGTCGATTATTATGAGCTTTGCACGCGGATCGTTCGCGTAATCGGCACTCTGAGGCAGACTTTCATGAAATTCTATCGATTTACCATACTCTGTGTATGCTGGTTGCCATTCGGAATAATAGAAAATAATTCTCTCGAACGGCTCACTATTCATTTGCAAAATGAATTTCAAAAACTTTTTTACAAAATAAGTTTTACCACAGTCCGTGGGGCCACGGATCATGGAGGTCCCGGGATGCTTCCACCGTGTATCCATCTGCACGAATGAATGTATTTTCATTACAACAGTGTATATAAAGCACACGCCATGTGTATACGGATTTTTATTTTGCAGTAACACCATAAATATTTTACAATAATAATAATGTGTTACATTAATAACAATATTTTACAATAACAACAATATTTTACGATATCAAACTCTGTAGCCATAACGGAGCGAACCGTATTCACCATTACGTCTCAGCTTGACGCTCAACGGCATACATGATTTCGTTTCGGGCCGTGTAACAACCTGGTGGAACGGCGTGCGTCGTATTGAAGCAAATCGTAACACAATTGGTTCCTCTCTCTCGCCTATTATGAACGAACGTATCGATTTGTAATTTATCAGAGAGGTATTTGCATAATTAAGAGTTATTCCTTTAACTTTACAAACCTCGCTTTCTACACCACCAGGGGTATGAACTATGAAAGAATACAATTTTGGGCCGCCCGAAACGAAAGATCTAATATAGCTACCGGTACCGTACGAGCTTAGCTCATCCGTTAGATCACCGACAAACTGACCCGTAGGCGGCTCGTACTCTTTCGGATCGTTTTTCGTTGTGTAAATAACGGAATCGGTGTCACAATACAAGGCGCGTTCACCCAACAGTTCGAGATAGGTGTAAAGTTTCAGCCGGGCCTGAGCTGTTGTATATGCAGCAATCACAGCGTTTCCTATATTAGATGGTACTACAGCGTCTTCGGTTTTTATGTAATTAACATACAATACGTAATTATTAACAGGCAGTATGCCCGTGATATCGTGCTCAGAGCTGTTCAGTAGTTCCATAAGTTTTTTTTACGGGTCGACACTATTTCGGTTTTAGGTAAATTTTCGCGCTGCCCAAATTAACCCAAAACGAATTAAGACATAGTTTAGCTACCGAACACAGACCTGTTTTTTTTGCTATATCAGTGCGACATAGCTCAATTCCTTCGGAGGCCCTGAGAGGAGCTATATAATTGTCTTGAGCTGTCTCGTCTTCTACACAGTTCTCGGGCCAGCCGCTGGCCTCTTGTTTGATTTTAAGAAACGTGTTGATGTATTCAACAAAAAGACCGCCCTCCTGTGTATCGCGGTTATACTGGGTTATCTCATACTGCCAGATTTCACTCACGTTTAATACTTTATAACCATACATGACGGCTTTCCGAACTTCATCTACTACTCAGGTACCTGCGAATGACTTCTCAGTAGGGTCTTCATGGGGGCACGCGTCTTGACTCATTGTTTCGCAACAGCTACGACACAGTCCGAATAATAAACGGTGATGCATACGCAACGGTCGCACGAGATGGTAAAGATTTCGCGGGGGTAGCACCGTGCATTTAACAAGACCCTCGATGCGCGAAAGATCCGTGTTTTCGGGTCCTGTTAATTCCATACACTCGTCACCGATATACACTGTAGGGTGCCCTATAGGATATTTGCCGTATTTGCAGACATACGGATACAGTGAGCAGACGTCAACATACCGTATCTGCTCCCCGTCTTTTACGTCATACAGAGCGACCATATTTTCTGTGCGACCATCGAAAAATGCAACACGCAGGTCGAGAGGATCTAATTTGACTAGAGCATGATCACGCACAAAATTACTCATTTCTATATCTGCTTTTACCAAGCGGTCATACGCGCACTCCCAAATTTCTGTTAACGTATATCAACTTGAGCAGATTCTGTGCGCTATGGTGCGTGTTCCCTCGAGACGCTCATCCATTGTCGTACCGTCGGTCTGTTTACGATCCCTATTTACGGCGAAACAAGCGGTGCACCCGTGCCAATAACAGCCGTGAAACTGTAATACATGAGTCGCGTCGTCGGTTTCGTAGTAACCGTCTACCATTAAATTTTGGGGTAATTTAAATTCGCGCAAGTGTCCTGCATAAATAATATGATGGCCTAAAGAGTGCTTCATCCAGACGAGACACGAAACGGCTTTTTTGATTGATTCTGAGCCCATCTGTAACCGCCTGTCGGTATAATTCCAATCGTATTACTTTTCAAGAAGTTGTTTCGAAAAATTTGAAAACACGCTGACGCTATTGTTGTAGTCTCGCTAAATGGGCAGACGCGTCCACTGTTCATGAACATCTTTCGAAAAACGATACAAGTCTGTCTTAATATAGCGACATCGTTCTTGCAATAGCTTATAATTTCTTTTGAAAAATCGAACACGTAATCAGCACTCTTTAGATCATTATTCGCTCCGTGCATCGGGGCGTCAAAGTGGGGGAATAAGGCTCACAGCGCTCGGGGTGATCATTTCGTGCAACTTTTGCACGTCAGTTCGACGCCATTAAGCTTTGCGAGATGTCACCAAAAAAGAAACCCGGTTGTATTTGTTGCGTAGTGGGTTGCAAAAATAACTCATTAAATACACCAAATACGCATTTTTATATATTTCCGAGTGCCGCGCACAAGAAACCTCAACGAGATAAGTGGGTCCAGGCGGTTAAAAGAAAAACGTAAGTGTTTGTTGAATTCTAACATACTTCTGTTTCGGAGCTAATTATCATGCAATCGACTTGAACGTAATTGGATTGAATTATATTGAATAACATAAACAAAGATGAATTTTATCAAATAGAAATATATTATAAAATAAAAAAGTCTTCGATATTATTTTTATAAATTTTTTTACCTTGACTGCACAACAGTTTTATATGCTTGCAGGGTGGATGGGTCTGAATGGCAACCTAAAAAGCATACGCGAATTTGTAGTCAACATTTCATCGGTAATAAGAAATCTGACCATCCTTTGAGTCCGAGTTTTGTTCCGAAAATTTTTCCAAATTCTCAAAGTAGCAGAGATGGAGCAAAAACTTTCAAAATTGCGGTACAAAGGTATGTAATACAAATGATATAATATGTTTTTTCTAAATTCCTTGGTACACAAGTAAAATTTCACTGATTGTTCCAGTGTATGTAGTAATGGTATTTCACTGTTATTTTCAGGTTTGAGCGCAGCCTTCAACGGCAGATGAAATCGAGGACGACGCAACCTTCTCAACCAACAGTGGAAGGATTGACAACTGGATATTTTGAAAACAAAGAGTTGTCATTATCCAGCAAGCTGAATGATGATGCAGAACCTTTGCGAAAAGATCAAGAAACTCAAGTAGATTTTCTGGAGCTTCAATCAACTTCTTTCACATTTACATATGATCACTATGGGACAGAAACTAATCGCAGTGAAGCCAAGATACAAGCCAACATCCCGCTGGCTACAAGTAGCCAGAAGAGTTTTGCACGAAAACCCATGAAAGATTCATGTTGTGGAACTGACATAGTTCACCGAGATGTATCTGTCGGTCAAGACATCGAAGATAAAAATGTGCAATTAAAATTTGATTCTGGGTTCCATGGATTTTCTTCTATCACAACCAATCAAGAGTTACTCGATCTTGCTGGTGTAACATTTGACACTTTCAATTTATTGTTGAAAATTTTGGAGCAAAACCGATCGAATAATCCAAAAATACTTAACGATTCAAGAACATCATTGAAAGATAAGCTATTACTTTTTTTCATGAAAATGAAATGTGGCCTAACATTCTCAGCATTGAGTGTTCTTTTCAAGCTGCATAGAACCACGGTTTCTCGAAATTTTGTTTCTCTGTTGCATCATTTAGCACATTTGTGTAAAAATTTTGTGGTTTGGCCCTCTAAAGAAGTCGTTCAGTCTACAATGCCAACGGATTTCAAAAAAAATTACGAAAACTGTCGTGTCATTATTGATTGTACAGAGTTTAGAGTAGAACAACCGTCTACTGTAGAACATCGTGTCCATTTATATTCTCAATATAAAAAGGGATTCACAGTAAAAATTTTAGTCGGATGTACACCTGGCGGTTACATTTCATTTGTCTCTAAATGTCATGGCGGCAGAACAACTGATGCGCAACTAACTACTGGAAGTGGATTTTTAGAATTACTTGAACCAGGCGATGTCGTTTTAGCTGACAAGGGTTTTCCAGCAGTGAAAACAGCATTAGAGGCAAGTGGCAAAGGAACGTTACTTGTAATGCCACCATTCCTGCATAATAATCATTTTTCTGCTGATGAAGTTGCTGAAACGTACAAAATATCTCGGCATAGAATTCATATCGAGCGGATTATGCAAAGGATTCGAATATATAAAATATTGGATAAATTGCCTTTAAGTCTGCTACCACATTGTGACAATATAGTTTTTGTGTGTTGTGTTTTGGTAAATTTGCAGCCTGCTATTTTAAAACCAAGTGACGATGAAGAAATTGTCGAAAAGTAAAATGCCGTCTGAAAACTCGTCGCAAAACTCATCTAATAGCTAACACTAGACAAACATGTTCAATTTCATCAAAAATTGTAAATATATTTATTTAAAAAAACAAACAGGTGTTATCAAAGAAACTGCAAATATATTCTTTGTACCAAACTGGTTCTCGTATTTTATTTCACATGTTTATTTTGATGTGAAATAACAATTTTAAATAAAACATCGGATAACTGAGTTACAATGTTTTGCTCAATCGTATAACAGCTGCAGACTCCTTGCATTAATAAAACTATTAAATAAAACATCGGATAACTGACTTACAATGTTCTGCTCAATCGTATCACAGCTGCAGACTCATTACATTAATAAAACTATTAGGAACATTTTTTGGTCACATAACGCTTTTCTGTGGCTTAATAACATTGATAGCCTTACGACGAGAAATAAACTTATTTAGGGACGATATTTTCTTTGTCGCTTTCACATAAAGCTTGTAGATAGTGTCCAAAGTAAAATGCGTGTAATTTCGGTATCAGACCTTTTAAAAAGGTATCTTCTCGTGACAGAGTTACAACACAGTGTCCCTTTGGTGACCACACAAATAAATCACACTGTGACAATCCTGTTACATACATTTGCATTTGACACTGCGTGTAATACTGATGCGTTGATTTCAAATCTACGTGATTATTTGAATGAACTAAATATGTGACGTTAAAAGTTTTGGCGATTTCATCATAAACAGGTACATTTTTACACGAATAAGGACACTTGATTTCTACTAATTTCGTTATGCATCCATCTTCTATCACGACGCCGTCAAGAGACGCACTTAACCATGGCTGAGCTTTTAAAATGATTGTGCCGATGGTCAAAACCTGAACATTTAATAATGTTTCATATTCCTTTCGGGCGATTTTCTCCATTTTTTGGCCATATTGGGTCGCGGGAAATGATTTGGTGTGAATGTCATTTAAAAAAGAATCTATCATTTTTTTAAGATCCCGTTTTGTCTTTGTTTTAATTGCGTGGGCTTTATTGCTTGTCGTTATTCGAAGCTTTCTAGCCTTAAACCAATCAAAGCAATCGCTTTGACTTACAGTTTTAATGCATACTGCGATTATTTCTTGTTCGGTCAATTGAACATGTTTTTCATAAAAACATTTCGCTGCAAAGCTTGAGAAGTGGGCTTCTTGCAAGTACAATTCGCTCTCTTCTGCAAAAATTATTAAGTTGATAATACAGGTTTCCCAAGACACCTCGTTATTAAATGAAGTCAATTGTGTTTTTTTAGTTTCTTTCGAGCTCGTATCGTCTTTCAGACGCTCTTGAGCTGCTAAGATTAGTCCGAACGCACAAGAGTGTGTTACATCTGATAATTGCACAGCATACGGAGGCCCATTTACAGGGTTTATGACCCTTTTAGTTTTAAAATGTTCCGCGATCACAATTCCTTTCGCATACATTTCTTTTCCGAGTAAATTTCGTGAGGGCCTTCCCCATTTTTGATCTACACTGGTTTGTGTTGCACTTCGATCGGTGTTGATGTAGCATATTAGTGCGTAGATGTGCTTGCATTTTCCGCCCGCCGCTGATACGCAATCGCATTTCACGGTTGTTATTTTGCGATTACCGTCAATCTAGAAAATAAATGAGTGTTTGCAATCGCTGCGTATTATACATTGCGTATTATAAAATACGCAACCAATCATCAACACATATTACTTAATGAAATGTGAATACATAAGTACATAACAGCAACATTAGTTATCACTAGTTTCAAATACCACTATTGTTTTTTCAGACATTTCCAAAAAATATTTTACCTCTAATTGCACCTTATATGGAGGTGAACTAACGGAAGTCTGGCGGATTATATTACATCTTATCACAGATGAACGTATTTCGTTAAAAAAACATTCTTCTACTTGAACCACGTGCGTCGTGGTGAGGCGGGAACCCTTTTTTATTGTTTCTGGATTAAAATCTATGGAATGTGCCACAGATTGAAACCCCGTCCGTATGCATATATTCATATCTAAACAGTTGCAGAGACATGTGAGGTTACAGAATCGATCAATTTTCAATACCAAAAAAAGATAAGTATATAGTACTTTGAAAGTAAATAAGGTACTTACCGTTATGTGTAAAAGTCTCAACTTCTTTTTTTTTGTTATTAATAAATTTGATAAGCTAGACTTTGTTTTCTGATTTAACTTTTGTAATTTTATTTGTCAACTTCTCATATAAACCAATGTAATAGCCGGCGTCACGGACGTGCAGAAAATTCTCATAACTGCCACCAGCGGCGCTGTCTACTCTTTGCACAGAGCGAATACCATGCAGAAAAACGCTCGCGTTCTGCCATACGCATCGGGTCAGGAGAATAGTGATATATAGAGGGTAGTGGACCGATATAATTTTGATTTTCAGGTCTGTTAAATAAATGGGGAAAAGACCCTTTGGCAAGAGCGTTCCTCAGACCGAAGGCTTTTGGTAATGCACTCAGAGGCATGTGGAAGTAATGTAGGCTATCGAGAAATACAACTTTTTCAATACGCATCGTGATAATTTTAGTACCGTTCATTATTAAAGTGGTTAGCTGCGTTTTTTTCTCTTCAATTAAATAGCGTAGAATGAACTTGCGGATCGAAACCGCCTGCGTTATGGGCTATTAAAAATGTATGAGAGAAACTTGGGATACTTTTCATACCTAGCTCTACAAGCTGGCACACGGGGTTCGTTTTAAATATAAATTCGTGAACGTCACAATACTCGCAAGGCTTGTCGATGATCTCGTTATCGCAGCACCGCGTGCAGACGCGCTGGGCCACACAGCTATTCGGCTCGTGAATACGTACGGTGGGATCGCCTTTTACAGATGTACACTGTTGTGTCTCAAAATCATAAAAAATAAATATATTCTCTTTTGAGGTATTAACAGAGCGAATAGGTCTCATGAAACATAGATGGTTATAGGGTTGACGAGCTTTGCAGGTTTTACAAAAACCCGTGCCGCATGTATGGTTCTTCCCGTCCAGAGGTCTGATAGAGCAGAAACAATTACGGCAATGTTTAAGAGATTCGCAAACAGTATTTACCCTGCGTCTACGACGGATTGTAACAACTCTATGATTTTGCAGGCACCTCTCCCCAAAGAAATCACGATTACAGCTCTCGCACCTGATTGTACCGATCGAAATCGCCTCACATACCGGTGTTTGAAGACAACGGGCACATTTCCTTTTTAAACATCTATGGTCATAACGAAAACGGGCATTACAAGTTACACAGAAGTTTAAACTACCCACTCACCTCGTAGATTTAAAATAGGCTGAAAGTGGTGTGATCGCTCGTAATACAAAATATATAATGTGTGTTGAATCGAACCAGCAATAGCCTTAACCACCTGTGTACCGTCAAATAAGGGTGCCTCGCGTCGGCCCAATGTCAAAAATTCAAAAACCATGATCGCAATCCCCGGTTGAGCTAAATAATCTTGATACAAAGCAATTTCACGCATTGTGCAACCGCCGCGTGGTACGTTAATACAGGCATTTCTCGTAAGCTCAAGCGCTGCTTCTTTTTGGGTTGACCCATTAATTTGTCTAATAAGCTGCCACCTGTTGTGTAAAGACCCCGTACGTATCTCACCCCTCTCGGCATATGCCAGCGCTGCTACAAGCGAGCGTGGTAAGCACAGATTGTTGGTGTTTCGAATCGTTAAAATAGATTTCTTCGCCACACCTTCGCGTGTTAAGCCTTTTCGCCCACGGCCCTCCCCGCCTTTAACAATACACGTTTTGATATTAAACGATTCATCAATGTTCATAGATGCGGTACTTTGAGGAACGCTTGTTATTAATTGCCAAACATCCTCGAATGTATAGTCGCGAACCGGTCGAAATGAAAGCCAAACAGGACCGTGTGCTAAGCTATTCGCCGTGAACGAGATCCCTGCATAGTCGCAACCCTCACAACATCTCACGAGATGCGTTAAAAGGTCGCGGAATGCACCCTCGAGCCATGCTGTTACGCTAACTACTGGAGTCGGCTGACGGATACGCATCGTCGTCTCACGACCGCGTAGTTGAAAGCGCCTAAAGTAACGATCTGTGTCGTGTATGATAACGATTCTATCACCAGGCGGTTGCACATCCCCAAACACCGGGCTCCCCGGTGTCTTACGCATTCGTCCCGCACCCGTTTGTATATCTGTAATAAAAGAACTATGTAAGAGGTTTGAAGTTTAGACGGTCTAGAAATATATACTATATATTACGACTTTAATGTACCTTGTTCTTCTTCTTCTTCTTGCTCGTGTCTGTAGTTTTGATTGCCGTTATCAGGAATAACGGCGTATGGATCGTCCTCGTCGCTACTATCGGCGTCATTTCCTTTAATAACGTCGCGATCCTCGGTTCTTAGACACATGCCTGAAGGTCCTGCAGTCGGTTCTCTTTCTTCTTCGGTGTCTCATTCCCGCTATCGGTGTCGGACTTTTGAATTATTTCGCTGCTTTTTGGTCTTTAACATAGACCCGATGGACCGGCGAGCTGTTCTATTTCTCGAGCAGGGTATGTTAATTCTAAACAATAATCATTATAAATTTTAGAAAAATAAGCTTTAAATTGGAAGTTTAAATAAATAGAAATTTTCAATACCCACCATCGGCGGTATTTCCCTCCTGATATTCTACAATGCGTGTAGCTTCTATGAGAGAGGCTTCTTCATCGGTCGACGCATCCAAAAACTGTTGATAACCTATTGCACCATTTTTATTATAAAAATATAGTTTTTTTTAAACCATGTAAAGTACTTACCCCTGATTTCATCTACAATAGCGCGGACGCTCTGAGATCCTTGAAGGCCGCGCCTCTGTAGCTCTTCATACACACATGTTAACACAATCCGATCCTGCAGTATACCCCTGTTATAAGCTATCACTATATTGCGCAGGGGCGCCCACCATATAAGATATTTCAAGCGGTTAACGAGTCTATCGCCTGATAAATGTCTTAGTTCATAGCACCACTGAGCGTCACAGCGACGACGTATCTGCACACTATGTAATTTTACAAAACGTAAAAAAAACGCGGATACATTTGTGAAGAGCACGATCTGCCATCATTACACAATAAAATATAACGTGCTGTTACGCTGCTCGGTTGAGACTGTAACTTCTATATCAAAAGAGAAGTATAAAAGATAGTCTTATACTCATATTTGATGTGTATGCAATTTTGACCAAAGTAGCGAGACAAACGTCTTGTGTGAAACGTGCAGGGATATCGGTTTCACGAGCCGTTAGATCACTCGCAAAGACGGCTAGTCTAGCCAGGCCATCTTTATACATATATAGGTATATGGGTTTATTCATTATTTAAATAAATCTGTACAGTTGCTTATTTTTAATACTTCCGGGTGTCCATATATACGTATGGAGCATCCTGTCTTCATTTTCAAAAAGAGATGTTTTTGAAAAACCGATGTCTTTTGAGCGGGTAATTCAAAACCTCACAATTCACCACAAAGAATTTTTCGATATGTACCGAAACGAATCAAAAGTGTGAAAATAAAAAATTCTGGTAGTTACCCTGTTTGATGTGCGGCGGCCCATATATTGTGACGAGGCAATACTCTCCTCGCAATCGCGCTAGAGACGAATATTCGAAAGGAATATTAGAAGGAGAGCGAGCAAGCAGAGTCGCGACGCCTCGCTCCCGTAACAATAGAAAAGTGAGAGAGCACACACTGTCAGCGAGGATTTCTTCGTTCTCAGGGAGCGGTCAGCGAAACGTCAACAGTGACGGACGAGAGAGAGCGACGCTGCCCGGGGAACGAGGGAGAGAGATGTCTGTGCCGGCGATCGAGGAGCGATCGTCGCGAGAACCCCCACCTTCGCCGATAGGTGAGACGGAAGCCAGCGAGCGTGAGCTAAGGGCTCACGCGAGAGTTAGCCTTTGGACAGCGAGACGAGAGTCAGATTTTGGAAAGCGAAACGATAGTACGAATTAGGCAACGAGAGCGGGAGTGAGATTTTTGGTAAAGCGAACGAAGAGTACGGAGTAGTTAGATTTTGAGAGAGCGAAAGTATTGTACGGAGAGTTGAGATAGCGAGATACAGTGTGCGAGTGTGAGAGAGGTAGAGACTGAGTGGAGACACTGACGGATACGCGAGAGTGAGAGAGAGGATCGACGCCGAGGAACGCTGTGCGACGTCGCGGACGAAAGACAGCGAAGAAAAAGGTAGGCGCACGTGGTGCAATTTCTTTCTTCCTCGTGCGACTCCTCCGAGGTCGTGCGGGAGGTGGCGGAGGGTGTCCGTCACGCACCCCCCTCGCATACCCGAGTCGTAAGCTGTGCTTTCCGGCGTCACCGGAAAGCCGCTGGGTCTCCCTTGTGAAATAGTTGATCGAGTTGTTTAAAATTAGAATAAAAAATCCGAAATTGTGTAACATTGTCGTGATTGCCCGAGTGGGGATTAATAAATAACTATTAAAATTGCTTGTTACTTAATACTAAGAAGTTGCTTACCCGTTATTTCGAATCAGTCAAAATAAAGAATGCTTGCCCAACGAATCTCCCCCCCCCCCCCCCCTCTTTATTCAGTAGTAGCCGCGGTAAAGTACCGAAAGCGAGATGGGACCCTTGGTGTTTCGGGGTGATAGAAACACCTGGCGCCCAAAGGGAAGAAAAGAAAGAGACCAAACGGAAATTTGAAAAGCTGGGCGTCATTATAGATTTTGGACTGGCAGCTCGTCAGCTCCTGTTTTTAGCGAAATTTTTAGGAGGACGAGCTCGTCACAATATATATATAAAATAAAAACAGGAGCTGACGAGCTGCCAGTATTGTAACGGGAGATGGCACATCGGCACCAAGCACAAGCCGAACAATAAATTAAATACAAAGTCCACGGAGCTCCCGGCACAGGGACAATAAACAAAATCCGCTCTCGCCAACGATATAACAGCGAGAAACAAATAAAAGGCAACACACTCACACAAGAACGTCTCTGATCATCGAGGAGAGATCGAGGTAATAAGAGCGAGAAACGACGCAGCAACGCTGAAGCAAGAGAAAGACGGTCGAACGAACGAGCAGCACGGCGGCGACTGAGTAACCAAAACAACACAGACACACGAGGCAATCACAAAATAAACACACTACACATACACAAAAAATAAGCTACAGTGCTATTTAAATTCACAATTGTATTTAATCTCACATTTTAAATAAATTCCGTCGATTGTATGCGTGCATTTTACAAAATCTTTTAGCTCCTGCTCGACTCCTGAACAAAAATAAAACACTGAAACCGCAATACGTTTCAATATATATATATATATATATATATATATATATATATATATATATTGTGACGTTGCGCGTCACATCCTCCCCTGCCGCCGGCTCAACCACGAAGTCGCCGTCCCACACCTGCAACAGGAAAGAAATAGTAAGTATAAGAATAACGTATGAGAATTAAAACCCTGTGCAAACTCACCGCGCCGAGAGTCAGTCAGTGCGACTGACCCCGCCAGACCATCATCATCGCCATCACCATCGCCATCCCCGTCAAGACATCGTCACCGTCGGAGTCTTCACCATCACCGTCATCATCGTCTGGCCCTGGAAAAAAGAAAGAAGAAGAAGTACACCGAGAAATGAACGAGACATAACCGAAAATTCACTTACCGGACTGACCCGCCAGCCACCGCATCGTCGTCGTCGTCGTCGTCGTCGTCGTCGTCGTCGTCGTCGCCTTCCCCTCGTCGTCGTTGTCGTTGTCGTCGTCGTCGTCGACGTCGTCCAGGACCGGCCCTAACTTAAAGGGAGGAAAAGAGTGACTTAGCAAAGAAGAAAATTATCAAGAGAGAAAGGAAAATTCACTCACCTGGACCGACCCGAGGACCATCCCCATCGCCACTCACCCGTCACCCATCCAGAAGACCACAGGTTATTAATTGTCGCCCGACAATTAAAAGAAACGCAGTAAAAATCACGCGCACGATACACAAAACTCTCCACCTGTCAAAACTCATGCACCCGTCCGTCCCCGCACACCGGCCATCCATCGGCTGTGCGGCGACAGAGTGACGAGAGGGCAGTAGCGCACGGCGATTACTCTACCTTCCTTCTTACCCGATATAATAAATTCCCGTCCGCAATTATTCCCACACTTATCGACAGGCCTAATTACTTACCTTCTCCCGATAGATCCCGCTCGCGACAGTCCCGAATAAATCATGCGTTTGACCCTTCTCCCATTGATCCGTGTCGCTACTGCCTCGTTGATCGATGCCGGCCGGTAGCCAATCAGCGCGCGAGAAAAAGTCGCGATCTTCCGGCCGGCCATGCGGCCGTCACTTTGTGACGAGCCGGCGAGTAGAGAGATCAAGATTATAGAGAGTTAGAGCGTGTGTAGTAGAGTGAGATAGAGTGAGAGTAGTTCGAGAGTTGAGTGTGTGTGTGAGAGAGAGAGAGAGACGTAAAGTACGGAGAAGGATTATTAGTGGAAATAAAGACGAATTGGCACGACAAAAGGATACGATAAACGGAAAAGAAAGGGGAACTTGAGATTGGAAATTATGAAGACGACCAGGCACGAAAAAGCAAAAGGAGAGAAGGGAACGGACGAGAAGGAGAGAAATCTACGGCAGCAACGGTGAGTGTTTGCACAGGTTACCCCCCCCCCCCCCCCCCCCCCCCCCGACTTAACACCCGACTCATTTGTGAGGAAAAATCCGCGATTACTCTTCTCCCCCTTTTTGCCCGCGATTATCGGAAATAGTATATGGTTTTTGCTGTTTCTTTCCCTCTGTGATTGCCGTGTGGGACGGCAATTAAATTTAGAAATTAAGGTTTTGCGAAATTCTTAGAAGCGGTCATTCCTATCCCGCCTGACCTCCCTTCCCCCTCTACCTACTACCTCAACTGCCATCAAGAACCTGCGATCGCGCGCGTCGCGCGATCACACTCAACCCCCCCCCCCCCCCCCCCCCACTCTTTTTCTTTCGATCATCCGAAGTCCTCATGGATGATAACGCCTTTCGCCCCGCATGCCCCTCTCCCTGCGATAGACTGTATTACCGTTAGTAGCGAGAAACACGAACGAATAAGTCGTATCGAATAAATCTGAAAATTAATTCGAAAGCCAGTGGTAATTACTAAGAGGCCATCGCGTCGGCGAACCTGTCCCTGAGATACCTCTCCCCGTCCGGCCCCTTCACATCCCAATACGCTAGCCATCCTTCCCCAAACGCGACAAGTATAGAAGTATTGTTTATTTGAGTTATCTTATTTTATTTTTGTTAATTTTGTTTGTTTGAAAATTAACTGGCACCCAAAGAAGCTATAGTATTATATAAACAATTTTTTTTGTTCTTTGCCCCGGAGAAAGTCCGCCGTGTTACCAACCAATATTCAAATAATAAACATTGTTATTGGCGTTCTTATTTTCTGTTATTTGAGAATTACCATTGAAACTTCCCTATCCCCCTTCTCACGGCGTGACAATATATATATATATATATATATATATATATTGAAACGGTATTACCTGAATCATTAAATTTTATGGTAAGTTCGAGACTCGAGGTAGAATAAATAGATTAATATCCTGTTGGTAAAGCAAAGAAATTTATTGAGAATTTGCTTCGGGGTAATTACAGTTGCTCCTTATTATCGACGCCGGTGCTCTAATTAGTACCGCGCTAAGCATATCGATCGCGATTGATTGATATTGGCGCTGGCGATCATTCGGGGTGCGTCGTCTATTGTATATACGAGTTTTGCCAATATGGCTGCGGCCTCTCTTGTCACGCGTGTGTGTGTGACTCGTTTCTGTTTTGTTTTAGTAATAAATAATTATTTTTCTCGAATCGCGGCGTGTCTAGTGCGGTGTAACTGTGTCGTTTGGAATTCTCCGTAGACTGGTAAGTTGTTTCGATTTTTCTTTATATCAAGCGTCCCGATATGAATTTCCTTTCCTCCTTCCAGCTGATGCCTAGGGTCGTTGACCCTTCGCCGAATTTGTGGACCGTTGGTGATTAACTTCGTCGTCGGTGCCGGCTGCTTCTCAGGTGAGTCGCGAATTTTAATACGAGACTAACTGTGTCATTGTCTTTTCAGATCTGTACCGTTCTGAGAGTCAAACGAGACTCGTTGTCTCTACCGTGGTAGAAACGTCAAGCGTCGTAAGGCAACAGTCGGGTAAGGCCTGGTCGGACTACACAGGTAAGAGACCAAGATGACAGGTGAGTTCGAGAGGGTGTTTGCCCCTATTTATACTTATTGCTGTTTGCTTTCGTTTACGAGAAATATCGCCCCCTGGTGGTACTAATTTATTTCCATGTTTCAGGTGGACCCGTTTCATTGTCCCCCGGATTTTCCTGAGTGACACAGCATGCCTTATTCGTCGCTGGGTCGAGAAGGAAAATCCTTCCCTTGGATTATCTTTACTTTGGCGCTTTTTTTTTTTTTTTTTTTTTTTTTTTTTTTTTTTTATACAGGTAAGAGTTATTTTTAAACTTGTCCTCTTTTTCTTGTTTCGCTGTCACCCTTTGGTTTGCATTTTCTTTTTATTTTTATCGCCGTTTTCTAACTCTTAAATATCTACATTTATGTGTCGATCCGACAAAAAAAAACTGCTTAAATTATTGAATTTATACAAAAAAAATTTGAATTGTGAGATTCATGTCTCACTGTAAAAAAAAATTTCTTAAATTTATTTATTTTATATACACAAAAAATTTTATTAAATTAATACCTTCATATGTCACTATGAAAAAAAAACTTCTTATATTATTGCGGGAAAAAAAATTCAACTCGTGACTTGAATTGTCTTTGGAAAAAAAAAACTCCTTACATCGTCCCTCACAAAATCGTTCATTTTGAACGGCAAAACACAAAAAAAAAACTTCTTCACTTATTTCTTCTTCCTCTTAACAGTCGTCGGCATGCGGCCACAGCCACTGAAAACGGCTCTCGGTGGTTGGTTCCTCGTCCGATTCGTCCTCAAGGATGAGGGTCTCGAGGTCCTCCCACCACTCCGGATCGTCGATGTCGTTGCCGAGGTGCGCTGGTGTCGTCGGAGCGACCGTTGAAGCGATCGTGTTCGGCTCGTACGGCATATGGCATTTGATCTTTCTCATACCGTACACCGGATCATAGATGAGTGGTCCGGGGGTGGTCCAGATGAATGGGACGTGTAATTTCGTTCTTTTCGCCGCTCGAAATCTTTCGGCGATTTCTTCGAACGACGTGCCGTCCTCTTGGCGCAGGTGACCCCATAACGCCTGTCCTTCGGGTCTGTCGTCTTCGAACGTGGCCCGCCACATTCTCTGTTGCACGTAGTTGAGTAGTTGTTCGCAGCGTTCATCGTCGTCATCCTCTTCGCCATATGGTTGGAGACCACGGATGGCGCACGTCACAGTGGCGAGTGGGGTTTCTTTCGCCCATTGTGTCGGGGTGAAACACCTTTCGATTCCTGTGTCGACGTCGTCTCCGTGGTCCCCAAGCCACAACCATGCCTGTCCTTGCTCGTATGCCATAACTGTGGCTCGGTGGAAGTGTCTCCCGTCGTGATAAAAAATCCCCTTTCCCGGGTATAATTCCTCCTCTAAGCTGTGCACCACCTCGGAGGTCCTTTGCAAGACGCATCTCATGCGTGTGAGTATGCGTCTGGGATCGTAAGTTGGTGTCCTGATGTGGAGATACAGGTGGTTGGGCGATCCCATCGCTGATATCCGGACGTTAAATGTCCTCCCTCTCATCTCGTTTGTGTCGATGGTTTGGTACTCCATTTTCACGTGTTGTCTTGTTTGTGTCTCTCGGTGAACTAATTATACCGGCCGATCTGATGCTCCCCTCTCTTACAGTCCGAGTGATTTCCCCGGATACCAACTTCTGATATTGGTATCCGTTATTACTGTTAATTGGAAGATATTTTCTACGATGTTTTTATTTTGTTTTTCTTTCCGGTGCCTTCTTTGTTTCTCGGCCTTCCGTAATTTTTTTCTTAATAATTTTTCACTTTTTTGCTGATTTGCGTGAGTTTCGTTTGCCGCCTTTTCCTTTTCGTCACGTTTACCGGTTTTCTCTTCCATTTCGGTTGTTACACTGATTTGACTTTACTCGTGGCTGTTCACAACGGTTTTCGCGGTGCGAGAGAAAAAAATTTTTTTTTTGTTTTTTTTTGGTTTTGATCCACTTACGGCTCGCTCACCGAATATTGGATTATATGCGAGTTTCTTTGTCTGCTTAAATTAAATCCTTAATACCTTGTAAACTTAAATTCTTAATTTCTTGCTTTCTTTTAATTTTTAAATTCTCAGTAGTTTTAAATCGTACCCTTTTTAAATTCTTGATCGAAGAAGAACCCTTTTAAATACTTAATTTTTCAATCATAACTTCTTATCGTCATTTTTATTCGTAGCTCTTTATCATCCGTGCTCTTTTTTTTTTATAAACCTTTTTCCTAATGCTTTTTCTTTTGCTCTGTAGGTTTTGCCGGTTGGACGTACTGCTTCAGGAGACACGCGTGGAACTTTCCTCTCTCCTTTTTCGTCGAGGGATCCTCGAGAAGATACGTCGCCAGTGCTACGCATCTTTTTATTCGATATGGGCCTTCGTACAAGGGCATAAATTTCGCGGCCCTTTTATTTTTCGGGTCCGAGACATTTAGCGCTCTTACTAGCACCAGGTCTCCTTCATTAAACGTGGTCGTTTTGTGCGTTTCATCGAATCTTTGTGCTCTTGCTATTCCTTTCTTGCGGATTCTCTCCTTGATTAGGGCTATTTTCTTTTCGTAGTCGTTTTCATTCAGTTGTTTTGGGTCTTCTGATAAGAACCATTTCTCCCATGCTCGTTCCGGTCTTTTTCTGGTGTGGATCTCCGATGGCACTTCCTCAGTGGTATCGTGATAGACATCGTTAATGCATGTTACGATTGTGGGAAGCCATTTCGCCCATGCCGCGTGGTTATCATCTAACAAAGTACGAAAAAACCTTGCTAGTTCTCTGTTCACTCGTTCCACAATATTTCCTTGTGGATGCCGAATAGATGAAAAGACTTTCTGGATTTTCTCCTTTTACAATTTCTCCAGCCATATTTTGGATGTGAATTGCGTGCCGTGATCGAACTGTATGCGTTTTGGTTTCCCATATTTGGGAATGTAGTCGAGGAAGATTTTTCGGATTGTTGCCGCCGCATTAGCTTTCTGTAGCGGGTATAGCTTGACAAATTTTGTAAATGCATCGATGGTCACCAATATGTGTTTTACGCCTCTTTCGGCGGGGGGGAGTGGTCCAAAAAAATCGATAGATAATAAGTCTCCCGGCGCTTCTGGTATGATTGTTTGCATCTTTGCGTGACTCGTGAACTTCGGATTTTTATTCCGTTGGCAGGTGTCGCATCTTGCTATCACCTGTCGTGTCCTTTTGGCGAGGTGCGGGCATGTGAATTCTTCGTCCAGTACTTTATGTAATTTTCTGGCTCCGACGTGTCCATACATCTCGTGACTTTCCTGAATCAGTCGTTCGATGATCTCCGATGGAACTAGGTTCTTCCAAATTCCCATGCGAGTTTTTACCTGCAGGTGCTTGTCTTGGATTCGGTATTTAGTTTTTTCGTTTTCATTTTCGGCAAGTTTCCATGCCTTCTTTGTTGCCGGATCCGTTCTTTGTATTTCACCGAGTCGTTCAAAGTCACTTTTCATTTTGTTGCTGAAGTCCGTTGCCCATGTTGTCGTTATTGTTACTCTCTTTCCGCCTTGCGTATTTATGCCTTCGTCGTATGGTCGGCTCAACCAGTCGGCTACGACGTTTTCTTTTCCTGGGCAGTGTTCGATCGTCAGGTTATAATCCTGTATTGCCAGCGCCCATCTTAACAGTCTGTCCCCCGCGAATCGGCATGTTTGGAGGAAGGTGACTGCCTTGTGGTCCGTTCTTACATGTACCTTTGCACCTAAAAGATACGTTCTGAATTTTTGCAGTGCCCATACGACGGCTAACAGCTCTTTCTCCGTCGTCATGTAACGGATTTCTGGACCTTTTAACGTTCTGCTGGCGAATGCTATTACTGCCCTCTTTCTATCGTTGTCTTCTTGTTCGAGTACTGCACCGAGAGCGTAATCACTGGCGTCCGTGGTTAGCCAGTATGGTTTTGTTACATCCGGGTGTTTTAGTACGACGCTTTCTGTGAATAGTGTTTTCACTTTTTGGAATGCCTTCTCATGTTTTTCGGCCCATTGCCAAGTTGCACCCTTCTTTATCAGTTCGAGCAGCGTTATTGTCTCTTCGGCATGTTTGCTTGTGAACCTTGAATAAAAGTTGATAAGACCGAGGAACCCACGCAATGCTCTCGGATTTGTCGGTCTTGGGAATTCTCGTATTGTCGAAATTTTCTCAGCTTCTGGTTGTATTCCCTCGGTTGTTAGTATGTGCCCAAGAAATTTTATTTCTTGTCGGAAGAATACTGATTTTTTTAAGTTGAGCGTCATCCCATT
Organism: Netelia fuscicornis; assembly: GCA_946811545.1. Lineage (NCBI taxonomy): Eukaryota > Metazoa > Arthropoda > Insecta > Hymenoptera > Ichneumonidae > Netelia > Netelia fuscicornis. Next base: position 37,576,199 of record OX328014.1, on the reverse strand, counting down.
CTGCTCGATTCTTCTCAGGAGTTCCTCGAGGTGATTAAGGTGCTCTTCAGTGCTTGCTGACATGCATAAGAGGTCATCTACGAAACTTATGACCGATGGTCCTATGTCTTTAAGATTATTTCGAGGCCTTTGATGAGACTTCCCGTGCTCGTTTTCAGTCCGAATGGTGTCACCGTAAATTGGTAGCACCGTCCTTCATGTAAGAAGGCGGTGTACGGTCTTGAGTCCTCATGAAGTGGGATCTGCCAAAAACTACTGGTCATATCCAAGCTTGACATGGTGCGCATTCCTTTACATGGCTGGAATATTTCTTCGATGGATGGTGCCGAATCGTGGTCCTCTTTCAGATTTTCGTTCAGCTGCCGGGCATCTAGACACAGCCGAACCGTGCCATCTTTTTTTACTACCGTTACTATCGGATTGATGTATTGGCTGTTTGCTCTTTCTATTACCCCGTGCCGCAGCATGCGTGCTATTTCTTCTCTCACACTTTCGCGATATTTCATTGGTATCTGGTATGATCGATTTACATATGGCTTTGGATCTTTCAAGTGTAATTTGTGGATGTATGCCGTCATCCTCCCTGGTCGTCGTGTGAATATGTGGCGGTATTTCCAAATGAGATCTATGAACTTGCTGCGTACGGCCTCCAAGACTCCTTTTATCTCCCTGCTTTTCCTTTCAATTTCTCCTCTCGTTAATAGCTCCTCTCTCATCGCCGTCACCGCCCTTATTTGGCCAAGTTCGTCTATTTCCCTCCTCTTCGGTTCACTCCACCTTTCTTCTTCTAATACCAGCACTACTTTCCCGTCGACACACACTCGATCCTTTGCAGCATCAATCGTCATTCTCATTGCTCGCATGCCATCTATTCCTAAGATAGCCTCCCGTTTCAGTTTTGGAATTATCATGAGTTGTAATATAGCTTTTGTTTCACCAATAGCGATCTCTGCAAACAAGCTCTTCTGTATCCTGCTCACCTGTCCGCTGAACGCTCCCTGTACCTCTCCGCCGGTTACTGGTAACATCCGGCATTCCTGTACGTCCTTTTGTACTCTAATATAGCATTCTTCCGACAATCCTGATACTTCACTCCCGCTATCGATGAGCATTTTGAGGCTTGTCTTGTTTTCAAGCTTTACTTCAATTTCTGGACTCTTCGTAACTCTTATCTGGTAGTTGTTTTTCCCTTCTTCCATCAAATATTCATTTGGTTGTTCGTAGCTTTCGTACTCGTTTTGTTCTTTTTTCCTTACTCGACGCTTGTTCTCGTTTTGTACGTCCTCGGTTATATTTGATATCTTCGTTGCGTCTCGATTCGTTCTATTTTCTTTCTTTCTCTTCTCTCTCTCTCTCTTCTGTACGTTCCTTTTTTGTCTTCTCCTGGCTTGTTCTAATTCGTTTTTCGTGAATTCGTCATCCGTTACGCCACCTTCTTGTTGTTCCAGGACGTGAATCTCGGGCGTAACGGCTATTCGTTTCCCTGGTTCTGCTCTTTTGGTGTCGATTCCGCCGTACTTTGCGGTTGTGCTGGTGGCGTCCATGCTGGTGCCGTTGGGTCCATTCGTTGTTCCCGAGGTTGCGGTGTCCTCTCCCATACGCGGTTATCGCGGTTTTGCTGGTTATTATATGTCCACTGAGGACGTGAATGTGGAGGATTTTGTCTCTGCTGCCAATGATCTCTCGTGTTTTCGTTTCCTTTGGGGCGTTGTCCCCCGTTATATGATTCGTGATATGATCGAAATCTCTCTCTCTCGTTTTCTCCGTGTCGATTCCCTCGTCTTTGGGAGTTGAGAGGTCCTGACGCATCTAGTCGCTCTAGTGAGGCGAGGAAATCGTCAAAGGTTTTTACGGTGCCTAGTTGGACCGCGGACCGAACCGTCTCGTTGAAGTGTTACTGAGGTATCTGATGACTTCTTCATTTGAGAGCTTCTTTGTGAGGTCCTTCGCGTTGCTGAAGATTCTCGTTGCGTATTCAGCGCGGGTTGCCCTCTGTTCGTCGATTTCGTATGCTCCGAATTCTAAGTTCCTGCTGATTTTGTCCTGAATTTGTTGACTCCAGTATCTAGCTTTGAATTTCTTCGCGAAATCCTCGATGGTATAGACGTCGTCCTCGACTACACGCCACCAGTCTTTCGCTGCCTCGCGGAGTGACTGGTTTATTAGGTAATGCAAATTTGTGTTGCCGGTGAGCTCCCAAAATTGCTCAAATTCTCTAAGATATCTCATTGGTCTTTCTTTACCATCTCCGCTGAATGTCGGGGGTCTCTGTTTTACCGCGAAGGCTTGACTTATGTTTAAACCACCCTGGATCATATTTACCGTCTGCGATAGTCGATTTCGTATTTCTTCTTCAACTTCTTCTATTCTCGTTCTGTTATTTTTGGCCATTTCTACGGTGGTTTTTGTTAGCTCGTTTTGCTGGTGTAAGCTACTTCTCGTGATCTGTAGCTTCTTCTCGAGGTCGTCGAAGTCTGTCTTTCGGGCGCGGTCGATTTCTTCCATATCGGCCTTCATTAGATCCTGCGATATCGTCAGCTTCCGATCGTTCTGTGCGACCACTCTATCGATTTCTTCTCGGAATTCCTGCCACACGATCTCCTGCGTTTGCCTGCACCTCAGGACGCATTTTTCGTCTAGGTCATTTACCTGTTCGTTCGTGGCAAGGCGTTCCCGAGTTTGTTCATTTTTTATTTCTTTGAGCTCTCGCAGCATTACGCTTATACTTTCATCAATTTCACGTTGTAACGCTTCCGAGCTCGCTCTTACCCGCTCCTTCTCTGTCATCGTGCTGTGCCCTACTTGGGGCGAGGTTGTTGGCGTGATACTGAGTGCGCTTTCCTCGGCGGGAGTTTCATCGATGATGTCTGGTGTCGGTTCTGCCATCCTGTTGACACGACTTGCCGATTTACCCAGGTTTTTTATTTATTCTTTAAGACCTCGAGTCCCTGTTCGGGCGCCAAATGAAACGGTATTACCTGAATCATTAAATTTTATGGTAAGTTCGAGACTCGAGGTAGAATAAATAGATTAATATCCTGTTGGTAAAGCAAAGAAATTTATTGAGAATTTGCTTCGGGGTAATTACAGTTGCTCCTTATTATCGACGCCGGTGCTCTAATTAGTACCGCGCTAAGCGTATCGATCGCGATTGATTGATATTGGCGCTGGCGATCATTCGGGGTGCGTCGTCTATTGTATATACGAGTTTTGCCAATATGGCTGCGGCCTCTCTTGTCACGCGTGTGTGTGTGACTCGTTTCTGTTTTGTTTTAGTAATAAATAATCATTTTTCTCGAATCGCGGCGTGTCTAGTGCGGTGTAACTGTGTCGTTTGGAATTCTCCGTAGACTGGTAAGTTGTTTCGATTTTTCTTTATATCATGCGTCCCGATATGAATTTCCTTTCCTCCTTCTAGCTGATGCCTAGGGTCGTTGACCCTTCGCCGAATTTGTGGACCGTTGGTGATTAACTTCGTCGTCGGTGCCGGCTGCTTCTCAGGTGAGTTGCGAATTTTAATACGAGACTAACTGTTTCATTGTCTTTTCAGATCTGTACCGTTCCGAGAGTCAAACGAGACTCGTTGTCTCTACCGTGGTAGAAACGTCAAGCGTCGTAAGGCAACAGTCGGGTAAGGCCTGGTCGGACTACACAGGTAAGAGACCAAGATGACAGGTGAGTTCGAGAGGGTGTTTGCCCCTATTTATACTTATTGCTGTTTGCTTTCGTTTACGAGAAATATCGCCCCCTGGTGGTACTAATTTATTTCCATGTTTCAGGTGGACCCGTTTCAATATATATATATATTATTCATAATAATCGAAAAGATAATGCAGTTGTTCGGTTTGGTTAAAACGATATTTATTCGTGAATAAAAAAAATAAAAAGAAGCAGGCTGTAGCACGGTCTTTGTTTTTCCAGAGAGACCTCTATAGCTCTTTCTCTCTCATACATACAGCACATTGAAGAGATAGAGGGTGAGAGAGAGCGCGTGCCTTCTGATCGACAGTATAGGCGAGGTGGTGGTGAACGGTACGGGGAGAGGTACGCTGCGAATCGTATATGTTGTCAGCGGTCTCTCCTCTTCGTTACCTCGCGCTCTCTGTCTCTCTCCCTCTCTCTGTCTCTCTCTGTCTCTCTCTCTCTGTCTCTCTCTCTGTCTCTCTTTCTGTCTGTCTGTCTCTCTCTCTCTCTCTCTCTCTCTCTCTCTGTCTCTCTCTGTCTTTCTCTCTGTCTCTCTCTCTCTCTCTGTCTCTCTCTCTCTCTCTGTCTCTCTCTCTGTCTCTCTCTCTCTCTCTCTGTCTCTCTCTCTCTGTCTCTCTCTCTCTGTCTCCCTCTCTGTCTCTCGCTCTCTGTCTGTCTCTCTCTGTCTCTCGCTCTCTGTCTGTCTCTCTCTGTCTCTCTCTCTCTCTCTCTGTCTCTCTCTCTTTCTTCGGTGATTTCATCGATTATTCCCTTCAACTTCGCTTCCATTCGTCTGCATTGCTGGGAAAATCTGTTGAAAAGTGCGGATATACTTCCTAACCTAATTTGGGAATCTGCCAAAACTGCTAAGGATACTTGTGTTCTCTCTGTCTGACCTGCCGACCGCGTGCGCATGCGCCACCATTCACTCATCATCACTGCTCTCCGCCACGTTACCATCGATCGTCGCCGGTGATATCACATTATCACAGTTATCATCGTCATTAGCGCCACGCCTCGGTCGGTGACTGCCTGGTATTGCGTCCCCTCTACCGCATCGATCGTCGCCTGGTATCGCGGTCCAACGCGGTAACGTTACCATCGATCGTTGCTAGATCTCGTGCCTCTGCAGGGAGTGATCTATATCGCCTATATTGCCTTGATGGATCGCCGGTTTGCTACCGCCGCATCGCACTAATCATCGTATCAACGCATGCGCGACGGTGACTGTTATGCTGTTTCAAATCACCGTTACTCTACAGTATAGCCATATGGTATCTCTATAGTACGTAAGTAAAGCGTGCTACCAGTATACAACTCGACGTAGTTTTTCGCGTAGATCTATAGTATAGTACGTATGTCGAAAGCGTGCCACAGGTGCTATAGGGGGATAACAAATAATTCGACAGAGTGCTCGTGTTGCGGATGTGCGTTTCACCCTGGTTGTGTAAAATACTATTTTGCTCAGAGATCTGTTAATACTTGCTGCAAAACGCTTCTTCGAGTCATGGATGCGGATGCCGCACCATCCATTGCAATTCCTTCTATCAATCTTAGAACTCCCGATGATGCGCTTGACGGTACGCCGGTATCGCTTGAGTTGCGGCTCTCGTGTGTCAGGCAAGTGCCGACTCAAAACGCCGTGCCACTGACCTTCAGACATCGATAGCTGATGTAAAGGCTAATTCTACACACCTCGCTATCGAACTTCGCGCTGCAATAGCCAACATAAATGAGACTCTAAGTACTCTACCTGAGCTTGTTCGGACGGTTAACTCACACTCTGAAAAAATTGCTTCGCTTGAAGCTAGCAATGCTTCGCTTGAAGCTAGCAATGTTGTGTTGACCCGGGAGATTACGCAGCTAAAGGCAGATTTTCATAATTTTCATAATGTGCACAACCCGAGTGACGGTCCAGCAGAGATTGTTGTAGCTGGTATTCCGGAGGCATTGACGGACTCTCCGCGTATCCTAGTTCAAAAAGTATTGACGGCGTTAGGCATGAGCGACCTTTTTTGTCATGTCCTTGAAGCTCGCGTTATGGTGCGAAAAGATTGTGCAGCCAGCCATACCCTGAACACGGCGACCAGACCTAACTCGACACGTCGCTCTTTTTCGGTCGCAGTAACGCTCACTTCGGCGGCGGTTAGGGATGCAATAATAAACTCCAAAAAGACTAAGCGCGACCTCAAAATCAACGAGGTCTTTGATACTACCATTATTAGGGGCAATATTTTTCTGAATGAGCTCCTGCCGGCGGAGCGGTATAGGCTATGGCGTGAGACAAAAGCGCGTGCCGTGGAGACAGGATATAAGTTTGTATGGGTGAAGAATGCTTCTATCTTTGTGAGGAAGGACAATGGGCAGCCATTGATCAACATTCGCTCGGGAGATGACTTGTCCAAGTTGATCTGACTTCCCAAGTCATTGGCAGCACCATTGAGCGGCACTGGCGACGTCATGTCATGGAACCGGTGAGTTCCTAACGCGTCTGTAGGCAGTTTTTAACAAACTCACGTTTCTTACAATCTAGCTATAGCGCATTTCAATGCAAACTCGCTTTTAGGGCACATTGACCTTGTGCGCATTCACTTCGATGAAAACCAATTCCACATCATCTCCGTTGCTGAAACATGGCTTCACTCCTGCTGTCTATCTCTGTTTCCGAAACATGGCTTCACTCCGGCATCCATGATGACCTAGTCAACCTTGATGATTTCTTCTTACATTCTTCTATTCTTATATTAATCTCATTACTTCTTATATTATATTAATCTATATTAATTTTCTTATATTTTTCTCTTCTTATTTGATCTTATATTAATCTCATTACTTATATTAATCTTATATTAATCTCATTACTATATATCGTAGCTTAGTATATACTACTATATGTCGTAGCCTTAGTTTTTAGTTTTAAGTATTTGTATTCTGAACTAGCTGTAATTGGAGCAACCGCAAAAATTGGCACATTTCAGAACATCTTGGGACAATGTGACCGGAGCAGCAAAGAACGTAGAAACTCTTATTGAACGCTTGAGACTCGAGGACGAGCGACTCAAGGAAACGACGACAAACTCAGAGGGCAGCACAAGCAACGCTCTCATGGCAAAACGTGATAAACAAGGAAAGTTGTCAAACTACAAACAGGACAGGCCACCGTCCGTGTGTTACAAATGTGGGAAGAAGGGTCACGTGATCAAGGAATGTACAGGCAAACCGTGTGACCAATACATTGCCTATTGTAAGAAGAAATACTCATGTCACATATGTAAGAAGAAAGGACATTTCGCAAAAGACTGTGAATCCCGAGAAGAAGCGAATAAGTCAGGAAATGGAAAACCACCGAAGAGGGCATTTTTGACCACAGCACTCTCGACAATGGACAACGACATATCCAAGGACAGGGCAACTTCATGGTATCAGGACTGTGGGGCTAGCCAGCACATGACGTCTCATCGAGAATGGTTTGTGCAACTTGTCGAATTGGATGAGCCGATTCCAATTGTGATTGGAGACTCAACCAGACTAGATGGCGTTGCAGTCGGGAACATTGATATGGAGGCATTCAACGGTCAAGAGTGGTATCCAGTGGTACTCAAGGATGTTATTTATGTACCAAATCTCAACTTTAATCTTTTCTCAGTAAGTCAGATGCTAGACAAGGGACATATACAGAAGACAAATGGAAAGGAGTCAACATTTTACAGTCAAGATGGAAGGGAACCTGTGGCAATAGCTAGACGTAAAGGAAATCTATACAAAATGATGCTCAGAAGAGAAGAAGAGACAAGTTTGATGGTACAGTCGATCAAAGTGTGGCACGAGAGACTCGCCCATCAAAATGTCAAGTATGTCAGGGACATATTACGAAGAAAAGGAATCAAATACATTGATGACTGGAATGATCATGTGTGCACAGGGTGCTCATATGGCAAGCAACATCGATCCTCACACCCAAACAACCCGAAGACAGCCCAACAGCCATTAGATCTCGTACACGTCGACACAGGAGAGATGAACATTCCATCGCTAGGAGGCGCAAAGTATTGGCTTATGTTCAAGGATGATTTCACCCACTACCGAAGCGGTTATTTTATGAAGACGAAAAGTGAAGCACCAGAGAAGATTGAAAGCTTCCTGAGACTTGTTGAAAACCAGCTAGGGAGAAGAGTGAAGAGTCTGAGATCTGATAATGGCACTGAACTAAAGAATACAAAAACAAAACAAATGATGGATAAGTTGGGAATATTTCACACATTTACGAATGTGCATACGCCAGAGCAGAACGGAAGGGTTGAGAGAGAAATGAGAACGATTGTGGAGGCAGCCAGAGCAGCGATTCATGCAAACGAATTGGACGAGAAACTTTGGGCAGAAGCAATGAACCACGCGATCTTCACAATAAATCAGACAGGAACCAGCAACGTACCAGGGAAAAGCCCAGCAGAACTTTGGTTTGGCAGGAAGATGAAGATTGAAAAGCTGAGACCTTTCGGATGTGAATGTTATGTGCTGACACAAGCACAGAGAAGAGGCAAGATTGGCAAGAAATCAGAAAAGGGAATTCTGGTTGGTTATGACATTGATTCGCCCTCCTATAGGATTTATTTGAAAGAGAAAAGAGATGTTGTCAGTTCAGACAACGTGATCTTCGACGAGGAGAAGATAAGACTGAGGCAAGGCACTGAACTGGAAACATTGGCACCAAAGGCCATACCTGAGAAGCAAGAAGAAAGCAGCAGTGAGTCAAACGAAGAAGAAGAGGACTGGGGAACCGGAGAAAGTGATGAAGAGCAAAGTCAGAATGAAATTGAAAAACAACCGTCAGAAGAAGAGCCAGGAAAGAGAATTCTGCGAGATCGTCGAACATTGCAACCACCACCGAGACTGAGAGATTGTGTAACTGAATCTCAACGTGGAGGAAAGAGCGCAAAAGTAGCCATGATTGGTGAAACTGAGGACATCCCGGTGAGCGAGGCACTGAAAGATGAGAAGTGGAGACAAGCGATGCACGAGGAGTACGACTCGTTAATGGAAATGAAAACATGGAAACTAGTAGAATGTCCAGAAGAAGTGAAAACCATCACTTGTCGGTGGGTACTTCGAGAGAAGGTTGACGGAAGACTAAAGGCCAGACTCGTGGCAAGAGGATTTGAACAGAAACAGGGAGTGGATTGTGCAGAAACATTCAGCCCAGTAGCTCGCCATGCATCCATTCGCCTACTATTAAGTCATGCAGCGTCAGAGAAAATGAAGTTGGTATCGTTCGATGTGAAAACAGCGTTCTTGTATGGAAATCTGGAGCAAGACATCTACATGAACCAGCCTCAAGGATTCGAAGACGGATCTCTCTCTCTCTCTCTCTCTCTCTCTCTCTCTCTCTCTCTCGTAGGGAGGGTAAAGGGCGTAGAGAAATACAAAAGTTGGTACATAGATGCAGTTATAGACAGTGCGTAGTGCAGTGTATTTTTCTAATCAAAATGTGCTAATTTGTGACAGTGAGACTGAAATTTAGTTTTGATAATCGAGTTGGCACGGAACCGACAGGTATCCATAAAAGTGCCAACGTGTGCGCGTTGGCGGACACGGCGATTAACGCAACTAATTAGACGTATAGCGACCGAGATTTATTCGAAGTCGATAAGGACGAAATGAATCCAACCGACTATTCCGAATATCGTTGCTCGGCGTGCAAAAAAGAAGTGAAGAATATTGTCGTACAGTGCACAACCTGCAAGTCGTCGAAATTTTTCTTTCACCCGGGATGTGCTAGTAAACACAAGGCGTATAAGAACGATGAAATAGTAAAGTGCGAAGGGCCGTTTAAACAAATTGTGATCGGGGACGAACGTGCCGAAATGAAAAGGACGGATAGTGGTAGAGAAAGAACGGGTTCGATCGGATCGGTGGCAAGTGCTTCGGGAAGTACTTCGGGAAGAAATGTAGATACAAAGATAGACTGGTTGATTAAAACAGTAAAGGAAATGAGAGATGAAGTAGCATGCAAACGTGAAATTAAAACGATGATCAAGGAAATAATCCGCGAGGAACTACGAAGCTTCAAGGAAGAATTGGAAGAGATGAAGAGAAGCATACGGGAGAAATCCGCAGAAGTCACAGAAGGCCAAACAAAAAGCTATAGTGAAGCAGCGAAAGAGAAGAGGAAAGAAAGCATCATAATTGGCAAGCCGAGAACAGAACAAGAGAGTGAAACGACCAAGAAATTGGTAAAAGAAAAAGTGGACGTAAAAAACCTAGCGGTAGGGATAACAAAGATAAAAAAGGGAGGCAAAGGATCGATCATTTTGGGTTGTGAGAGTGAGAGAGAGATAAAAAAGCTGAAAGAGACAGTACGTGAGAAGCTAGGGGATGATTTTGATATCGAGGAACCGAAAAAGAGAAAACCGAAAATAAAAATCATAAATGTCAGTGAAGAAGAAATGAGTCTAAACGACGAAAATCTGATAGATACGATCTTAAAACAGAACGAAATAAACGAACAAGAAGAAGGATTCTACATAAGAGTGTTGAAAAAGATTGTAAGACAGAAAAAGGGTGACAGAACACAAACAAGAGTAGGAGGAAACAGAGAAGAAGGATCGTTAATACTTGAAGTAGACAAAACGACCCATGAAAGAATGATAAGAAGAGAAAAAATAAGCATCGGATGGAGAAAGTGCCGAGTATTTGACTATTACAATGTCAAAAGATGTTTCAAATGCTGGGGCTATTATCATATTGCCAAAAATTGTACAAGACAGGACACATGCTATAAATGTGCAGGAAACCATAAGGCAAACGAATGCACGGCAACAAAGAAGAGGTGTGTAAATTGTATGCACAAAATTAAGACATACAATTTAAAAATAAATGATGAACACGAGGCGGTAAGTGTCGAATGTCCGACGTTTATCAGAGCGTTGGAGGAGGAAAAACAGAGAACAGGTTGGGATTCCACGACATAGCAACCACAGACGGAGTCAATACTGTACACAAATGCCCAAAGCTTGATCGCGCATAAAGATGAAATCCAACACCAAATTATGAAGGCGATGAGTCCGGCGTTCCTGGCGCTAGCGGAGACGAGATTGATAGAGGATATTGAAAACAGTGAGGTCAACATACCGGGATGCAGTATCGCCAGATGTGATGGAGAAAACAGGAATACAGGGGGAGTCATGTTATATATAAGAGACGATATAAAATATGAGATTATAATAAAAGATAAAATAATATCCAACTGTTGGTGTATTGCGGTAGATGTAAAGAGCACCATATATAAAGGAGTGATCGCTGTAGTGTACCACTCGCCGAGTGCATCAGACGGTGATTTTATACGTTTTCTGGAGAACACAGTGGACTTACTGGTAATGAAAAATCAGTGTATAGTGATAGGGGATGTCAATATAAACCTAATGGCGGACACGTTTTATGCGAAAAAGATACAAACAGAAATGTTATGTTTGGGTATGAAACAATATATTGATAAACCAACGAGAATTACAAAAGATAGCGAAACATTAATAGATGTTGTTTTTGCCAATATTAATATACGATGCCAGGTGCACGATACACCAAAGATAACAGATCATTCGTGTATAAGCATTGATCTGAATAAAGTTAAAAAAGAAGAAAAATATAGAGAGTTTATCAGTAGAGACTATAGTAAATTTCACATTGGGGAGTTCCTGGAGACAGTAGAAGCAACACTTGTAACACGAGATGATCTGGAAATAAATGCAAGAGCCGAGAAATTTGTTGAGAGTATAGTTAATGCACTAAATACGGTCGCACCCAAGAAAAAATTTAAAATCCCAAAGCGATGGGACGGGAAAAAATGGTATTCGGAAGACGTAAGAATAGCTACCAAAAAAAGAGATGACGCATATATTACAGCAATGTATACGAATGCACAACAACACTGGCTACAATTTAAAATCGAAAGAAATACGGCTATTAAAATAATAAGGAAAAGGAAGAAAGAATATTATGAAATGATGATAGACAAGAATAGAAATGATTCAAAAAAGATGTGGAAAACCTTAAAAGAAGTGATCAGAGGGGAAAATATGGGAACAAGCGAAATACATAACGTAGATTTTGAAATATTGACAGAGATTTTGATTTTGAAATATATACACAGTATTAAGGATATAATAAAATCCATAGATAGTTGTGCGATGCCAAGTTCCAGTAGGGAAACGAATTGTGATAGTAATAGTAATAAGGGAGAGATGGATCAATTTGAAAGGATCACGATAAAACAGTTAGAACAAATTATTAACAAGTTATCGAAAAAGCAAGGCACAGAAGAAGGCATAACTAGTGAGATATTAAAAGCGGTGCTTAACGTAATAAAAGAAGAATTTTGTGACATAATAAATGAATCGTTAAGCAGAGGGTATTTTCCGGGAAGAGGGGAAAACAGCCACGGTAATACGGATTCCAAAAATAGGAAAACCAAAAAAGGCAAGCGAATATAGGCCTATTAATATGCTACCGATATATGAAAAGGTACTGGAGACAGTAATCAAAAAACAAATTGAAGGATACCTAGAGAACAATGATATTATAACCGAACACCAATCGGGTTTTAGGAAAAATTATTCCTGTGAAACGGTAATCCAAGTGGTCATAGATGAGTGGAAACTGAAAATCAGTGGAAAGAAAGACGATAGGGGTTATATTTATGGACCTTAAGCGTGCATTCGAGACAATCAATAGAGAAAAACTACTAGGAAAAATGTATGGCTATGGTATAAAAGGTACGGTTATAAGATGGTTCAGATCATACTTACAAAATAGAACGCAGCAAGTACGATATAATGATAAATGGTCTAAATTATTGACCACGGAATATGGAGTACCACAGGGATCGGTATTGGGACCATTGCTGTTTTTAATATATATAAACGACATTATTAGATCTTGCCCGGAAGAGTGTAAAATAAAAATGTTTGCAGACGATACTCTAATATATGTAACAGGCGAGAGTGGCATGGAGGTAGAGAGGAGATTGAATGTAGCGTTACATGAAATCGAAGAATGGATGAAAGCCAATACGCTAAAAATGTATGCAGGAAAAACAAAATATATGATAATTAAAAGCGGACGAAAGGAAATGAAGGGAAAAGTAATAGTGGAGTGCCTGGATGGCAAAGAGATTGAACGCGTGGAAAGCATTAAATACCTTGGAATAATAATAGACAGTAAACTGCGATTTGATGAGTATTGCGATTATATGCTGAAAAAAATAAGAAAGAAAATAAGCTTCTTAAATAGAATAGGTAAGGATATAACAGGGTACTCTAGATGTGCAGTTTACAAATCAATTATTGCACCACATTTCGAGTACTGTGTTACGTACTGGCCGATATTAAAGGCCCAGTCAATTTTCAAAATTCAGCAATGACCAAACGTCGGTTGCATATGTCCTCTAGTCGGTAAAAGGGCGCTCTGCGTAGTTACCCCTAGAACCGACGTAGCAGATAGTTCTGTCTGATAAGTAAATAGTATGACTTATCTCAACATGAGAGAGGGTAGGGAAAACCCAGCCTATCACAAGAACTTCCCGACCCTCTGCTAAGGGAAAACCTAAACTCCACCCTAAACCAAACTCCACCCTAAACAAAACCCCTTCCACCCAAAGTCAGAGCACCTATAAAAAGACACGCTCTGACCAAAAAACGCGCTTATAGACTTCGACTTTTAGACTCATAGATAATCATTACACAACTCGAGTTCTCTCAGTCAGTCCTCAGTAAAAACACTCTCTGTAAAACGTCTTGCTCGACGTTCAGTTCAGTTAAACCGACAGAAACTAAGAGTTACTCTACAACATTAAATCAACTTGTATAAACTCAATTGTTAACTGTTATTCATCGTGTTGTTCTCTTCAACTGCGCAAAGCAGGGGTCGAATTTCATAAAGAACCTTCGAATCTTCGAATCTCCGAATCTCCGAATTTCCGCTCGATCAGACTATCTCATTTACTCTGATCAAACTGAGCGTACGCTTCGTAGTTCGCGCCGATAAAACTATATCGGCGGAGTCAACAGAACGGCGTGAACGTCCTGTTCCGAATCACCATCGAGGACGTAACAACTGTGCCACATTATTAGTGAGTATGGTTGAGACCCAAATGATGAAATTGCAAAGAGCACAGAATAGGGCCATGAGGGTTATACTGCAATGTAATAGGTATACGCAAGTAAAATTAATGTTAGAAGCGTTACAATTTATGTCGATAAGATAAAGACTGTATTATAATGTATGTACTGTTGAAGTATGAGTTCTCGCATTTCGAGACTCAGTAGTTGGTAGAATTGCATCTGTCGAGAACAGCCGAAACTACTTCGAGTGTTCTCGGGAGCGCGGCGTACCGGTACATTGTGCGCGCGAAAATATTCCTTCTACTACTTCTTCTTCGAGACTTCATCGTGAGCGGACGACTCTGTAAAAGTGTTACTATAACCGTGAGCGCACCAAACCTTTGTGATAAATAAAATATAAGAGATTGTTCAATTTCACCGTGTGTTCTCTCTTTATATTACTTTTACAAACCTAACCTCAACTCCCACAATCTGAAAGAAGCTGAAACTTTAACAGGTTATGGGCCCAGTATCGTAACTGGAAATTACTGTGTGGAGTTGGGAAGGTTTTCGCGAAATCGTCGCGAGTGCAATACGTGGGCGGAAGTGTCGGCCATTAGCAATTGTTCATCGAGGTGTAAAGACGTGTAGCGTGTGTGATCGGAGTAATCCATTATGTCTGTCGGCATCCCAGTAAAAGGAGTGAAGAGTTTCGACGGATCGAAATTCCAAGGATGGAAGGCGCAAGTAAACGCTTTATTTGTAATGAACGATCTGCTCGACGTGGTAGACAGAACCACTGTGATGTCGGACGAGCAGGCCACGAACGCGGCCGCGAGGAATAAGTTCATCAAGGATAACGCCACGGCGAGATTCATAATGCTTTCGGCGATGGAAGAAAGTCAGCAAGTGTCAGTGTTATCGTGTGTGAACGCAAAAGAAATGTGGGACAAGTTGTGCGCGATTCACGAACAGAAAACGGAGTCGAATCGAATGACGCTTTTGCAAAGGTTTCACGAGAATAGGATGCGTGACGAAGACATAGCTGTTCAACACGTGGCGCGTGTGGTGAATCTCGCGAGTCAGTTGGCGGACGTTGGTGAAAAACAGAGCAACGGTACGGTGCTCGCGAAAGTGCTCGCCGGGTTGAAACCGAGTAGTTAAACAAGGCCGGTTCTGGACCAACGCGTGTTAGTGCACACGTACACGTCACACGTACACACCCACACATACACACCGACTTCCACGGCGCGAGGTGGGGTGGGGGGGGGGCATCTCGAATACTCCACGCCAGAATGGAGGGGGGGGGGGCAAGACGAATATTGTACACCACCATCGCTGTGCGGGGGGGGGGGTCATCACGAATATTCCACAACACCATCGAGGTGCGGGGGGGGGGGGGGGGGGGGGGGGCATCAGGCGTGAGGTATGAGTTACCCCATATTTCTTAGCCGAATTGTTTATTTAAAGTGTCTGATAAATATTCTTTGATATCACCGACTAATATCCGATTTCAATACAGGCAATCGTATTATTTATTCGATGGCCGAGTGTCGGATAAATAACTTATTCCGCGAAGGATGTAATAAATTAGAGGGGGGTTGATGGGGTGTCTCACGCGATTGACCAACGGATAAATAATTTTTGAAGCGACGCGTTACACGATATATTTCGTTGGATAAATAATTCTCACGATGAGTTCCATAAGCGATGTTTTATTTTTTCATCCATAGCTCCGGTGCAGCCGCTCGAACGTTTGGTTGAGTGAGGCATGCGAGCGCTCGATATCTTGTAATGTTCGACGTGTTAGAACGTGTCGCTGTGACGGTACAGGCAGAGCGGTATGGTATCGAGTGACACCTCACCAAAACGTTTTATCATAAACAATGACGATGGCCGAGAACTCGCCATCTCTCTCTCTCTTTTTCACAAACCTTAGAAAGAGAAAGAGAGCGGCAGCATTACCACATTATTTGATCGTCTCACATCCCGCGTAGAAATGATTTATTGTATTGGAAGAAGTGAACGGAGAAGAATCGAAAGAACATTGAGTGTGAGCGTTAATAATGGATATACGCGATCGCGATAGAATCGATTTTCTTTGTCAATATATTATTTTTAAAATACAAATGTACGCGGTGCTACCAGTTTTAATTAAACTCAAGGTTTTCAATGACGATGATGTAAATTTGCCGATTTGGAGAGTAAGTATAAATAATATTCTTCTTTATTTCGAAAAATTGTCTTTGCTAAATATTATGATTGTTTTCAGAGGAGGATACATTGTAAATCCATAGCGTAAGACATCGTACTAACGATAAAGACACGAGGACCATACGCATACGACAAATTTATACAAGCATTACGTCAAACGGGTCATAATGATGAAGCCAAACTTCTTGAAAATGCCAGACTTATAGATGATATCAAATCATTTAAATTATTAATACAATTGCTACCAATCGCAATTAATTGGATTATGGAAATCATTAGCGATCAGAACAGGTTAGAAGCTGTTAAACTCAAATATATCCCGCAAATTCAATCTATTTAGTTTTTGAATGTTTTCAATCATGAATGTAATTTATCCGTTTTTAATGTTGGTTCCAGGTTACTATGAAATAATCGCAAAGGTTTTCATTCCATGAGAGCGGACGATATCACACACCCGAGTCCAAATCATGCCCGCTATAAACACGACGTTGACTGCAACAGCTTTGGATCTCGACAGCACAATGATGATTACTGAATTAGAAGAAATAATGGGGCAACTCAACTTCATTGACGACTGAACCATCTTAATTGATATTAACATGAACGCGAGATGCTGCATAATATTTTTTTCATTTGTGTTCGGGAACAGTCTAGTGTGTGAGAGTCTCCGTGAGGTGTTGTATGTCTATAAAATAAATAGAGTCAGTCGTGCTCTGGCTCTTGGTACCACGCAATCGAATTGTCGAACACTCGTTCCGTTACTACCGTCTATCGATCGTCGAGTTAGGATAGTCCTGTGTTACATCTTTAGTGGTACATTATCAAAATAAACAAAATTGTTGTGTTATAAACAAAAAAGTGGTTAACAATCAATTCCCCTCTCCTCTATTCCCGATTCAAACTTTATAGAACTAGCGCCCTCCCCGACATTCTGGTCCTTCGAGCCGGATCGGGATCGAGGTTTTTTTGCCTTTTGACTGTTAACACAAGTGTTAGTGCTACGCTGCCGTTAGTTAAATAGTACTAAATCCGCGTCATTGTGCATCAAAACTCTGTGCAAAATGGATTCGTTCGGAGAGTTGATGCACAAGCAATCTACGAAGATTAACTCAGTGACTAATGCCATAACCAACTTTAAAAAATTAGGTCAGGCTAAGATGACCTATGCAGTGACTAAAAAACGCATGGAGATGTTGGAGAAAAACTTCGAACAGTGCTGTGACCTGGATGCCAAATTACACGCAGCCGTGGATGATAAGGAGAAGGCCACGCACCCCTATTTCTCGGACCACGAATTCGACGAGTGCGAAGCAGCCTACGAGGAAGCGGTGGATTATCTCGCAGAGGTTCTTCATGAACTTTCCCCAGCCTCCGTTCCCCCATCGGCTAACGCAAGTCAGTCGCACGAATGTCCGTCTCATTCGGCACTGAACATACCGAAGGTAGCATTGCCGGTCTTCGATGGATCGTTCGATAAATGGGAGAGCTTTCGCGACCGTTTTCACTCGATGATTATTGAAGAGAAAAGCTTATCCAACGTTCAAAAATTGCATCATTTGTTTTCGTGTCTCACAGGCGAAGCGCTCACCACGATCGAACATTTAACTGTTACCGCCGCTAACTTTCCCATAGCGTGGAACATTCTTAAGTCTAATTTCGAAAACGAGCGTCGGTTGATCAACGCGCAGATACATCGCTTGTTTACCTTGCCCAATGTCACAACGAAATCGGCGACCGAACTTCGCGCGTTACAAAGACAATTAACTGCCGCAATTGCCGCGTTAAGGAATTTGTCACGCCCGGTTGACCATTGGAGCGATATTTTCGTTTATCTCGTCACGCAAAAACTCGATAAATTCTCGCGCGAAGCGTGGGAACTTAAATTAGGTAAGAACGTTGCATATCCTACGTTTGCCGAAATTAGTGAATTCTTAGAAACTCGTATCCGCGCTCTCGACGCTATTGTACCGATCGCCTCGACGTCCGATAAACAGAGCGATAAATCAAACGCGAAATCAAAACAAAAGGCGATCACCTCACATACCTCGAGCGCTACCAAACTTTCGTGTCCCGTGTGCGATGCGAATCATCTGCTGTATCAATGTTCCGCGTTTCTCGCAAAAACTCCGACACAGCGATACGAAATAATTCGACACAGTAAACGTTGCCTTAACTGTTTAAGTTTGAAGCATCAAGCGAAAGAATGCACGAGTGCCCGCTCGTGCAAAGAATGTCAAAAAAAGCATCACACGCTTTTACATTTTTCTGACGCTACGAAATCAGCTGTTCACGCGTCACCGTCCCCAGCGACATCGAATACTGCCGTACCGACAACTGACGTTTCCTCGCATATCGTTGCGAAAGCTATAACAACGCGTCAAATTCTCCTCGCGACTGCCCGCGTTCGCGTGCATTCAATGCACGGTCGACATCAATGGGCACGAGCTCTCATTGATCAAGGATCAGCGTCATCCTTCATTACCGAAAGTTTAGTACAGTCATTAAGACTTCCAAAATTAAATACCGCGGTTAAAGTAACGGGTATCGGCGAAACGCAGACGAACGTTCGACATGCCGCTCATCTAACGATAACTCCAAGCAACGCGAATGCTCCGGTTTATACAACCACCGCGTTGATTCTCAAAAATCTTACTAGATATTTACCAAATCGTCTCGACATTCAATCGCTATGGCCGCATTTGAATGGACTTCCGTTAGCGGATCCCGATCCCGCAGGATCCGATCCGATCGAAATCATTGTGGGAGCGGATCTTTTCGGCTCATTAATACTCGACGGCGTTCGCAAAGGCGGCGCTGACGAACCGATCGCACAGAACACAGCGTTAGGGTGGATAATTTCCGGGCCTACCGCGTATCCACGACCGTTATCGCAACAATCCGTCGGCGTACATCACATCTCCGTCACGGATGACCTCAATCAAACTCTTCGCCGATTTTGGGAAATCGAGGAAGTGCCCGCTTCCGCGAAATTCACTTCCGAAGAACAGGCTTGCGACGATCACTTCAATTCGACACACTCGCGAAATTCCGAAGGTCGCTATATCGTAAGACTTCCATTTAAGAAAGGACCTCCAATCAACATTGGAGAGTCTCGACATTCCGCACTGCAAAATTACCTTCGCAACGAAAGCCGCCTTAAAACGGATTCAACGAAATCCACGGAATATTACAATTTTCTCAAAGAATATGCCGATCTGGGACACATGCAACGCGTCTCAGAAACCGAAGAAGTAAACGAGTCAACGAAAATCGTGTATATTCCGCACCATGCCGTTTTCCGCGCTAACAGTTTAACAACGCAAACTCGGATCGTTTTTAACGCGTCAAGCCGAACCTCCAACGGTACGTCGCTAAACGATCACATGCTTCCGGGCCCTAAACTACAAAAGGACCTTGCCGCTGTCATCCTGCGTTGGCGCACCTTCCGATACGTTTATTCCGCCGACGTGGCAAAAATGTATCGCCAAATTCTTGTCGATCCTCGCGATCGTGATTACCAGCGCATCTTCTGGCGGACATCTCCATCCTCGCCAATAGAGGAATACCGTCTTTGTACCGTAACGTACGGCATGACGTCAGCTCCGTACTTAGCATTGAAAGTCATGAACCAACTCACAATAGATGAAGGCTCTTCATTTCCGCTAGCGATTTCCGTAATCGATCGTCAAATGTACGTCGACGATTTCATTTTCGGTGCCGATGATAAAATTCTCGCTCGTCAAACGCGCGAGCAGGTTGTTTCCCTTCTCAACAAAGGTGGATTTGTACTTAGAAAATGGGCAAGCAACCTGTCCGAACTCCTTAACGATATCGACTCAACGGACCACGGCCTCGCTCAAAGCAGAGATTTCCGCGAGGATGAAAGTTTAAAAATTCTCGGTCTCACATGGAAACCAGATCGAGACATTTTCCAATTTGCCGTTTCAATTTCCGGTCCGCCTGGCAATACAAAAAGAAAGATTTTGTCTGACATTGCAAAATTTTTTGATCCACTCGGCTGGGCAACTCCCGTGATTATTCGCGCCAAGATTTTGATACAACAACTGTGGATAGCCAACTGTGATTGGGACGAAGTCGTCCCGTCGAACCTGTTAGAGGCCTGGCAGCAGTATCACACTCGTCTTCAACGATTAGAAGAGGTGACGATCCCACGCTGGACTCAACTCGGCAATCACGTACTCCAGCGAGAATTGCACGGATTCTCAGATGCCTCAACAAAGGCATACGCTGCCGCAGTGTACCTTCGCGTTGTCACGGTGGACGGAATGGTCTCGGTCAATCTGCTTGTCGCCAAATCGAAAGTCGCTCCCGTAAAGACAATGAGCATTCCGCGACTGGAGCTATCGGCTGCCCAGTTACTCGCACGACTCATCAAATTCATTCGCGAATCTCTCGACTTTCGCGAAGTAACCAGTCATTGTTGGACCGACTCTACGATCACACTTGCATGGTTAAGTCGACCTTCCAATACATGGAAGACATTCATCGCCAATCGAGTAGCCGATATTCACACACAACTCCCGGACGCTACATGGCGTCACATACCGACTAAAGAAAATCCTACCGACTGCGCGTCGCGCGGGATCTCGCCAGACGAGCTTGCCACCAACATTCAATGGTGGTCAGGCCCCGATTGGCTTCTAAAGTCTGTCGAACATTGGCCAAGTTCTCCTTCAGACTTCGATCTCCGCGCTCTCAGCGAGCAACGCGAAAAACAATCGCTTAATGTTACCGTTGTCGCTTCGTGGGATTTATCCCAGCGTTATTCCTCGTGGAACAAGCTCCTTCGAATAACCGCCTACATCTTTCGATTCGTAAACAACTCCCGCGCTCGAAATAACAATACCAACATGACGATTCGACAACCTAGTGCTCAAATCTATTTGACTCCGATTGAGATACAGTCAGCAGAAATCTTTTGGATTCGCTACATTCAAGCCGAAATCTTCCAATGCGAGATGTCGTCACTCAGCCGAACGACTCCACTAAAGAAGACTAGCCCATTGTTGTCTTTAAATCCATATCTCGATGACAACCAAATAATTCGAGTTGGTGGAAGGCTTCGTAACGCCACATTACCCAATGACGTTCGCCATCCGATTGTCCTCAAGGATCATCCCTTGGTCAGGATGATTATTATGGACACCCACCGACGAACTCTTCACGCGGGATCTCAATTAACATTGACTCGCATTCGGGAAAAATTTTGGATATTACGAGCACGCTCTCTAGTTCGCGCTGTACTCTATAAATGTGTACCCTGTGCTCGCGCAAAGGCTCAGATTCCCACCGAACTCATGGGTGACCTTCCAAATGTTAGAGTGAATCGTTCAAATCGAGCCTTCGAACATACCGGTGTCGATTATGCAGGTCCGATTTTCGTACGAACCTCTCGTGGACGCGGTCATAAGTCGCACAAAGCCTACATATCCGTTTTTGTGTGCATGACGACAAAAGCGATCCATCTTGAACTCGTCAGCGACTACTCGTCAGACGCTTTTCTCGCCACTTTTCATCGTTTCGTTTCTCGCCGCGGATATCCCGCATCGATTTATTCAGATAATGGAACTACATTTCAAGGTGCCGATCGCGAACTTAAAATCGCCATTACGCAGGCCCTCGAAAAATCAGACTTCCAAAACCTGCTTTCGACCGACGGAGTAACATGGCATTTCGTACCACTCTCCGCTCCCCACTTCGGTGGATTATGGGAAGCTGCAGTGCGCAGCGTCAAGTACCATTTGAAACGCTGTATCGGGGCACATACTCTTACATTTGAAGAATTAACCACCGTTCTTTATCGTATCGAAGCATGTCTTAACTCTCGGCCTATTGGTTCCGTTTCCGAGAATCTCGACGATTATAACGTATTAACGCCGGGACACTTCCTCATCGGAGGACCAATACTGGCTGCGCCACAGCCAAGCGTTCTCGATCTTCAAGAATCTCGTCTTTCCCGCTGGCAAATGTTGCAACACATCACCGAAAAGTTTTGGAAATCGTGGTCAAACGACTATTTATTAACGTTGCAGCAGCGGCCAAAATGGAAACTTGCGCAACGACTCGCTACCGTAGGGCGAATCGTTCTGTTGCGACACGCACTTGCGCCTCCGTGTCACTGGGAGCTCGGACGCATTACCGAATGTCATCCTGGCGACGACGGACTTACTCGGGTCGTCACCGTGCGCACCGCGCGCTCACAATATAAGCGTCCAATCGTGAAACTATGTTTCCTTCCAATCGACATCAACGACGCACACGATCAAGGTTCCGCCACGGCGGGCGGTACCGACTCCGACTAGACTTACATATTAATGAAAAACAGTTATTGTATTGCGCCATTCTCTGTGAAAAAAAAAAAGTTTTTCTTCCATTTTAGTTTGTAAGCGTTAGTTATAGTCTTTATTTCGAATGATCCCATTCGAGACGGGCGGTATGTTCGGGAACAGTCTAGTGTGTGAGAGTCTCCGTGAGGTGTTGTATGTCTATAAAATAAATAGAGTCAGTCGTGCTCTGGCTCTTGGTACCACGCAATCGAATTGTCGAACACTCGTTCCGTTACTACCGTCTATCGATCGTCGAGTTAGGATAGTCCTGTGTTACATCTTTAGTGGTACATTATCAAAATAAACAAAATTGTTGTGTTATAAACAAAAAAGTGGTTAACAATCAATTCCCCTCTCCTCTATTCCCGATTCAAACTTTATAGAACTAGCGCCCTCCCCAACAATTTGTATAAACCATTTTCTCTTATAATTCATTTATATATATATATATATATATATATTTTTCTTATGTATTTTTTCTTATGTATTTTCATATGTACTCATTCCAAATATATTTTCTCTCGAATAAAAATAAAAACATGTTACAAATATCTATGGTCTTATACAATTTTTTATTCAATATGATGTTTTTTTTAGTTGATATTACACTCAATATAACATTCGTTATTACTTATAAAAATTATTACATTTGAACAAATTCAATATGATTATATACAGTTCCATGCGCGCGTAAAGCCAATCCGTTTTCATGAGACGCACGAATCATCTCCTTGAACAGATCTTCATTTGCCAGAATCGGTTTGGTCATCCGGGCTGGTAGAAAAACCGTACAAGTTTTTTCCAAATCCATGACGACTCTGTCGCCGTACTTGGTTTTTGCAACTCGTATATCAGTTATTGGATACGCCTCCTGGGGTGACAATTCGGACAGCTTTTTGATTGGGAGAAAACCAGCCAACAGACCCACTTTGTTGATTTCGCATAAATTCATGCTGATCTAAAAAATAAATTTTTCCATAAAATGTTATCGTTAATACTCGAAATTATGAGAGTATATAACTCGAGAGACAAAAATGTTTAATACGAACCTGCAGTTTTTTCACGATGATGCTTCAAAAGTTATTTCTCCAAATTTGTCTACCAGCGATTGAGTTCGCGATCGTGCGATAATTATTTTTTTCACTCGTCGAATATTTCGTAATAATTGTTTAATGCGGATTAACAATTCGCGTCTCTTCAACGATAATACCTTTGGACTTTTGACTGTGCCGCATGAAGATTGATGCAACGACTGATTGGAACAGTCGTGAGTGCGTCTCATTTATACCGAATTAAATCTTCCATCTCATTTTAGTGACTAATTCTTAATTATTATTATTATTTCACTATGGAAATGCTATGAGGGAATAAAGCTGTGACAAATTGAGACGAGTCGAGACGAGTCGAGATGTTTCCATTGTGGGGAACCATCGAACATTATTTGAATCGTTTTCGTCGGTGTATAGGGTATTCAAAATATAGCAAACACACATGATATGTATTAAAATCTTTTATTTTCAAGGAAAAATACACTTAATTCTCGGGGAATTTTGGGCGAAGCCAATATTTTAGAGCTAGAACATTTTTGCTAGCGCAATAGAACTTTGATGAATACTTGTGATATGAACAATTAGTGCGTACGGTTTTCTGCAATTTCTTTAACGATGGACACTCGAGATTATCAAGATTGATTATGAGCCCGGGCCAACCATTCAAAAAATTCGTCAACCATTCGCTCTTCTCCGGGCCCTTAACATAAATTACTCGTGCATCGCGCAAAATGTTTTGAAGAATTCCGTTTATAGCATTATAGGGTATGGCACCATAGTTCCATGGTAGACCATGATAATTATTTGTCAACCAAGCATTTGTACATCTGTATTTAACCAGCAAATCAATCCATACGCATGGTGGTTCGAAGAAAAGCGTTGACGGTGTTCGATTGGAATCCGTTAAACAAATAACAGAAAATTCTTTTAACACAAATTCGTTCGAGGGTTTTTTGAAACCTTGCAAGTCAACCACGTACTCCATCTCGGATACAACTGATTCCAATAACCGTCACGTCCGATTTATAACAAACATTCATTATGCCCCCCACCCCCCGTCCCCCTAAAACTTATAAATATAGTAATAATAAAAACGATAAAAAGTAAAAAAGAAGAATATATAACTCTACAAACGAACGCGTTCTTACACTATTTTTTTAACATTACCGCTGATGGGGTTATACTCAACAATACGGTCATGTAAAATTAAACAATAAGCCGAGGTTTGAGCGAGAAAAGGATTTACAGATTCGAATTCGAGGCGAATATCGACGGGGCCTGATTTCAACGATTCGTTCTGCTTCGAACAATCGATAACTATTAGCGGCGCGTATTTCAAAAAGTCACCTTTGTTTATGAGTGGTTCGGGCTCCGTCTCGTAATAAGAAGACTGGAAATTTGCATACATTTCATAGAGCAAAGCATACTGATTGCGACTAATGTCGAGATTCAAGTTCCCATACGGATAACTCTGTGAATTTAAAAAGAGTTTAACATCTCGAACATGACAATGATCAAAATGACTCGCATTCTTAAGAGCATTATTTTTTCGCGCTGTTTGAAAACCGACGATTACGTATCGAGGTTTTTCGAGTTGAGTAGAAGTTTTTACTACCCAAACGTGTTTCGAGGAAGCCGGCAATAGAGGGTACTCGTACAGTTCCCACGTGCGAAAACTTATTGGGATGGGCGTATCTTTAGCTATGTAATTTAGCAGCTGAATTTTTCGTTCATCGGAGACCTTGATATACGGTATCATCCATTCAATTTTCGATAAAATAATCTTAAATTCTTCCGGGGCAGCAGCCCCTTCCGGTCGAGTCCGTATGACTGCGTTCGTGTCGGTGTTTGCTCTCGTCAATATCAGCTCGTGCTTGGCATTGATGATAATTTTGCGATAGTCCTCGGCAAAACCCAATAACATACTCAGCGGCATCGAGATATCAAAGTATCCAGAAGCGTCAGTTATTTGTAGCTCTTCTTCCATGGGTACCCAACCAGCGTTTTCCATTATCGATGTTTGACTAGGATTCTGAGACACATAATTTTTCATGACGCTCGTAAGACCAACATTTTTACATCGGTCAATCTCGATGGCGTTCAGCTCGTAGCGTATGTCTTCGAATAAGTGACAGATGGCATTGGTGACCAACGTTGTGCTCGTGGTTGGAGTTTGTCCATCGGCTCGCGTCAATCTACCGCTAACGTGCAGGGAGCTCTTGCTGGGCAACAGACACAAATCCTGATGCTGCACTGCGATACGAATTTCATCGCTGTTATTGAAGGTTGCCGAGGCGAATGGTTGATGACCGTGTATCTCGTAATGCGCAATAGCATCATCAAACATCACGCGTTTTTGTATTTTTAAGATTTCCGCCATGGTATGAAGCAAGTAATTGTGATGCAACAAGAACTTATTTTTGTTATTTTTTTTGAAGTTTCAGACCCAGACTCTTGAGATATCGAATATTCTGAGGTGTTAGCTCCTTGCGGGGTGTTCGATGAATGTTTCGTTCGAGGCATGGTCGTTGAAATTTATACCCTTGTCCGCTCTTTGATCCGAAAACGATTCCCATTTTTTTAGGATTTTATGTGTAGTCGGATCGTCGTTAACTCGCCGCGGAAATTCACCAACTCACCGTCTTGATCGACAATTTTCAACTGTAGATTGTGTATCGATTTAACTGTAACTGGGAGATAGGCGATGTGCGAGGGTATTTCGATAATTTTATACCCCGGCGGTATAGAGGGAAAAAATTCGTGAATCGTGTGAACTCGTTGTCCGTTGATGTATGCTCCCGAGGTTATGTTACACTCGACTCGTAGAGAATTTATCTTGAGAATAGTAACCGGTAAATCGGATTTATGTGTAATATTAGCGGGAAGGATGCGTGGTGTAGAACCCAGCAGTCGACCAATAGAATCACTCGGTTCGAAATTTATCTCACGATTGCTTTTAATTTCACTGCATAGAGTATTATTATTGGGCTTGAGAATGACGTCGATATGACTATCGGAGAGTACTTTTTGCAGAAAGCTCTCAATATCCTCAATTTCATAGCTCCCAGTCGGTATGGTGATAATCTCCGCGCCCACGTAAAATTTGTTATTTGTCTCATCTATATTGGGAATCGAATTGAAGGTTAGCAGTTCAAGGAGACCCAGAGTATAATGTTTGTGCGGTGACAATTCGATGGGGGGGAAATAATGAGCTTCGAGTATGGAAGATGTGCCTGACAATGTCAATGTAAAAGATTCATCCATCGCGTCTAGCACTCGACTGATACCGCGATTCGTATAACCAGCCATTTTATAACTCTTCGTTGAGGAACTTGAGACACAGATGTCCGCACACTACTGTATCATAGTCTTGATATTTTTGATAATTGTAATTTACAATGCTACCAACACCGAGGTATTTTATTAAATCGGGTGGTGGTTGAAGATCACCGAAACTGTCGAAGTACATTACTTTTTTGTTCTTTTTCGCGTATGCGACCCAATGTGTGCCTGGACCATCTTTATCATCAAGATTGACGATAGCTGATTCGTATTTTCGAGGCCCATCCTCGGGTAGCGCATTTCTCATGTAAACGCCACGAAAATGTGGAATTTTCATGACTCTAGCGAACTTTGATAAATCAGCGTCGGTGAGCGCTCGGTGTGGTAGCCTTAGTCGTTTTTTACATGAAGACCCATACCGCTTTTGTATGGTTTAAGATAAAGTCCCTTTCCCAACGCTATACTCTCCATCGTCTTGTTGTGACGTTTACTCTCTTCGAGAGTATGTTTCGCGGCCTCGGCATCATTCACAGCTTTAGCAATGCCCGCGGCGCCACCAGCGAGAGCTCCGGTAGCGAAAATGGGTATAAGAAAGGGCAAAAAACCACCAATTTTTGGAGGTACAGGCAAAATGCGTGGCGATTGGATGTTTTTCTTGCCACCAGCATTTTTTACAGCAGCGCGTGCGCCAGTGAGAGCTGATTTCACTGCGTTCGTACCGGGAATCATCGATGTTTTCGCTGCTCGGATAATACTCTTTATCGAGACCTTTTTCACTCGAGGCTTCCTCTTCATCCTTCTCTTCCCCCCAGCACCCATACCGAGCTTAGTTTTAGTCTTCATCAAATTCGCAATACCCCAAGCTGTAGCTTTTTCACTAAAATTGACGTCTTTTGCAAAAACACGTCTCCAAGCTTTATCCTCGAGAACTCGATCCGCGGCGTGTCGAGCGTCGATGTTTTCACGATTTTTCGAATACGCGATATCGTGCTCTTTACAAGCAGCGTCGAGCGCGTTTATTCCCGAATCACCTCGTTCGAGTCTCTTTTTCAATTTAGTGCCAGGACCACAATATTGATAACCAGGTACATGCAGTTCAATCGGAAGCTTATTGATGAGATTGTTGACGAGCCCTTCCCCGTGCACGATCATTACTCGATGAAGAATAGTCGTAGACTGAGAAATTTTATTTCGAATAGTTTATTTATCGGTATTGTGCTACCGCGCATTTTCAAAATCGAATTTTATTTTATTCAGCAGCGTAGTCATTCTCATAAAACGTACAAACTGATACTGAGATAATCGTTCTCGATGCCCATCATATTTATAAAAGGGTTCGCCCGTGTCTCGAGACGTCAGTTATTCTCGAGATGAGGTTCCACAACCAATCGATCAAATTACCTACAAAAAATTTTGATGATCTCGTGCAAGATGAGGATAGGAGGGCAGGGAGGAGGCGTCATGGGGAATTGTTGCCATGTAGTGTACGCGCAGTATTTTGCGGTCCATCCAATTGCGGAAAGACTAACGCACTCCTTACCCTCATTACCCATCCGAATGGTTTGAGATTTGAGAATGTTTATGTGTATTCAAAATCTTTGAATCAACCAAAGTACACATTCCTCAAACGTCTGCTCGAATCTGTGAAAGGGGTGAAATATTTTCCTTTCGCTGATCACGGGCAAGTCATCAAACCCGAGGAGGCTAGATCGAATTCGATCATGATTTTCGATGATATTGCCTGTGAAAAACAGGACAACGTGAGAGCATTTTTCTGCATGGGTCGACACAGAGATGTAGACTGCTTTTACTTGTGTCAAACATACGCACGCATTCCGAAACATCTCGTGCGCGATAATACTAACCTATTGGTACTCTTTAAGCAGGATGAAATGAATTTGAAGCATGTGTATGACGATCACGTAAATACCGATATGTCGTACGCGCAATTCAAAAGTTTATGCTCAAAGTGCTGGAACGACGATAAGTATGGGTTCGTGGTGATAGACAAGGATAGAGAATTAAATAAGGGGCGTTACAGGAAGGGGTTCGATTGCTTTATAAATTTGTAGTTTTCAACATTATCGCGCAGTTACAGTTTAGCCTTAAAAGCGTCAATATGCACAAAGCCGAGCTAAACAAGGAGAAACATATTTTGCGCCAAATCGCGAGTGCGAGCGATGCGATTCGTCGGAAGCATAGAATGTTGAAATTGGGAAAAATAACCGCTGAGAGAAAAATGGAGGAAGTTTTTAGGCCGGTAGTAGCTCCGTTGCAAAAACTAGTGGATCAGTCATCACCGTCGCCGATAAAACAGGAATCAACTATT
Organism: Netelia fuscicornis; assembly: GCA_946811545.1. NCBI lineage: Eukaryota > Metazoa > Arthropoda > Insecta > Hymenoptera > Ichneumonidae > Netelia > Netelia fuscicornis. Next base: position 37,547,200 of record OX328014.1, on the reverse strand, counting down.
AAGAAAGAACTAAATGTCGAAGCATCTATGAAAAAAGAGGATAAAGATATAGATAATGAGGATGATCGGTTTGAACAAACGTTTGAAACGGCTCACGGGGATACCTCGGAGGAGAATATCAGTATCGACGAGGATATTAATATGGATTTGTCGCAAAATTACTTGAGAATGTTTGCGACGAAGGATATGAAAGAATTGGACACGTCGTATGGAGTGCGGAAGTTACAGGGAGATCGTTTAATGATTGGAAATTCACCAATTAAGTTCGAGCAAAATATTATTCGCGTCGGTGATATGACTTATAATCAAAGTGAGGGCTTACTCGAGTTGATATTTAAAAAATCACCCGATGAATCCCTCGTAACGGCGAATGATATGGAAAATTATAGTAAAATCCTCAACTCGACGAACGCTTACAGAAAACATTACATCAGCGATCATGCAATTCGCGAGGATAAAAGCGTGAAATTCAAAAATATAATTGCGCAAATTATCGCATCACCATTGAGAAAATCTGTACCAAAGAGACACTCGGAACGATTGGGTAAAGGGTTGCCGCGATCCAAAATTGTTAGAAGAAACAGTAGTCTGGATTACGTTTATTGGGATGATCCCAACGAATTAGTCGACAGGTTAAGACTCCTCTTTGCCTCCCAATCAGCCGGAAATTTTGGTCATTCGAATGAGATCGTCTCCATCATCGAGGAATTACGCGAGGCTGAGATCGTTTATTAATGCCGATTAACGAGTATTCGAGCGCAGTCTTATCACAACCATCAAAATGAGCGTTGATGTGTTTGGTCATCATTTGAGAAAGAGTAGAAAGGCTGATACCGGTGGCGGTCGAGGTCCTCCTGGAGAAGGCTTTAAAATCACCGCCAATGGTCAATATGATATGGTTAATCGAAGATTATGTAATTTAGGTGCTCCCGCTGGGGAGCACGATGCTGTATCCGTGAGAGTGATGCATGCTGCTATCGAGGAAGAATTTAGACTTATTTACAACGTTACATCCGCCATGCGAAATAGTATCGATGAATCTGAAACAATGCTTCAAGTCCTCGAATCGAAATTTCAAGAACACGAGAAACATCTGCGGGCGAATGAGGCATCGGTACAAGAACTTGTTGCGCGCGATTCTGAGCTTATTACTCGTTTGGACGAGCAGCTGAGATCACACGAAATTAATGCGACATACGCTATACAAAATCTGAAAACGCGAATCGAGATTCTCGAAAAATCGACTTTACGTAACTCGCAAATGTTGTCCGATCGTCTTGGATTAACTGTGACTGTTTAATGTTGATTGATACGGCCATGCCGCCGATGGCATAAAACCGTTGTGTTTGACTTGTTCCCTTTATAACTGGACTAGGTGAATAGGAATTTGAAAATAACGGACACAATTTATGGGAAAAAGCCGTTGCGGCATAAAAAACCCAGATTTATTGTTTGAACACTATCGACTGGCGTCGCACACTGTCCGCAGCCGCGTGAAGATCGTTGCTTAGCCGCACCGACCACGTGGTGGTTATGTTTCGCGCGCTTATGCTCGCTTTCTTGGCACTCGTCGCCCTCGCACAACCGTATTGCAATATGAATGCTGGGTTTCGACCAGTAACTTGCTTCGACTTCGACTTAGACTTCGACTTAGACTTCGACTTAGACTTCGACTTAGACTTCGACTTAGACTTCGACGGCCGTCGGTTACATTCTTCTACGTTCGGTAGAGAAAATGTGATCGTTACTAAGTAACGAGGGATCAGTTGATCCCGGTTTCTCTGGTCTCCCGTTTAGTATAACGTTCTCGAAGCGACTGCCCTCATCTCCTTTCTTCACCGTCGCCGGTCGCCCCCCCCCGCCTCCCATCTTCCGACAACGCGGGTTCGCGCGGTTTTGACAAGCGAGCGTGATTAGCGCCGCCACATCCGCCGCGGCCATGCGAACCCGCCCTGTTTTCCTCGCTCTCTTGCACGCGTTCATGCGCACACCCAAACACATGTGACGACGGAACATACTCCCGGCGCCAGCTGCGGATATAAGTTCCAAAGGAACGTTGGAACGCAGGCTGAACTATCAGCGCCAGTGCCCGGACGCGAGGGAGTATCCACTCCCCTATTTAAACGTAACTTAATGCTTACTATGCGTATCGCTGAACATATTTACACACGGAACATATTTACAACCCTTACACTTCTACCCTATTCTTTGGCACCTTTATCATGGTCCGACTAGATACGTGCTCGGATTCAGTTTCCTTTGGAGGGACTGCTCCTTTGATTAGATTCGCTCATCGCCGAGTGTCGGGGACGCGCTCACAGAGCGCACCCACCGCCTCGTGATTACAATAAGTCTATCGATCGATGTTTAGGCGACTGGAAGAAGACACAGCCGAGTAATGTTGCGTGTGTACACGCCAGTCGCAGTCTTGACGGATGCAACTCTTGCAATCCCGTCGCTCCCCGGGAACACCTCGATGATTACACCCAGTGGCCATCGAGAGCAGGTGGTGATGTCGTCCATGAGAATCACCACCGATCCTGGCCGCAATTCAGCGGTACTTTCATGCCATTTATGGCGGACCTGAAGTTCATGGAGGTACTCCTTATGCCATTTTGCCCAGAAATCCTGTCTGGCCTTTGTGATGAAATGGTAGGTGGACAACCGATTAACTGGAATAGACTGAAAAGAATTTTCGGGTAAGACATTGAATGGCCGTCCTATCAATAGATGTGCTGGTGTTATTGCTAGAGGATCATTGGGATCAGCCGACAGAGTGTACAACGGTCGTGAATTTAAAATTGCTTCGATTTCAACCAACAGAGTGTTAAGTTGTTCATAAGTAAGATAGTGATCCTTCAACACGCGTTTCAAATGGTGTTTAAAACTCTTGACGACTGCCTCCCAAATTCCTCCGAAATGCGGCGATAATGGCGGATTGAAATGCCATTCGATTCTTTTCGACAGAGCGTACGACTCAATCGAGTTCTTAAATTCGGGAGTGTCGAATAAATCGTAAATTTTCTGGAGCTCCCTCTGGGCCCCAACAAAGTTTGTACCATTATCGGAAAAGACACGTTCCGGGACTCCTCTGCGACTCACAAACCTCCGAAAAGCCGCCAAAAACCTTCCGACGACAGATCAGTTGCTAGCTCGATGTGCACCGCCTTGGAGACCATACACACGAACACACAACCATAGGTTTTGAGGAAGACCCTGTTGCGATGTTTTTTCTCCTTAATGGTGAGGGGGCCAAAAAAGTCGACCCCTGTGTGGCAAAACACCGGAGATTCTTGGACACGCGTCTTGGGCAAGTCGGCCATCTGCGCGTGCAGGATCTTCGGCCGTTGCCGAAGGCACTCCACGCAATGACGAATCACCCTACGAACTTGATCCTTGCCGTTTAAAATCCAAAATCTCGCTCTGACATTGTACAGTGTAGCCTGTATCCCCGCGTGTAAATTCGACTGATGGATTTGTCGTATAATCATGTCTGTGACCGGATGTTTGTTGGGCAATAGCATGGGATGTTTTTGCTCGTAGGGTAACTCGGAATGTTTCAAACGACCGCCTACTCGAAGGAAACCCTGATCGTCTATAAATGGATGCAAGTTGTCGAACCGAGTCCTCTTGCGACCGACCTCCGGAGACCCTTCTGACGCCCTTGACAAATACCGAATCTCTGTGGAAAATCTTTCGCTTTGAATCATTTGAAGAATATGACGTTCCGCGACTCTGATTTCCGAACACCCGAGTGGCCGTATCCGCTGGACCATTTGACGAATTCGAAGCTTCTGGTCCGGGATTTCCGGAAATAATCCCGCGCATTGGCTCGTGGCCTTGCCCCCCTTCCAACGCAAAATGTATGCGACGACCCTGACGAAATGTTCGGAGCGTGCAAAGCGTGAGTAGATGTCCGTGCCAGAATGACTGGTGAGTAAACAAATACCGCCTTTCAACCCTGGTACATCACGCGGAGGAGGTCCGATCGACTGAGGCCACTCAGTTTCGGGAAGCTTTAACCAACTGGGGCCAGCCGTCCACAGTGCATTGTGAACGAACTCGGATGGTAATTGTCCCCTCGAAAGGGAATCTGCCGGGTTGTCCTTAGATTTTACGTATCTCCATGTGACCTGTTCCTGCAAGGATTGAATATCTTCGACCCGATTGGCTTCAAATGTTCTGAGAAGGTGAGGAGCCTTTTTCAACCAACAAAGCACGATGGTGGAATCTGACCATAATGTCACCCTACGTACGTGGAAGTCGAACTGTTTTCTGGATTCTACGTATAATTTTTTCAACAAAGACGCGGCGCAAAGCTCTAAGCGCGGAATTGTGAGCCCATTTAAAGGGGCGACTCTAGATTTACTGCAGACCAACCTTATGAAAACCCTCCCTTGGGCGTCGACCGACCGAATAAAAATACAAGCCCCATATCCGTAACTGCACGCGTCGCAGAACCCGTGGATGTCTATCTGTGTTGGTTTCGAGATTAAGAATTGTCGCGGAAATGAAACCTCGTTTAATAACGGTAGCTGGTCTGCCAATGATTCCACTTAGTGTGGATATCTTGGGGAAGGGATTCGTCCCAGGTAATCTGTGCCTTCCAGCAATCCTGAATTAACAGTTTGGCGTATAAGCTTATGGGTCCTAACAAGCCGAGCGGGTCGAAGATCTTGGATAATTCCGATAAAAGTTTTCGCTTGGTTACGACTACTGTGCCATCGACATGCCTGAGTGTGTATTGTAACTGATCCCGTTGGGAGTCCCAAACGATCCCAAGAGTTTTTTGGATGGACTGATCTTTGACCATGCAGTCTAGATCGAAACTCTTCTTGTCGATGGTGTTAGTCGCTGCCGGATGATTGGACGCCCATTGCCTAATGTTAAACCCCCCGCGACGTAAGAGAGCTATCATTTCGTCGCGGATGGCGAGTACTTCCTCGAGAGACTCGGCCCCGGAAATAAAATCATCGACGTAAAAGTCCCGCAAAAGCAGTTTGCTTGCCCGTGGGAAGTCGTGGGCTTCGTCTCGCGCTAGTTGCTGGATGGTACGAACCGCGAGAAAAGGGGCCGCGGCTGTGCCGAACGTGACCGTATTCAACTGGAAGGTTCGGAGTCTGCCTTGATAAGGCCACATGGCTCTCTGAAACTTTCGGTCCTCCGGGTGCAGCAAAATCTGCCTATACATTTTTTCAATGTCCGCGGTGACTACATACGAATGAGTACGAAAACGGAGAACTTGTTCGAAGATGGTATTCTGAATGGTAGGGCCCACCATGAGGGTGTCGTTCAACGAAATGCCCGTAGATGTTTTTGCTGACGCGTCGAATACTACTCGAACCCTAGGAGTCTCACTGGATTCCTTGATCACAGCGTGGTGAGGAAGATAATAACCATCTTCGGCGTCACTGCATAGGGTCATATGGCCCAGGGAAATATATTCTTCCATGACCTTGGTATATTCCGCCTTGAAGGAGGGCGATGCAGTGAACTTTCTTTCCAAAGCATGGTAGCGTTGTACCGCTTGCTTCCTTGAAGTTCCTAGGTTAAATTTGCTGTCTCGAAAGGGAAGCCGAACGATATATCTGCCGGTAGCATCTCGTTTGGTGTGGGTCGTGTAATGCTGCTCGCAGGCGACTTCATCCCGAGACCGAATCGGTTCATGATCGAAATCCTCGATAAGCCAGAAACGCTCGATGAGTTTGTCCAACCTTACAACATTACACGACGACTGTTTTGATGAAGTGAGGAGCTCGCTTCCTCCCGCGATGATCCACCCTAAGCTGGTCTTTTGTAATATAATTTCGGAGGTTTCATGACGTAACCTTATCTGCCCTACAGCTAAGATCGACAACGTCGTGCTGGAGGCTACCAGGATATCGACGGACTTAGGGAGATGAAATTGGGGGTCCGCGAGTTGGAGATTGCTAGGAATGTTGAAGAGGTTGCGAGGGAACGTTTCGTTAGGCACCGCGTTCGCAATGCTCGGAACTATTAGGAAATTTAACTGATGTTGAAAGGTATTGTATGTGGAATGCAAACTCGCGCGAATGTGTTGCCTTGCAACCGTGTGCAAACTGTTAACGGCTCCTATGTTGACGACACAGGTCTCGATTGGTAAGTCTAACCGTTTTGCACATTTCTCGGTGATCAAATTCACCGTAGAACAGGAATCTAACAACGCGCGTGCCATTACGAAATGTCCTCGTCGCGATTGAATCTTAACCACTGCGGTAGTCATTAATTGCGAATCTGACGGAAATGCTACCGACGCGTACGAGGGATGAATCAGTCAACTTTGAGCGCCGGTGGATGTCGCCGCTGAGCTCTCATTGGGTTTGGTAACTTCTGCCCGTGGCCTGTGTGACCCGGAGCCCTTGTCATTGTGAAGGAGGGTGTGGTGATGTCGGTCACACTTTTTGCACCGCCTTTCGTTCTTACACGGGAACGGATGAGTCCCGAAACAGTTGCGGCATATATTAATGGATTTTATGAAGTTCCAGCGCTCTTGCGTGTTGAGCTTGTGAAAAGATGAACATTTAAACAAGCGATGCTCTCCGTTGCATTTAGGACAAAGAGATGGGGTGGCGGAAGCGGGCGCAGCATAGGCGTTCGTTATGAGGGATCGAGCGTTCGACCGAAAGACCTTCTGTTGTGGTATCGAAACGGGCCCTCCTGCTCGTTTTCTATTGTTATACCCGTCAGAAGTCCCGGCCGACGACGTTGCATTCGCTTGGATTTTAAAAATTGAAGTCTGCATGAATTTGAAAAGGTCTTCGAGTCTAGGGAGTTCATCTAACTCTAACCTATCTTGCCATTGGTTCCTCGTCGCCGGAGGTAGGCATCTCTCTATGATTCTCACCACGAGCTTATCGCTAGGCTTGGCTCCTAGCCGATCGAGTATGTGGAGATGTTGTCGCGCTTTATCTAGGAGCGCGGAGAGATCGTCGGCGGTCGCGTTAGAAAGCTTGGGCAGATCGAGAATCGCGTTGAGGTGTTCGACTGCCACGATTCGTTTGTGGTCGTAGAATTCGAGGAGAGTCTGCCACGCTTGGGCGTAATCCTCATCGCTGGGATCGAAACGCGCTACCTTCGCCAGGGCCTTACCCGTAAGTGAATCTAATAATTGGCTGCATTTGACCGCATCGCTCACATCCGTGCGTGAATGCACAAGCGCCACGAATTTGTTCTTAAACGCTGACCATTCTTCACCCTTTCCGCTAAAAACCGGGAGCTTGGTTTCAGGTAACTTAGGTAAATCCTGTCGCTCCGTGACCGTGATATTACTCGTTTGAATCGTTGAATTCGCGATGGGTTCGACCCTTTGTAATTTGGCGGCGGCACTGGCTGCATCAAAATACCGCGCCTCTCCTTCGAGAAAGGCTGTTACCTGATGGGCATCTGGTAGCAATGACGTCAATTCATCATGATATTTTAAATAGTCCTTGTACAGTGCCCCAAGACTTTCAGACCGCATTTTGGCGTTGGTGGGATCCACAATGTCACCCTTCAAATAATTCTCTAATTTTTTGACTTGAAATTCAAATGACTTCCCCTTTTGCTCGATATACGACACGCGCCTATGTTGTTCTTCGGAAAGATCCATTTTGAAAAGATTAGTTGTGGACAACAGCAGAAAATGCTAACAAAATTAGAAACCCGCCAAGAATGACATTTATTACAGACCCGTGCTTTTCCGATTTTGACGTCAATGGAATTCCCTCTAGCAATTATCGAACCGTAATTTTATACAATGCAGTGTGCCTTGTTTGAGTTTAGAAAAATCGTTGTTCTATTGTCGTATAATGTTATATGTAATTTTCAATCCCCGTCTCACATCCGACCAATTATGTCCGTTAGCAAAGATAAGCCCACCAGATACACCACTAACCCGAGAAAGATCGAGCCTAACACCAACGTAACCCCCCCCCCCCCCCCCCCCCCCCCGGTGCCTTCACTGGACTCTCAGCGATCGGTCGGGGAATAATCCTGTAAACAATGCGCTGACCCTGAAGCGCTCGCTACGCACACACGCGGCGTCTGTGTGCCTATGGTCTGTTCGGGGCTCGAGGCTGCCACGCTATAGGTGGTGCGTGCGACACGTCCTATCCCGTTCGACCACCCTATAGTCAATTCGACAAAGCACCCGTACCCGTCTACGTAGCGACTGAGAGGCTCGAACGATATAGTGTATTTTTCGACAAAGAGATCGTACCCGTTCACCAAAGAAATCTTCTCACCAGAGGAATCTTAAATTCTAGCAAGGGAACTGCGAATTTCGCTAAAGAAATTTTACGTTTCAACAAATAAAGCTAAACTTTCAACAAAAGAATTGCGAATTTCGCTAACGAAACTTGATGTTTCAACAACTAAATCTAAACTTTCAACAAAAGAATTGCGAATTTCGCTAACGAAACTTGATGTTTCAACAACTAAATCTAAACTTTCAACAAAAGAATTGCGAATTTCGCTAACGAAATTTATTGTGTTACGAAACGGTTACTTATCTTAAGTTTCCATCGGTGCTTCGATGCGGCGACCACTAGGTGTTGAGGTGTTCCGGGGCAGGCGTTCCGACGAGCGACGTCAAAAAGATGTCCAAACCGAATAGCGGATCGTTGGCTATTCCTTCGATCCCTATGTCTTCCTTACTGCCTTTCTATTGCGCTCGACTACGTCGCGATTTCCTCGTTCGACGCTGCAAGCCGCGCACGTGTGCGACGCCAACCGCGTTTTCTAAGATGAGGTCAAGACCTCACAGGAGGCACCATGTTTAATGTTAATTGATACGGCCATGCCGCCGATGGCATAAAACCGTTGTGTTTGACTTGTTCCCTTTATAACTGGACTAGGTGAATAGGAATTTGAAAATAACGGACACAATTTATGGGAAAAAGCCGTTGCGGCATAAAAAACCCAGATTTATTGTTTGAACACTATCGACTGGCGTCGCACACCGTCCGCAGCCGCGTGAAGATCGTTGCTTAGCCGCACCGACCACGTGGTGGTTATGTTTCGCGCGCTTATGCTCGCTTTCTTGGCACTCGTCGCCTTCGCACAACCGTATTGCAATATGAATGCTGGGTTTCGACCAGTAACTTGCTTCGACTTCGACTTAGACTTCGACTTAGACTTCGACTTAGACTTCGACTTAGACTTCGACGGCCGTCGGTTACATTCTTCTACGTTCGGTAGAGAAAATGTGATCGTTACTAAGTAACGAGGGATCAGTTGATCCCGGTTTCTCTGGTCTCCCGTTTAGTATAACGTTCTCGAAGCGACTGCCCTCTTCTCCCCCCCCCCCCCGCCTCCCATCTTCCGACAACGCGGGTTCGCGCGGTTTTGGCGGGACAAGCGAGCGTGATTAGCGCCGCCACATCCGCCGCGGCCATGCGAACCCGCCCTGTTCTCCTCGCTCTCTTGCACGCGTTCATGCGCACACCCAAACACATGTGACGACGGAACAGTGACAGATCATGGAAAAGCAGACGATAGCCGATGAACTCCATAAACCAGCACGGAAAAATTATCCCCGGCGTTATGTTGATATACGCAGATTGGACGAGACGTGGCAGGCTGATCTCGTTGATATGTCGGCGTATGGGCAGTACAATAATGGCCACAAATACCTACTGACAATTATCGATATTTTTTCAAAGTATGCTTGGGTTGTACCAACGAAGACGAAACGTGGTAAGGATGTGTCGAGTGCCATGGCGTCGATTCTTAAACTTGGTCGTACCCCACAAAAATTGCACGTCGATCGTGGTAAAGAATTTTATAACAATGAATTCAAGACTCTGCTCCAACGATACGGAATCACACTGTACTCCACCTTCAGTAATATGAAAGCATCGATATGTGAACGTTTTAATCGCACGCTCAAGGATAAAATGTGGAAAGAATTTTCCCTACGTGGATCGTACAAGTGGATCGATATACTCAAAAATTTGATCACCAATTACAATAATTCTAAACATCGTACCATAAAGATGAGGCCTCGCGACGTTACCGCTCGAAATGAAAAGAATATCTTGCTACATGTTTATCGAAAATCAAAAGTTAATAGAACGCGAAAGATAAAATTCAAAATTGGTGATAAAGTACGAATAAGCAAGTATAAGCACGTTTTCGAAAAAGGTTATACACCAAACTGGACAGCGGAAATATTCGTCATAAGCAAAGTCATACATACCGATCCTGTAACGTACAAGTTGCAAGATTATCAAGACCAACCGATCGAGGGCGGCTTCTACCAGGAAGAACTCGCACCAGTCAAATATCCAAATACTTATCTTGTGGAAAAAGTTATTCGGAAACATGGAAATAAATTACTTGTAAAATGGTTAGGTTTTGATAATTCGCACAATAGCTGGATAAACAAATCTGATTTGTAATTTTTTTATTTATATCATAAGATTTTTAATCAATAAAAATAATAAACGAATTAAAAAAATGGTTTTATAATTCATTTTCAAACATGATTAGTACAGTGAAAATATATAATGTTTATTCACTTTTGATATTAAATCGATGAACTATTTGTTCGTAGTTACACAGTTTCTTCACATTTATGCACCCCTTCGACTCCACACATGGACATATTTTCACGGTGGTATCACAATTGAGATATGTCATCGAGGTGATGGTTTCAGCGATTGGATAATACCATGGCTGTCGTATTATTTTTTTCACTTTCTTCTGCGTTGACGAACGTGGTGTAACGAATCCAAGCTCTCGTTTCGCGATCCATTTCTCAAGCTCACGACTTCTAATGCCGCGAGTATGATCGGCTGCCCAGGCTTCTCGTGATCCACAGAATTTGGTGGAATTTCCATATTCCCAGTCTTCAGGTTGACAATGGGGGCAGGCACCCTCATAATCCTCAGCATCGAAGACGTGTATGAATTTATGTCGATTTTTATTGTCACACTTTCTAGCCCAAATTAGCCAAGTATTGGCATAACAGTAGGGATGAGGTCGCGACATACTACCTCTCAAATACGGGTGAAGTCTCAAATTGAAATTGAATTGAATGCTGCAGCGCGTTTAAATATTCTTTTCTCTGCTGTAGTGGGAGATGTATCATATAAACAAAACTTCGTAGTCGTGTTGATTACATGTTGCGAGATTATCAAGACCAACCGATCGAGGGCGGCTTCTACCAGGAAGAACTCGCACCGTCAAATATCCAAATACTTACCTTGTGGAAAAAGTTATTCGAAAACGTGGAAATAAAATGTTTGTAAAATAATTTTTGTTTATATCATAAGTTTTATTCAATAGAAATAAAGGAATTTTTAAAAGTAGGTTTATAATTTATTTCCCCACATAATTAATAAGATAATATTAGTTTTATTTATATACAATGATACATTTTATAAACTATTTACACATCTATAATACGTTTTATAATTGTATACCCCATGGAAGAGTATCAGTCGTATTTGGACATATTATTCGCTTATCATCGTTCCAACTTAGAGCTATTTTTTTCTGCCTCACAGTTTCGACATTGTGATTTTTGCGGCGAATTAAATTTTGATTTCTCATTAAAATTTGATTGTCGAAGAGACATCGTTTATAATCGTCAAATGTTATCGTTTTCAGCGTAGCTCTCTTCACACCTTTCGCACGCATTTTGGTCGAGTTTTGCACTCTAAAACTATACATTTTGGATCTTAATCCGACAAATTCTTGCATAATTTGGCCATTATTTTCATCCTTCATGAGGCCCAAAACTTTCTTATTAACTAACGGCATACCATACACATTGTCTGCCGAATAATCGGATGTGTCAAACCTATGAATGTCATGTTTCATAATTTCGTATATATCGGGAGTCTCTATGTGATAGAGTAAACTGTCGGTATCAGTGTACATTAGTTTAGCTTGATCGTCAAAAGTTTGTTTTATATAATTGTAATGAAAGTCATAAATGTATGTTTTCGCCATATCAAGAATACAAAAACCAGTATATATAGGTTTGTTAAATTTTACTTGAGCACGTGTCAATTCGATAATAACAGTCTCCTCGTCGAGTATGGTGCAGCTATGAAACGTTGGTTTTGCTATGAGCGATCGAGCTCCATACCTGCCATCCCATTTAGTAATGAGTCGTACGTCGCGATGGTTTCTTACATTTTCCATGGTTTTACCAAAAACCGCGTTATTCATGAGTTTGTAGAAATTTTTTTGAAAATCATTTGTGGATTTTTTCGTAAGTTGTTGTTCAAATCAATGTATTTCTGTAGCCATGGATGTTGTTGAAATTTAAGAGTTCTGTAAACTTTAACGAGTTTTAAGCCCAAATTCATGTATTGCTTCAAATTTTGATAGTGTATGATGTATCGATTTTTCGGATATAGCGTTGTCATTAATTTTGTTTGCTTACTGCCAGGCGGTACATAGGGTTCAGACGCCAGAGGTAAGTCTTTGTGCAGTGCGTGTAATTCTTGCGGATACTCTAAATCAACTTCGAAAATATGTCCTATGGCATTGTCGTCGGGAATATCGCGTGGATCTATCGACTCTTCCTCTTCCCCCACCCACTCGAAAGACCCAGTAGGAAGGTATTGGCTCATTGCTGCACCATACAAATTATTTACATCGTAATACATAAGATATGTTTCAGGCTTGTTTGGATCGAATTCTGCTCCCATATAACGATTATTTGCTTTTGCATATCGATTCGAACACTGTGACAATCCGCCTCGAATACCTCTTTCTATAAACATTAGCATATCTACATCCGTCAAGAGCTCGAGCTTCACACCCGTAGATTTTAGCGCAGCATCAAAAGCCAATCCGGGAGCGGTATAATAATGCAACGGATCAAGGTCATATGTCATTTTACATTTTAGTCGGAAATTTTCAAAAATGTCAGCTAAAAGAAGAACATCAGTTTTTAAATAAAGATCCGAATATTCTCCCAAGGTTTTCACATTAAAAACTTCCCACACTGTGCATGCGTGAGAATACTCGGCGTCCGATATGTCTTCACCCTTTAAATGTGAATAAAAATTTTGTTTCGTTGGTAATTCAGTCTCGTCAAGTCTTTCCCAACTGTCCACGTAATCATAAGGAAAAACTCCTTTTCTCGTTAATAAATCGAATTCTTGTACATAATCACAATGCTTCCTCGTGATTAGCTTTTCATCGTTACTAAGATGCGACGCTAAGCTCTCGACACTCGACGGCATAAATCTGAATTTATCTACGAATCGATAATCTATGACAGTACCCTTGACACTCTTCGTGAATGATATGTAATTTTCCATATTTACCGGCAAAAGTTTGATCGACCCTTCAAATTGGTTGGCAAGCGCTTTAATTAAAAAATGTGAGTCGTAGCCTGATAAATTATGAAACACGACTGGAACGGTATGTGAGTTTTTAAAATTTAAATTACACCCTTCATGCGCTGCACCTTGATATTTACCCGAAAAATGACAATGATCACGATGCTTGATATCTTCGGGAGCAAATGGTTTTTCACAAATATGACAATTTTTCGCAAAAAGGAAGTCCATTTTTTCATCGTGACTCATCGGATTCATTCGCTTGATCGATTTCAAGCTTGCGTTCAACGGTGTAGATATTTCTTTTAATTCGTTGACAAATCATTCAATACAATCCTTGTTACGATAAATTTTTAATTTTGATAGAGAATCATCGAAACTACATTTTAAATAATATGCAATACTGTGTGGGATATGTTCCTGATAGGCATTCGTATTTGCATAGTCTTTCGGCGTGATTGGATTCAAGATGCATTCAAGATCTGCGTAAATTGTGAATGGAACGTCTATTTTATGTTTATAATTTTTGAATTTCAGAATTGAATCCTCACCGCTTGGCATAATGATTCTCGTCTTATTTAAAACTGTGCAATCAACGCTATGTTTTTCAAGTCCACGAAATCTTTCATGCACGGTGATCGTGTTTGAAAGATTTTTTATCCAAGCAAAATGATAAACTGTATTGACGTTTATTCCTAGCTCTTCATGACTATCTTCGGTATTTGCTTCATGCACGAGCAGGTGAATCGTAGGCCTATCGGGTTTTTTACGGCTAACGTGAATGGGTATTACTGTATTATGACGCTTTTTACCCTTATCGCGCTCAAGTCCATACACATTGATTGTCAAATTGTTCATTTTTTCAAATTTCACAATATCTTTCAATCGCATAGGAAAGTCTATACCTTCATACTTTAATACTGTGCTGAAGTGAGGATATGAAGTCGGAGGAGTTGCATGTGATGAGGTTGGATGAAGAGCTGCGGTGATGGCCCACAGGAAACAGTAGGGGTCGTCGTTTTGGATGTTGACGACTGCTTTCTTATTTTGAATATCACGTGGAAGTTCGATGAATGTTGACAATCCTCCGCGTAATGGTGCATGTTTGTTGATATTCACGGTCAAATTGATGATTTCTACCATTGACCAGCCCGAATCTTTTTCTTGAAAGTCTTCGACTTTCGCGAGTAGTTTTTCTACTAGTTCTGTGTGCCACTGCTTAAAATTTATCGTTGGGTACATTTCATCGCTTCGCGTGTTGAAAAATTTAATCTCCTCGATGACGTCAGCATTTTTCGTAATTGAAAATTTGCATGCAAGAACACAATTCACTTTGACAGTGTTGTCCTTTAACATAATGTTTTTCAATCTTCTGACGATCAAATTTTGTGAATCTACGAGAAAACGTTTCACATCTTTATGTCCGAGATTGATCACTATTCCGGTACGAATGCTTGATGCGAAAGCCGTCACGGAATCTTCCCACTGAACTCTATCACGTTGTCGCGAAACACCTGCACCAACTTTTTGCAAAGATTTAATTTTCACATTTATGGTTTTGAGAATTCCGATTGTCGCGGAAATGCGATTTTTCTCTCCCAGAGTTGTGGCCGTTTTCAATAGGTTGCTCAAAAATCTAATATTTGTGTGCCCATTGTTTAACCATTGTTCACTATCGCGCACCGAGAACTTGTCTTTGAGCCATTCATACGCTCTCTCTATAATTCGAATCAACTTCTGACATTCTTTTGACTCCATTATGTTATACGCAAAAAATTACATGTGAGATATTATTCAGGCTTGGGGATAGAACACACAATGATCTAAGCTCTTTGCTTGCATGGTTCTTTATAAGAGAGACAATCAAATAATGTGGCAATGCTGCCGCTCTCTCTGTCTCTCCTCCTAAGGTTTGCGAAAGAGAAGGATGGCTAATTTTTGGGCCGTCGTCATTGTTTATCATAAAACGTCTTGGAGGAGTGTTAACCGATATCCTAGATATCGCAGCTACCTCGTTTCTCTTTCTAAGGTTTGTGAAAAAGAGAGAGAGAGATGGCGAGTTCTCGGCCATCGTCATTGTTTATGATAAAACGTTTTGGTGAGGTGTCACTCGATACCATACCGCTCTGCCTGTACCGTCACAGCGACACGTTCTAACACGTCGAACATTACAAGATATCGAGCGCTCGCATGCCTCACTCAACCAAACGTTCGAGCGGCTGCACCGGAGCTATGGATGAAAAAATAAAACATCGCTTATGGAACTCATCGTGAGAATTATTTATCCAACGAAATATATCGTGTAACGCGTCGCTTCAAAAATTATTTATCCGTTGGTCAATCGCGTGAGACACCCCATCAACCCCCCTCTAATTTATTACATCCTTCGCGGAATAAGTTATTTATCCGACACTCGGCCATCGAATAAATAATACGATTGCCTGTATTGAAATCGGATATTAGTCGGTGATATCAAAGAATATTTATCAGACACTTTAAATAAACAATTCGGCTAAGAAATATGGGGTAACTCATACCTCACGCCTGATGCCCCCCCCCCCCCCCCCCGCACAGCGATGGTGGTGTACAATATTCGTCTTGCCCCCCCCCCCCCCCCCCCTTCTGGCGTGGAGTATTCGAGATGCCCCCCACCCCACCTCGCGCCGTGGAAGTCGGTGTGTATGTGTGGGTGTGTACGTGTGACGTGTACGTGTGCACTAACACGCGTTGGTCCAGAACCGGCCTTGTTTAACTACTAAACCGCGTTATAAAATGTTAAAAATAGCGTGGGACAGTGTGAATCCGGAACGGCAAACGCTGGATTACCTGGAAGAGAGGCTCATAAAAGAAGACGCCGAACTCGAAGCCTGGGAGGAAGAAGCGACAAGTGCTCTCGCGGCAGTGAAAAAGAAAACAGAAAAGAAGCAAAAATCGAAGAAAAGCAAAAAACAGATCGAGTGCTTCAAATGTCACGAGATGGGGCATTTCGCGCGCGAGTGCAAAAGCAAGCCGGTGCGAGTCAAAGATGGCGGCAACGCGGCGCGGAAAAAGGAGCGGGATTGCGCCTTTACTGTCGAGAGCAGTGCAGCCAGTGACGCGCGTACGCAGGTCAAGTCGACAGGAAGCCAGATTCGAGCACTGATGAGCGCTGATCACAGCGATGTCTGGCTTACTGACAGTGGGGTGTCGCGGCACATAACATACCGGCGCGAGTGGATCGTGAGCTATCAACCGCGAGCAAATGGTGACACAGTGGCTCTCGGCGACGGAGAGCAGTACGACATTGCCGGTGAAGGAACCGTGATGATAAAGAAACTCGTCGACGGAATATGGAAAGACTCGAAAATTGAAAACGTGTTTCACGTGCCAAAATTAAAAAAGAATTTGTTCTCGATTGGGGTGTGTACATCGAAGGGCCTCGAAGTGGCATTTCGCGGGAAAATCGTTGAAATTCTCGAGTCCGATAACGTAATCGCGAGCGGAATAAAACAATCGAACGGAGTCTGTCGGTTATTGTTTAAGTGCGTGAAAGCCGGAAGTGTCGAGGAAGCAAACGTCGCAGCAACGAACTTGAGTGTGTGGCATGAGAGACTCGGCCACGTGGGCGAACAGGCCATTCGCGAGTTAGTCAAAAAAGGACTCGTGAACGGAGTGACCTTGTCGAAAAGTGATTCGTTTTTCTGCGAGCCGTGTACAATTGGAAAATCGCACAGATTGCCATTTAACCGGAAGTCGTCGAAAGTGTCAACCGTGCCGGGTGAGGTGTTTCACGCCGACGTATGCGGACCGATGTCTGTCAAGTCACCAGCGGGTTCGAGGTATTTTTTTGACATTTAAAGACGACGCGAGTGGCTATCGTAGCATTTATTTTCTGAAAAATAAATCGGAAGTGTTCGCAAAATTCAAGATTTTCGAAAAGTTCGTCGCGAACAAGTTCGGACAGTCGATGAAGACACTGCGGTCACACAAGGGTCGTGAATTTTGCAATCAAGAAATGCGTATGTTTGTCGAGTCACGTGGTATTGTGCACAAAACGACGGTACCATACACACCGCAACAAATCGGCAAGGCGGAACGTGACAATCGAACAATAGTTGAGAGTGCTCGTACGATGATGCACGCGAAGAACTTACCATTAAAACTGTGGGCCGAAGCCTCAAACTGTGCGGTTTACGTATTAAATCGAACCGTGTGGAAAGCAAGCGAGGTCACACCGTACGAATCGTGGGTCGGAAAACCGCCGAATTTAAAACACTTGAGAATATTCGGGTCGACGGCATACGTAAATATACCGAAACAGTTTTTAAAGAAGTTCGACGCGCGCGCAAAAAAGTGATTTTTGTCGGGTACAAAGAAAATTCACCAAATTACCGAGTCTGCGATCCGAAGACCGGAAAAGTGAGTGTAACACGAGACGTGGTGTTCAACGAGCAAATAGGAACTGTTGTTGAAGCAGCATCGAAAAAAGACGAGGAAAGCGAAACCGTTCTGGCGTGGAAATTCGAGGACGAAGAAGGCGAAAACGACGAGGGAGACGACGCTCAAGAAGAAGAGGACGAAGTGTTCGAGGGCGTGCAAGAAGAAGCGGCTGCCCCTCAAGCTCCGAATCCGCAAGTTGTTCGAGAACTACGAGATCGAGGTAGTATTCGTCGTCCTAGTCGATACGAATTAGACTATGTGGAATACAAAACTCCAAATAGTTACAAGGAAGCGAGAGATAGTCCTGAGGCCACGCAGTAGGCAAAGGCTATCGAGGAAGAACTCGAGGCACACGAGAAAAATCACACGAGGACGATCATGCCAAGAACGTCAACCATGAGGCCCATAGACTCAAAGTGGGTTTTCCGGATCAAGGAGGGAGAGGATGGTCGAAGCCAACGCTTCAAGGCTCGCTTGTGTGCAAGAGGCTTTCAGCAGCGCGAGGGCATCGACTTTAACGAAACGTTCGCTCCCGTGATCCGATACGACTCATTGAGAGTACTTCTCGCAATGATCACGGATCAAGATCTCGAGATAAAGCAGTTCGACGTAAAAACTGCCTTTCTCTACGGCGAGCTGGAAGAAGACATGGAGCTTCCAGAGGGTCTTCAGGTAAAAAACAGTGGAAACAGTGCTGTGTGTAAACTCGAAAAATCTCTGTACGGACTCAAGCAGGCACCTCGGTGCTGGAATCAGAGATTTACGAGCTTCTTAAAAGAGTTCAAGTTCCATGAATGCGAGGCTGAAAAGTGCATCTTTGTCAGTGATTTCAAGAACGAGAGAGTTCATCTCGGACTATTGGTCGATGACGGACTAATCGCGTCAAAGAATATAGAGATTCTAGATTTAATTCTAAGTAGATTAAGAGAAACATTCCAAACTACTGATGTTAATTCAAATGTATTAGTTGGAGTACAAATGGAGAGAAATCGAGTCGACAAAACAATGCTGATTCACCAAAGTGCGAACACGGCAAAAATAATTCAAAATTTTCGTATGGACGACGCAAAACCGCTAAGTGTACCCGCAGATCCTCATGTTAAGCTTCAAGCTTTCGAGGACGGAGACGAAAATTCGGAAAATGTTCCATACAGAGAAGCTGTTGGATCATTAGTTTTTCTCGCGGCTGTTACGCGTCCAGATATTGCCTTTGCCGTGAACGCAGTCAGTAAATTTACGAATCAACACACGATCGAACACTGGAGAACAGTAAAAAGAATTTTTGCTTATTTATTGGGCACAGTAAATCTTGGGATAGAGTACCAAAGCGGTGACAGAACTTCTGAATTACACGGTTTTTCCGACTCAGACTTTGCAGGAGATCTCACGACAAGGAGATCTACCACAGGTTACGTGCTTTGCCTGTCAAATGGAGCAATAACATGGAACTCCAAAAGGCAAAAACTCGTAACATTAAGTACCACAGAGGCTGAATACGTAGCCGTATCAACAGCAACGAGAGAGCTGGTCTGGCTACGAAAATTGTTGCTCGATATTGGATATCAGTGCGAAAAGTCAACTATTTTGTTTGTAGACAATCAGAGTGCAATCAAGCTAGTAAAAAATCCAGTCTATCGTAAGAGAACCAAGCACATAGATATCCACTTTCATTTCATTCGAGAAAAAGCTCTCGAAAAACAGGTCGATGTAAAATACATTGCATCCGACGAACAGTGTGCAGATATTTTTACGAAAGCTGTCACAAGAGATCGTTTCAAAGAATTAAGAGAAAAAATAAAAATGAGAACCGCTGACTCGAAACGCTCAAACGGTGGCAGTGTTGAAGTATGAGTTCTCGCATTTCGAGACTTAGTAGTTGGTATAATTGCGTCTGTCGAGAACAGCCGAAAATACTTCGAGTTTTCTCGGGAGCGCGGCGAAAATATTCCTTCTACTACTTCTTCTTCTTCGAGACTTCATCGTGAGCGGTCGAGTCTGTAGAAGTGTTACTATAACCGTGAGCGCACCAAACCTTTGTGATAAATAAAATATAAGAGATTGTTCAATTTCACCGTGTGTTCTCTTTATATTACTTTGAAAAACCTAACCCCAACTCCCACAATCTTAAAGAAGCTGAAACTTTAACATGTACTTTTATCTTTAAAATAGTAAACGGAATGTTACCTCAATTAAGAAATAAATTAGAGGTGGTAGGAGGACGAACAAGGCAAGCAGATCAAATCATGATCAAATTCCGAAAAACGAGAAGTGCGCAAACAAGTTTGTTTTACGATGGGATAAAGACGTTCAATACAGTGCCAGACAGAATAAAACAGTGCGATAGACTTTTAATATTTAAGAGAAAATTGAAAGAGTTTACTATAACGTCGGTGACTAGCATGTAAGGAAGTATATGTAGAAAAAAAATAGCCGAGAAGGCTAAAAAAAAATCTCTCTGTTTCTCTCTCTGTCTCTGTTTCTCTCTCTGTCTCTGTCTCTGTCTCTGTCTCTCTGTCTCTCTGTCTCTCTCTCTCTCTCTCTCTCTCTCTGTCTCTCTTTCTGTCTCTCTCTCTCTGTCTCTCTCTCTCTCTCTCACTCTCTCTGTCTCTCGGTTCGGTGACTTTGTGGTACCCACCGGACGGACGGAGTATTTCACGCGTTCCTTCGTTGTGGTGGCCAGCAAGACGTGGAATGCACTACCAGAAAACGTTCGGCGGTGTGCCTCGCTGACAACGTTCAAGGCGGCGCTGTATGCTCAGCTACTGACGAAGATGGATCAGGCGTGAATTATGACATCTATCTGCTCTATTAATTTTATCCGGCATCACTTTATTCTTTTTTATTCTATTTCTATTTTACTAGACTACTGCTACTATTCTATTTTACTACTTTAATTAATATGCGAATGAGTATGAGGTTGCATGGGAGCGAAGACCATTTCACTATAATTGTCATCTGATTTGTATTGCACGGTACTCTTAGGGATCACGTATCCAGAGTACGGAATAAACATCTCTCTCTCTCTCTCTCTCTCTCTCTCTCTCTCTCTCTCTCTCTCTGTCTCTCTCTCTCTGTCAAATTTGTCCAGAGGAATGTAGTATTAAAATGTTCGCAGATGATACAATTATACAGGATGTGGGAGTGCGGAAGTGGAAACGAAACTGAATAAAGTGTTGCCTATAGTTGAAAATTGGATGAATATAAATAAATTGAAAATGAATACGACCAAAACAAAATATATGATGATCAGAAGTGTACGAAAAGAACTAAAGAAAGATACAATCCTAAAAGATCTAGATGGCACAGATATAGAACGCGTTGAAAAAATAAAATATCTGGGAATAATCATCGATAGTAAACTCCGACTCGAAGACCACTGTGAGTATATGCTGAAGAAAATAGGGAAAAAAATAAGTTTTTTAAATAGAATAGGGATAATATATCGGGTTATACGAGGTGCACGGTTTATAAATCAATCATAGCACCTCATTTCGAATATTGTGCAACGCTACTAACAGGTATGGGTGAGACACAGCTGTCAAATCTGTAGATAATGCAAAACCGTGCGATGAGGGTCATATTGCAATGCGACAGATACACGAAGGTAGAAAGAATGTTAAAGGCATTGCAATTTATGTCTGTAAGACAAAGATTATATTATAACGTATGTATTTTTATTTTCAAAATTATAAAGGGAATGTTGCCACCGCAACTAAGCAATAAACTAGTAGTAGTAGGAGGCGCAACGCGGCAAGCTGATAATATTATAATTAAATTTAGAAAAACAACAAGCGCTCAAAAAAGTTTATTTTATGAAGGAGTAAAAATGTACAATGTTATACCAATTGCGATAAAACAATGCGATAGGCTTGTAACGTTTAAGCGTAGTGTAAAAGAATTTATTGTAACAAGGGTTCCTAGTTTGTAAAACTATGAATGTATAAAAAATAGCCGAGAAGGCTAATAAAGATCCATCAATCAATCAATCTCTCTCTCTCTCTCTCGGTCTCTCTCTCGCTCTCTCTCTGCAAGTAAGTACAGCCAGACATACTTTCTTAGCTGCCAGTTACAGAGCTTTTACTGTCGCTATTTGTCTGCGGGCGTTTTTATTTTTTTAGTGTCTGGCACGCTTTTTCATTGCCGTCTCTTGGAGATAATCAACTCTCTAAAATTTGGGCTCTGCATCATTTTATCTACATTTTTACGTATGGACTTGGCCTAGCCTACAAAATTTCGCACTCGTCGGTGTGACCCGTCATACATCTGTGCAGCGGTTCGATTCTTCGCCCCCATCTGGTGAGCTGTCATACTTCTCGTTCATTCGGCGAATTATTTTTGAGCATCGATCGACCGCCGAGTAGATCAGAGATCCACTCGATCTACTGCGTCTGCCACGCCTACCTTATCATCGCTCGCAAGGTCGATAATTGTCGCTATCGACTTCTGAGATCTATCGATCAATCTCTGAGAGCGCAAGGATTTTCCGTAGGAGGTCACGCCGATCACGACTATCGACACATTCATGCGGTGTATTCCCTCGCAGCTGAGACCTGTTTTTACTAGTTGACGCCTGGCTATTCCTTTTAAGCACGGACTTCAGCTTGCTATGCAGATGTACTACGCTGGATCGCTTCGTACTTTCAATGTCTCGCACCAAGTACTGATATTTACTGTCACTGCTACCGACGTTGTTGCTAGCCTTTTATCTATTTTTATTTATTTTTAACTTGTGTACCCCATTACTATGTAACTAAAAATTGTTACTAACCATTTTATTCTATCTTATTCTATTCGATCTTGCGCGCATTATTAAGCAACTAACAATTGTTATTAGTCACTTAACGTATTTTTATCTTGCGGCCTACATTATTAAGCAACATTATTGAGCAACTGACAGTTCTTACCCTAATCATCTCCACGTTATCCGAAATTCAGTCATCTACTATTTAATTTCGTATAATGCCTGCAGTTTGCTCGTTATGCAATATTAGAATTTCGCGCGAAGAGAATACTCTAGTTTGCTCGAGCAGTTGCAATAAACTATTTCACCTATCTTGTGCCAACAAATTCTCCGGCACAAATTGTGAATACACCGTCAGCTCTAAGAACCACGTGTGCCCTACGTGTGCATCTGCTATGTCGACGACACGTTCTCCCGTTCACTTGCCAGCTTCCTCGGGATTGAATCCGCATATTCGGGTTACACTAGAGGGTATCGTACAGCAAATAAAGCAACTAGATAGTAAAATAGATGAGAAAATCGACAACAAATTTGATAATGTTGTACAATGTATAAATAGCAATTTTCAAGATTTCGGTAGAAAACTTAATGATCTGTCTGAGGCGCATCAGAAATTCGCTGATCGCCTCAACAGTTTGGAACAAGCCACTAGTACTGCAGCACGTGAAGATCGCGAATTCAGAAAACATCTCTTGTGTCTGACCGTGTCAGCAAGTTAGAGGAAGCCAAAACGTCATCATTCTCGGAAATTCTGGACATTAAAAACAATATTGAGTCCTTGCGCTCCACCAACACCTTCAACGGGCCTATAACCTCGTCCTCTGCTTCATTTTTGGCTTCATCCACTGAGCTGGTGGTGAGCGGGATTCCCACTGATCTGGCATCCAATAAGCAGACAGTCGTTGCGAAAATCTTTTCCGCACTGTCAGTGCCTGAACTCGCCGCTTATGTGCTCGAGATTCGAGACACGATCAAAAGTAGTCCTCATAGTAGCACAATCGGCGCGGTCGGAGACTCTGCGAACTGCAGTTTGCGTTCAGTGCCTTCGCGTCCTAAGACCACGTCGTTCTTCGTCGTGCTCAAATCGAGGGCTACTCGCGATTTTATAATCACGAAGAAGCGCATGAAGAAGGTTCTCTCATTGCGCGAGGTGTTTTCTATCGATCGTCCGGGCAACTTATATGTTAACCCATCCATTCCACCTGAACTATACCGCTTGCATCGACAAGCTAAAGATAAGGCTCTTGAAATGCACTACAAATATGTCTGGTGGCAGAATGGGATTCGCGTTCGCAGAGCGGATGGCTGTGAGATCATCTTCATAAACTCGGTAGCTGACCTTGGCAAAATCAAATGACATTCCACCGTAGCCGATTCCACAGTGAACTTGAAAGACTACTTTCTGATCAGGAATGATCGTGAGGGTAGACAGGGAGGAGGAGTAGCCTGCTATGTCCATAAAACCTTGAAGGCCAAACTTATACTATCCTCACCGAGCGAATACTCGAATTCTCCCGAATTCCTCATGATCGAGCTAAGGGCGACTAACGTGAGTCCCGTTCTCTTTGTTGCAATGTATCGACGTCCTAAAGCGGAGCTCTTCAACGACTTCTTTGAAAGACTCGTAGCAGTATCACCTCGCTACAATCATATCATCTTGGCAGGCGGTTTCAACTGCAACCTGATGACGGATAACTTTGAAGCTCGTTATCTTCGAAGCATCGTTGCTGCTCACGCACTAGCAATAGTCCCATCAGAGCCGACCTACCACACAGCTACCGTCGACTCCTGGCTTGATATTTTCATTGTTGACTCTTTGGATAAAATGATCGAGTACAAGAAGACTGATTGCCCATTTATAGCAGGACACGACCTTACTCAAATTCGGTATATGCTAGGCGATATTGTTGTTCCTCCGAAACTGATCACGCGCCGTTCTCTAACTCATTTTAGTAATGACGAGTTTCTCACCTCGCTAGTTAGCAGAATTCACTCGCTTTCTCTTGACAACACCGTCGTTGCCACCATCGAAGATGTTGACAAAACTGTGTCTCTACTCACTGAGGTCGTGATAGAAGTTTTTGATGCTCACGCTCCGCTCCGCACATTCGTAGCTCGTAGACCCCCAAATCCCTGGCTAACTGCCCAACTAAAAGACGCCATGAATGAGCGAAATGCTCTGTACAAGCAAGCTAACGCACCAGGTGCAACTTAACTTATCAAATATATCGCGACGTTCGAAATTCCCTCGCATCGCAGATCAAACGCGCTAAGAGTTCTTACATATCGGAGACTCTTAGTCGTATATCTGAGCCGTCGCGCCTCTGGAAAGCACTTTCATAACTTGGACTGGTAGGACAGTGTCAGTATCGCCATTGCGATTTTTTGATAGAGATCAGCTAAATTCTCACTACTCTTCTGTGTCGAACTCGTCTCCTCCCTGTTCCGTTCAAGACATAGACTTACTCCTTTCTTCTTCTTCTCCTACATTCCCTGGCATGTCTTTTTCCTTTCAACGCATCACCTTAGAATTTCTTTGTCGGGTGTTCGTCGAGTCACACTCATCGTCTCTTACCTTTGGCCCAGACGGAATCTCGTCTTACTGCCTTACAGCCTCGTTCCCTGCCGTTGCTCCTGTCTTGCTGCGCATATTCAAAGCATGCATTGAGCTCGGCTATTTTCCTCAACTTTGGAAACAAGCATACATTAGGCCGTTGTCAAAGATTCGTACTCCTACTTCTCCGTCGGATACCCGCCCTATAGCGAATCTCTGTGAAATCTCTAAAGTCATGGAAAGGGTACTACATGATCAACTCCTGGCATTCTTACAAGGAAACGGTCTCAGGTGTATCTCGCCGATTTTGATGAAATTTGGCATGGTCATAACCATGGACAAAAATAGGCGGCACGTATTTTTTTATACGTGCCAAGATTGATTTTTAAGGGGTGAAACGCACCCTTGAAAATGGGTGTATTTTTCGTTTTTCGTCGATAACTTTTGAACAATAGGAGATATGAAAAAAATTCAAATTGCAACAATATTTATTTTTTCGCGTACTATACACTGGATATGAGAATGGTGTAGATAACAACAAATTTCATATTGTTTATTGCAAATATGCAATTTTTTCATACGTATCTCAGACAGTTCTTAACCGATTGGGATGCAAATTTGCATACGGGTAGAGGATGACACAATAAAGTTTACGTATTTTTTTGTTTTTCCGATATCTCATAATTAAGGGGTTAACACTACCCTTCGATTTTTTACTCAACTTCATCGTATAATCAGCTGGCCTTTTGCCATTTCGGGTTAAATTCACGTTAATATAAATTCGTTTGAATACTCGAGTACATATTTGTAAATGCCACTCACCCCCCACCCCCAATCATCCCCCTCCCGACCGTTCAACGTTCTTACCGCGCGGCATGGACGAAAATTTGTAGAAATAAAATGGGTTAAACTCGAAATTCAACCAGTCCAAATAATCGATACAAATTTCACTGTTTTGGCTTAACATTGCCCTTAAGGGGGCAACTCAAAGAACGCGAAAGACTTACTATTTCTGTACCGATATGAACGAACAATTAAAGAGTGATTTTTATCCAATTATTCAAGAATTATTGCAATAAATAATATGCTATTTGTTGTTATATTCGTCATTATTATCACGAACGTCTAGTAGTCGAAGAGCAGAACATTTTGTCCCTATAAACTTTTTTTTTACCTCCGCCCGTTCACGAATGAACAAAGTTTTTGAGTTGCCCCCTTAAGGTTGTTGTGGGGTCAGGTCGAAACGATGTCACTGAAATGAAATTTTGTATGAACGTTCATGATCCATTTACTAATCAACCTGTCAAATTTCAAAACAATCCACAGTACAGTTATTTAGAAAAAAAATCGCAAACTTGGAGCATTTGGTGTGCTTATCACATTATGTCTATGGGAATTTTTCGAACATTTTTCAGTATATTATATATATCTACCGAGAAAACGATGGCACGGAGTTAAAAAAACAGGTACGGTTAAATGAAATATCGGACTAACTTTTGCTGCTTTGAAAATAATAATTTACCGTACCGATTCAACGTTATTAATGATTATCATCGCGGATTTTCCCAAAAATTGAGCACACAAGATATAAGGCTTCGGAAACATGACAACAGCGTAGATGTCACAAGCACTCCCTACCTTAGCGACCCTTTCCAACGAAAGAATTTTTTCCCGGGACCTATGTTCATGGTTGATAAACAGACACTTTGATTTTACGGTTAAGAACGGAGCGGGCATATGACAGTTGTGCGACACTGCTGTCAACCCAAGCAATTATCATGGGTCATAATTTACGTTGTTGCCAGGTCGTCTTTCAATAATTGATGTCTAACGAATTATCGAAAATAATGCCATAAACTAATACAAATAATTCCTGTAACCATCACTTTGTCAAAAATGCATATTCGTTTAAACTGATGTTCATTTTTTTCCTTGAAAAATGGTTTTAAATACGACGATAATTTGAAGACAAGCAGTTGGTAACAATTCATTGGTTCCGTGCATAAGCATAGGGCGCCCCCCCCTCATGCTTCACCCCCGATGGCTAGACCCCACAACAACCTTAAGGGTAATGTTAAGCCAAAACAGTGAAATTTGTATCGATTATTTGGACTGGTTGAACTTCGAGTCTAATCCATTTTATTTCTACAAATTTTCATCCATGCCGCGCGGTAAGAACGTTGAACGGTCGGGAGGGGGATGATTAGGGGTGGGGGGTGAGTGGCATTTACAAATATGTATGTCGAGTATTCAAACGAATTTATATTAACGTCAATTTAACCCGGAATGGCAAAAGACCAGCTGATTATACGATGCAATTGAGTATAAAATCGAAGGGTAGTTTTAACCCCTTAATTATGAGATATCGGAAAAATAAAAAAACACGTAAACTTTATTTTGTCATCCTCTACCTGTATGCAAATTTGCATCTCAATCGGTTAAGAACTGTCTGAGATACGTATGAAAAAATTGCATATTTGCAATAAACAATATGAAATTTGTTGTTGTCTGCACCATTCTCATATCCATTGTATAGTACGAAAAAAATAAATATTGTTGCAATTTGAAATTTTTTCATATCTGTGGGATTATATTTTGTTCCTGGTGGTGTTGGAACGGACACGCGGTTAATTGACGAACTGACGACATCTCGCACGATAACGAAATATAGAAGACTTTATTATTAAGACTACTTTAACAACTCTTTTTCGCTCTCTTCGCTTCTAGCTCTTTGCGACTCGCTCGCACGGCGTCAGCGTCTTAACTGCCTCTACACTCTCGCGCGCGCTCTGGTGGCGGTCGTCGAAATGCTCGCACCATCGTGGCGCCATCGTCGGTTTTTTTAGATTCCTACATATCTCCTATTGTTCAAAAGTTATCGACGCAAAACGAAAAATGCCCCTATTTTCGAGAGTGCATTTCAACGCTTCAAAATCAATCATGGGACGTATAAAAAAATACGTGTCGCCTATTTTGGTCCGTTCTATGACCATGCCAAATTTCATCAAAATCGGCGAGATACACCTGAGACCGTTTCCTTGTAAGTACACGAATAAATCGTTGCCTTGTAAGCCTTTCAATACGACGTCCATTAGACGTTGAAAAGTGGCAGGAGCGTTCTTTAAACCGAAAGGCATGCGAGCAAACTCATAATGCCCATGGGGTGTGGTAAAAGCAGTTTTCTGCTTATCGCGAGAGTCCATGGGGATTTGGTGAAATCCAGATGCTAAGTAAAAAATAGAAAAGTATTTGGCTCCGCCCAATTGATCCAGAATATCGGTGATTAGAGGCAGAGGATAGGCGTCACCGATTGTTTTGTCATTTAATTTTCTGAAATCTATTACGAATCGCCATTTTTTATTGCCTTGAGAGTTGGCTCTTTTCAGGACTATCCAGACAGGCGAGTTATATGGGGAGGTTGATGGTTCGATAATGTCGAGTTTTAATATGTCGTCGATTTGTTTCTCAAGCTCTGATTTTTGTTGCTGTGGAAAGCGGTATTGTCTAGTGTGTATTGGTGTGTCGTTAGTTGTTGGAATACGGTGTGAACAAGCATTCGTCGATCTAAGAGGTTCCCCAGGAATGTGAAAAAGGTCTGAGTACTCATTGACAAGTTCGAGCACTGCATTACGTTCTTCAATATTCAGGTGGTCAAGATGCAAAAGATTAATTACTTCATCGACACGGTTACCTCGCGTCCGCGATGTATCGGTGTGTACCGGAGTCTGTTCTTTCGGGGAACTTTCGTTCACTTGATCGTTCTCGTCTGTGCTCATATCGAAAGGATATAGCGAAATTACGGGAACATCCACTTTAATATCTTTGCCCAGGGTACTGATAGCGTAAATATAGGCCTTGCCGTTGTCGTTTATGACTAAGGCTTCGCCCGCGTGTACGCCGTCGGGAAGAGGAAGTTTTGGCACGTAACCGGTTTCGAGTGTGTTACACACTTTTACGAACATAATCATCTTTTGACGGGCCCTGAAAAGAAACGATTCTGGACTAGCAAATGGAATTTGCTCTCCCCTGATACGTACCGATCTCGATTCCCAATCCATCGCGCCCCCACACGAACCGAGTAGTTCTTGACCGAGTATTGCATCGAATACTACAGGAAATTCGTTATTCACGACATGAAAATTTTCGAGGTTATTCTTGAGATTTATTTGAATTCATTCAATTTTCATTCAATTTATTCAATTTTATGAGATTAAGTTCAGAGCCTGAATCCGCGAAAATCATTGTATTATCTTCGATTAGATCTTTGGAGGATAGTGTAATAGCGGGTGAAAGATAGGTTAAGGTATTCGAGCCTAGTCTGCACTTCGCATCTTGAATCTCGACTGAATTTTGCTCGTTATTTACTGGTCTTGGCGTTCTTGGGGTGTCTGACCGGTCGCTACGCCGTCTCGACAGGTCGACCCTAAGTTTCCCTGGTCTTGGGAGGTTTCTTGGTTTTGCTGTCTTTTTCCGTTATTGAACGCTCTCTTTCGGCATTCGCTGATTGAGTAACCAGGTTTTTTGCAATAATTGCAGGTTTTTTGTGGTGAGTTTCCGGTTTTAGTTTCGCTCCCTTTTGATTGATTTTGATTGAGATGTTTGGTTAGAGCGAAGCATTCTGTGTAGTTGTGATTAGTTTTCTTGCGATAAGTGCAGAATTTTTTCTCAGTGTTTGGTTGCTTAGAATTCGTATTTGGCTTTTGTATGATTGGGAAACTTGTTGGGTAATTCACAGCGATTGGGCCGATGGTTTCTTCGACTTTTAACGCTTTTTCGTAAATATCCTTGAGCCGTGAGGCCTCATCGAAATTCACGATGAGTCCTTCGACCTCTGGCAAACCCATCCCGCGAATTGATTGTTCGGCTCCGAGTAGGAAATTACGCATTCTACCGTAAAATTTTGATATTGACTCGCTTCGCAACTGCTGATAATTGCCCATTTCGTCGAGCCATTGTTTGAACGGTTTAGATGTCGCGAAGGTACGTTTCAATCCCGAAATAAAGTCATCGAGGCTGGTTTCGAGAGGGACTGCCTCACTTACTTCACCCTTGCATTTACTGTATAAGAATGTGCATATGCCGTCTTCACCCACGATTGGTATGAATTCTCGCGCTTTTTCACAAAGATTAATAAAGGTGTTAAGCGCGCATGTTTTGGGCGTCCCATCAAAATCGGGGACATATCTAACGCAATCTCGATAACGCGCGTTCAAAGAAGCGATTTCGTGATTTATTGTGAGATTGTTACCTCGTGCGATCGTTGGCGCATTCGTGATGTCGCCGTCGGCCGTATTATTTTGCATATTGATATAATGTTATTGACTTACTCGATAATTAAGAGATAGCGCTTGTTGTAATTTGCAGCTTGTAGATGTAGATGGTGATTGTTGTCCGTTGGCCTTGAGACGTTGAGCTGGAGTTGGTTGACCTCGGATGTACGGCTAACGGTGGATATGAAGTTGTCGGAAGATGTTCCCTAGATTTTGGCGTTGTCGAGCTCGTCCCGTGAGTCGTTGATGATTAGAATTTTATTAAATATGTAAGAATTGTTTATTTTATTGAGAAATACAATTGGTTGAATGTATTAATATAAAAATTGTAGGAACCACACTCTTCTCTAACGTCTTTCGCCTAACGACTCTCGAATACGACTACCTCGTTTCTTTATTTCTTTCGACGCTAGCGCTAAACCCCCCTGTCCCGCGAACCGTACGTCTTCGTGCGCTCGAGCGACGTTGCCGCTCAATTTTCGGGTCCTACAAATATATGCATATAGTCGTGTTGTCTGAGTGCCAAATAAAGCCACTGGTTTTTGAGATTTTCAGTTGTATGTCTTTGTTACCCGCTTTACAGATAACGGAGCGTCGTCGAAGATAGATTCTCAACGTCACCAATTGCACGGATAACGAGAGAATTTTGAACGTTTTGGGCTGCCGCCAGATTTATTAAATACATATATAAATGGTTGCGTATCGAAGATTGATTCTCAACGTAACCAATTGCACGGGTGAGAGAATTTTTGTTTTAAAGTTATTCGGCCGCCACCAATTTTATTAAATATATTGGTGATTGTTTATTCATTGGCACTGATTTTACTTGTGATTTTTTGTATTTTTTTTTGTTTTCCGCTGCCACCAAATTTATTAAATATATAGTTGTTACGCCCCGAGAGGGAGACACCGTACGGAGAAGCAGCGCGATCGAAGATAGAGGGCCAACTTTGAATGTACTTGCGTTCAGCGCGAGGGAGTCCTTGGTGATCGGCTGCGGCTACCTAACACAACTAAATATTTAAGGGTACAGATTCTCTTGAATCTGTGAGATGTTGGTTAAGGTTATGAAGACTCTCTGTACGAGAGAATAATACAGTCACACTCGGTTATTTTTATAATAACCAATAACTTAGACTTTATTCAAACTGTTAGTTGATAGCAAACATTGCTCGTTCGATTTAAGAGTTTTACAGTTTATCGGATTTACGTAGATGTCTTATGGCTGTTCGTGGATTCTTTTACAGAGTTAGAGTTTTTTTTATGTGGACTCGATGAGTGCAGAGTATGATCTGATTCAAGTTTTTTCAAAGAGTGGACCGTTCTGCCTGCGCAGAGGCAGATTACAAAAAGGGCGGTCGATTTTTGATTGGTCGGATTTGCACGAACCTTTGTTTTACTTAACGGAGGGGATTATCTCGATCACGCGGATGTGACTCGAGATAGTCGCCTCGTGGGAAAGGAAGTACAGTTTCAAATTATAATTTCGGAGAATAGTACAGAGTTTGTTTATAACTAGGTTATCGAGCGGCGATGTCGCACAAGACGTTCGTCGAAGTGAAATATGAATAAAAGAATTTAAAAAGATTGCCGGACGGGATATTTATAAGTTGACGGGATGTTTTTATGCGATTAGGGCTTGGAATTCTTGCGCGTGTATCTGTTAGTCTATTTGTTACTTAAGAATAAATGATATTGTAAATTAACTAAGAGTTTATGATCGACGAGTGATGGTAACTGTGCTGGTATATTATCGACTGTCGAGAGTTTGAGATACCGGCCGAACACACTATGTCGACTTCGATATTACCGGCTAGGACGTAACAATTATCACCGACGACTTTTTTGCGTTCTCTCATAGACTATATCACCAGAAGTTTTTCCACTCCCTTATTCGGAACGTGGAATTAGTATTTGTTTGCGCCGTGTGTCACTGCCGGGTTCTGCCGGTAATGCTGGCGAGTCCGCCACAATTGTTATAGGCATTGCGCACATCTCGTGTGTTTCGCATTTAAATTACCAGCTATTAAATAATAGAGTGTTTCTCATTATCGAGATTCAATTCTCGGAAGAAAGTCGGCCACTCAGCATCGAATTCGCGAGCATCACGGCTCCCCGAGGCGTATGCGCCGACGACGAACAGAACTCGCTGTCCCTGTAAGTGAAATTTGATAACCGTCATTTCTAGGTTCTTCGTGTTTTTCAGTCGTGTTATGTCAACAGTCTCGTATGTAAGTGGGTCACGTACGAGAATCGCCGTACCGCCGCCGTGTTTACTGTCCCGTCTGTCGGTGCCTATTATCGTATAATGTTTAAATTGTAGTTTATGTCTATCATTGAGTTTCGTCTCGTTTAATAAAATTATGTCGGATTTGCGTTTAATATTTTTATTTTTTTCAGGTTCTTCGTCGTGGTTGTCGGGGTCGTCGTTGTTGTCGTTGGGTTCATCGGTTCGTCGAGGCAATTGTGTTAAAAGCGCTCATTAATATGGCAATATTCTGTGTGTTTGTCGCTACGTTGTTTTTTATTTCGAGCCTCGCATTTAATGGCGTTGGTGTAATAGTTGTATTCGTCATTGTTGGGCTTGGTGCTCTTGGTGTGTTCGCGTAATTAATCGTTGACTGTACGTATCTGTTAACCTGTCGTACTTTATTTTATTTAATTTCTCGCAAATGTGCCACACGCTCGCGCATTTTGTCTCGACCTTTGACGAGTACTGGGCAACCCCTATAAGAGGCAGGGTGCCCGTACGCATGTCAATTTTCGCAATACAATTTTTCGGTATCTGTGTTGGTGTCCTTTGGAATATTGCATTGTCCGGGTGAGCGTTGCTCGTTGCATTTGACGCAACGATATTGCAGTTTGCAATTTGTCGAAGTGTGTCCAAGCCGCTGGTGTCTTATGCATTGAATCGATTACGTCTTTCGTAGCTTCTCCCAGCTCACGGATTGGAACGCGAGGTGCTTGACGGTAGAGAGAAGTGATGTCCGGCTGTGTGGCGTCAGTTGCACAATGAATATCGGTAGTGAAATATTGTTTCTCCTCGAGTGTGTTGTGGAGAACCTTGTTACTTTAGCACGAACTTTAGCTCGTTGATGTTTAGTTGTTTGAGTTCTGTCTCCACGTCGTGCTCGTCGAAACCAGAGTTAATACCCTTCAGGAGGAAAGATTGTGTTTTCTCCTCCTTCGGGGTATATGTGAAATATTCTCCATCGGCATTGTTAAGCTACTCCATAATTTTGTTGTACTCCGTGGTTGCTCAATAACGTTGTTGTTGCTGCTGCTGTTGTTGTAGTGTTGTTTATCGTTGTTGCGATTGTTGATTGAATCGTTTGTCGTTGTTGTTGCCATTATTGATCTCGTGGTCATTGTCGTCGTAGTTGTTGTTGCCATTGACGTTATCATTGTCCATATTAATTTCCATTGTGTCGTCGGTGTTGTTGTTCTTTAAGATGTTGAAACGATTGCTCGAATGAAATTGTGGAGAATCGTGTGTCGTGGATATAGTCTGGTTCTGTGCGATTTTCATGTTTGCATCGGATAATTTTTTATTTAACGTCAACACTTTGTCTCTCATTTTGTTCAACTCGGCTTTTAATAGTTCAATTTCTATCTCGGCCATGGATTTAGTCGATTGTGCCGAGGTGGATGCGCCAGACTGCGATTTGTCGTTATCTGATCTGTAGCTATCGTCGTCGCAAGCGCTAGATTCAGATAACTGTGGCGATTTACCGGTATTTTTATTATTGGATGAGCTTTTCCGTTTTAGTTTGATTTTGCGAATTTTCTTTTGAGTTATTGCACGATTATAACGATCAGGTTTTTTGTCCTAAGGGGTTTATCAACAACAAAGTAAGAATCAGGATTTTCGATTGAAATTTCGGTGGTATTGTTACGTCCTAGCCGGTAATACAAAAGTCGACAATATCTCAGTTGATAATTCAAATTCTTGACAGTCGGTAATTTACCAACACAATTACCTCACACCACTCACCATCACTCGTCGATCGCAAGTCAACCTACTATACCACCTATTCGTAGAAACCATATAAGACTAAGGGAAAGATCTCAACTAAGATTACCAGGCACCCATTACATGTACGCACCAAAGAATTCAAAACCATAACCAAATTTAAGCATGCCATTCACTTATAAACATTCTCTCCTTCAAACATCCCTTTTTATCTCTTTTTCACGAACCTCTCGCGCGACTTCGTCGCTCGAAAAGCTAGTTAATAACAATACTATTTACTCTTAGTGTTAAAAGCGGACCGCATATCTATCCACAAGTATCCAATCCGATAAAATTTTCGGCGTGTCCCTTATTCAAGTTACATTTCAACGAACGCCTCATACGATATCACCGCTCACGAACCCAAATATAAACCAAATTCTGTAATCATTCTGCGAATTACAATCGGAAACTCCACTTCCTTTCTCACGAGTGTCGCCCGCAAAGCGACGATCTCACGCCTTCGCGACAACCCCCTCCATAGGAAAAAACAAAGGCTCACACAAAATTCGACCAATCAAAATCAACCGTCTTTTTGTAATCTGCCTCTGCGAGGCAGTGTTACATCCCAGCATGGGTGACGCACATCTCCGGTCGATAAATTAGACTACTACCTTACCTACCTCTAAACCAATGCAGCCTGCCGGTATAATTTAAACAGTATGTACATCTTTTTTTCTCTTATTATTGTTTTACTATGGCATTTATAAACTATACCATTTATTCGTAGAAACTAAACAGATTAGGGGAAAGATCCCAGCTAAGATTACTAGAGCACCAAGTGTGGAAAACAAAATATCGAGAACGGGCGACGCCTCGAAAGAAAGAAAGAGAGTACGTCGCAGCGTAGGAAAAATAAACAAAAGCCGAGGGCAGGGGCCTGGGAGCGGACCCAAGAGCGGCAGTCTCGGCAGAGGACGCGACAGCGAGGCATCAACGTCATAATTAAGGCTCGAGAGCAATACGCAGTAGTTATTGTAGACGCGATTCGGCTTGCAGCGAATGTGCGCATTGTATTAATAAAAAGGAAGAAAGACTATATTCTACAGATTAGAAGTGGGATCTACGCACGTGATAGCCGCAGTGAAGGTGTGTCGCGTTTTCTTGATCAAAAAAAAAAGAGAGAGATGGAAAAACGAAGCCAGTCGAGACGCCGTGGACGTTCGCGTGAACATTCTCGGGGACGATCACGTGAACACCGTCGTTCCAAGGATCGGGAAAATAAAGACAGGCGTAGTGGACGATCGCAAACGAGGGACCGACCATGGAGAAGCCCAAGTGCAAGCGTGGAACGAACAAGTGCGAGAAGCAGAGGGTCGGATATAACGCAGCTCGCGGAGGCGTTGACGGGGCTCATAAACAACCGTCCGAGACAGCTAAACCATGGGCACTATCTCAACGACAAATTTCTACCGGAATTCGATCCGGCTGCAAAAATTATATCTGCTTCGGATTGGATCGACAAAATCAACGACTGCGGTCGGGTGTACGAGTGGGATGACAAGGTAAAGCTGTATTTATCTGGGTGCAGATTGAGGGGAAACGCGAAATTGTGGTATGACGGGCTAGCGTGTACTTTACCGAGCTGGGAGGAATTTTCTCGCGAGTTGATCAAACAATTCCCGGGCGAAGAGAGTTTTGGGCGCTTGTTTCACGAAGTCGCAGAATATAAAAGCAAACCCGGTCAAGACTTGCAGGAATATTGTTTCGCTAAATTGCAGAAGATTAACAAGCTAAAATTAAATGTTCCCGAAGATCAAAAAGTTGATCTTATCACTTACGGTATCCATGACGAGAACATTCGGACGACTTTGTTAACGGCCAGGCTCGGTACGATTGCGCAACTCAATCAAAGACTCAGTATTTTTCGGGCTAACACGAAGCCTCAAGGGTCTCCGAAAAGTACGAAACAAGACGGCCATGAATATGTCAAGCAAACGGGCGGTAAGAGGCCAGGAGATCACGATAACAAAAGGGGGGAGATGACGTGTCACAAATGTAAAAAGCCAGGTCATTTTAAGCGCGACTGTCCAGGGCGAGTAGAAGAAAATATTCCCGATACGCGGTCGAATAACAAACCGGTAATAAGATGCTCGTACTGTAAAATCACCGGCCACGAAGAGTCAAAGTGTTACAAAAAACAGGCAGCCGAGGCAGCGGGAAAAAAAAATGACTAGAGGACAACACGCCCCGGGTGCTAGAGGTCGTTCGAGTCGACGAGGCAGTAGTTGAGAAGCCGTTAAAAAAATGTCTCGTAAACGGCAGGGAGACAGATTGCATGGTGGATTTGGGGAGCGATTGTTCGTTAATACGAGAAAGTGTAGCTCGCGCGATGCAATTGAAACCGGAAAAGACCGATAGCACGATGGTGGCGTTTAACAATACGGTAGGATTGCCGATCGCTCAGGCACGAATAAAAATTGAAATAGATGATATCAAATACGAAACGTATATATACATACTACCGGATAGTCATCTGAGCAAGGAGATTTTACTCGGGCGCGAGATTTTGAATGTGCAAAATGTAGCGGCCTTGTCCGATGCGCACGGGGTTAAATTCTTTATAAAAAAAGGACAGAAAGAGAATCCCTTCGAGGTAAATCTCGTCACGCGAGAGAGAAGGCCTATTCGGGAGGATGACGTAATGTGCGAGGGACTTGATGTGGAAAACGTAAATCGTTTGGTAAAGATATTAACCCTTGTGTTCGCACCCAACTTTACCTACGTTGTTACGCACCCGGGGTACCCGGGTACCCACCTCTTATTTTTCTTCGCTTTTCAAATAGTACGGCTCTGAAATCGATTCCTAAACCGTTATTTCCATAAATAGACATCACTATTGTAGGCGCTAAGACGTATTTGGCGGGAAGTGGCTGGTCGTCTCGTACGGAGCGCCGCCACTACCCTCTCTGTCCCCCGCCTCCTCGTCTTTTGCGAACAAAGAGGACGCGCAACGTTAACGGGTAGCGCGTGATACGAGAGGCAGTTAGCCTCCAGAGGGTCTGAGAGAGAGTCGATTGACTTAATGCGTGTAAGCGTACATCTCTTTGAATAGAAAATAAAGAATACATCTCCAGTTCATCGCTCGTTATTATATTTCACAGTTCCTTACCGCTTTGATTTGCCTTCCTACACTATACATATAGTCTGGCAGGCAGCTTGATTTTTTTACAGAAAATATTAATATTGCTCCATTATTTTTAGTACAGTCACCGCTTTATCTATAAAAATCGTATATGCGAGTGCTTTGTGATTGAAGACTTTGAAGGTATGGAAGAACTATCCGAAGCAGAATTTTTAAGGTAATTTAATGCCACTTTTTTATAGTGTTTCATTCATAAATTTCGATTCCATCCTCTGATTTCATTGAACCAGCTAATAATGCATAAATCGAATCTCAGATTGAATGCCGCACAGAAAGAGGCTTATTTGAAAAAGATATTAGGAGAGAGCGATATAGATTCCGATGCGCAATCTGACAGTGAAGACGAAGACTGGTTACCACATGAAGTTTTGATCAAGCATCCCGCTTCTGATAGCGATGAACTTGCCGATGATAAAGGTGACTTTCTTTTATCAAAGTCTATTTTATAAAATCATGTTCACAATGACTTTGAATAAACTTTATTGTATTTTGATAGATAATCAAGAAGTATCATTTACCGAAGAAAATAATGAAGCCCACGGAAAAGGTAGAGAAAATTCCTAAATAAATTATTACGACATAAAATAACAAATTATCACTAATATTTATAGTGTAATATGAAATATATTTTAATTTTATGTTGCGAAGAAGGCGAGAACACTGAACAAGAGGAAGAAGTTCAAAGCAGTGAAAGTGAGGCAGAAAGTGAGGTAGATGACCAAACGCCAACGGCAGCACGAGCAAGTACATACAATTTTACCTCAGTCTATATAATACCACGAATAGTAATGTAGCATGTCTCGTGGTTCATTTTCTCGTCAGAATTTCGTGTAAGAGTGGGAATTTTATTTTTCAGAGGAAACAGTAACTGCTTGGATAGCCAAAGACAAAACTGTATGGTATAAAACGCCGCCTCGTCAATACCAAACTGCACGTCACAATATAGTGCGTCAGCGAAGTGGTCCTCACAGAAGCACAGAGACTCTATCAATAAACGATACTTTTAAAAAGATATTTACAGTAGATATGGTAGACATCATAATTCGTCATACGAATAAGAAAGCGTTGTCAGTGTGTGCTGAATTCAACGCAGCACATCCAAATTCACAAAGAGAATGGACGCCCGTTACTGTTCAAGAAATGTACTCATTCATCGGTATTTTGATTGGTTCTGGCGCGAATAATTCAAATACCGATCATACAAGTGATATGTGGCACGGAAATTCATATCCCTTGTATCGAGCGACAATGGGGCTTAACAGGTTTCGGAACATTATGCGTTTTATTAGATTCGACGATGCCAATACACGCCAGCAACGTTTGAAAGAGGATAAAGCAGCTCCAATCCGTGATATTTGGACAATGCTGAACGCAAATTTATCTCAGATGTACAAGCCGACTGAGAATGTAACAATTGATGAACAACTTTATTCTTTCCGTGGTCGCACAAAATTTACGCAGTACATTCCTTCTAAGCCGGCTAAATATGGCATTAAGATTTGGTGGATTTGCGACGCTGAAAATGCTTATCCATTGCGTGGCATTATTTACACTGGTAAATCTGGTGATGTTCGAGAAAAAAATCAGGGAGAACGAGTCGTAAAAGAGCTTGCAGCTCCGTACCGAGGCAGTGGTAGAAATATTACCATGGACAATTTTTTTACAACTTTACCCCTTGCCAAACACATGCTTTCATGGAATTTAACTGTCGTTGGCACTTTGAGAAAAAATAAATCTTATATTCCAAGTGTCATGGCTCCGCATAAGTCGAGAGAAGTATACTCGACTGAGTTTGCTTTCAGTGAAAGCGTCACGATGTGCTCATACGTGCCAAAGAAAAATAAAGCCGTAATTATGTTGTCGACTATGCATTCCGACAGAGCTGTAAATGATGACAGTAAAAAAAACAGTCATTATAACATATTACAATAAATATAAAGCTGGCGTTGATACAATGGACCAAATGTGCACTCGATACACTACGCAACGTCGTACTCTGAGATGGCCGGTAGCTCTGTTCTACAATATGCTGGATATTAGCTCACTCGCGTCCTATTTAATTTATTACGAAAATAATAACATGATTCCGAAGAGAACAAACCAACGACGACTATTTATGCGCCAATTGAGTGAAGAACTGGCAAAACCAGTAATTGAGAACCGGTCACAAAACATTCAAATAATGCGAAATTACTGTACAAAAATCGCCATTGAAAGTGTGATCGGGCGGGCATTAAATCCCGTGGACATCGCTCCAAATGCTAATGAACGCGATATGTCAGGGAGGATGAAAGTCACTGGCTCCTGTCATATTTGCTACAAAGCAGCAATAAAGAGGAGGAGAAAGACACGAAAGTCATGCTGCGATTGCAACAAACCTATCTGCGATGAACATGCTACAACCTTAGCGAAGTGTCACGAATGCAGGGGCTAATTAAATTTCTACATTTATTTTGATGTATTTCGTATTATCAAAAACCATATTCGACGTATTCAAATAAAATAAAATATTCCAAACCAATAATCCACTCAAAATGATTTTTTTTCAAGGTGGGTACCGGGGTACCCGGGTGCGTCCGCGACTTATATATACTTCACACTCGATTTTTTCTTAGTAATTAAACAAATTATTTTATTCCAAACGAATCACCTGCTTACAATTGAGTTGAATAACGATGATCCGGAGGTATTTGCCGAAATTTCTATTTTTGACCAAGTTACATTAAAAAATGTACCGTGGTGGGTACCCGGGTACCCGGGTGCGAACACAAGGGTTAAATCTATTCCGCGAGAGCGTCTCGCTTAGTATAGAGGAGTTAGGGTGCGCGGACGTGCCGGGCATGAATATCGAACTTCTCGATAACGAACCCGTTGTTCGTCGGCCATACCGATTGTCGATAGCTGAGCGCGAAAAAGTAAGGCGAATGGTATCGGAGTTAGAAGCCAGCGGTGTCATTAGAGAGAGTTCGTCGCCGTATGCAAGCCCAGTTCTCCTCGTAAAAAAGAAAACGGGTGACGATAGAATGTGCGTAGACTACAGGGCGCTAAATAAAATCACGAAACGAATGAAATACCCGTTGCCGTTAATCGATGATCAAATTGACCGATTGGGCGGAAAAAAATACTACATCTCGCTTGATTTGAAGTCCGGGTTTTATCAAATCCCTCTGCATCCGGACGCAGTCGAAAAAACAGCTTTCGTTACCCCAGACGGACACTACGAGTTTTTACGCGTAGCATTCGGACTAGTAAATGCGCCGGAATATTTTCAAAGGACTATGATGACGACCTTCAGAGGTACCGACTGCCACGTCTATATCGACGATATACTTCTCGCGTGCGACAGTGTAGAGGAAGGGTTCGATCTTCTGATCAAGGCATTGGAAATATTACAGAGTAGGAAATTCTCGATAAACATTTCCAAATGTCGGTTCTTTCAAGAAAAGATAGATTATTTAGGACGAGAAATATCACAGGCGGGAGTACGACCGGGGGCACGAAAGATCGACGCTCTAATGGAAACAGCGTCACCAAAGGACATAAAGCAAGTGCGACAGTTTCTCGGTTTAGCCGGATATTTCAGGAAATTCATCAAGGATTTTACAAAAAGAGTCGCGCCTTTGACACAATTGTTGCATAAAGACTATGCATGGCAATGGGAGTCAGAGCAGGAAGGGGCGGTACAAGATATAAAAAAAGCATTGTCTTCGCGACCAATTTTATCAATTTTTGACCCGGCGTTAGAAACAGAGGTGCATACGGATGCAAGCGCGATAGAACTTGGAGCCATTCTTATCCAGAAAAATGGGGGTAAAATTTACGTGATAGCCTATCACAGTCGAAAGACGACGTCAACCGAACAACGATATCATTCATATGACCTAGAGACGCTCGCAGTGGTCGACGCGTTGTCAAAGTTTCGAGTTTATTTGATAGGTATCAAGTTTACGGTGGTGACCGACTGTAGCGCCGTCCGTGCCACAGCGACAAAAAAAGATTTAAACCCGAGAGTGGCTCGGTGGTGGGTTTACTTACAAGATTTTGATTTTGACGTGATATATAGACCGGGCAGTCAAATAGCGCACGCCGACTACTTGAGTCGAAATCCTATACCATGCATGGCTGTTGATATTACCTCGTCCGAATGGATAAAAGTAGCACAACTACAAGATGATAAAATAAGAATTATTCAGGAAATACTCGTCTCCGGGGATGTTCAACCCGACGTAAAAGAATATTTCGAGAAATATGATTTGAAAGGGGGAGTAGTTTTTCGCAAAACGGAAACAGGAAACAAATGGCTCGTTCCTCGAGCGGCTCGATGGAACGTAGTAAAAATGTGCCATGATGACTCGGGGCATTTTGCCGTAGAGAAGACTTTAGACAAGATTAAGGAGCATTATTATTTCAAGGGGATGCGTAGATTTGTGACAAAGTACGTAAAAGCCTGTCTAAACTGTTTATACTATAAAACATCCGCCGGAAAGAAACCGGGATATCTGCACCCGATAGATAAGGTGGCTATACCCTTCCACACATTGCACCTTGACCACGTCGGTCCGTTCAAATGCAGCGTGCGAAGAAACACGCAAATCTTAACGCTCGTAGACGGATTTACGAAGTTCTGCATATTAGAGGCCGTGCGGAATACTAAAACTAAGTACGTGATAAGAGCGTTGCTGACAGTTTTTGCAATTTTCGGCGTCCCTACGCGTATTATCACCGATCGTGGATCAGCGTTTACGTCACACTCGTTCGAGGCATTTTGTAAGGAGTACGGTATCAAGCACGTCCTTAATGCAGTGGCTACCCCAAGAGCAAACGGACAGTGTGAGAGGGTCAACCGTACGTTATTAGACGCACTAGCTACGACCAGCGCAGGGGAGCCAGAGGACGCGTGGGACGAATCGGTGAAGAAGGTTCAAAGCGCTCTGAACACTACGACAAATCGCAGCACGCGGAGTACTCCAGCAAGGTTACTCTACGGGTTCCACCCGCGCAGTATGGCCGATGCGGCATTACTATCCGCAATCCAAGATACTCTGGACCAAGTCGACTTGGAGGAGATGCGGAGGGTGGCGAGAGACAACAACGTGGCGGAGCAGGGGAGGCAGAAAAAAATGTTCGATGCAAAGAGATTCAAGCCTCCTAGATATGCCGTCGACGACGTTGTCATGTGGAGATCGAGCGCTGCACCTGCCACGGGGGAGAGCAGGAAGCTAAATGCGAAGGCCAAGGGGCCGTTCAAGGTCAGAGCGATCTTGCCCAACGACCGATATGAGATCGAGGATCTGAGGGACATGAAAAAGACGCCAGGACGACGAACGGTGGTGGCAGTAGACCAGCTGAGTCCGTGGGTCATTTTTGATGGTGCGGCACAGTCTGGTAAGTTTGAAGAGGTGAACGACAGTAACCTTGGTGGTGAATGATAGTAGCCCGCGTACAATTTTACTCGATGAATGATAGTAATCGAGACAGGTGAATGATAGTAACCTGGAGAGGTGAATGATAGTAACCTTGGGGTGAACGATAGTAACCCGATTCAAGATACTCGATGAATGATAGTATTCGAGGCAGGTGAACGATAGTAACCTGGAGGGGCGAATGATAGTAGCCCGAAGACGATGGCATGGAGCGACCGAGACACCGGAATCGGAATTGATCACTCCGATTTCGTGTTGAACGCCGCGACGAGTTTATCGTCTCCTCCGTACGAGATTTTTTCTGTTAACAATTCCGTACGGTGGACTCTTATTTTCCAGCGTAACGGATTGACAAGCCACGACGGGGACGTCGTAAATTCAGGAGGGCCGATTGTGAAAAACAAAATATCGAGAACGGGCGACGCCTCGAAAGAAAGAAAGAGAGTACGTCGCAGCGTAGGAAAAATAAACAAAAGCCGAGGGCAGGGGCCTGGGAGCGGACCCAAGAGCGGCAGTCTCGGCAGAGGACGCGACAGCGACGCATCAACGTCATAATTAAGGCTCGAGAGCAATACGCAGTAGTTATTGTAGACGCGATTCGGCTTGCAGCGAATGTGCGCATTGTATTAATAAAAAGGAAGAAAGACTATATTCTACACAAGCTCTTATCGCATACATATACCAGGGAACTTAAAACCATAACCAAAACACCCCATCCATTCATAAACACCCTCTCTGGCAAACATCCTTTTTTATGTCTTCTCCACGAACCTCTTGCGCGATTTCGTAGCTCGAAAATAAAATAGATAACGATATTATTTACTCCTAGTTTTAAAAGCGGACCATATACGAATTCATAATTATCAGGCACGAAAAACTTTTCCCTGCTCTCCTTATTCATGTCACATTTTTGCGAGCGCCTCGTTCGATATCACCGCTCGTAAAATCAGACGAAAACCCAACTCTGTATTTCTCAGAACCATAATCAGAGAACACACTTTTGTTTCCCACGATCGTCGTCCAAAAAGCGACGCTCTCAAGACAACCCCATATCTTTGAAACAACCCTTCTGATAGGAAAACTTAAAATCTCGCTAAAGAATCCGACCAATCAGATTTATCTAATTTTGTAACTCCGCTCGATCCGAGACGAAATCGTCAACCAACTTCGACAAGAAAATCAGAACTCTATCAACCTCGAAATCGAAAGCGTCTTAAGCGAAGAAATCTTCGACTTTTTGTAAAATCACTCTAACAAGGAACATCACTTCGGTGTCCCCCTCCGATTTTGGTGAAACTTCGGTACGTGGTAGAGTATCGAAAACTAAGCGACACGTATTTTTTTTATCGGCGGAAAAACGGTTTTAGGGGGTGAAACACCCCCTCAAAAATGGGTTTTTTCATTTTTCGGCGATAACTTTTTAACGGTACGAGATATTAAAATAATTCAAATTGCAGCAACGCTTATTTTTTTACGTACTATACATTGGAAACGAGAGCCATACAAATAACAATAAATTTCATATTGTTTATTGCAAAATTAGAATTTTTTCATACGTATGAGAGTTATTCCTCCG
Source organism: Netelia fuscicornis (assembly GCA_946811545.1). Lineage (NCBI taxonomy): Eukaryota > Metazoa > Arthropoda > Insecta > Hymenoptera > Ichneumonidae > Netelia > Netelia fuscicornis. Next base: position 37,502,756 of record OX328014.1, on the reverse strand, counting down.
AGAATTTTTAATCAATCGAGATGTAAATTTGCATACACGTGGAAGATGAAAAATTAACGAATATATGTTTTTGTTTTTCCGATATCTCGCAATTAAGGGGTTGGTACAAAGATGGTTCGAGAAGAAAATAGAGAGGGGTTCGATTACCCTCTCACGATCAGGGTCTCATATTGAGTTTGCAACATGAAGAAACGTCGATTCGGAGTTGTTAGAAATATTTTAAATCGGCCAAGACGTGTTAAATGGGAAAAGACGACCTCGGTAAGAAAGTTCGGGTAGAGGGTAGTTTACCCCCTTAAGGTTGCTATTTTGAAACAAGGCAAAAACACCCTAACTAAATTTTTGTGTTACCATAAAAACAGAACAGGTTTCTTTCAATTAAATCCACCTCGTTCTCATAGAGGGTGGGGGAAAGATAAACAGAAGGGTGGTTCGCCCCTTAATTTTTTGTTGGGGGGGGGGGGGGGGCGAGGTCGGTGCTAGCCGAGTATACGATGCTCTTACCTCGAAAATCGATGGGTAGTTACAACCCCTTAATTGCGAGATATCGGAAAAACAAAAAATATGTGTTCGTTAATTTCCCATCCTCCACGTGCATGCAAATTTACATCTCAATCGATTAAAAATTCTCGGAGGAATAACTCTCATACTTATGAAAAAATTCGAATTTTGCAATAAACAATATCTCGTACCGTTAAAAAGTTATCGCCGAAAAATGAAAAAAAACCTAATTTTTGAGGGTGTGTTTTACTCCCTAAAACCATTTTTCCGCCGATAAAAGAAATACGTGTCGCTTAGTTTTCGATACTCTACCACATACCAAAGTTTCAAAAAAATCGGAGGGGGACACCTAAGTGATATTCCTTGTAAGCCTTGTGTTGTAATTTCAAAGTACAATTTCAAACTTAAATAAAGTACAGTTGTTTTTGTTAATTATATGTACTGTTATTATAATACTGTTATTATATTAACAGTAGAAAAAAAAATTTCAAATGAAAAAGATGGAAAATTTTATTCTCTATAAAAAAGGTCTTTATGGTTTTTACTGTAAAACTTGCAGTTTCCGAGATATTTGCAAAAAGGCGTTTTCCAAAATGGCGCCTAACGCACACGGTTTCAGATGACACAAACTTGTATTTATACTTAGGAGATACCCCCTGACAGAATCCAATAAAAAAATCGCGAACAAGGGACTATTGCATTATGAACCCCGTTTTGGTGCTGAAAGTCCTGGACTAACAAGGCCCGGGTCGTCCGCGCGATTCAAACTATATGATGAACCGATTGATATTTCTACCGAAATTTTATCCATCTTGCCATAAACAAATTTTTGATAAAATTTTGTTTTCAGAAATATCTCACAATTATAAGTTTAATTATGTGAATGTTTATTCATGTTTTTTTAGTTTGCTTGTATGCGTTGTTCCCGTATCGTTCTCTCTTTTGCAACTCCGTTTTTTTTTAGTTTTCATCTTCCAATATTGCTTGAAAGAGGCCTCCATGGTTTTTTTTTCATTTTTTTATCGAACCGAAAAAATGGGCCAAATTCGACGTTATGCGCTTGGACGTGCGTTTGAGAAGAAGAGAGATGAATAGTGAGATCGGCACTTGTCTTTTCTAAGTTCATACCGACACTTGCCGCGGTCGTGGTCCTTCGGCTGACAAGGGTCTAGGTGATTTTATTTGATATTTTTACGATATAGTTGAGCGCCAATCAGTTTTGAGGAAACTGATTGTTGAGGTAATGCGCAGACGGAACAATTTCGATCAGGGATTGAGAGGAAACGTGGTTAAATAGTTTATATGGTTCACTTTATTCTTTCCTTTTCTTCGATGACTATTTCACAATAAGAGTGTGTTGTCGGTACTGCTTATCAGTGGGTACTGACTCACGGGTTCATAAGAGCAGGTGGCGCTTAAGGTGATGTGAAAGGCCCGGACGAACTCCAACGACGTCGGCATAGTAGTGAACTTGCCCTCTACGCAACGCCGCTAGATGGCAGTGCATGGTCCAAAGTGCGAAGCGTGCGATGCCTCGGCAAGAAAATATAATGCCCAGGCAAATGCAAGTCTTACACCGAGAAATAGACGGGATCAGAATGGATCACAGATTTTCTCCAAACTTTGCCCACTTTTAGTCATCCATTAGAATAACATAATGTGCAAGTAGTAAGGCGTACTACTCAAGCGTTTTCGAGAAAATCGCAAGAGAAGTCTTACGCGTCCAATATAAACCAGTGCGTTACAGTTTTGAATAAAAGATGGTGCTGGTCCTGTTGTTAGCGTTTGAGCTCAATAATCGTTGGGTAGCAGGATCGAGAGCCATTCATGAACTTTTTTTTTGCAGGTTTTTTTTCGAATATTTACATTATAAATAGACTTCCGTTTCCGGCGAGAGTGTGGAAGGACGTGTGTGACAGGTGAACGAAAGAAAAGTGAGGAAAAGTGAGATAAGAAGGGAAAAAAGTGAAGAAAGGGTGTAGTGAGGAAGGAGGGGGGGGGGGAGAAGGCAGGGGAAGTGTAAAGCAGGTGAAAATAGGGAAATAAGGTAGGAAAAGGACGGAAGGGAGAAAGGCGAAAAGTGAAAAGAGGTTAGGAGTGAATAGGAGGAAAAGAGACAGACGGGCACGAGAAAGAAAAGTGGGGAGAGGAACGAGCGAGCGACGTCGCGGTGTAGCGCCGACGGCGGAAGGCAGAGGTAACCAGACAGAGAGGGAAGGTAGAGACACGGTAGGTAAAGAAGGGAGTAGCGGTAAAGAAGATAAGATAAAATAAAACACAATAAAATAATAAAATGAATAAATAAATGAAATAAAGGTCGGGAAAATAAAGTAAAAAAGAGATAAATAGTAAATAGGAAAAGAAGGGTAAAGAAGTGTGAAAAAAATGGAGATAGAAGGAGGTAGAGGAGTGGAGGAGGAGGGGAAGAGGAGGGGACGAAAAACAAATGCCGAAAGGCTAGTGATGGAAAGAAGCGCGAGTGCAGGGGACTTAATAGGTATAAAGGAATGGTGGAAAAGGAAAAGAGAACACATGGAGGACAAGGAACAGGAGTAAGAGGAGGAAGGAAGGACGGCAGTCCAAAAAAACAGAAAGGTGCACCGATCACCTGAGAATAAGGGAGAGGAAGAGGAGAGTATAGGGACGATGATAAGAGGAATGAGAGACGAGATAAAGAAAGAGTTGCAGGAGGTTAAACAAGAGATAAAGGGACAGAGAGAAGAAATGAGAGAAATGAAAGAAGAAATGGAAAAGATAAAAGAGGAAATAAAAAGGGAGAAGAAAGATGGAGAAGGGAGAAGGAAGGAATGGAGAAAAGAATAGGACAATTAGAGAAGAAGATGGAAGAAAAGGAAAAAGAGAGAGGAAGAGTGGAAGAGATAGAAAAGAAAGTAAGAGAGTTAGAATTAGAGGGGGGAAAAGCAAGAGAGGGGGGGGGCGGAGAGCGGCCAAGAGAGGAAAGGAGTAGGGAGCTAGAAGAGAGAATAAAGGAGATGGACAGGAAAGTAGAAAGGAAAGAGAAGGAGGAAAGACGAAGGAGGATAATAATAAAAAGGGTAGAAATGAGGGGGACGGTGGAAGAAACGGCGAGGGGGATACTAGAAAAAATAGGAGTGCAGGCAAGAATAGCAGGAGTGAAAGAGATAGGAAAAGCAGGCGCAGGGAGAAGAGACTCGATGGTGGAAGTGACAATGATGGAAGAGGAAGGGAAAAGAGAGGTGATGAGAAAGAAAGCGAATTTAAGAGGAAGGAGAGAGATAATACAGGAAGATTTGACATGGAGGGAGAGAAGGATGCAGTGGAAAATAAGGGAAATAGGGGAACAAGAAAAGAGGAAGGGGAAAATAGTAAAGGGGAGACATGGAAAATTATGGGTAAACGGGAAATGGTGGTTTTGGGATGAGGAGAAGGAAAACATGAAGGATGGAAAAGGAAGAGAATGGGGGATGGATACAGAGAAGGGAGAAGAGGGCAGGAGAGAAGAGTGGCGAAAAAAGGACGAACAGATAGGGGGAGAAAAAGAGGGGCAAAAAAACGGGCGATAGGCGGGAAAGAAAAGAGAGGAGAAAGAAGAGAGGAATGGAGAATAGCGTATTGGAATGTGGCAGGATTAGGGAACAAGGACGAGGACTTTTGGAAAGAAATGGAAGAATGGGAAGTAATAGCGGTAACGGAAACGTGGGTAGAGGAAAAGAACTGGGAGGAAATAAGGCGTAAGTTGCCGAAGGGGTATAAGTGGACAAGACAAGGGGCGAAGAAGAGGAATAGGAAAGGCAGGGCGATAGGAGGAATGCTGATGGGAGTCAGAGAAGGGATGTCGATGGAGGGCGAAGAGGATGAGCAGGAGGAGGAAGAGGGAATGATGTATAGGAAGGTGAGAGCAGGGGAAGAGGTATGGACGATCGTAGTGATATACATAAATGGGGATATGGGAAGGAAATTAGAAAAAATGAGAGGGTGGATGGAAGGGCAAAACGAAAAGGATAGAGTGATAATAGGAGGGGACTTCAATGCGAGGACGGGAACAAAAGGAGGTAGGGCAGGAACAGAAGAGGAAGAGAAGGAAGGAGGAAGAAAATCAAAGGACGAAAAGGTAAATGAAGACGGGAGAAAGTTGGTGAGTAGGCTAGGTGAAGTGGGGTGGGAGATTATGAATGGGAGTATAGAGGGGGATGAAGAAGGAGAATACACGTATGTAGGAACGAGAGGGGAGACGGTAATTGACTACGTACTGGGAGACGAGAACACGAGGAAGGCAATAAAAAGCGTAAAGGTGGAAGACAGGGTGGAATCGGACCATCAGCCACTCGTGGTGACGATCAAAAGAAGAAGGAGAGAGAAGAAGGAAAAGGAAAGGAGGGAAACAACGGGGCCGAGAAGAGGCAAATGGTCGGAAGAAAGGAAGGACGAATATAAGAAAGGAATACAGGGAATTAAAGTAGAAGGAGAGGAGACGCAAGGAGCGATAAGGGAAACGATAGAGAAAATAAGAGGGGCTGTTAGGAAAAGTGAGGAAAAGGTAGGAGAGGAGGAGAAGGGGAGACGGAGAGAAGGGTGGTGGGATGAAGAGTGCAAAGAGAAGAAAGCGGAGGTGAGGAAGGAATTAAGGGAGGGAAGGAGAGAAGGGAGCTCGAAAGAAAAGTATAGACAGAAAAAGAGAGAGTATAAGGAGCTATGTGAGAAGAAAAAGGAGGAGGAGAGAGAGAGAATAATCAGAGAAATCGCACAGGCGAAAACGGAGGAGAGCGTGTGGAGGATAATAAATAGAGGAAGGAAAAGCAGGAAGAGAGTAACGGAGGGCATAGGAAAAGAGGAGTGGAAGGAATACTTTATGAGGCTGTTAGTGGGGGTAGAGGAAAGAATAAGGACGGGGACGGAGAAAGAGGAGAGATCAGGAGAAGAAGAAGAGATAAGAATAGAAGAAATAAGGAAAGTAATTAAGGGAATGAAGGAAGAGAAGGCGGCGGGGGAAGATGAGTTACCGAATGAAGCATGGATGTGGGGAAGAGAAGAAGCGGTGGAGGTGGCATGGGAAATATGCACAAGGGTATGGAAAGGGGAAGGTTGGCCACAGGAATGGAAAGTAGGGATAATAGCACCGATAGTGAAAAAGGGAGAAGGGAGAGAAGTGGAGGAATACAGAGGTGTTACACTGATGCCGACGATTTACAAAATATATACAACAGTGCTAGCGAGGAGATTAGAGGAGGAGGTGGAGAGAAAGAAAATAATTCCACCGAATCAAACAGGGTTTAGGAGGGGGATGGGGACGGTAGACAACATCTATGTGCTGAACTATATTGTAAATAAGAAACTAGCGGAAGGGAAAGGTAAGATAATAGGATTATTTGTGGACTTGAAGGCAGCGTTTGATATGGTGGATAGAAGGATTCTGATAGAGGCAATGGAAAAGAAAGGAGTAAGAATAGGGTTAAGAGAGAGAGTGGAAGAGGTATACAGAGAGACAATGAGCAGGGTGAAAGTAGGAGGGGAGATAGGCGAGGAGTTTTGGACAGGAAGAGGCGTAAGACAAGGGTGCCCGATGAGCCCGGTACTGTTTAATATACTAACGGCAGACATGGAAGAGGAATTCAGGAAGGGAAGGTGGGGAGGAGTGAGAGTCGGGCAAAGGAGAGTATGCTCCTTAGCGTATGCCGACGACGTGGTGGTGCTGGCAGAAAGAGAGGAAGAAATGGAAAGCATGATAAGGAGAATGGAAGGTTACTTTGGAAAGAAAAACATGGAAGTTAATGTGAACAAAACGAAAATTATGAGGTTCAGGAAGGGGGGAGGAAAGAGTAAGGTAATGGAATGGAAGTTGAAAGGGAAGAGGATAGAAGAAGTGAAAGAATTCAAGTACCTAGGGTACCTATTCAAAAAGAACGGGGGGCAAGAGGGACAACTACGGGACAGGATCAGGAAAGCGGGAGCGGTAATGAAGCAGGTGTGGGGCATAGGAAAGAGGAAATTTGGAAAAGATTTTAAAAGGAGAATGTGATTATTCGACACACTAGGGTGGACAGTAATGGGATACGGGGTAAAAATTTGGGGATGGGAAGAGAGGAAAGGAATAGAGAGCATGCAGGAGAGATACATAAGGTGGACACTGGGAGTAGAATGGAGGACGCCGGGATATATGGTGAGAGAGGAAGCAAAAAGGGAAAAGTTAAAGACAAGAGCGGGAAGGAGGGCGTGGAGTTATGAGGAAAAGTTGAAAAGAGGTGGAGGAAGTGAAATAGCGAGAGATTGCTTAAAAGAAATAGAAGAAAGGGAGATAGAAAGCGAGGAAAGGTTGTCGAAATGGGAAAAGGAGAGAAAAGGGCTGAAAGAGAAAGGTAGAAACAGAGGAGGGGGAGAGGAAACGGAGACGGAAGGATACGAAAAGGTAGAGAAGGAGGATAAGAAGGAGCAGGAAGAAGAGAGATGGGAGAAAATCAGGGAGTCGAGATACAACAGATGGTATAGGGAAATACGGACGGAAGAAATTCCGAAATATTTGAAGGCGGGATGGGCAGAAGAAAGGTGTAAGAGGATTGCACGATATAGACTAGGCAACGAAATGAGAGAAGGAAGATATTGGGAGGAGGAGGAAGAAAGGAGATGCAGAGTGTGCGGGGGAGAGGAAGAAACGTGGGAGCATGTACTAGAGAGGTGTGAGGGAGAACAGGAAGAAAGGAAGGGAACGGGAGAGAGGATAAGGGAAATACTGGAAGAAACTGGGGGAGGAGAAGAGTGGATGAAAAAACTGGAAGAAACAAGGAAGCGCAAGAGAAGGGGGGAGCAAGAAAATGAAGAAGGGGATAAGTAAGGAAAGGTGTGAAAGAAGGAATGGAATGAATGGAAAGGAAACGGAAGTCGGAAGAAGGAGTAAAGGAGAGGAAAGAAAGGCAATAGATAATAAGAAAATGTAAAAAATGTAATAAGGAATTAAGAAAGAGAGAGAACGGTGGCGAATAAGAGACAAAAGGCGAGCGAGCGACGGGGGAAAAAAATAGAAAAAAAGAGCGAGCGTGCGTGCGGAGGCGGAGGCGATAGAATTAAGAAGTAGCATAAGGAAATGTAAATAGATATAAAAAAAGAAAAGCGTATTAGGATAAGGAAATGTAAATAGGATAAGAGTCTTAAGGTAAAGGAGAAACGGAAGCCTTGTAACCCCAAGGGGAACAATAAAGAATTACATACATACATACATTATAAATATAATATTTGTTGTAACAATCAAAATTATGCAGATTACAATGGCAATTCAATAAAAGTTCATGCCAATACTTAAATTCTTTTCCTTGTGTTACCTTTAAATTGTGATATATATATACGAGAGAATAGTCATATTCTTTCGTGATTATTCATAACTATTCTTTCGTATATGTCACAATTTGAAGGTAACACAAGGAAAAAAATACGTGTATTGGCATAAACTTTTATTGAGTTGCCATTGTCATTTGCGTAATTTTTATTGTTACAGCAAACATTATATTTATAATTATCGAGAGGTAAACACATATCATTTTTTTGGAAATGAAAAATCCCTTGAAATATGTGACGCGATCCGAGAAAAGGGACGTACGAGGCAAACAATCAATTTTTTTAATATCCGTTCTGCTATAAGTTTTTGAACTGATTTGAATTATTGAAAATGGTATCACCCGAGCGCGAGCATTGGTTTTGATTTCTTTAATTGCTCGACGTGAAAAATTCCAATTTTGCCTCGTAGGTCTCTTTTCTCGCTTCGCGTCACATATATGTATTTTTTCATTACATTACCTTTGAATTTTACTATATATGAACGAATATGACCAGCGTTGAAAAAAAGATAAATTAAAAAAGGTATTTTCATTCGTCGCGTGAACGATGATGCTTTACAAGCATCGTCAAAATGCGAGTTAAAAACAATTCATTTACAATAATGAATTCACGAAAGATTAAATAAGAAAACAATCGCTACAGGCATTTTTTTCTTTTTGATCCTCGTGTTTTTTTCGCTAACTTAATTTTCGTTAATTTTGTTTCGCGCGCAATTTATCTTCGTTTGTTGTTTTTGGCCAAAATTTTTCAACTTTTACGTTTATTACGTATGTCGAGCATGGCGTACGTATCCTAAATATAATATGGTCTTGATAAGCGGATCTATCGGAAAAGAACTATTCATAATGTATTGCCAATGTAATACAAAATTGAAACATTGTAAGATTTCATCGAATGGGTAGGGCGCGTAGGCAAGGGATGCTCGCGCGGCACGTTGTTCCCTCCGAGCGACGCTCGCTCACAGACACGCGCTGCTATGATTGTGTGGTGGTCGCGTATGCGACTAGAGAGGAGGTAACTTTTACGCGCGATCTGGCATTCATTCGTCAAACATCGAAACCATCGAAACGCCAAGATGGGACAGAAAGGAAACAGTAAGTGTTCACAAGTTTTATATTCGTCAAGAATTTTTGTATTTTTCATAATGTATAAGTAATAGGCTAAATATGAAATTGGGAATAATTTATGAGAAAAAACGTTTCTGACAAAAATCGGACATTTTTAAAAATTAAAACAAAAATGATCGCTGCCATAAAAAACTCGGTTGTGTTTTACGTTCGTATTATAAAAAAAGTGGTTTGATATTTTATCATAAAAAAAGTGATTAATTTTTTTAATTAAAAGTGTTCTGTATTTTATTATAGAAAAGTAATTAATTTTTTTTTAAATAAAAAGTGACTTATTTAAAAAAAAAGTGTTTAATATTTCTTTAATAAAAAGTGTTCTATATTCTATTATAGAAAAGTTATCAATTTAACGAATAAAGTGATTTACTTTTTTAAATAACGAGTGATTTTTTTTATTAAAAAAATGTTTAATATTTCTTTATAAAAAACAGTGTTTGATATTGATTTTAATAAAAAGTAATATATTTTTTTTTATAAAAAAAAGTGACATATATTTTTAAATACAAAAAGTGATTTTATTTTGTAAATAAGTGTTTTATACTTTTTAATAAAAAGTGTTGTATATTTTATGATAAAAAAGTGATGTATCCTTGAAACCGCACTATTGTCGTTTTTAACTTTGTACTCGATTACATAATAAATTTTTGTGTGCTTCTATAAAATATTAATTTATGTCATTTTGATTGCAGATAAACAAAGGGAGTCGGCCAAGTGGCAGAAAAGAGGCCCGCTGATTAACCATACGGAATTTGTAAGTTCAACGCATAGTATATTATGTAAAGGAAACATTATTTACATTATTTATTTATTCTTTCTGTTCCCTGCACAACAGCAACAACAGCCTCAACAACAACAGCCTCAACAACAACAGCCTCAACAACAACAGCCTCAACAACAACAGCCTCAACAACAACAGCCTCAACAACAACAGCCTCAACAACAACAGCCTCAGCAACAATAGCCTCAATAACAACAGCCTCAACAACAACAGCCTCAACAACAACAGCCTCAATAACAACAGCCTCAACAACAACAGTGTTACGTCCTAGTAACATAATAGTTGCCCTATTTTTGACCTTAGCAAAGCTAATGAGTCTTGGGAAACGGGCTAATGGAGTTTGATCAGATGAATGAATTTTTTTGACTATGGAGTGCCCAGAAGTTAGAAGGAATTTGGATTAATGTGTAAGGAAGGTATCCTCTAAGTTCGAGGTGCTCCTCGCAACTCAACGGATGATGGAAAGAATGAGCTCGCTGTTATCCTCGCAACTCATTTATTCTTTGGGGAATCTATCGAACTCGGGGTGGACCTCGCAGTTCAATGGGTTGTGTAGGAGGATGATCGAACTCGAGGTGGGCCTCGCAGTTCAATATGGAGTATTGGAGGATGGTCGAACTCGGGGTGGTCCACGCAATTCGACTTGTTGTTGAGAAGGAATTTTGAACTCGAGGTGGTCCTCGCAATTCAATAATTTGTGGGAGTCAGTTAGTAACTTACTGTTTTCTATTTTTCTTGGTTGGTTGAGTCGAGACTGGTAGAGCAGTACAGGGTTTTTGCTCTATCCAGGACTTTTACAATTTTGGAGGCTTAAGAGAAGCTTACAAGTTTGAGTGTTGATGAAGAACTGATTTTTATGCTAAAATTCGGGCCTTATATACTAGTCTATCAACTATTTTTGTCTATTGCGTAGGGGTTGGAGAGGGTAGTTTACAAATTTCTTATTGGTCCAAAGTCTCCACCGTCTCCTACTCCTTACTTTTCCAATTCGGAGGAAAATTTATCCTTATCGTCTGTCCCCACTCTTGGGCCTGAGCATCTCTCCCCGCCGCGTTCATCCCCGAGTTAGGGTTGCGTCGTGCGTTGGCGTAAGGAGGGATGCTCGTATTTAAGGCGCGATGGTGGTTACGTTATGGGGATGTAACAACAGCCTCAACAACAACAGCCTCAACAACAACAGCATCAACAACAACAGCCTCAACAACAACCTCAGCAACAACCTCAACAACAACAGCCTCAACAAGAGCGTCAAAAACAACCGCAGCAACTGCCACAACAGCAACAACAACAAGGGCAAGTGGACACTGACGTAGTGCAGTGTCCAAACTGCAAAGATTCGGCAAATAAATTTGTGTTACAATCGATGATTGAACGCCAGCAAGTTGAGATAACCGAATTAAATCGTCTCCTTCGTCGCCCATATCAAGGGGAAAAATTTAAGACGATAACGAGGACAAGAACGAGGACGAGGACAACGCCGAGGCCGTGGACGAGGACAGTCAGCGAGTGCAGGGGTGCGCGATCGCGATCGCAATAAAAACATCGTAAGTAATCTTAAATCGAGAAAAAGTTTACTTTTATATATAATTCAAACGCTAATAATGCGTGTTCTTTTGTTTGTTTTAGAATATGAAAAATGCACTGATCGACGCCTTGCGTACAATAGTGCCGCCAGCCCCGACACCCACGTGGCCGGTGCCATCCCAGCGCCCGCCGATGCCGTATGGAACGCATTTTTCCACAGCAATGCCGCCCGCATGTGCACCCGACAATACGCCACAATGTTGGCACCATTATCATTAATCTTATAAAATAAAAATATAAATTTTCATTTCAACTATGTTATGAATATATTTTTTATCAATTTTATCCCTATTACTTCCCTAAACATTGTTCAAAAATATTGTCCAGATGATTCAACTCAGGGGAATGGGAATAGTAAATGGTTATTTCTCATGTTCTCTGCTAATTGGTGGAGTCCTGTTCAAAGTGGAGTCAGCAAAAATTTTCTGAAAAAAAAAAACAAAGAAACCAATTTATAATCTTAACAAATTCTGTCAGTTACTTGATAAATGTTTTACTTATATTTTTTCGTGTGGAAGATTTTCAACCCCCAGTTCATATTCAAACACGACACCTGGAAAATATAAAATTGTCAAATCCGTTCTTCATGTAATACTCAACTACTAGTATTCCACTTACCGCTCGAAATCCATAGGAATCCTTGACTAAAGTTGACATGTCTCGTCGTATATACCATAAAGTTGGCCGATCGACTTCAACTTTTTTTTACATCTTTGTTTATCAATTTGTTAATGGTCGTTTGATATCATGTTATAGTTAAAAATCATCGTTTGATCGTTTTTTTTTACAAATTGAAAACAACTTTTTCCCCGTCCGACCTGAAGTTATGTAGTAACTTGGTACTGTTGAACTTCCAGTTATATTTTTTTACTTTTGGAACATTTTCTGTTTGCTATCGTTTGATCGTCGTTTCCATGTGCCATCGTTTGATTGTTGAAATATCAACGATCAAGTCCCAATAAATAGTTTCCAGCTAACTTCAGGTCGTACTCTAAGAAAATAAATTGCGGTTTTCCCAGGAACTGTCAACGATCCAACGATGAACTTCGCAAATATTAGTATCAAATGAAAGTTCAAAAATACGGAAATTAGAATTGTCCAAAGTTTAGTCGTAAACGGTTAGAAGGCAACTTCAAGTTGGTCTGTCGGACGTTACCTGTCGTTTGTCTACGGAATTGCTAACAATGAAACGAATATTGCTGACGATCAAACGATATCGAACGACGATCAAACGATAGCGTAAAGGAAAATTGAAAAAGTTTAAACTACCAACGAGGATGTGTCTGCTAGTCAACATTTGAAGGGTGTACAAGGGAAAATTAACCCTTGCAAGTAAACCACCGTTGTTGCGTCGTGGTGGCCTTTTTTTTGTGAATCGTTTTTTCATGGATTGAAAAGGATGGTGATGGAGGTAATTACATGCACGGTCCGAGGACAAAGATATAATCGGTATCGATGCACCTAATATCAAGCGCACGCGCAAGCGTTGGCTATATGAAACGAAACAGCCAACCACAGTGCCGAAGGTTTCCTCAAGGGAGCTCGAGACCTACCTTGAAATAAGGAGACTAATAAAGCTCCTTATTCTGTCGAGGAAGGTCTATGAAACGCGAAATGAGGAATAAGGAATCCTTGTTCCTCAAGGAACGACTAACATGAATACGGGTGTAAGGAACTATCAACGATGAAACGACGATACTTGGTGCACGTTAGTATCAGACGATGGCAAAAGAAAAAAGTTGAAATAGCTCAAAAATACGGATATTAGAATTGTCCAAAATTTTGTAGTAAAAAGTTACTAGCCAACTTCAGGTCATACGGGCAGAAAGTAAATTGCAGTTTTCCAAGAAGCTATGAACGATCAAATGATGAAACTTGGTACGACAATCAAAGTATAGCATAAGGAAAATTTTCAAAAAGTTCAAAAGAATTCTGTCCACCAACCTTCACCACTAAAAAGGTACTGGACAAGACTCGGGGACAGTAATTTCGATTTTGTGATGAAACTATTAACGATCAAACGATTTTAATTAACGATCAAACAATCCGCAACGACAACCGAAAGATTGGCAAACAAAATCTTGAAAAAGTCAAAGTTGGCGGGCCAACTTTACGGAGCTGTTAAAAAATACGAACATTAAAATTGTCCAAAGTTAGCGGTAACAAGTCACTAGTTAACTTCAAACCAAACTGGCAGAACTATATTGCGGCTTTCCGAGAAACTGTCCCCGATCAAACGACGGAAACTTGGTATTTGTTAATATCAGTTTAAATAATCAAAAATAAATCAAAGGCTTTTCAAATGCATTCAAATTTTTCTTATTAATATTTGACGAATTTTAGTCATGTTGACCGCATATTTTTCAAATTATCGAATTCTCTAAGGCACATTTTTTGCACGGAAACTTTTGACATTGGGCCGTGTCAAATGCGTATAAGCACGCACACTGATGTGTGAGTACATTTCTACGACTTGTATTTCGCTAGCATGTCCGCATCTTTTTGATATGACTAGAAGATGTGTGGCATTGCTATCGACACATTAACGTGTTTGTAAATAAAGCAGTCATATAATGTACAATCGAGGAAACACCCATTCTCGCTTACCCACTCACACTAATGTGTAAGTACGTTTCCACGATTCGTATTACGCTAGCATGTCGGCATCTATTGATACGACTAGAAGATGCATTGCATTGCTATTGACAAGTTAACGTGTCTGTGAGTAAAGCAATCATATATTGCACAATTGAGGAAACGCCCACCCTCGCTTACCCACTCACACCGCCGTGTGAGTACGTTTCCATGATTCATATTACGAATTACTCATTGATATGACAAGAACAATGCATGACTAGAACGTCACGGTATTCGTGAACATTAAAATTATATATAGCACAGCCGAAAAACCCCTTCTTCATTTACCCGCTCGTGCGAACACACGAGCACACTTCCTTCACTAAAATTATCCCAATCTATGATGATTGCGATGGGAATGGCAACAATCTTCTACTGCGAATGATTGTTCCCATGTGCACCCTCATTGTTGATGCATTCGTGCAGTACTCATAGCCTGCAGGATCATCTCCCATAGCTATAGTTGTAGCAAACGCTGCAGCGTAAATGCCACAACTAAATGCATCTGGCTCTTTTGTAACGGGGCGAATGACGATATCATCGATCATGGCGGAAGGGTAACGTCTGTGAATATATCTCCGAATTTCTTTATGGATGATATTATATTCACTTGGGCACAAGCTATCGTACACCATCACTTGTGAACCATCGTAGAATATGCAACACCAGCGTTTGGAGTTGTTGCCACCGATGATTTGCATGTCGTGACTAGATTGGCAGGGACGAATAAAGTTATAATATCCTGTGTAAGAAGCAGGATGGAATTGAAAACAGGTGTTTTCTTGTACTATTTGTTGAAACAAATCTATGCTCGTGTCAGTGAGGAGCGCCGATTTCGTCATTATATTTGTAATGACAACGTCGACATCTATGTTTTGGCGAATTACCTCGAGTGCTTCGATATCGGCCTCCGTAATATCTATTCATGATCGGATTGTACAGAAACCCAATCCATAGCGAATTGTCTATCTTTATGGGCAATTTCGCTATGTTGGGTTTGGGTTTGCAGCAGAACGTCATTCATCGACGAAAAAGTGTCACTCGTTTTGCGTATTTTGCTACGCGATTGTGATATTTTCGGTGCGCGTTTTTTCCGAGAAACTAATTGTTTTTTTACTTGGGCATCTTCGCGAGCCTGCAATATATAGTTCGGCTCTCGAAGCGGCATATTTCGATTATGCCGACTATCAACGATCTCTGGAAGTAGACACTCCGTGTAAAATCGTGATAGCAACGGTTCCATTCGATACCAAAATGCATCATCTTTAGGAACTATCACGTGTTTTAAATCAACAGAAGCCCACAATGCGAAAATTCTGTATTTTCGCATTGTTATATGTAGTTGACCTTGTATTTGATAATAATACGGGTGATTTGTATTAAACGGTCAATATTGTTTCTATCGAAAATGCTTCTGAGACTAGCAATCTGCACAATAGTACGATCTAGTGCTCGATTCTTGGCCGAAAAAGGGCACTTACTTTCAACGATACCGTCATCGTCGATCAGACCGTCCGGTGAAGCACCCAAGTACGGAATCTCAGCATCAATAAAAAGCCCGCAAGGCGCAATGGTTTTATTGAGCTTGAGCTCCAATGCATTTCTCGCAGCTTGCTCCTTAGCAGTTCCAAACTGCGTCGCTGCTGTATCTACCATTTTCGGAAAATGGATACTTTGAACCATTTTCGAACAAGAGGTAGTCTCGAGCATTCGACATATCGCTCCAAATTTCGAAGCAGTTATGAGACTTGTGCGTAACGGATGCCACAATTCGCAGTTACTCTGGTCGATGGTATCTCTTTCAATCTGGATTCGATTTTCTTGATTTTGTATCAATTTATCGAAATGCTTGTCCACGAGTACCTCATAAACCGTCTCAGGAACATCAGGCTGCTGTGACGACGGTCCATAATATTTATCTGTACCCTGCCACGTATGAAATTTACGCCTACCTTTTTGTTGGCGCAGAAGCTTATTTTGGAGCACATGGTGTTGCCTACGCCATTCTAATTTAGCAATGTGCTGAGGAACTTCCCTTCCTACGCGATGATACAATCTCGATAGGAGTTTTTGACTATTGTGCTGTACGACTGCACCATAGCATCTCATTTGGTACAAATTCCTTGCACAATGATTAATTCTTTTTCCAGAATTGAGGTTGTTTACTATCGAACTGCACGCTTCAGCGGTGTTGTTCGTTTGACATTTCAACAAACTTTTTGCATGGCAGCTAAGGTAACGGATGGCTTCTGCGACATCCCAGTACATACCTGTTCGTTCGATCTCTAGTAACAAATTTTTTTCATTTTCCTTCGGTTCGCAAAGAAATGGCAACGACTGGCAAAATACGTGCTGTCCAAAAACATGTGGAAGCAAGATTAAAATATCTTTTTGAAACAATTTAACTTTTTCAGCTTCAGGCAAGCTGCTTTCTTTACGCAAATCTCGGGCGCGCTCGATGTTTCTTCGTATCTTTAAGCCGCAGTCGTGAACTTGTTTTCGCAACGATGTTACGGTTATAACATTTTTTTGCGGCGCAGCCTTCAATCGCATCGTCGACGCATTTCTCATTTTTTTTGCATAAATTGCGAAACAAGTGGTTGCTGCTTTCCACTTTGTCAACTAGAACGCCGTAAGCAGCGTAGGGGTCGGAATTTCTTATGGCTTGATACGTGCTGCTATCGCCATCTGAGATAAGCGTTTTATAGATCAACCCATTCATTTCAACGCTGTTTTTAAAACCTTCAACGATTATATCAGCTTCCATAGCCGTAGATCGCTGGTTGCGACCCCAATTCTTATAACAGGCATGCTCTGGTGGTTCTTTATTCAGCCGCTCGGCCATGGCGTCTACTGCGCAATATTTGTTCCGTACAGCAACGAACAATACTTTTTTCGTCTCAAAACCAATTATCATAGCAGCGCCAGATAATGCATCATGTTTTCCACCTGTATAGGAACGTTTGGACCAACATCCGTCCGCCTCGACGGTAATGAAGGGGATACCATTGGCCAAATTACCCTTTTCTAACGCTATTTTTTTCTCTTCTGCCGCTACAGCCATCTCTTCTGTAGCGACAGATTAAAAATCGTTAAAGATTTTTTGGCGGTATTTGCGGTACGTAACATGCGAAAGAGAGGGAACATCCATCGCAGCAAGCTTTTCTTGCAACGTGGAGCAACCTGTCCCGGAGGTAATATGTAGTACCGCAAATCGCACTTTCGTTAATACCCATTATATTCCGATAATCCGGGTCGGTCCAAATATCGAAACTATAATTACACATTTCACATCGAAATAGTAATTGTGTTTGCAAGCCACGGTCAACGTATCTCTCTAATTTGAGATGACGAAAATGATACTCTAAACCATGGCTGTGAGCGTCAAACTTCTCATGCAATTGCTGAAGAAAAAAGGTTATGTCGACTATGCGTCGCCCTTTGACTTCAACCGATTTGCGTCCAACATGCAACGGACTCTCACTATCTACGAGAAGCTCAGGTTCATCAACATCGGAAAACTTGCGATGTGCCGATTCTGTCACCGGATCCGACCGAACTTTTTCGGGGTTGCCCTCATGCACAATTGGGTCGGTGCTTCCTGTTAGCTCGACATGAGAATGAACTCTCTGAGTGTCGTATGAATCCACGGGCGATTCAGCACGATTACTTTCTCCGAAATCATGCAATTTTCGGAGATCTATGCTGTCTTTCTGGCGATCACTAGATTCTACAGTGATTGCGGAAAATATGCTGATATGTGGACGAGCTTCGGGCACGCCCGTGGAATCTTCGTCCTTGCCTATGACGGAATCATGCAATTATCGTCGCACTTCCGAAATATCGGAGTCTGAGCATTGCTCAAGCGCAGCAATTTCCGAAAAACATGGTTCGGGAAACAAGTCTATTTGACTTGATTCGCTCCGGTATTCGGGCGAAGAAAGAAAAGGTACTTTGCCTGGTTCGGATCTGTCGGTGAGTTCGACTTGTTGGGCAGCACACTTTTCATCCGCCAAGTTCTTAGATGTTTTGACGAGACTTCGGGCACGTCTGAAAATAAGAAATATCAGAGGAAAATGAAACAATATAATATTTGTAAAATATAAACAATTTTTCAATCAATATTTTCATTAGATAATGATTTATATTTTTAATTCAATAAATAAAATCTAATGATGTAAGAATTTGTCGTTTGCTGTACACCTCGATCGAAACACCAATCAGGGCCTTCACACACGAATCGACCTAATACGTAATACGTAGGCCGTAAGGAAATCCTCCAATCACAGTCGACTACTCGAGGGGAATAGTCGACTCTGATTGGAGGATTTCCTTACGGTTTACGTATTACGTGTTAAATAGATCCGTGGGTGAAGGCCTTCACAGCGTATGACGGCCGAGAACGGCAATGATGAAATATGTCATCACTGCACACCCTGTCTCATTCGTGGAAATATCCGAACAACTTGCGACCAACTTAACGTGGGTACCAAAGCTGTTGAAAAACAAATTCCCGCTGTTTCAACTTTTGTCTGTTTACCTACATATGTACATATATATATATATATATATATATATCTGTGTGTGTGTGTGTATATATATTGTGACGAGCTCGCGATCTGAAAATTTCGTCCAAACAGGTGGCGAGCTACCAGTCAGAAAATCTCTAATGACGCCCGTTATTGTTCTTCCCGTTTTTACACTCTCGCCATTTGGGCGCCAGGTATTTCCTTCACCCCGAAATACCAAGGGTTCCGTTTTCGTTTCCGTTCAGACTCAGGGAATGGGGGGATTCGGAGGACAATCTATAGCTATCTCTCTTTCGAATGAAATAACGGGTGAGCACCGATCGGTACAGTAAATAATCCAAATGACCGTTTATTGTTTTCAATTCTATGTACAATATTAACTAAGCGTAATCCTATGACGTCACTTCGTCGAGTGAGACACCGCTACTTCCCGGAGACGCCGAGAAGCACAACTTTCAAATACTATAGACGAAGGGGGGGGGGGGCGGAACTGACACCCTCTACCAGCCCGCGCGCGGTCCCGGAACATCCGGACGGTTAATAAGAGAATTTGCACCACGTGCGCCTACCTTTTTCTTTATTCCTCGCCGGATCTCTCGTCCGTTGTCGTCGCACAGCGGTACTCCAGTATCCAAATCTCTCTCTCCCTCTCTCACGATCGCCAATCTACGCAGTGTCTCGTCTCGCACTCTCTCTCTCTCTCTCTCACGCTCACTCTCACCGCACAAGTTTCTCTCCTTCACTCTTTAGTTTCTGTCCTCGCCTTCTAATTCTCGCTCTCACACACTCTAACTTTCTCACTCAATCTACTAGACTTCTTTTTACTTCCTATCGCTCCACGTGCTCTACTCTCGCGCATTCAAATTCTAACTTCTTTTTATCAATCCAAAACCTCACTCTTATCAATCCAAAACCTAACTAACTGCCTTATTCTAATTCTTCTCTCGGTGACCATCGGCTCTCTCGTACTCCTCGCTCCCTTATTTCCCCTGTCGGCGACGGTGGGGGTTCTCACGGCGATCGCTCCTCGATCGCCGGCACAGCCATCCCTCTCGCTCCTTCGGTCCTCGCACAGCGTCGCTCTCTCTCGTCGCTGCTGCTGACGGTTGGCGACCGCTTACTGTAAATAAAGGAAGCCTCGCCGACAGAGTGTGTCCATCTATTTCTTTTATTTCCACGGGAGCGAGGCGTCGCGACTCTGCTTTTCTTTCCTCCTTATTTTCCTCAAGAATATTAATAGCGAGCGCGATCTGCGAGGAGAGTACCGCCTCGTCACAATATATATATATATATATATTGAAATGGCAGAACGCTTCAATAAATTTATTTGAGTGCGATGGCTCGACGATTATATAGTTTATGAAGATTTTGGTGAGGGAGAGTAATTTCTCTTTGAGACTTGGTTTTTGTATTGATAAAAAAATCGTTTATTCCTTTTGTTTCTGCGATTTTAACTCTTTGGTTGCGGCGACTTCGCCTTTATTTCCTATATCAATTTGATGAACTAAAATACAATTGTTTCGATATTATTTGTATTTAATTTTGCGGGTCAATATTCCCGCTCTGCTTAGCCGTCCCTGTAGATCGTTGGTGCGCCGTCCAAAACATCGATCACCGTCTCGATCGCGGTTCCTCTCCTCTCTCGTCAGCTGGGCCGGCGACGTAAACACAGGTGATCGCTCCTCTCCCCGCTCGTCCGTTGACAATGCGCGTCGTTCTGTTTGGGTTATAGGTCAATGCTCTTAGGCAGGACCTTTACTGCTCGTTCGATAGACTTTTCGTCGAGCAAGAATTCTTTTTCAGAATTCTTGAGTTAAATCGCCGTTTCGCTCTTATTCAGAGGTCAATGCCGCTTACCAGGTTTCGTCTCTTCTTCAGAGCACCCACCCGGGTAAGTGACCTAAGATATTAACTGATGATTAATCGAGATTTTTCCGGCCTTTTATACTAATTAGGCTGCTCGCCTATAGGTCGAAGGATTTTCAGACGGACCAATCAGCTGTTTTGACATTGGTGCCGTGTGAATCTAAGTGCCGTGTGCACTGGCGGCATTCGATCTTTCGATGGTGGGGGGATTTTGCTCGGGTGTATGAGACAATATCGTCTCAATATATATATATTGTAACGGGTTTTTCCCCGCACCTTCCGAGAACCTCCGGTTCCGCCACTCGAGGAGGACCGCGCGATGATCCGCGCCATTCTCCGCTGCTCCGGCGAGGTGGAGTCGGGACTTGCTGACGCAGTAGGGTTAACCGGGGGCGGACGGGCGCCAGGTACGCTCACGTACCACCGGCCTAGGCCGGCTTCATTTAGGTTTGCCGCCACCACGGCCTCCCCTACGCGTCCCCACTTCCCCCCCGAGAGCGAACACCGGGGTCTCGGGCTTTACTCCGGCTGACCCAGCCCGCCTGCGGGTCGGTAAGGTAGAGGGGGGGGGGGGGGGGGGGGACGAGAAGGAATTTTGGGTCAATTAGGCAAAGTATCAAATTAATTCCACAATTTACAGGTAACCAATTTATTGCACGAGGAATGTTTACAATCGCGATTCTTTTCCACTGATAACACTCGCACGCGGTAGAGAACCTCACCTCGCTGGTACTCTACCTACTCATAGCGCCAGATAACCGCGTCCGAGAGAAGGATTTATAATATGTTCTCCCGGTATGTAACGAACGAGGATAGGTAACCCCCGGGATGACAACTAATTATTTCCGGTAGCACCCTGTAGATAGCCAATGATGGTAGGTAACCCCCTTAACGATAAACGATTATTTCAGTTATCACCCTGCAGATAGCCAATGATGGTAGGTAGCCCCCTTAATGATAAATGATTATTTCAGGTATCACCCTGTAGATAGCCAATGATGGTAGGTAACCCCCTTAATGATAAATGATTATTCCAGGTAGCATAGACGCGACGAGAGAAAAATTCCCTACTCTATGATAATTGTAACAGTATTCTAAACGACATAAAACTGGCACGGTGACTCGATATAAATTAGGTAAACTACACGGTATGACCGCGGTAGAGGACGGTCGCACGTGGTACGCGACGCCGGCGCGTGTTATGAAAGGAGAGAGTCGACAAGGGGCGAGCAGCTTTTGGTACGCTAACATCGTATTCTCACTCTGTAATACTTGACGCGGGACTACCGCAAAACAATTTCGATCATTTAAGGATTATCACGGGACTTACTTAATTCGCTGTCTCGTCCCTGCCTCCTCTCTCTTTCGTTCAAAAAGCTGACGGAACTCACGTACGGCCGGTGTCGATCTCGCTTGCTTCCTTTGCTTCACTTCTCCGTCTCCCAAAAACCCTCGTGCGTCTAATGCTCCTCGACTTCTTCCTCTGTTGCTCTTTGAATTATCACTCTCTTATGCTCCTCGAACTATGACTGATCCTCTTCGAACTATGACTGCCGGTCTCGTTGTCCGGCCGGTGTACTTAGCCTATGTACTCTCCCCCTCCTTTTCCTTATTACTTCACGCTGACCAATTATGTCACGGGTGTCGCGTGGTCGGCTCTCTTCCTTGAAGATTCTCGCCGGTCCTCCCGCGCCGCATACCCCTCTCTGGCCATCCAGTGGCGCGAGCGGGGGAGGGGGGAGCGCGACGAGAGTCGTGCACAGCTCACCTAGGAGCCGAGTGCTCCCGAACCCTACGACGCACCCCCCTCACCGCACGCCTTCCCCCTGGAGCCCGGAACGGGCGACGAGGAAGGGGGGGAGCTCACCTCGCCGGGCAGGCGTCCCTGTCTTTGGCGGTTGGCTCACGTGATTTTGCCACCAGGCAGGAAAAACTGCAACACCGCCTTCCCCGCCGCACCCGCCGAACTCCTTATTTCGAGGCGCCGTTTCGCGCGGACTTCAGCGTGCGGTGCCCCAACGAGAACTTCGTTGCTGGAAAAAAATGTAGCCGACGGACCGAATTGCCCCCGGGGTTGATGACTCGACGTTCCATCGGCGCCAAGGGTCGCACCTGCGACCCCCTGCAGGCTGCCATCTCCGGTGTGACGAAAAAATCGTCACAATATATATATTGTAACGGTCCAAATGATGACCGACCATGTGACCTGTAAACAAAATAAACACCGGTAAGTTAAATAAACAACCGTCAGATGGCAGACAATAAAAACAAATCTCGCAAACAAAATAATGTTTGCGAGAATATAAAATGGCAACAAATAAACGAGAAAGGTACCTCTAAAATCGGTTCTGATTCGAGCGAACCACTCGAGGGAAGCAGTAACCCAGGCGGAGCAGCACATACCTCGGTATTGTGACAGCGGAGCCAACGGGTGAGCAACCCTCAGGGCAAGCCCGAATCAGGCCAACTCACCGATCTCGAAGAAGTTAGAGCAGCAGTAACATCAAGGAGGCGCACTGACAGTCAAGGCGCAGCAACGAAGAAGCACGGGGTCACAATCCAAGAGTCCGGCTGGAGCAAGGGGACACCATCGGATCATCAGGTGAACGCAAGGAGACACCGACCAAATCGAAGCTGCTGGTAGAAGAAGCCGCAGTCCATATCTCAGGTGGCGCAGACCAAATATAAGGCGCAGAATCACAGAGCAGTACCCACGTCTGTCCCCTGAACAACAACAAAGAAATTAATAAAACGGAAAACGCCGAACGTGCATTAGAACGCGACTTACCTCTTGTTCAAAGGCGAGCGGACGGTAAGCCGCAATACTGTAAAAGGAGCACACATAACCGCTGAACAACGGCGACGCACTACAATACCTGAAAATATAAAACATTGCATAAAATAATCGAATAAATCAGACGCGCGCACCAGAAAAATACTCACCGGTCGTGGCAGTCCAGAAAAGACGACACACAGCACTGTTGACCACACTAGCAAATTAAAACCGGCACAAAAACAACAACTACACCCGTGCGTACTTGTCACGGCCGCAGCCATATTGATCTCCGATACGCCATCGATTAAGCGTATCAGCATTGACAGGAAACTCACAGAGATCACAGCGCCGATGTGCATACCGCGGCTAATTAAGTGAACCGTGGGTACTTAGCGAGAGTACACGCTACGGCTCACGCGACATATTTTGTGTATCTATCAGAAGTAATAAAATCTAACTTACCAACACCTTCCTTCGTCTCGACTACTTTACTTTTTCTCGAGTCCCCAAACGAACTACGTTACAATATATATATATATGTATATCTGTGTGTGCGTGTGTGTGTGTGTGCGTGCGTGCGTGCGTGCGTGCGTGTGTGTGTGTATGTGTGTGTGTGTGTCTATTTATTATGATTAATATTAAATAGTTTGTAAAAAGTTGTCCGATTGTCTCTTCTTATTTGTCTTCACGCATGTGTGGCAAATGCAACCAACTTCACGACGGGTACAATTTCCGCGTGCGCGAGTGGTACATCAACCGTCGCAACCACACAAAAAAACGAAAAACGTTTGGCGCGCCAGATTGTAATCATTTTATTACATTATTCTTCATACAGTTTGGAGATTCATTTTCATATAAATAAAAAGTAAAACCGAGATTTGTTATGCTAGAGAATAACGAAATTGTTTGCAGTTTTCTTTTTACTTATAAAACTATATTATTTTATAATAAATGGGAACAAATCCAATTGAATTTATGTGGGGTGTATGACAATAATCTATTTGTTATTCTGCTTTTCGGTTTACGGCCAACTTTTCTGGAACGTACTAGGCCGTAAAGCGAGGTAATGGGTGTATTTTATCTGTGTAATTATTGAATATTATAGTATGTATATGAATGTCTTTAGGGAACAAACAAATAAATAAAAAGAAGAAACAAGAATATTGTTGCCAAAGTTGTAAGTTTTTTTTTTAGAAAAATTGAGATATTTGTGTTGATAAATAATAGTCAAGACTAGAGTCAAAAATAGAGAAACAGAATTTTAGATAAATAAAATACTGTACTGATACGTACCTGACGTTACTACGTCGGCGAGAATGATAAAGTTTCCTCTTTATGTTTTCTTTATTGCCCATTTTCTTAATTTTACTCTTCACTCACTTATATGTTAATATAATTTATCCTTTATACTATATACACCTTATACGCTATTTGTAAAATAATTATTACTTTTCGACTTTAGTAACACGGAATCACGATATACACTTTATATAGTATTATCATGCCGGTAAGTCGAATGACAGCTCGGTCGTGTTTTCTTTCTATCTCTCTCTTGATACCACGTGGTGCATCTCATGTATATCGCATAGTTTCCGTCGGCGCGAACAAGCGCTATTAGCGCTCGAAGTTTCGCGAGGGAGGAGCGGGATATGCGCGAACTACGTGCACAACCCCGCTCTACTCTACCAATTGCTATTACCGGCTTTCCACGTGTTATTTTCGGATGAATGCCATTTCTGTAATATTGCACACTCAGCAACGTGCAGGTACTCATTGTTTTCGATTTTCTCGTAGTTTGTCGGTGACGCTTGCAGTTTTTTGATTCGGGTCATTAATTTGTCAAAATATGTAAATCTGTAATCAAAATTACCATGTGGTAACGGAATCTGTACATTATTTTCTGAATTTCGAAATTCTGCGAGCGTCACCGTATGCGGAGCGATTAATTGTATAACATACTCAAATTTCAGCTCATTCTGTTCCTTAGTTTAGAAATGGCATCCGTCCGAAAAATACATGAGCAGTAGGACGGTAAAGAAGAGCTTTCACATCGCCTTAAGAGCAGTGAGTAGCTGTTACAGTGTTCTCTCTCTGCTCCTTTTCTCGCAAGACGCGCTAGACTCAATTTGCTCCAATACTACCGCCGTTTGAGCGTTTTGCTAGCGGGGAAGTTATCTTGATCATTTCACACAGTTTTTGGAAACGATCTCTCGGGAGCGGTTTCGTGAGAATATCGGTGGTTCGGCGACGCCGAAGATTTAAATAGTCCCGCGCGGAGTTAGACGACCATCGACTAGAAGGACCCTCGATCGATGCCAGCGCCGCTACCCCCTCTCCAGGTCACGTGTTCGTTCGTCTCGTGGCCCATCTCCATTATTCGTCTGACCAACTCTAAATTGTATAACTGACCGATCTGTAAGATCTGAATAAACGAACAACTGTATTGCGATAACTTGGTTCGCATATATTATTGTGAGTGTGTATGTATCGTTTTCCTTATCCGCCCGCTAGATCCTCGCTCGAACATTTTTGGTCCTTTGAGTCGGATCGCGGATAAAGGAAAGCAACAGAGTAGTGCGCGTCGACGGTTAACCGTCTAACGGTTGAAACGGGTGACGTACGTCACGCGAGTGCTCGAGGTCGATGTAACGTGCGCTTGTGATGTACCGCGGACGCGTCTTATGAACCGCTCGTCAGTGCGCGCCATTTTGTACGGGTAGTGGGGAGCGCGACAGTGTAACGTACGTTCCGCGAGACGTGTTCGACGCTCAGCAGCCCTCGCCATCTTTGACCGGCTCTCCCTCTCTCGCACGCATTCATCGCGGTGGGGAGCGACTCGCGGCTCGGACAGACGACGGCGAGCGTTCTCGGCAGTTCACGCCATCTTGGAACTGCCACCTCTCGCTTTCGCGCTACTGCTCACGGTGGGGAGAGAGAGAGTTCTGCTCAGCCAGCCGTGCAGTTACCGCGACGTGGAGCGTGACTCTCAGTGTGCGCCATCTTGACCGTCGGAGTGGGGAGTTAATTTGATAGTTCGGCTAACGGTGCGTGTCGCTATTCGCACAACATGAGCCAGCTAGAGGTAACGATTTCGCTGCAAGTTTCTCGCGCCGAGTTCATTCGGTCTAACTTGCAGTTTGTTACGGACATCAAGGCGTCTCCTCAACCTAGTTGCTCTGCGCTTGACGCCCGACTCCACATGCTCGACTCGTACTGGGAAAAGTTCAAGTCAACACACGAGAAACTTATCGCGGTGCCTTGTCGAGCACTCGACGCCCTTCGGGCTCTGTAGCCCCCCCCCCCCCCCCCCCCCCCCGGCAGATCCTCTCGACGCGCTCTTCCGGAGATTACCCTCCCCGTGTTCGACGGCTCATACACGACTTGGCGATCATTTAGAGACCTGTTCTCCTCTCTCGTTATTGACAACCCAGATGTGTCAAACGTAGAGAGGATGCATTATCTACGGACTAGTTTCAGCGGCTCAGCTGCTCGACTCGTCGCGAACGTGCCCGTC
Source organism: Netelia fuscicornis (assembly GCA_946811545.1). Classification (NCBI taxonomy): domain Eukaryota; kingdom Metazoa; phylum Arthropoda; class Insecta; order Hymenoptera; family Ichneumonidae; genus Netelia; species Netelia fuscicornis. The sequence continues at coordinate 37,476,139 of OX328014.1, read as the reverse complement.
TCGGAGTACTCTTTCAAGACGGCTTGGGATATGGTCGTTACCCGATACGAAAACTCCCGTCTGCTTACGACTGCTCATCTCGACCAACTCCTTTGCTCGGCTCCGATGTCGGCTCCGACCGCCAATGAATTGCACCGTCTCGTGTCCACCGCTGTTGAGTCATTGGGCGCATTGGACGTTCTTGGCCTCGATACTCGCGCCTGGGACCCCATGTTGGTGCACTTGCTTGTGCGACGCCTGAGTCCCAAATACAGAGAGGCTTGGGAGAACAAGCTCGGCGACTCCTCCGAGTTTCCAACATTCGCCCAGCTCCAGGATTTTATCCACGGACGTGCGCGCGCCTTGGAGAGCCTAGCCTTCACTGCTCCCGATAGTTCGACTAGTGTACCTGCGCCTCGTCGTCGTTCGCCGACCTGCCCCACGGCCAAGGTCAACCTCACCGCTGCTACCGCTCCACCATCACCCCGACAGAAGTCCTGGCCAGCTGCCAATCGATACCCGTGTTCGTATTGTGCTGGGGAACGTTATATATCTTCTTGCATCGCATTCGGGAAATTATCGGGTGCTGCTTGGAAGGCTGCGGTGGATCAGCTCTACCTGTTCTTCAACTGTTTGGGGAAGCACAGCATCCGTGTATGCCAAACAACTCGTACGTGCCAGTCATGCCGCAAGCGGCATCATACGCTCCTTCATGCAGCAATGAAGGACGCTCGACCACCGGGTACTGTCATCCCGGTCCCGGATTCGCCTCCTCGTGTCGCATCACCAGAACCTCCGAAGGACGCTGACGTCTTCACCCCTCGCGAATCCAGTCCGGCTCGCTCCGGCTCAGACAAGGCTGGTCCACTATGAAGCCAGGAAGTTGCTACTCTTCCTCACCATGGAGTCCTGCTCGCGACCTGCGCAGCCCTCCTCGTGCTCAACTCCGACCACACTCATCCGGCAAGGGTCATTATGGATCCTAGCTCGGAGATCTCCCTCGTGTCGTCGGCGTTGGTAAGACAGCTTTACTTGCCTAAACGGCCCTCTGTTGTCCGGCTCTCCGGAGTCGGCGACTCCGCCTTTCGGACCACCACTGGATCTGTGCAGCTCACCATCCGGTCGGCGCACTCGTCCTTTCAGTTTGAGGCGACGGCTCACATTATTGACCGTCTCATGGCGGCTCTCCCTACCTTCTCGGCCGAGGACCTTGATTGGCCACATCTGGATTATCTGGAACTGGCTGATCCCGCGTTTCGTACGCCAGCTCCGGTGGACATCCTGATCGGAGCAGACGCCTTCGGCCAAGTCCTGCTCCCGGAGGTGATCCAAGCTGGACCATCTCTTCCCGTTGCCCAGCGAACACAATTAGGATGACTCGTCTTCGGACCTACAGGCCCATTTCCTCAGACTGACGCACTTGCCTTGCATGTCAGAGTATCCGACAATCAGCTCCGTTCTATCCTCAGCCAATTCTGGATTCAGGAGGAACTGCCCAGCTCGACTTCGGCTCTCCTCACTCCTGATGAGCTCGCATGCGAGCAGCATTTCAAGGAGACATATCGTCGAGACATCTCTGGGCGTTACATCGTACGACTTCCGTTCTCCTCGTCTCCCGCCGCTCTTGGTGACTCTCAGCGCGCCGCGTTCGCCTGTTTCACTCGCCTTCGTGCCTGGCTCCAGCGTAATCCGCCTCTTCAACATCTCTACTCAGACTTCCTGGAGGAATATGAGAAACTTGGACACATGAAGAAGATTGTTCCTTGTCCGGCTCGTACCTGCCGGGCCTCGGAGATGACCTTGGCACATGGAGACTTGTCTCCAGGAGGGTCGAGGGTCTCTGGGGTCGGGCAGCAGGATCTGGGGCGGGGTTCATCTCTTCCCTACTTCCTCCCGCATCACGGGGTGCTCAAGGCGTCAAGTGAAACTACCAAACTGCGAGTCGTGTTCAACGGCTCGGCGGCGACTAGCTCAGGCTCATCCATTAATGACCTGCTCCACACGGGCGCCAAACTTCAGGCCGACATCTCTGACGTCCTGCTCTGGGTTCGGCGACATCGCTTCGTGTTCATGGCGGACATAACCAAGATGTTCCGTCAGATTCAGGTCCACGAGGAGGATCGGCGTGTTCAACAAATTTTCTGGAGTGCCCTGGACGACTCTCCCTCTATATACCAGCTGACCACCGTCACTTATGGCATGAGGCCAGCTCCGTTTCTCGCTGGTCGAACTTTGCTACAGCTCATTGAGGATGAAGGCCGGCGCTACCCGTTGGCAGTCGCCCCCATGCGGCACGGCCTCCAGGTCCGTGGACTATGCGCTGCCGGCGGGTTTCCCCTCTCCAAATGGCACACGAACCATGCATCAGTCCAGCTCCCGTCCTCTGCCGATGCTGCGCGGACGCTGGACGTTTCAGAGACTAAGATCCTCGGCCTATCCTGGCATCCCGAGCCCGATTCCTTCTCATTCTCCTTACAGTCACTTTTCGCCCCTCTATCACCAAGCGGATTATCCTGTCTGAGTTGGCTCAAATTTACGACCCACTCGGCTTCCTCTCGCCCGTGGTTATCCGTGGGAAGATGTTATTGCAGGACTTGTGGTTCGACAAGCTCGGATGGGATGACGAGCTCTCCTCGACCGTCTCACATCGGTGGACTCAGTTCCGCTTAGAGCTACGTGAACTCGCCTCCATCAAGATCCCTTGGTGGCTTGGCCTGCTCTCGACCACCGTCATTGAAGTCCATGGGTTCGCGGACGCTTCCCAAGTCGCCATGGCCGCTGTGGTCTTCTTTAGAGTCACCACTCCTGGCTCCACGTCACTCATATCGTTCGTGTGCTCGAAGACCCGCGTGGCTCCCCTCAAACGGCTGACGATACCTCGGTTAGAATTAACCGCAGCAGTTCTCCTGGTCCGGCTCGTTCGGTACGTTTATCGCCAGTTCCAGCTCGTCAACGCCCCCTCTTTCCTGTGGACCGACTCTGCAGTGACGCTCGCTTGGATCAGCTCACCACCAGCACGCTGGAAGGAGTACGTCCGCAACCGGGTTCAGCTGATCCAAGAGCTCCCGGCTACCTGGCGGCTCGTTCCGGGAACCGACAATCCAGCAGACTGCGCCTCCCGCGGTATCTCGGTGGCTCAGCTTGCGCGTCACCCTCTTTGGTGGCATAGGCCGCCCTGGTTGCAACAATGCCCGTCCCAGTGGCCAGCTCTAGCTGTCCCACCAGCGCCATCTGCACATCTCGAGGAAAATCCAGGCTCTGTGTTCTCCGTATGTGCCAAGATTCCCGATGTGTGGGATCTCATCAACCGCTTCTCTTCGCTTCACCGTCTGCTTCGCATCACGGCCTTGTGTCAACGTGCAGTGGCAAGATTCCGCTGCATACCCGGCGCGTCGCCCGTCTCCCCGCTGTCTCCTGAGGACGTTGCAGTGGTTCAACTATTTTGGATCAGGACTATCCAGGCGGCGCACTTCGCACCTGAGTTAGCCCTGCTCTTTCGCGGTGGCTCCGTACGCCCTGGACACCCACTTGCACGCCTTACACCGTTCATCCACAGGCAGGGGGCTCTTCGAGTTGGAGGACGCCTCTCCCGCGCTCCCATCAGTTTTGAGCCGAAGCACCCAGTGATTCTTCCTCGCACGTCAGCTCTCACCCAGCTTGTTATCTGTGAAGCTCACCTGCGGGCACTGCACGGAGGAAACCAGCTCACTCTGGCTCAACTTCGTCAGGAATACTGGGTGCTAGGCGGACGGGCTCCCGTTCGTTCCTTTGTCCTGCGATGCGTGATCTGCGCTCCTCACCGTGCTGTTCGGGCTCAACAACTCATGGGTCAACTGCCCTCTGCCCGGCTCACCCCTTCGAGGCCATTCCTGCACACTGGAGTGGACTACGCAGGACCTGTGGCATTGCGCTCATGGAAGGGACGTGGATACCGATCAGTCAAGGGCTGGCTCTCAATCTTCGTCTGCATGGTGACCTCCGCTGTCCATCTCGAGGTCGTCTCTGATTACACTGCAGATGGATTCCTGGGCACCTACCGAAGATTCGTGTCCCGCCGCGGGATCTGTTGCCACCTATACTCCGATTGTGGCACCACCTTCCAAGGAGCAGACCGGCTCTTGAGAGCACTGTTTTCGTCCGCCTCCAAGGAATCTTACCAGCTCGCTAAAGTGCTGCTTGATGAGGGGACTCGATGGTTGTTCAACCCGCCTGGCGCACCGCATTTTGGAGGAAAATTGCCATCCTTAATTCACGACCGCTTGAGCCCCTCTCCGACGATCCAGATGACCTTGGCGTGCTCACGCCCGGACACTGTCTCGTTGGTGGACCCCTGACGGCCATCCTAGAACCGTCACTGGAACATCAGTCACTCTCTCGCTCCACTCTCTGGCAACTTTTGCAGCAGAAGCTCCAAGCCTTCTGGACTCGGTGGTCCACTGGATATTTGCAGCAGCTCCAGGCGGTCTCGAAGTGGCAGCGACCATCTCACGAAGTTCAGGTGGGATTGATTGTCCTACTCGGCGACGAACGGACCCCTCCAACCAAGTGGCCACTGGCCCGAGTGACTGCTCTCCACCCTGGACAGGACGGGCTCGCCCGAGTCGCCACCATCAAAACCGCCACCACCACTCTCACCAGACCCCTGGTGAAGCTCATCCCTCTTCCAGTCCACGCAGACAGGGATGACTCCATCTCGGTGCCCATCGCGAGACCTCTAGGTATCAGCCAGTCCGTCTGACGGTGGGGAGGATGTTTCGGCGACGCCGAAGATTTAAATAGTCCCGCGCGGAGTTATACGACTATCGACTAGAAGGACCCTCGATCGATGCCAGTGCCGCTACCCCTCTCCAGGTCACGTGTTCGTTCGTCTCGTGGCTAGCCGGAACCGGCTTCCCGGCCATTGTCGATTGAACTGCGTTAGCATCCGTGCGATACCACAGTTTATTAAGTCGAGATTCTTCCCTTTTTTCTGACCTTCGAGTTTGAGATTAAACCTGACCGTCTCTTGTGACCGACCTTCGCGTTAATCTAACGAAAAATTGTGTATACGAGCCCATCTCTATTAAAATAAATAGACCATCGTTTTGTTGTGACCAGCGTTACGATCTCCATTGTTCGTCTGACCAACTCTAAATTGTATAATTGACTGATCTGTAAGATCTGAATAAACGAACAACTATGTTGCGATAACTTGGTGCGCATATATTATTGTGAGTGTGTGTGTATCGTTTTCCTTATCCGCCCGCTAGATCCTCGCTCGAACAATCGGCGAGCTGAACTTCTGATCTGATGTACAATATCGCTACTTCTTTGTTTTCGCATTTTTCTCTTATGTAGTGATATCTTACATCGATATGTTTGGGGCGTTTATGGAATACAGGATTCATCACCAGACGTATTGCGCTTTGATTGTCTACATATAGAGTAGTTGCTGTTTCGCATGAATACCCTAGATCGCAGACTAGTTTTCTTAACCAAATAGTTTCTTTGGTTGCTGTCACAGCAGCTACATATTCAGCCTCAGTGGTACTTAGTACAACTATCTGTTGACGTTGAGACGACCAGGTAACCGGTCCGCTTGCCAAAAAGAAAATATATCCGGTTGTTGACCTGCGCGTCTCTATATCATTGGCGTAATCCGCGTCTGAAAAACCTACCAGTTTTTGTTCGCTACCCCCGCTTTTGTACTTTATGCCATGTTCTTTCGTTCCTTTGAGGTACGCAAAAATACGTTTTACGGCACGCCAATGTTCTACGCTACGATTGTTTAAAAATTTACTGGCGGTGTTTACCGCAAATGCTATGTCCGGACGGGACACGATTGAAAGAAACATTAAAGACCTGATAGCTTCGCGATACGGTACTGCGTTCGATGTTTCTTCATATTCGTCTTTAGGTTGACGCGTTACGTGTGGATCGGCTGGTACGCTGACCGGATTCGCATCGTACATATTAAATCTCTTTAAAATCTTATCGATATACGAGCTCTGAATGATCTCGAGCGTTTTGATGGCTTTATCGCGATATAATTGCATTCCGACGAATATACTCGAGTCATCTATACAAATTCTGAACGCTTTGCGCAATTTTTCAGCTATATAAACCAAGGTTTTCGTCGTACTTGCAGCTATTAGTCCATCGTCCACCAAGAGCGCTAAATAGACGGTTTCGTCGTTCACTTTTCCGATAAATATGCATTGATCGGCTTCACTGCTCTTGAGATCAAATGGACTTAGAATTTGTAGGAACTTTTGGTTCCAGCACCGAGGTGCTTGCTTAATCCCATAGGGCGACTTGTTAAGCTTACACACGGCACTCTTCTCTTCACTTTCTTCGAGCTTGAGGCCTTCGGGGCTTTCCATGAAAATATCTTCTTCGAGTTCGCCGTACAGGAAAGCTGTTTCTACGTCGAATTGAAGAAGCTCCAAATCTTTTTCTGCTACGACTGCCAAAAATACACGTAGTGAGTCGTACCGCACGATAGGTGCGAATATTTCTGTGTAGTCAGTTCCTTCCCTCTGTTGGAATCCCCGAGCGACGAGTCGTGCTTTGTATTGCTGAGTTCCCTTCGCAGGATCTCCTTTGATCTTGAAGACCCATTTGGAGTCAATTGTTTAGACTCCCGTTTGCTTCAGTACAATAGACCACGTACGATTTATGCCGTGCGCCTGTAGTTCAGATTGTATAGCTTTTGCCCACTGCATGGCTTCGTTGCTATCTAATGCTTCCTTATACGTTTGAGGTGTTGTTTATTCAGCGATGTCCACTTCCATTTGATACCTAATCGGCGAGCGAATCGATTCGCGATCTCTCAGTGTTATTCTTCGCGGCTCATTGACCGCTTCTTTACGAACTTCGTGCTCGTTGTTATCGACTGCCATACGCCGAGGCTCCTGTCGGGGTTGCCCGTCTACTTGGCCGACCTGGCGACCTACTCCACCGACAGGTTGATCTTCTTGATCGACTTGACGATGTTCCTCCTTATTTGTTTTCAGCACTATCATGTCTGTCCACACAGCTTCGTCGTCGACGTTTTCAACCTGGCCGATTTGCTCGTGGAAAGTAGCGTTACGCGTTACTTTTACCTTTTTCGTCTCTGGATTGTACATTCTGTAATCGTTGAATCACCTTCATATTGTGATGGAAAATCACCGTTTCACCAAATCTGGCTGACGGTGTAAACTCGCACGGTCAACCGCGAGTCGAGATGATAGCGCTGCTGTGTCAGCCGCTAATTTCGATCCGAGCCCTATCGCCTCATTTTTCTCACTTGAGAACAGTGAGAATTCTCTCTGTTCTCACGGCAGAAAGACACCTTAAGCCTACGGGGGGAGAAATGATAAGCAGGAGCATGTCACCCTCGGCATGAGCTGCAGCGGACAGTTGAGTCAGTCAAGTAAAATCATTGGACGTGGACACAGCTCGATACAGCTTCCCGCCAATTAATAGGTTCCCGCAAATATAAACTCGACGTAACCGTCCTTTTTGTATTATTCTGTAAGAGCTTATGCTCATACTGTAATCATTGTGCTACGACGATCATACAATCACAATATATTCAATAATTATTCAGTATAATTATTTTGTTGATTATTCAATCGAAATCCCAATCGACATCCTCTTTCATCGCGCAACCACACCATCTCCTTAGAAGTATCAAGGGAAAGTACTTCACCATATCTTCGGAGATACAGCTCCCATCGACCAGTAGCAAATACTAAATATCGTGCCTACGAGAAGCTCCTAGACAACGAGGCGATCCTGACCAGCTACTAAGGTAAACACTACGTCCGCCTGCCGATTTTCCACGTGACAAATTGGCGATCCTGCCAGGATATCACTAACAAGATTCGGACGACTCTTCGTGAAGCGCCAGCCCAACGATTCGTCGACACATATAACTATTGTTGACAGTCCTGGGTGACAATCAAAATTGTGATATTTGGATCCGAACTTTGGAACGAGGGACTGAGATATCAACTCCATCAATACTTATCAGTGCGTGAAAGAGTGTGAATATTCAAAGAATATCTCCGGCTTTGAGGAAATAGTAACTTCGGTGAAAACTAATACTAGATTACTTGGCCCCAAAATTCGTGATTCGAGGAAAGTAACTTCGGTAAAAAACTACGCTACTACTACTTGTCGTAAATAGAAACTTTTAGTCCGTGTTATTTAACAGTGAAAACTCTAAATTAACAACGCGACGACTCCGTGGTTCTTTCGTTTAGCGTACAGAGCGAATAAGTATGCTCGTACGAAAAGTGATGGAGACGAACTGAAGCTGAAAGTGTAACGCGTGACAGTCAAACCATTTCGCGGTCTCTAGGCTTATGCCACACATCCGGCTGACAGTTCATCCCTCGATTTCGCCTGCACAATTGATGTAATCGAACCCGTGACTCCCGAGTTTGCTATTTGATCTCGGTTATCAAAAACATCGGTTAATTAATACCTGAGCAAAAATTAATAAGGTGGACAGGTGCCTGTAAATGCTGGTTCGCGAGTGGCATCAAATCGCACGGCCCTCCATTAGCTTCTGCAAATTGACGTGCCTTACGTTCAACAAGAAAAGGGGGGGAACGAGACACGCATCACTTGGAGACCCTACGTAGATGGTTTCGAAGGATTCATTGAATCGATGCCACCAGTCGCTCCACTGAAGAGATAGTTACGACTGTATGTGCCCCCTGGCCACCCCACCGGCAACCATCACACGTTCCCGCAGAAGTAGACGACTCTACAGGATACTACCACACTAAGGTACCCGGCGTGCTGTCATCGACTCACGTTTCAGATGATCTAGTATTCGTCATACATACGGATTTATCAACACGACACCTGAGGACTTACCGCCTAGTAATCGCGAGTAACTTGGCGTCGCAACACGACTACAAAGGACTCATAAGTCGAACTATCGAATAGGTTAGCGATTCTTCAAGAACGTCTATAATTAAGAACGACATGCGCATCGTGCAAGCGTGCATAATACTCTCCATATTGTAAGTACTGAATATACGCAGCTTGTTAAAATTGTCAAAGCATTTGTAAGCATGTCGGACACTGCGACACCGCCCCTTATGGGATTGGACTGCTCAAACGAAAGTGTCAAAAGGTATATGCGTAAATTAGGAAGTTCACAACAGCTCATAGATAAAAAGGAAAAGAAAATTGCTAAACTCAAAGATTCAAATCAAAACACATCAAATCACAACAAGATCGAGAAATTAGATCGAGAAATTTTTGAATGCAAAGGCGCAAGCATGAGATATATTGAAGAATTAAAGAAGCTTGGTTACAAAAATGACAGCGCCAATGATTCTGAATTGCAAAACAAAGCTGTCATCGGAGTAATCATGGAAGGCGACGAGGGAAATCTCGAAGCCGAAGATGATGACTCTGACGGGGAGGGTTCTCGAACAGATATACAGAACGAGGACCTTAGGTTGAGTCGAGCTATTGGTGGATTAGGAATCAGCACACCCGGTCTATTCCCAAACCCGCTCCAAAGAGCAGATCATCCAAATCCTAATGATTCATCGCGTCTGCATTCTTCTCCAACCCGAACTCCACAGACGGTTCCGCAACTCCCGCCATACGGTGTTGGTTCTCCTGCACCTACGTACGAAGAATCGTTAAGATCTGGAAGAGAAGAACTTAAAAGAAAAAAGGAACAGCTTTACCTTTTGCAACAAGAAGAATTAGAAGAATCTCAACGTAAACTCAAACAAAATCAAAACCCTAAATATCGATTGGAATATAGCGATCAAGCGGGTCTCGGCCCCTCGTTTTCAGATATGCAACGTTCCGACATCCCAAGTCAATTGAGAACAATGCACGAAGAAATAATCGAAGTTAATAGGGAAATAGAAACCCTAAATCATCCATCACTCCAAAGACCACCTCCTTCTGATACTCCTGCGCCCGGCCATCAAGATTATGTCTGGGACGATAATACTCAGCAGTACGTGCTTAAGAAACACATAAAGTTATGGGAAAAAGAAATGCTCGAGTTCACGATAAAAGATCAACAAGCAGAAAGAGAAAGGAAAAAATTAAGAGCAGAACAAACACTACAACCAGCAGAGGAAGAAATGCTGATAAAAGCTTATCAGACGGCAGTCGAAGAAAATTCAATCATGCATGATAAAATCTATAACATGAAAAAGGAACAAGCACGGATTAAATATGAGAATGATCGAAAATTCCAGGTAGAAAGAGAAGAAGCAGAAAGATTGAGAGGGGAGCTCGAAAGGTCTAGAACACGAGGAAATCATCCTACACCCAGAAATCCAACACCACAATCCGATCCTTTCTATCCACCAACAATAGATAGAAGTAACGAAGGTAAAATCAGCGCCGCGGAATGCCTGCGATTTATCGATACTCTGAATGAAAAGGGAGATGTCATCTTATGGGAAAAGACGTTGCTAACCACCAGCCGTTCGTGTCGACCAGATCAAATCGAGATGCTCATCATAGGTATCTTAAACACACGCATTTCGACTAGTTTGAGAGGTAATATCAATACTCACGACGTCCGAACGATTCAAGATTTAATCGAGAAGATACGAGAAGTTACTATCGTAACGTATACATACGCGCAATTGATCATCGGACTTAGTAAGATCAAACAAACGGGTTCACTAATGGATTACATTGTCAAATTCAATACGGAGTTAGAAGCAGTAAAACACGCTAAGAAAATGGACAATAGGAAAAGCGGTAGAGACACGAACGACACCGGTGACATAGAAGCTCTTAGTTGTCAATACTTCACGCTAGGATTGTCAGAGAGGCTAAGTCTCGCGCTATCTGCGCGCGATCCAGTATCTCTAGCACATGCACAAGAAATGGCCCGTAAAATCGACATTACAACCAAGCAATACCGCGAACATTGGAAAGATGACAGCAAAATAAGACCAGATAGGCACGAAGACAGAACATCGAGCCTCAGACAGCGAAATTTTAGGAAAGAGAGAGATGGCACATACGCACGACAAGAACAACGAAGCAAGAAACCTAGAGTTTCTCTTTTCGCTTCAGACGAAAATAAAATCCGCACCACCGACAATAAACATGACGGTAAGAAAACGGATGTTTGTTACAAGTGTGGCCAGAGTGGTCATATGTCGCCTCGGTGCCCTACCGTAAATTTTCGGAAGGACCGCCATCCAAAACGTCCACCTCAAAATCCCAGGATTCATCACATATCCAATCTGATTCCCGAGAACGAGAGCGACGACGATCTTCTGTCGAACGTAGCAGAATCAGACTTGGAACAGACAGTCATAGACCACGAAACAGACGTCAGCGACAAAAGCGAATCAGAGGAAGAGAGATCTCAATAGTATCAAATATCATTGGCGAATTGCAGACCGTGGGACTGAAAGTAAAAGAAGCAGAATTCCCGATAGAATTTTTGGTTGATTCAGGAAGTCAAATTAACTTAATAATGAGTAGAACAGTGCCTCGCAATGCTAAAAGAATTAACGAAGTAACAAAGTTCAAAATGGGAAACAAGATATATGTATCCGAACAAAAGGTCGAACTTACACATATGGGAATCCGTAATATATTCTACATTATGAGAAACGATAGTTTTGATCTCCCATATGAAGGATTAATTGGATTGAGTTTCCTTAATCCGAGACAATTCAATCTGTCTCAGTGGGAATTAACTCTTAAAGGAAAGAGGTACCCTATCAACCGTAACGGAATAAAAATGCCACCACGTTCCAATTCCATTGTCGAATTCGATATTGATATGAAGAAAGGTAACTGCTTAATCGACTTGGGGGACTACTCAGCTGTATGCCATGTACAAGAGTACAAAGTAAAAGTGCCACTGGAAAATCAGACCGATTCGGACAAAACATTGCGTCTAGATCTAATTAAAGTGAACTCAATTCGTAATAGACGAATCGTATCAGACTCAGCCAGACAAGCAAAGCTAATGCAGCATTTGAGACTGGACCATATTAAAACAGATCAACGAACAGAACTTTGGGAAGTGTTGCGAAAATTCGATACACTATTTCGAATGGACGGGGACCCACTGCCAAAGGCACCTGGAGTAAAACATAGAATCACACTGTCTAAAGAGTCAATAGTAAATGTCAAAAGTTACGCACCACCCGAGTTCCATCAAGCAGAGGTCAATAAACAAGTAGAACAAATGATGAAAGAAGGAATAATATCAGAGTCAGCTTCACCATTCAATTCACCCATTTGGGTGGTACCAAAAAAAATGGATGCCTCGGGAGAAAAGAAATATCGCGTAGTAATCGACTTTCGAAAGGTTAACGAACTTACTCCACATGATGCTTACCCTGTACCTAAAATAGAAGAAATCCTTGATAAACTAGGAAAAGCTAAATTCTTCGCAGCACTGGATTTATCCAGTGGATTTCATCAGATTGCATTGGATGATGAGTCTCGAAAGTATACAGCATTTTCTACTAGGAAAGGACATTTCGAATTCCAACGAATGCCCTTTGGACTGAAAAATGCGCCCGCGACCTTTCAGAGGATGATGGATCAAGCACTGATCGGCCTAAATCAAAGTATTTGTTTCGTATATATGGATGATATAATCATCTGGGGTGAAACATTCGAGCAGTTTCTGAATAACATCAGAGTAGTATTTCAGAGATTAAGAGATTGCGGATTAACGTTACAACCCGATAAATGCGAGTTTATGCAGGAAGAATTCGTTTACCTCGGACACACCATTTCGAAAAGAGGCCTTCAGCCTAATGACGAAAAGATAAAAGCCGTCAAAGAGTTTCCGCCTTTGCAAACCCCAAAGGAAATCAAATCATTTCTCGGGTTGGCGGGATACTACAGACGATTCATCAAGAATTTCTCGACTTTAGCTAAACCTCTCACTGAGCTGACAAAGAAAGATAAAGAGTGGATATTTGATGCTAAATGCGAGAAGGCTTTTCGCAGCATAAAGGAAAAACTCATATCCTCTCCCGTCCTAAAGTTCCCCGATTTTGAAAAGAAGTTCACATTGACCACCGACGCTTCGAACACCGGCTTAGGAGCCATCCTGTCGCAAGAAGGTCATCCTATATGTTATATGTCGCGAACTTTAAAATCAGCGGAAGAAAATTACACTACGACCGAAAAGGAACTTTTGGCCATCGTCTGGGCAGTTAAGAGATTAAGGCATTACCTCCTTGGAAGACGATTCGAGGTTCAAACAGATCACAAAGCACTAGTGTGGTTATACGGCGTTACAGACCCAGCCTCTCGCCTTCTGCGATGGAGATTGAAATTAGAAGAATACGATATGGAAATTCTTTACAAAAAGGGATGTGAAAATAAAGCTGCAGATGCTCTATCAAGGGTTTATGAAAATAAGATCAAAATGTCGAAAGAGCAAGCTAAGAAACCGCCGTTCACTATTGGGGGCATTGAAGATACTTTAAATGATTTAAATCAGAAAAGGTCGGAACATAAACTGGATGAGATCAAAGAAGGACTATCGGTAAATAACCTTATTGTCGTCCCTAATAAAGGAATTGAAAAATGGAAAACAATAGTTTCAAAACACGGAAAGGGCAAACAGTTCAAGAAAAATAGCATTCGGTTGAACGAAACAACTTGGAAAGAAACTCTGAGAGATCTAGTCGAATACGAGATCGCAAAGAAAACTGATAAGTTACGCTTAACAATCGATAATGATGACTTCAATGAACAAAGGAGGAACGAAATTAAAGAAGAACTTCAGGTCATAACGGAGGATTATCCTTACATCAAAATACTCCTTTGTATTTCCAATAACGAGCTTCCTTCTGAAGAGAACAAACTTCAAATCATCCTATCATGCCACAACGACAAGGCGGCAGGTCATATGGGAATAAATAAGACATTTGATAAATGCCGCAAGATAGCGAGATGGCCTAACATGTACCATGATGTGGAGGAATTTGTGACAAATTGTGAGGATTGCCAAAAATATAAAAAGGTTCGCATCCCACAGCTTGCTGAAGCTAAGGTTATGGATACGGCCGAAAGACCAAACCAAAAGGTTGCTATGGATATCGTAGGTCCATTGGTCGAAACCAGAAATCAGAATCTGTATATCCTGTCTATTCAAGATACACTAACTAAATTCACTCAATTAATGCCACTGAAATCAAAGAAGTCATCAGAAATCATAGCTAAATGTATAAACGGATATATGCTTAAATACGGAATACCTGAAATCATATTGACCGATCAGGGTCAGGAATTTAACTCTAAATTAATGAAAGACTTTGAAGATTCTTTTGGAATCCAAGGAATAACGACAACAAGCTACCACCCGCAAGCCAATGGTGCGATAGAAAGAATGCATAGTGTGTTAGGAGATCTCATCCGAACTACGGTTAAAACTAATCCGACACTTTGGGATACGAAACTCGATCATATCGCATTCGCGTATAACACAACCAAACAGGAAAGTATAGGAGACTCTCCACATAACATAGTATTCGGTCAAAGCGCTAATTGTCCAAATAATATCCCTCGGAAAAAATGCGAGAATATAAGTAAAAGATTAGGTGCCTGGATTAACCGACGCCACGAGGACATCGACAAAGCTAAAAAGAAACTTGAAGAAGCAAGGGAAAAGAATAAGGTTATATCAGATAAAAGAATAACGAGAACTCTCCCCCTCTATAAAATAGGAGACAACATACTGTTAAAAAATCATAAAAAACAGCACAAGCTTGATAAAGAATTTGTTGGACCATTTAAGATCATCGCAGTCAATTTGGATAAAAATCGAGTGTTGATCGAACTTTACCCTACAGGTAGAACTGAGCAGATCCGTTGGGTTAATATAAATAATACCAAACCTTATCATTCCTATGATACAGGTAATCCCCAACCCCCGATCAAGATTAAGATCGCTAAAGATAGAGAAGGAAAACTAGCCTCCAATTTGGCATAACGAAATGCGAGTAAAAATGAAATAAAAGTGAATGAAATGAAATAAATGAAATGAAGTAAAAGCGAAATGCTGAGTACATATATATATATATATACTCTTAATCCTAGAATCAACAAACAATAATTTATAATTCTAGATGGAGGGTATGTGCCTATATAAAGATCGAGCCTTTGGAAGACGTGAATTTGATTCAAGAAGATCAAGGAAAGGTATACGGATATTCCAAGGAATGGCGTATAATATATAGTATCGATTATTCTAGTATCGCAGATCAAATAAGTTTCATCGGACTAACCCAAGACCTAGTAGTAAAGGGATGCCGGGAAAACTATTGTTCACCCAAGCTAGCCCGACATATCGCTACCGTTGAAAAGGAATTAACGGAACTGTCAGATGAATACGACAACCTATTATCACAAAGCGGTGTTGATGTAGAAAAACAATCTAACAGAAGGAAAAGGGGTATTGTCGATGCATGGGGCACAGTACAAAAGGCCTTGTGGGGAACCGCCGATGCTGAAGATTTAAGAATAATTAATAGCAATTTAGATAGATTAAGCAACACATCCGAGACAATGAGAAAAATTATAGATAAAGAAACTATGATAATAAAAGAAGTCGTCGATAATATGGCACGTAACGACCTTGCGATACATAATAGTTTCGACCAGGTCAAAGATTCAATAAACGGTGTCTTGGAACGGCTGAACATGAACGATTTTGCTATGAAACAGAACGACGTTTTGAATAATATGGATTCGATGATCAGAATCACACAGGTAAAGATTGTATTAATTTCAGAAGCAATAGTCCTTGGACATAAGGGTATTATATCACCGCAATTGTTCACACCAAAAATGTTAAACGAAGTATTGAATAAGTTCAAAGAAAATGATCAAGACCATTTGATTAAAATAAAGGCCCTAAATTATCAAACGTTCATAGACATGGCTGACATTTACATAACAGCTGCGAATCATTCGCTGACATATTTGATCAAGATACCTGTACCAGAAAGGAAGCCATGGCTTTGGATCCGGAATATAGCAATACCGCAGAAAAGTAATACCGACTCATATGTTATTACATTGCCGACATATGATAGTAGGTTACAACGAGAAAATGTAACTCAGGACGCAACACACCTAGATATACGTAAAATAGGAGAAAACTTACAGATTGTAAAGTATTCTGGGATTGGTCACAAAATGCAAGGATTGGAACTATGTGAAAAATATGTGAATGCAGATAAATGTAGAATGACAATATTTAATATTGTAGATATCGGAATGATACCCACAAAGAATTTTCAAATATTGATCCCTCACCATCAATCGGGAATACAACAACTTAAAATAAATTGTAAAACTGAGAAAATTCAAGTGGCAATAGCTGGAGTTTCAAAAATTATCACGAACGATTCTTGCGAACTGGAAACAGAAAGGTCAGTCATCCAATTAACTAAAATAGTAACAGTCGAACATAAAGTCGAATTAAGAATTAGCAACGATTTAAATTTCACATTACCAGAATGGCACGAAAGCGAACACCTTGCATACGAACTAAGAACAGAAGTACTCAGAGACTTCAGCAAATCTTTTAAGGACATTAAGAAAGACTTAATTAATGCTAAAGTAATAATCAAACACAATGACTCTTGGGCAAATTTTCATGGAATAACCCTACCCTCAATTGGGGGTATATTCGGCAGCATTGGAATCGCAGCCATCGGATATACATTCTATCAATGCGGCGGACTCTCATGCCTCGCATCAATAATGAGATCATGCTGTTCCTGTAAGAAACAACGTAGAAGAAATTATGCAGCAAGATTCCTGAAAGAACAGGAACGAATAGATTTACAAAATATTCACAGTCAAAAACAAATATCCGAACTGCGGCAACAGTTAGACCAAGAAAAAGCCAAAGGTCTCCTTAAGTAAGATCATTCGAGACGAATTTCAATCTAACTTGGGGGGTGTGATGGAAAATCACCGTTTCACCAAATCTGGCTGACGGTGTAAACTCGCACGGTCAACCGCGAGTCGAGATGATAGCGCTGCTGTGTCAGCCGCTAATTTCGATCCGAGCCCTATCGCCTCATTTTTCTCACTTGAGAACAGTGAGAATTCTCTCTGTTCTCACGGCAGAAAGACACCTTAAGCCTACGGGGGGAGAAATGATAAGCAGGAGCATGTCACCCTCGGCATGAGCTGCAGCGGACAGTTGAGTCAGTCAAGTAAAATCATTGGACGTGGACACAGCTCGATACAGCTTCCCGCCAATTAATAGGTTCCCGCAAATATAAACTCGACGTAACCGTCCTTTTTGTATTATTCTGTAAGAGCTTATGCTCATACTGTAATCATTGTGCTACGACGATCATACAATCACAATATATTCAATAATTATTCAGTATAATTATTTTGTTGATTATTCAATCGAAATCCCAATCGACATCCTCTTTCATCGCGCAACCACACCATCTCCTTAGAAGTATCAAGGGAAAGTACTTCACCATATCTTCGGAGATACAGCTCCCATCGACCAGTAGCAAATACTAAATATCGTGCCTACGAGAAGCTCCTAGACAACGAGGCGATCCTGACCAGCTACTAAGGTAAACACTACGTCCGCCTGCCGATTTTCCACGTGACAATATCCCACGAAGATAATTTTTTCACCGCGAAGATCGAGCTTCTTCGTGAATTGTTTCGGTACATACACGAAGGCGGTCGATCCGAAGATCTTGAGGTGATTCAGCACAGGTTTCCTTCCTGTCCATTTTTCGAAAGGAGTTGAGTCTCCGCTTGCGGAGATTGTACGATTAAGAACGTAAACAGCCGTGTTGACTGATTCTGCCCAAAGACTAAGCGGTAGATTCTTCACATGTATCATGGTTCGTGCACTCTCGACGATTGTTCTGTTATCCCTCTCGGCTTTAGCGTTTTGCTGAGGTGTTTACGGCGCCGTATTCTCCTTTTTAATACCTTTCGCTGCAAGATACGTGTTCATCTGCTCGTTGCAGAACTCGCGGCCGTTGTGGGATCGGAGAACTTTCATTTCACATTCGAATTTGTTAGCTATAAGTCTTTCGAATATTTTAAACTTCGTCGAAAACGTCCGACTTGTGCCGCAGGAAATATACGTGACGATAACCAGTCGCGTCGTCCTTGGACGTAAGGAACTGTCGAGCGCCGCCAGCCGATTCGACCACATCGGGCTACACACGTCAATGTGGAACATCTCTCCCGGTTTCGTTTTGCATTTCTCACTTTTCTTCCCGTACGGTAGACAGTGCGATTTGCCTAGATGACACATTTCACACACAAACTCTGTGCTGTCTGAAATCGTGATGTCTTGCACAAGTCCTTTGTTTACCAACTTGCGAATCTCTCGCTTGTCGACGTGACCGAGTCGTTCATGCCACACTCTCAAATTATGTGCCGCCGTATTCGCTTCCTCGTTCCGTAATTTTGCAACGCGGAAGAGCATACGATATATGTCATTCTCTTGTCTCGCACCGGTCGCCACGATAACACCGTCACGCATAATATCAACGAGATCGTCCTTGAAAGTCACTTGATATCCTCGTTTTGTGCATACGCCAACCGAGAAAGGATTTTTCTTTAAACTCGGAACGTAAAGGACCTCTTCTATGCGCGCATCGTGCCAGATTCCGTCGACTAGCTTTCGCGCGAGCACCGTACCCTTACCAGCAACTCTGCATTCGTCGCCGTCTCCGAGTGACACTGCCCCTCCATTTGTAACCTCCTGATAGTCGGTCAACCAGTCGCGTCGATACGTCATGTGCCTCGACGCGCCGCTGTCGGTAACCCAGACTTCGTCTTGGCCGATTGCTAGCAACTTTTTCAGTTCGCTCCCGCTCGACGATATTGACACTCGATTCGAGATATTTTCCTTCACGGTTTTCTCAACGACGAACGCATAGTCACTCGTTGACCGGCTATTTCTGTTCGCGTTCCCGCCCGTTTTTGTTGGACACTCATGAGTGTAGTGTCCGTGTTCGTTACACCGAAAGCACTCTACGTCTCTTTTTTCACGATTGTTTTTCTTCGTTCTATTCTTCCTTCTCGATTTATTTTTGTCCGAGTCTTTCGATGCCGAGAACGCAATCGACCTTCCTCATTCTGTCCAAGTCTCGCTTCCTCGCGAAGGAGCCTTTCCTCGACATATTTAAGAGTTTGCCTTTCGGGTTCAACACTGTCCCACGCAGTTTGCAAGGTCGCGTATTTCGGCGAGAGGCTACCGAGTATCTTCGTAACCACTGTTTCACCAACATCCACAATTTTCGCGGCCATGTTACGAATTGTCGCGACGTGCTGGACGACGGAGTCACTCGACGTCATTCGATATTCATGGAACTTTTGTAAGAGCATGAGCTTATTTGTTGCTGACTGTTGCTCGTGAATTCGACACAAATTTCCCCACATGTCCTTCGCCGTTACACAAACCAGTAGCGGTTCGAGTTGTGCGTACTCGAGTGCCGATGAAATCAGAAACATCGCTTTCGCGTTGTCACGAACCCACGCTTTTCCGTCGACCGTCGCGCGATCCTCAGGACAGACTCGCGTTCCGCTTACCACGTCTTCGATTTCGTTCGCCACAAATAATGTATAAACTTGAAACTTCCAGCTTTCAAAATTACTCCCGTCGAATTTCCTAACATGACGCGCCGAGATGTCTTGAGACATTTTGGATTCGAATCGCACGAACTACTCACTCGACAAAACGTGCACGTGTCTCGACTGGAAGAAGCAATGTCCACTGTGACCACCGTTTCTAGTTTTTTTTCAAACTCAAAGTCTCTCGGTCAATATTCCTCGTGGTCTGGGCCCATAACCTGTTGAGGTAATGCGCAGACGGAATAATATCGATCAGGGATTAAGAGGAAACGTGGTTAAATAGTTCATATGGTTCACTTTATTCTTTCGTTTTTTTCGATGACTATTTCACAATAAGAGCGTGTTGTCGGTACTGACTCGCGGATTCATAAGAACAGGTGGCGCTTAAGAGCAGTGAGTAGCTGTTACAGCGTTCTCTCTCTGCTCCTTCTCTCGCAAGACGCGCTAGACTCAATTTGCTCCAATACTGATAAACTTTAACAATTATTAAATAAGAGACAATCACAGGGTAGGTACAGTTGGAGGACCAAAAGATAGGACTGCAAAGTCAAAATGGTGTTTCAGTGCAGAAATATAAATTTATTTACCTTGTAGTAACAAATCCTGACGATCAGCAGACAGACCTCAGTTTAAATTTACACTTGACAATTTACATTTACGATTGGTGATAATTTGACATAAAATGGCAATTAATAATTCGTGAGACAGAATGACAATTTTATAACTCGGTCGACCCCTCGAAAATCGGCCCGCTTCTACAAATACCGAAGACGAAGTAATCGTCGAACGTCTTCCTCGAATTACCGGCTCTCTTGAAAACCACGCTGAAGGGGGTCATAGGCTCTCCAGGATCAATGGCCAATAGTTTTCGTCGATGACCGGCGCATGCGGCCTTCGACCTCGACTGTCTTTGTCGCACACGTTGACAATTGACAGTCGTACCTCTCGAATGTACGATGAAGCCGTTCGATATATGTATGTGTATTCGACAAATCGTTTGAATTTATGATCTAGAATATTCGATGTGCTATGGATCTCATGCAAGGTTTTATGGTAAACGATTGACAATTTTGACGCTCGAGGGGTCCGTCGAGCAGTGACGTCAAGAGAATGGACGAATTCAAAATTTCCTGTTACAAGAGAAAACACAATTAGTTCCGTGAATTATTTGCCGCTACACTAATAGGTAAAGGTAAATCGTAAAATGAGAAAATAAACGCTGTTATGGGATGCAACATTTATTAAAAACAAATATTTATTAATTTGTATCAATTTATTAAAAATTCTTACAAAGAATAATATAAAAATTACTTTAATAGTACAACTGTGAAGAAATATAGATAATAAAAATAATAGAAATTATAATAAAACTATAATAATAAAAACATATTATAAAAGTAATAAGTACAGAAAGAATAATAAAAGTAAAGAAATATAAAATTTGTATAGAACAAAAACTTAGAAAACGACATAAAATTACTGCGAAAAAAATTTAAATGAAAGTATCAGCGCTCTTTTTTTTGTATGGCGCCACAGCCGATGCAAATTATTATCTATTGCGCGTCTTGCTGCCATCAAACGACACGATTTATTATATTGTTTCGTTTGTTGGATGTTTTCTTTCGCCTCGTCTTTACTAATATTTTATTTTCAGCATATAATTACATGATTATTATACGTTTAATTATAAAATATGTTAGAAACTCGCTCTGGTAAAGAGTAAGATGACGCTGTTTTCTTCCGTCCACTAAAGCAGACGGAGAAAATTACAAAACGTCTGCTAAAACGAACGGAGAGAGAATCAGTTTATAAGAACTGGTTATCATAAATATGATTGTGCGAAATACATTTTTGCATAATATATATTTCTTTACGGATCACTGGGTGTATATTACCCAGACGCATATAACAATATGTATATATGCGTATCCGAAGCCTTGCGAAGGATTGCAAATTATATTGCCTTCATAATTAAATTGATGATTTACGGAGAATTGAATAATCAAACCCGGTGTGAATATCCGCAGCGGGTTGTGCGAAGGAGTGAGGACATGGATGGTATATTTACTTTTATTTTTTAACATTTTTTTACACTTATTGTACATTTCTTTTTATCGCGAGAACAATTGTTCTCGCTGTGTAAGTGCAATGCATTGTCGGGCCAAAATGCAATAAAAATTAAATATAATTTTTTTTATAATATTGATTGGTGTTAATACTAAAGAGTATTTGTTCTTTGATTTTCGACGTAGTGCTGCTTGCGAGTGATAGTACGAGGAATCGTCAATTGTGCGCTTTGCTCGCAGACGCCAGAAACGAATAAAGCATGAAACAGCTCACACGTCTTTGTATTCATTACACCGAACGAGAAGTAAAAACCCAGCAACGATCAACATAAATTGGTTCTTCGAGCCGGATAATTGTATTGAGTATGCAAGAGAGCAACGAGAAATAATAGTGGGAACAACAAGTTCCACTTATCGGTGAAAAGGCAAATTTACGATATCGACGCCGGGCGAGGGATCGCCGATCGAACCACCTGTAAAACGAAAACGTATTTCAAGTGTTCAAATATCGGCGCAAGTCGAAAAAAATCATCTCCGGTGTAGGCACAAGCGTAGCAAAGAGTGAGAGGTTTCACGCAATCTACAAAATCGAACTGAACAAAGTTCATAGTCGAAAAAGCTGCGCAGTTCCGCTAACAAGGGGCGGCCATCTTCGGCGAGCGTGATGTGGCAACGGGTCTCGCAGCGTCGCAGTGGGAGAGAGAAAGAGAGAGAGGGCAACACATCGAGTCGGCGGCGTTCGAGAAGCGAGTCCCAGCGTAAACCACAAAGGCATCGGTATGATAGGCGATGAGCGTAGCCGGCGTACGAATATATCGAGGCGACGCGGTCTTCTACGAGCAAGTATCGAGGTTTCGACAACACAACGACGGAGAGGGGTGCGAGGAATCGACGGTGTAAGTAAATGAGCATTCCTATCTTCTCCTTTTCCTATCCTTACAACTCGGCGAAAGGCATAGTTGTGATAGGCAATCAATTCGAGTCGATATGAGCAAATGAAGAGCTTGGAAACAGAAGCGCGCTATCGAAAAAGGGCGCATAAAAACGTTCAAAAATTTTTTAACGAGAATCGTGACGGTAAATCTACACAATGACGTGCCTTCAGACGAGTAGATTCATGCTGAATTGAGAGAGCGAATTGAAAGGCTAAATCAATCGCTTATCGCATTTGAATCAATTCAACAAAAAATTCAAGACATTAGCGAGGGTTCGGACGATGGTTCGGACGATGTTCATTTAACCGAGTGCGAAGCATTCGAGAATGATTACTATGACGCATTGGCGACGGCCAGAATCCTGCTAGCGCGGGGAAACACGCGATCAGTAGTATACAACGGCCCTCAAATTTCTTAACAAAGCGCATACGAGACTGCGGACGTAGCAGGCGGGTCGAGCGACGTGCGGTTGCAAATGCCACCGGTACGCGACTAGAAATTTTCATAGGGACAATCCTATATGGCATAAGGACAGTGGCAGCCCTAGATAATTTTTTAAGTGGTGCGAGATTTCACGGTGGCGTCTCTCCAAACCCAAGAGAACGTATTTTTCACATTTCTTTTTAAATTCAGTATATCGATCATCATCTTCAGTATATCTGAGTCAAAATACAATGAGAAATAGTAACAGGAAAACAAACTTTTATTTAACACGTTCACGCCGGGGCCGATTTTCATTGGTTTTGCTGTGAGGCGGCACTTAAATTAATGCAATGTAATGCGTCGCTCGATGAGACAGTCTAGCGTGACCCACCGGTGGGTCACCCCGGCGTGAACGTGTTAAAACAAAAGACAACCAAAACAACAAAATACAACTAATTTAATAAAATCTAAATAGGCACCTTCCTTGCTTTTGCGCTTGCAAATTTTTTAATTAAGTCGGAATAATTTAATTCCTTTGCAATACCATTTTCGATAGACAAAATTGCAAGATCTGACAATCTTTTCTGACACATGGTCGAATGTAAGTACGTTTTAATCAGTTTTAGTTTACTGAAACTTCTTTCTCCTTTTGCGACAGTTACAGGTATGGTTAATAGGATACGAAGCGCTGTCCACACATTCGGAAATATATCCTGCCAATCATTTCGCTTAATAAGTCGAACAACTTTTAATAGTGCTGCTGATCCAAAATCTTTTAATAATGGGTTCAGTCTTAAAAGTTCCTCGACCAATTCACTTCCAGAAACGTTATATTTTTCTCCATAACTTAAACAGATTTGTAAATCTGTACATGATTTTTCCAATTTTCATTTATCAGGAATTGTTCTGATATCATATAAAAATGACCACGCATCGTTGAATGTGGACAGTTGTCTAAATCGAGTGATCAATGCATTTTTAATTGTATCAATCATAGGGTAAAATATGTTCATTCAAAATAATTCTTCAGGATCTGTTGGTGTCTCATCTATGGCTTTGTACTCGAATATTCTCTTCTTTCTTCGGGATCGAACTGGCTTAAATATTGGATCTATACTAGCCTGACAAGCTATTTCCTTAGCTGCTATTAGAGCAGACGAATAATTCCGGTACTGCTTTACAAACTCGGAGCAGCTTTGCAATAATTGTGTTGCATTTGGTATATCCATACTTTCAGACTGCATAGCCTTACTTACAATATTTACTTGAAACAATATATTATACCAAGCCACCATTGTAACTATGAACTCACATTGCTCCATGTACTCGATCAGCGATAAGGCCTCTGATAATGCAACAGAGTCATTTGTTTCTTCGTGAAGATCCAAAAGGCCATCTCGAACTGAAGAGTAGTGGTGGCGAACAGCAGCAAGGCTAGAAACTCTACTCTCCCAACGAGTTTCGCAAACCCTTTTCAGCGATAGTCCTTCTATATGTTTGGATATCACTTCCCATCGCTTTGTTGATCCAGAGAATAAAATAAACAGTCTCTGGAGAAATCCAAATAATGAAACCGATTTAACGGCAGTTTTGACAGCATCTGAGATAACCAAATTCAAACTATGACAGCCACATGGATTAAAAAATGCCCGAGGATATTGATTCAGAATTCTACTGTGCACACCTTTGTTAATTCCGACCATGTTGGCACCATTATCGTAGCCTTGACCTCGACAATCATTCATATCCAAATCAAATTCTTGGACTATTGTATGAAGAAAGAGGTCAGTGAGTCCTGCTCCTGAAAAGTCACCTACTGGCTTGTAAGCAGCGAAACACTCGTATTTGGGGTTCATCTTCTTTAGTGTCGACAAAACGGAATGTTAATGATAATTGTTCGACATAGCTGACATCAGGAGTGCAGTCTAGTATGACGCTGAAGTATTTAAATGCCTTGATCATAGTCAAAATCTTATTCCGAACTTCGTTTCCAAGTAAGCCAATTAATTCGTTTTGAATGCGTTTCCCAAAGTAGTGAAAATTAGTTTCTTTATTAACAATGCGGCGTAGGTGCTCCATCATCGCAGGATCAAATTTTCCTAGCAGTTGCACTAAACCCAGAAAATTACCATTATTCGGAGTATATAACGTTTGCGATCTAGAGCTTCCTCTAAATGACAAATTATTGCCTGCTAAGAAGAATACTATAGACATCATTCGTTCGAGAATAGTGACCCACCGTGATTTTTCATCTTCAATCTGTGCTTGTAAATGCTTACCTATTCCTCTCGCGGTCTTCAATCTGATCGATGCTTCTATAGAACCGTGCATAGTACGCCGGTGATCGGATGTTGATTCGTGAGTTTTGAGACGCGTTGATAAGTGCCGCCAGTCGCCACATCCTTCTTTTCCCAAATCAGACTGAGTTCTGTTAAATAAGCGGCAGCAGAAACAACAGACTTTATCTGCAGATTTAGAGTAAACAAGCCATCTCCTTTTAAAAGTCTCCCCATTTGGCATTACTCTTTGAAAATGCATATTTGAAAAATGACGTCCATCATATTTTCTAGGGCAGCTTTCGTTAGCCCTATTCGGAGACCTGTTAGCATTACTAACAGGTCTCCGAATAATTATTTCATCTCTTGTGGCAGTGTTAATGGGCGGCCATTCTGATATATCATCATAATGAGTATTTTGAAAAGATAATGTTGGTGGTATATCCGATAAATCTTCTTTTATAATGTTGTGAACTTCACATGACGTTCCAGGAATTACTAAATCTTCTTGTATATGATGCTCTAGACCTTCATCTTCATTTGAAGAATTTCTATGAAGTACGCCTTCTTTCGTTGGGTGTTGGACCAATTGTGAGAATGACGATTCAGATTACGTCTCGAGTCTCAAAAATTTAGCAAGTAATTGTGCAGCTTCTCACTTTCGCCTCGCGTTTTTCTTCTTCTTTTTAAGTTTTGTACGCCAGACGGTTTTTTTGGAGGTGGTGGCATGATTTTTCTCTTCACGTAGGTATTTGAAGACACTCTTTCTTAAACACCTTGGATTCAAACAAAAAAGATATGAGGTGTCATGGGTCTCTCGACAGAAGCGAAGCGTTTTACGAATCGTATATTAAATTCAATTTTGAATTAGTAAGTAACATAGTATAAAAAAAGCAACAATCAGCGTATAGTGCATTTTTTTAAACTATATGACTTAATAATTCAAAATTGGATTTTATAGTATAAAAAAATGCACTGCGTGCTGCCTGTTGCATATTTTTACACTTGCATTTTTTCTCTATTATACTCTGTTTCTTTCACTTATATGGGCAACAATATGTGCTACCCAGTCAATGAGGTGTGTTTCATCGTGGCGTTCGTGACCGTTTCAGTCTTTGTAAGTTAGGTCCCCATCCCAAATGTGCGTTAAGATTCTCTAAGCAATAGGTGTTTG
The DNA here is from genome assembly GCA_946811545.1 of Netelia fuscicornis. Lineage (NCBI taxonomy): Eukaryota > Metazoa > Arthropoda > Insecta > Hymenoptera > Ichneumonidae > Netelia > Netelia fuscicornis. The sequence goes on along the minus strand of OX328014.1, from coordinate 37,449,693 downwards.
ATATCATATCATTTTGCGCCAATTTCTGTGGCATGTACTTTACGTTACACGTGAACACCATTTACTAAAAACTCATCGTTTTTACAGTGCAATAACATAACCTGCCTATAATGCTAAAAATAAAAATAACGGTTCTAGGTTTGAAGTACCGTATATTTCCGGAGCTAAGACGATAGTTTAGTTATAAAAAGGCCCCCAATATCCGAGGTCATCTTATAGGACATATACAAACAAAATTTGATTTAAGTTCATACCAATTGAAACCATTATAAATAAAACGCACCAATGTATTTAAAATCCTGTAAAATCCGCACATTCATTATTTAATTGTAAGGCAAATACACTATACGCGATACGCCATGATAATACATCACATTGTAACAGAAAATAAACATTACTGTAGAGATTGGGTAGTTGATTAATTGATATATTAAGATGTTATTTATTGGAATTATTAAGTAAGGAAAAAGACGTTTGCTCGCGCGTTTTGTTCTAATTCGTACTCTCCTAATCCCTGCGTATGCGGGAGTCACTCTTCGTTAGCCCCCTCTCCCTAACCGCCACTCCTTCCATACGTTCGCTCTCGGCGTCTTCGCGAACGTTCTCGACGCTGTTCGGAAATCGAGCACGCTTTTACTATTACAATGTTGTTAAGCCAACCGCCTAAAATTGCCTTAATTAGAGCAAATCCTTTATTTTCATATCCATAGACTAACAGTATATATAAGAAATGGCATACTCGTTTATCGACAGTATAAAAGGATACAAAGAAATGCCATGCGCTTTTACAGAACAACGCCTGCATAGTCTCCAAATATTAGAAAAACCGAATGTCTAGACTGCGTAACCTGACCTCGTGTCGCCCAGGCTGCAAGACCACCACTTCAGATACTTCTGAGAACTAAACATAACGACGACCCTTAGTTTGATGAACTCCAGAACTATGTCACCCGCTTTCCCACCATCACTTTGCCACAAAAATTGAGCATCGACGATTCATAGAGTGACTTCGAATGCAGATTCTTTAATTGTACTTCGTGCAGAGAGGTCCTCTCTCTGGAGCCCATCTGACTGGAACTCAGTATAATTAGTTGCTACGCCAGTTGTACTCCACGCTGTACAAACGGGATGATAGTTTAAAACTTTGTTAAATCAAAAACATATCATTCGCATCCGCTTGAAGTGAATATCATTGTAATCAAATATTAAATAAATCATTACGTGCTAACACGCGCGATCATCTCCTTTGTGTTAACCCGAATACATGTTGTGATACCTAAACAAGCTCTGATTCTTCGCGTGTGCACATCGTATTCATCAAGGGTTATCTTTCTTCGAAGACATCGACGGCTGCAGCTACGAAGGTCCATAGAAGGGAAACACACCTTGTCTACCATTGATCAATATTTCAATAAGTATCCACACACACACACACACACACACACACAATATTCATTTCACTCCCCACATCGGTCCTGATACTGACTACGAAGGCAGCCTGCGCGGTCTATAAAGACACCGTTGCGCAACAGACCTATTGTTACGCGTATTACCATTCTGACACGTAATACAGCCCTGCAAAGGCTTTACCAAAAAACTTAACCTGGCGATTCGAAAACCATGGGTTCTTTATGAGACGAGATACCTTGTGATGTGTACGATGGACAAGGTCAGAGTCAATATTGAACGCCAGTTGGATTTGAGTCATCTTTGAGCCATTTGCGTAATATAAAATTGGCGATCCTGCCAGGATTGTGAAAAATCGTAATACCAGAATTTAATATTCAACTCGGTTACCGAAACTCCACAAAAGGAGGGTGTAAAACTACGAACACAAAATATGTGCACGAGTGAACGTTGAACAGTCATTCAACTTAGTTAATTTTGTGTTAATGGGAAAGACATTGCCACACTGAATTTCCCGTGAGTGAATAACGAATATTCGTGTGAGAAGGAACTTATACGTACCATGCATCGATAAGACTTCGTCGCACGAGCACGAGCTTGGGAAGGATTGAACTAAAACTGGGGGAGATACGCCTTCAGAAAATAACCTCAACTCCGATGGTATGCTGGATCATCAATCGACGCAGAATGTCTATAACCAATCGTCGTAATAGCGCCCGCCACCCCAGGAACATCGAAGACATCATTCGACTAGTATTATACGCGAGTAAAAGTAAGTTTCAAGATACAAGGAAACTATAAACTCGTTAAGTAATTTTATGCGTTTAACTTAGAAACAACCGCTAGCATTGGATGGAATTGGTGCGGCATCTCGCACTCGTGGTGAAACGAAATTGTACTAAAGAGCAGACACTGTCGACGAGAATTCGGTATGTTCAGGGTTATGACACGTAAACATCATAGGAAGAGCGCGATAGACGACGCCCAGCGAGAGTAAGAGGGATAGATGGCTGAGAAGATAGCTGAGAAGCGTGAGCGAGGAGCTCACGCGTGAGTGCGAATTTGGATACGAACAAGAAGAGTGCAAATTAGGCAGCGTTATCGAACGGGTAGATCGAGAGTTCAATTGTGGATAGAGAGTAAAAAGATTGTGGACAGCGAAGAGTAGAGAGTACGAAAGTAAAGTTAGAGATTAGAATGCGAGTGGAGAGTGAGAGAGAGAGAGAGAGAGAGAGAGAGAGAGAGAGAGAGAGAGAGAGAGAGAGTCGAGAGCGAGACAACGAGGAGCAGCTGGAGTAGGAGAGCGAGAGTGAGGCAACGAGAAGGAGCTGAAGTACGAGAGCGAGAGCGAGACAACGAGGGGCAGCTGGAGTACGAGAGCGAGAGAGAGAGAGACGACGCAGAGAGAACCGCGGTGCGACAGCGTGAACGAATTCCCGGTGATTAGAAAAGGTACGTAGGTGCACGTGGTGCAATCTTTTCATCGACGGTACGAATCTTACGTATCGTCGTACGCGAGGCGGTAGAGTGTGTCCGTCTCGTACCCCCTCGTATAGCCGAGTCGTTGGCTGTGCCTTCCGGCGTCTCCGGAAGCCAGCAGTGTCTCTCTCAGAGACGTAGAGCGAGTATAGTAGCTTGACGCGTGAATAATTCCGTTAATTGTTGCGAGACAAGATTTGGTAATAATTGAATAGAGAATAAGAGATATTGCAACCGAGAATTGTATTATCGTTGGTGCCCGAGCGCGGGATTGAATAAACGAAATTGTCAAGTATTATTTTATTCAAAGAATGCCCACACGTCATTTTGTTATTTTGTTAACATATGATTGTATTTATTGTCAATGCTCGCCCTTCGAATCCCAATATTACCGATTACTAACTGTGCGAGAGAAAAGCAATGGATTTGAGAAAGATTTACCCTTGGAGTTTCGGGGTTGATATAAACACCTGGTGCGTAACCGGTGATTAAAAGTGATGAATAGTACAGTAGAAAAATATTTGGGCGTCATCGGTGATTTTGTGCTGGCAGCTCGTCTCGTCTTTTGGCGAAATTTTGATGGGAAAGAGCTCGTCACAATATATATCTTGTGACGAGCTCGTTACGTGAAAATTTCGCTTAAAACAGATGGCGAGCTGCCAGTCATAAAATCTCTAATGACGCCCAGTATTTTTTTGTTCAATGCACACCTTTGCCTTATTCCTTATCGTTAGGCGCCAGGTATTTCTTTCGGCCCGAAATACCAAGGGTATCGTCTATCTCTTCCCAATACTATTCCGGCTCGTTCTCAGGAATGGGGGGGATTCGTAGGACAATCAATCAATTTTCTTATGCTAAATGAAATAACGGGTGAGCATCGATAATTACTACGACTCGAACAAATGTCTGTTTATTATTTTAATTCTATTTACAAGTGTCTCATTCGCGCGTTACACACACTCTCTCATTCCCTTTTTTAATCCATCATGCCGACCTCCGGAGACGCCGGAGGACACAGCCTACACGTGAATGGGCGAGGGGGGCAGGAGTGGGACGCACTCTACTGCCTCACGTACTATGAGAAGAAAATGCACCGCGTGCGCCTACCTTTTCGTCGACGTCGATCGCCTCGGTGTCGCACAGCGTCCTCGGCACGTATCCTCTCTCTCGCTCTCTCTCGCCGGTACTCTGGTGGCTCAGCCTCGCTCTCTCCCTCTCACGCACACTCAATCCTTCGATGTTTCTCGCTCTACTGCCCTCTCAATCCTCTCTCACATTCACAGTCTCACTCTCCTTTCTAACTAGTTTTTTTCTCACTTCTTCTCGGTCGCTTTTCCAAATCTAACTTCACTCTTACGGTCTTCCTCTTTATCCAACTTCTAACTTTTTCTCAATCTAATTTATAACTCTATTTCTCGACGCTCAAAATCTAACTCGCACGCTCGCCAAATTCTAACTGACTTCTCATTCTCATTCCAAATCTTCACTCCCTCCTTATTCTAATTCTCTGCCGGTGTCCACCGGCTCGTGCGTTCTCCTCGCTCCCTTGTTCCTCTGCCGGCGAAGGTGGGGGTCTCGCGGCGATCGCTCCTCGATCGCCGGCACAGCCATCCCTCTCGCTCCTCCTGCCTTCGCACAGCGTCGCTCTCTCTCGTCGTTGCTGCTGACGGTTGGCGACCGCTCTCTGTAAATAAAGGAAGCCTCGCCGACAGAGTGTGTCCTTCTATTTCTTTTATTTTCACGGGAGCGAGGCGTCGCGACTCTGCTTTTCTTTCCTGCTCATATTCCTCACGAATATTACTAGCGAGCGCGATCTGCGAGGAGAGTACCGCCTCGTCACAATCTATATACTGACATTGCAGGAAATCAAAGTAATGTCCACGTTAGGGAAAAGTATATCGGGAGTAGGGTATCTAGGTGGGTTTCGAATAATATTTGTGCTAGCGATATAAATGGCGATAGCGTGAGTACAAACGTAGCTATCGAATATTGGGTAGGGTCATTGGATGGGGGTCAAAAATCCGAACAGGTGAGTAGTGCGACAGTGGTTGTAGATGGATTGGTTATCGATAAATTTGGGAAAAACCGATAATTTTGTCAAAATCGGGTGCTGCACAGGATGTGGTTATCCGGTGTAGCGAGACGTTCGCGGGCTAGCGGGGTATCGGGGTAGGGGGTACGGGACTATGACGCAGAAGATGACGCAATTGAGCGAAGATTGGTGAAAGGTAGGTAAGAGAAATAGAGATAGAGATGTTTTCTTTATTATCTTTATTATTTGCGGGTGTGTTTATTATACAATTTACAATACATTTTTCTTATCTATCCATGAATTGTGCGACGAATCTATTCCTAACCATTGTACAAAAACTTTATTACCTTTTTTACGCAAAACTTTTTCAACCAAATAAACGTTCGGTTGAGTTGTTTTTAACAATTCTTGTTCATAGAATCCTCCTTCTATATCATGACCGTTAATGTCTTTTAAAAGGTATGTGGCAGAATTGGGTTAGACAAACCTTTTTAATTTGAAAGATTTCCGTAGTCCAATTAGGAGTATAACCTTTCGTAAAAAGGTTTTTATATTTACTAATGCGAACATAATCGTTGACTCGATACTTGGCACGACCGGCAATTTTTATATTACTATATACGGTGGATAATAACTTCTTATTATGCTTGATTGTTACATCCATTGGTCTTATATTTGTCGTTTGATGTATACATGCATTGTAATTGCTCATTAAATCAGGAAGTATTGTAAGCCATTTGTCTTCACCATTTAACGTAAACTATTTCCACGTATTATTCTTTAAAGTTTTATTAAATCGTTCAATAATCGATGCTTTCATAATGCTGTATGTTGAATAATGATTGATGGTATGTTTTTTCATAAATGTTTGAAAGTTTTTGTTGAAGAATTCTTTGCCATCGTCGGTTTGCAGACTTTTCGGTTGCCTTGAGGAAGTAGATATTATTTTATGGAAAGCGTTCACAACATCTTCAGCACTCTTGGTTTTGATTGCGATAGCCCAAGCGAATTTAGAGAATGTATCAATCACCGTGAGAATGTATTGATACCCTTTATTGATACGAGAGTAAGCGCGCATGTCAACTAGATCGGCTTGCCAAAGATCATCATAACCTTTAATAATCACACGTCTTTGAGGAAACTTTCTTCTTGCTGGTGTGTGAAGTTCTTGAACTAGCTTTTCTTTTTCTTTACTCATAACGGTTCCGTGTCTACTCACTATTTGAATATTATTTACATCATCTTCATTAATATATATTTTTTAATTTATTCTGTTTTTTTATCTATCAATAGTTGAAGATTATTTATTTGTGTATACACTTCATGCATTAAATTTTGCACTGTATTCATTCGAAAACATTGTTCCAGCAGTTCTTTACAAATTTTTTCATTATATTCAATTTTTTTTTTCATCGAATCTTTACTTTTGTTTAAATTTTCAAATTGTTGGAAAATATCATTATTTCTAAGTATTGTGACAGGAATCCTAGGATTTCAAATATTGAAATCATATTTTGCCGCCGATAACAGGCTTTGACGAGGAAAAGCGCTTGCGCTTAAGAGGCAGTGTTAGTCAGCGGAAATTTCAGACGGCTTCGGTAGTGCAGAGCTCGCAACATTTTGCTAAGCGCTACCGCTGCCTACCGCTAGATGGCGTGGCGCGCGTATGCTACGAAGCCTCAGTATGACACTTGACAAGACGGGCCAAGCGCCGAGGCCTCGTAGCGATAGCCAGCCGCCCGCGTTTTCCCCGCACCACCCTGCGGAGGGAATGAGACGGAGCGAAAACAATCGAGTCGCGCGACTAATCTCGTAGCTTTGGTCATGCATATTATGAGAATTGCTGTTTATAAAAACTGTAGTAAACACGCGGTTAGGAGGGGATCGAATGACTTAAAACGCTTCTCGTATATGATGCTATTATTTGGCACACTAATAAACTTTATTAAACACAAAAGAAAGATAGAAAATGGGAATATAATATAAACGTCTCGAAATAAAGAGGTCGCTCGTCATAACTTCACGTCGTCGCTACGCACGCTCTATTACAACTGTCCCCATGCACTATTCTGACTGTGCGGTAAAGTGGGGGAAAAGGCGCTCGTCTTGAGCGACGCCACTTGAGCGCGCGAAAACTCTCCACCAAAATGGGTGACCGATTAGTACGCAGCAGGACGCAAACCACGACTCTCCACAAAACCGTTCACAAAATAATATGTTTCTTGGAAAAGATATATATATATACTCGAGGAGGACCGCGCGGTGATCCGCGCCATTCTCCGCTGCTCCGGCGAGGTGGAGTCGGGACTTGCTGACGCAGTAGGGTTAACCGGGGGCGGACGGGCGCCAGGTACGCTCACGTACCATCGGCCTAGACCGGCTTTATTTAAGTTTGCCGCCACCACGGCCTCCCCTACGCGTCCCCGCTTCCCCCCGAGAGCGAACACCGGGGTCTCGGGCTTCACTCCGGCTGACCCAGCCCGCCTGCGGGTCGGTAAGGTAGAGGGGGGGGGGGGGGGGGGCGAGAAGGAATTTTGGGTCAATTAGGCAACGTAGCAAATTAATTCCACAATTCACAGGCAACCAATTTATTGCACGAGGAGCGTTTACAATCGCGAGTCTCTTCCAAGGATAACACTTCCGCTTTACGATGCTTATACCACCCTGACAACCTGCTTTCAATGATTACCACTCGCTCGCGGTAGAGAACCTCATCTCGCTCGGAGACGGCGCGTGGACCGATCGGGGCTTAGGAGACGGGGCGTGCACCGATCGGGGCTCAGGAAGCGGCGCCTGGACCGATCGTGGCTCGGAGACGGCGCGTGGAATGATCGGGGCTCAGGAGACGGCGCGTGAAATGATCAGCGCTCAGGAGACGGCGCGTAGACCGATCGGCGGTTAGGGGACGACGCCGGACCGATCGGGGCTTAGGAGACGACGCGTAGACCGATCGGGGCTCAGGAGGCCACGCCTGGACCGATCGGGGCTCGGCGACGGCGCGTGGACTGATCGAGGCACGGACACGACGGTTGTACGGATTGGGGATTCGGGGAAGACGCGTGGACCGATCGTAGCTTAGAAGACGACGCGTGGACCGATCGGGGCTCAGGAGACGACTCCTGGACCGATCGGGGCTTAGGAGACGACCCGTGAACCGACCGGGGCTCAGGAGACGGCGCGTGGACCGGTCGGGGCTTAGGAGACTCGCGTGGATTTATCGGGGCTCGGAGACGGTGCTTGGACGTATCGGGGATCAGAAGACGGCGCGTGGACCGACCGGGGCTCAGGAGACGGCGCGTGGAGGCATCGGGGCTTAGAAGCCGATGCGTGGACCGATCGTGGCATAGGAGACGACGCGTGGACCGATCGGGGCTTAGTAGACGACGCGTCGACCGTTCGGGGCTCAGGAAGCGGAGCTTGGACCGATCGTGGCTCGGAGACGGCGCGAGGAGGCATCTGGGCTTAGAAGACGACGCGTGGACCGATCGGGGCTCGGAGGCGGCGCATGGACCGATAGGGGCTCAGTAGACGGCGCGTCGACCGGTCGGGGCTTAGGAGAACACGCGTGGACCGATCGGGGCTCAGAAGACGTCGCGGGGACCGGTCGGGGCTTAGGAGACTCGCGTGGATCTATCGGGGCTGCGGGGGCCGCGCTTGGACCGATCGGGGATCAGGAGACGGTGCGTGGACCGATCGAGGCTCGGAGACGGCGCGTGGGCTGATCGGCGCTTAGGAGACGACGCGTGGACCGATCGGAGCATAGGAGACGACGCATGGACCGATCGGGCTCAGGAGACGGCGCGTGGACCGATCGGGGCTTGGGAGACGACGCGTGGACCAATCGGGGCTCAGGCAGCGGCGCCTGGACCGATCGTCGCTCGGAGCCGGCGCGAGGAGGCATCTTGGCTTAGAAGACGATGCGTGGACCGATCGGGGCTCAGGAGACGACGCGTGGACCGAACGGGGCTCAGGAGACGGCGCGTGGACCGGTCGGGGCTTAGGAGACGACGCGCAGCCCGATCGGGGCTTAGGAGACGAGGCGTGGACCGCTCGACGCTCGAAGACGGCGCGTGGACCGGTCGGGGCTTAGAAGACGGCGCGTGGGCCGATTGGGGCTCAGGAAGCGGCGCCTGGACCGATCGAGGCTCGGAGACGCCACGTGGAGGCATCGGGGCTTAGAAGACGATGCGTGGACCGATCGTGGCATAGGAGACGACGCGTGGACCGATCGGGGCTCAGGAGACGGCGCGTGGACCGATCGGGGCTTAGGAGACGGAGCGTCGACCGATCGGAGATCAGGAGACGACGCGTGGACTGATAGTGCTCTGGAAGCGGCGCACAGACCTATCGTGGCTCGGAGATGGCGCGTGGAGGCATCGGGGCTTTGAAGACGTCGCGTGGACCGAACGGTGCTCAGAAAACGGCGCGTGGAGCGATCGGGGCTCAGGAGACGACGCGTAGACCGATCGGGGCTTAGGAGACGATGCGTGAACCGATCGGGGCTCGGAGACGGCGCGTGGACCGATCGGAGGTCGCAGACGTCCCATGGACGGATCGGGGCTTAGGAGACGGCGCGTGAACTCATTTGGGCTCAGGAGACGGCGCGTGAACTCATTTGGGCTCAGGAGACGGCGCGTGGACCGATCGGGGCTCGGAGACAGCGCGTTAACCGATCGGGGCTTAGGAGACGATGCATGGCCCGATCGGGGCTCGGAGACGGCGCTTGCCCCGATCGAGGCTCAGGAGACGGCGCGTAGACCGATCGGGGTCGGAGACGGCGCGTGGAACCATCGGGGTTCAGGAGACGGCGCGTGAACCAATCGGCGCTCGGAGACGGTGCCTGGACCGATCGTGGCTTAGGAGAAAGCGCGTGGAACGATAGGAGCTCAGGAGACGGCGCGTGAACCGATCGGGGCTTAGGAGACGATGCGTGGACCGATCGGGGCTCGGAAACGGCGCGTGGACCGATCGGGGCTCGGAGACGGCGCGTGGACCGACCGGCGATCAGGAGGCCGCGCGTGGACCGATCGCGGCTCGGCGACGGCGCGTGGACCGATCGGGGCTCGGAGACAGCGCGTGGACCGACTGGGGCTCTGGCGGTTGCGCGTGGACCATATAGGGTTCGGCGACGGCGCGTGGACCGCTCGGCGCTCGGAGACGGCGCGTTAACCGATCGGGGCTTAGGAGACGATGCGTGAACCGATCGGGGCTCGGAGACGGCGCGTGGACCGATCGGGGCTGGGAGACGGCGCGAGGACCGATCGGAGCGTTGGAGACGACGCGTGTACCTATCGGGGCTCAGGAGACAACGAGTGGACCGATTGGGGCTCAGGAGACGGCGCGTCGACCGATCGGGGCTCGGAGACGGCGCGTGGAACGATCGGGGCTCAGGAGACGACGCGTCGACCGTTCGGGGCTCAGGAGACGGCGCGCGGACCGGCCGGGGCTCAGGAGTGTAGCGTCGATCGATCGGGGCTGCGGAGGCGCCGCGTGGACCGATGGGGATCTCGAGGCGGTGCGTGGACCGATCGGGGCTCGGAGACGGCGCGTGGACCGATCGGGACATAGGAAACGACGCGTGTACCTATCGGGGCATAGGAAACGACCCGTGTACCTATCGGGGCTCAGGAGACAGTGCGTGGACCGATCGGGGCTCGTCGACTGCGCGTGGACGTATCGGGGCTCAGGAGACGGCGCGTGGACCGATCGGGGCATAGCAGACGACGCGTTAACCGATCGGGGCTTAGGAGACGATGGGTGGACCGATCGGGGCTCGGAGACGGCGCGTGGACCGAACGGCGCTTAGGAGACGACGCGTGGATCGATCGGGGCTTAGGAGACGGCGCGCGGACCGACCGGGGCTCAGGAGACTCGCGTGGAAGGATCGGGGCTCTGGAGGCGGCGCGTAAACCGATCGGGGCTTGATGACGGCGCGTTTGCCGATCGCGGCTCGGAGACGGCCCGTGGACGGATCTGGGCTTAGAAGACGGCGCGTGGATCGATCGGGGCTCAGACGACGACGCGTGGACCGATCGGGGCATAGGAGGCGGCGCGTGGACCCATCGGGGCTCGGAGACGGCGCGTTAACCGATCGGGGCTGAGGAGACGATGCGTGGACCGATCGGGGCTCGGAGACGGCGCGTGGACCGACCGGGGCTGAGGAGGCCGCGCGTCGACCGATCGAGGCTTCGCGACGGCGCGTGGACCGATCGGGGCTCGGAGACGGCGTGTGAACGTATCGGGGCTTAGGAGACGATGCGTTGGCCGATCGTGGCTCATGAGACGGCGCGAAGACCGATCGGCGCTCCGGCGGCGACGCGTGGACCGATCGGGGCCCAGGAGTCGGCGCGGGGATCGATCGGTACTCGAAGACGACGCGTGGACCGATCGGGGCTCAGGAGGCGACGCGTGGATCGATCGGGGCTCAGGAGACGACGCGTAGACCGTTCGGGGCTCAGGAAACGGCACGCGGACCGGCCGGGGCTCAGGAGCCTAGCGTGGATCGATCGGGGCTGCGGAGGCGCCGCGTGGACCGATGGGGATGTGGAGGCGGTGCGTGGACCGATCGGGGCTCGTAGACGGCGCGAGGACCGATCGGGGCGTAGGAGACGACGCGTGTACCTATCGGGACTTAGGAGACAACGCGTCGACCGATCGGGGCTCGGAGACAGCGCGTGGAAAGATCGGGGCTCAGGAGACGGCGCGTGAACCGATCGGCGCTCGGCGACAGCGCGAGGACCGATCGGGGCTCGGAGACAGCGCGTGGACCGACTGGGGCTCAGGCGGTTGCGCGTGGACCAATTGGGGTTCGGCGACGGCACGTGGATCGCTCGGCGCTCGGAGACGGCGCGTTAACCGATCGGGGCTTAGAAGACGATGCGTGAACCGATCGGGGCTCGGAGACGGCGCGTGGACCGATCGGAGGTCGCAGACGTCCCGTGGACGGATCGGGGCTTAGGAGACGGCGCGTGAACTCATTTGGGCTCAGGAGACGGCGCGTGGACCGATCGGGGCTCGGAGACAGCGCGTTAACCGATCGGGGCTTAGGAGACGATGCATGGCCCGATCGGGGCTCGGAGACGGCGCTTGCCCCGATCGAGGCTCAGGAGACGGCGCGTAGACCGATCGGGGTCGGAGACGGCGCGTGGAACCATCGGGGTTCAGGAGACGGCGCGTGAACCAATCGGCGCTCGGAGATGGCGCCTGGACCGATCGTGGCTTAGGAGAAAGCGCGTGGAACGATAGGAGCTCAGGAGACGGCGCGTGAACCGATCGGGGCTTAGGAGACGATGCGTGGACCGATCGGGGCTCGGAAACGGCGCGTGGACCGATCGGGCCTCGGAGACGGCGCGTGGACCGACCGGCGATCAGGAGGCCGCGCGTGGACCGATCGCGGCTCGGCGACGGCGCGTGGACCGATCGGGGCTCGGAGACGGCGCGTTAACCGATCGGGGCTGAGGAGACGATGCGTGGACCGATCGGGGCTCGGAGACGGCGCGTGGACCGACCGGGGCTGAGGAGGCCGCGCGTCGACCGATCGAGGCTTCGCGACGGCGCGTGGACCGATCGGGGCTCGGAGACGGCGTGTGAACGTATCGGGGCTTAGGAGACGATGCGTTGGCCGATCGTGGCTCATGAGACGGCGCGAAGACCGATCGGCGCTCCGGCGGCGACGCGTGGACCGATCGGGGCCCAGGAGTCGGCGCGGGGATCGATCGGTACTCGAAGACGACGCGTGGACCGATCGGGGCTCAGGAGGCGACGCGTGGATCGATCGGGGCTCAGGAGACGACGCGTAGACCGTTCGGGGCTCAGGAAACGGCACGCGGACCGGCCGGGGCTCAGGAGCCTAGCGTGGATCGATCGGGGCTGCGGAGGCGCCGCGTGGACCGATGGGGATGTGGAGGCGGTGCGTGGACCGATCGGGGCTCGTAGACGGCGCGAGGACCGATCGGGGCGTAGGAGACGACGCGTGTACCTATCGGGACTTAGGAGACAACGCGTCGACCGATCGGGGCTCGGAGACAGCGCGTGGAAAGATCGGGGCTCAGGAGACGGCGCGTGAACCGATCGGCGCTCGGCGACAGCGCGAGGACCGATCGGGGCTCGGAGACAGCGCGTGGACCGACTGGGGCTCAGGCGGTTGCGCGTGGACCAATTGGGGTTCGGCGACGGCACGTGGATCGCTCGGCGCTCGGAGACGGCGCGTTAACCGATCGGGGCTTAGAAGACGATGCGTGAACCGATCGGGGCTCGGAGACGGCGCGTGGACCGATCGGAGGTCGCAGACGTCCCGTGGACGGATCGGGGCTTAGGAGACGGCGCGTGAACTCATTTGGGCTCAGGAGACGGCGCGTGGACCGATCGGGGCTCGGAGACAGCGCGTTAACCGATCGGGGCTTAGGAGACGATGCATGGCCCGATCGGGGCTCGGAGACGGCGCTTGCCCCGATCGAGGCTCAGGAGACGGCGCGTAGACCGATCGGGGTCGGAGACGGCGCGTGGAACCATCGGGGTTCAGGAGACGGCGCGTGAACCAATCGGCGCTCGGAGATGGCGCCTGGACCGATCGTGGCTTAGGAGAAAGCGCGTGGAACGATAGGAGCTCAGGAGACGGCGCGTGAACCGATCGGGGCTTAGGAGACGATGCGTGGACCGATCGGGGCTCGGAAACGGCGCGTGGACCGATCGGGCCTCGGAGACGGCGCGTGGACCGACCGGCGATCAGGAGGCCGCGCGTGGACCGATCGCGGCTCGGCGACGGCGCGTGGACCGATCGGGGCTCGGAGACAGCGCGTGGAACCATCGGGGTTCAGGAGACGGCGCGTGAACCAATCGGCGCTCGGATATGGCGCCGGGACCGATCGTGGCTTAGGAGAAAGCGCGTGGAACGATAGGAGCTCAGGAGACGGCGCGTGGACCGCTCGGCGCTCGGAGACGGCGCGTTAACCGATCGGGGCTTAGGAGACGATGCGTGAACCGATCGGGGCTCGGAGACGGCGCGAGGACCGATCGGGACATAGGAAACGACGCGTGTACCTGTCGGGGCGTTGGAGACGACGCGTGTACCTATCGGGGCTCAGGAGACAACGAGTGGACCGATTGTGGCTCAGGAGACGGCGCGTCGACCGATCGGGGCTCGGAGACGGCGCGTGGAACGATCGGGGCTCAGGAGACGACGCGTCGACCGTGCGGGGCTCAGGAGACGGCGCGCGGACCGGCCGGGGCTCAGGAGTGTAGCGTGGATCGATCGGGGCTGCGGAGGCGCCGCGTGGACCGATGGGGATCTCGAGGCGGTGCGTGGACCGATCGGGGCTCGGAGACGGCGCGTGGACCGATCGGGACATAGGAAACGACGCGTGTACCTATCGGGGCATAGGAAACGACCCGTGTACCTATCGGGGCTCAGGAGACAGCGCGTGGACCGATCGGGGCTCGTCGACTGCGCGTGGACGTATCGGGGCTCAGGAGACGGCGCGTGGACCGATCGGGGCATAGCAGACGACGCGTTAACCGATCGGGGCTTAGGAGACGATGCGTGGACCGATCGGGGCTCGGAGACGGCGCGTGGACCGAACGGCGCTTAGGAGACGACGCGTGGACCGATCGGGGCTCAGGAGACGGCGCGCGGACCGACCGGGGTTCAGGAGACTCGCGTGGAACGATCGGGGCTCTGGAGGCGGCGCGTAAACCGATCGGGGCTTGATGACGGCGCGTTTGCCGATCGCGGCTCGGAGACGGCCCGTGGACGGATCTGGGCTTAGAAGACGGCGCGTGGATCGATCGGGGCATAGGAGGCGGCGCGTGGACCCATCGGGGCTCGGAGACGGCGCGTTAACCGATCGGGGCTGAGGAGACGATGCGTGGACCGATCGGGGCTCGGAGACGGCGCGTGGACCGACCGGGGCTGAGGAGGCCGCGCGTCGACCGATCGAGGCTTCGCGACGGCGCGTGGACCGATCGGGGCTCGGAGACGGCATGTGAACGTATCGGGGCTTAGGAGACGATGCGTTGGCCGATCGTGGCTCATGAGACGGCGCGCGGACCGGCCGGGGCTCAGGAGCCTAGCGTGGATCGATCGGGGCTGCGGAGGCGCCGCGTGGACCGATGGGGATGTGGAGGCGGTGCGTGGACCGATCGGGGCTCGTAGACGGCGCGAGGACCGATCGGGGCATAGGAGACGACGCGTGTACCTATCGGGACTTAGGAGACAACGCGTCGACCGATCGGGGCTCGGAGACAGCGCGTGGAAAGATCGGGGCTCAGGAGACGGCGCGTGAACCGATCGGCGCTCGGCGACAGCGCGTGGACCGATCGGGGCTCGGAGACAGCGCGTGGACCGACTGGGGCTCAGGCGGTTGCGCGTGGACTAATTGGGGTTCGGCGACGGCACGTGGACCGCTCGGCGCTCGGAGACGGCGCGTTAACCGATCAGGGCTTAGGAGACGATGCGTGAACCGATCGGGGATCGGAGACGGCGCGTGGACCGATCGAGGCTCGGAGACGACGCGTGTACGGATCGGCGCTCGGAGACGGCGCGAGGAGGCATCGGGGCTTTGAAGACGACGCGTGGACCGAACAGTGCTCAGAAATTGGCGCGTGGAGCGATCGGGGCTCAGGAGACGACGCGTGAACGGATCGGGGCTTAGGAGACGGCGCGTGGACTAATTGGGGCTCAGGAGACGGCGCGTGGATCGATCGGGTTCGGAGACAGCGCGTTAACCGATCGGGGCTTAGGAGGCGATGCATGGCCCGATCGGGGCTCGGAGACGGCGCGTGCCCCGATCGAGGCTCAGGAGACGGCGCGTAGACCGATCGGGGCTCGGAGACGGCGCGTGGAACGATCGGGGTTCAGGAGCCGGCGCGTGAACCAATCGGCGCTCGGAGACGGCGCCTGGACCGATCGTGGCTTAGGAGAAAGCGCGTGGAACGATAGGAGCTCAGGAGACGGCGCGTGAACCGATCGGCGCTCGGAGACGGCGCGTTGACCTATCGGAGCTCGGAGACGGCGCGTCGACCGATCGGCGCTCGGAGACGGCGGGTCGACCGATCGGCGTTCGGAGACGGCGCGTGGACCGTCTGGGGCTTAGGAGACGATACGTCGACCGATCGGGGCTGAGGAGACTGCGCGTGGATGGATCGAGGCTTAGGGAACGACGCGTGGACCGATCGGGGCTCGGAGACGGCGTGTGGACCGATCGGGGCTAAGGAGACGACGCGTGGACCGATCGGGGCTCGGACATGGCGCGTGGACTGACCGGGGCTAAGGAGGCCGCGCGTGGACCGATCGCGGCTCGGCGACGGCGCGTGGACCGATCGGGGCGCGGAGACGACGCGTTAACCGATCGGGGCTTTGGAGACGATGCGTGGACCGATCGGGGTCGGAGACGGCGTGTGGATCGATCGGGGGTCGGAGACAGCGCGTTAACCGATCGGGGCTTAGGAGGCGATGCATGGCCCGATCGGGGCTCGGAGACGGCGCGTGCCCCGATCGAGGCTCAGGAGACGGCGCGTAGACCGATCGGGGCTCGGAGACGGCGCGTGGAACGATCGGGGTTCAGGAGCCGGCGCGTGAACCAATCGGCGCTCGGAGACGGCGCCTGGACCGATCGTGGCTTAGGAGAAAGCGCGTGGAACGATAGGAGCTCAGGAGACGGCGCGTGAACCGATCGGCGCTCGGAGACGGCGCGTCGACCGATCGGCGCTCGGAGACGGCGCGTCGACCGATCGGGGTCGGAGACGGCGTGTGGATCGATCGGGGGTCGGAGACAGCGCGTTAACCGATCGGGGCTTAGGAGGCGATGCATGGCCCGATCGGGGCTCGGAGACGGCGCGTGCCCCGATCGAGGCTCAGGAGACGGCGCGTAGACCGATCGGGGCTCGGAGACGGCGCGTGGAACGATCGGGGTTCAGGAGCCGGCGCGTGAACCAATCGGCGCTCGGAGACGGCGCCTGGACCGATCGTGGCTTAGGAGAAAGCGCGTGGAACGATAGGAGCTCAGGAGACGGCGCGTGAACCGATCGGCGCTCGGAGACGGCGCGTCGACCGATCGGCGCTCGGAGACGGCGCGTCGACCGATCGGGGTTCGGAGACGGCGCGTGGACCGTCTGGGGCTTAGGAGACGATACGTGGACCGATCGGGGCTGAGAAGACGGCGTGTGGACCGATCGGGGCTAAGGAGACGACGCGTGGACCGATCGGGGCTCGGACATGGCGCGTGGACTGACCGGGGCTACGGAGGCCGCGTGTGGACCGACCGCGGCTCGGCGACGGCGCGTGGACCGATCGGGGCGCGGAGACGACGCGTTAACCGATCGGGGCTTAGGAGACGATGCGTGGACCGATCGGGGCTCGGAGACGGCGTGTGGACCGATCGGGGCTAAGGAGACGACGCGTGGACCGATCTGGGCTCGGACATGGCGCGTGGACTGACCGGGGCTAAGGAGGCCGCGCGTGGACCGATCGCGGCTCGGCGACGGCGCGTGCACCGATCGGGGCTGGGAGACAACGCCTGGACCGATCGGGGCTCAGGAGACGGCGCGTAGACCGATCGGGGCTCGGAAACGACGCGTTAACCGAGCGGGGCTTAGAAGACGATGCGTGGACCGATCGGGACTCAGGAGACGACGCGTCGACCGATCGGGGCTCAGGAGGCAGCGCGTGGACCCATCGGGACTCGGAGACGACGCGTGGAACGATCGGGGCTCAGGAGACGGCGCGTGAACCGATCGGGCTCGCCGACGGCGTGTGGACCGATCGGGGCTCGGAGACGACGCGTGTATGGATCGGGGCTTGGAGACGGCACGTGGACCGATCGGAGGTCGCAGACGGCCCGTGGACGGATCGGGGCTTAGGAGACGGCGCGTGGACTCATTGGGGCTCAGGAGACGGCGCGTGGACCGATCGGGGCTCGGAGACAGCGCGTTAACCGATCGGGGCTTAGGAGACGATGCATGGCCCGATCGGGGCTCGCAGACGGCGCGTGGAACCATCGGAGTTCAGGAGACGGCGCGTGAACCAATCGGGGCTCGGAGACGGCGCCTGGACCGATCGTGGCTTAGGAGAAAGCGCGTGGAACGATAGGAGCTCAGGAGACGGCGCGTGAACCGATCGGGGCTTAGGAGACGATGCGTGGACCGATCGGGGCTCGGAAACGGCGCGTGGACCGATCGGGGCTCGGAGACGGCGCGTGGACCGACCGGCGATCAGGAGGCCGCGCGTGGACCGATCGCGGCTCGGCGACGGCGCGTGCACGGATCGGGGCTCAGGAGGCCGCGCGTGGACCGATCATGGCTCGGCGGCGGCGCGTGGACCGATCGGGGCTCGGAGACAGCGCGTGGACCGACTGGGGCTCAGGCGGTTGCGCGTGGACCATATAAGGTTGGCGACGGCGCGTGGACCGCTCGGCGCTCGGAGACGGCGCGTTAACCGATCGGGGCTTAGGAGACGATGCGTGAACCGATCGGGGCTCGGAGACGACGCGTGGACCGATCGGGGCTTAGGAGACAACGCGTGGACCGATCGGGGCTCAGGAAGCGGCGCCTGGACCAATCGTGGCTCGGAGATGGCGCGAGGAGGCATCTGGGCTTAGAAGACGTCGCGTGGATCGATAGGGGCTCCGAGACGGCGCATGAACCGACCGGGGCTCAGGAGGCCGCGCGTGGACCGATCGGGGCTCAGGAGACGGCTCGTGAACCGATCGGCGCTCGGAGACGGCGCGTGGACCGATCGGGGCTTAGGAGACGGTGCGTGGACCGATCGGAGATCAGGAGACGACGCGTGGACTGATAGGGCTCTGGAAGCGGCGCACGGACCGATCGTGGCTCGGAGACGGGGCGTGGAGGCATCAGGGCTTTGAAGACGACGCGTGGATCGATCGGGGCTCAGGAGACGACGCGTCGACCGTTCGGGGCTCAGGAGCCTAGCGTGGATCGATCGGGGCTGCGGAGGCACCGCGTGGACCGATGGAGATCTGGAGGCGGTGCGTGGACCGATCGGGGCTCGGAGACGGCGCGAGGACCGATCGGGGCGTAGGAGACGACGCGTGTACCTATCGGGGCTCAGGAGACAACGAGTGGACCGATTGGGGCTCAGGAGACGGCGCGTGGACCGATCGGGGCTCGGAGACGGCGCGTGGAACGATCGGGGTTCAGGAGATAGCGCGTCAAATGATCGGTGCTTGGAGACGGCGCGTGGACCGATTGGGGCTTAGGAAACGGCGCGTGGACCGATCGGGGCTCAGGAAGCGGCGCCTGGACCGATCGTGACTCGGAGACGGCGCGTGGAGGCATCGGGGCTATCAAGGCGATGCATGGAACGAGCGGGGCTCAGGAGACGGCGCGTGGACCGATCGGGGCTCGGAGACGGCGCATGGAGCTACCGGCGATCAGGAGGCCGCGCGTGGACCGATCGCGGCTCGGCGACGGCGCGTGCACCGATCGGGGCTCGGAGACGACGCCTGGACCGATCGGGGCTCAGGAGACGGCGCGTAGACCGATCGGGGCTCGGAGACGACGCGTGGAATGATCGGGGCTCAGGAGACGGCGCGTGAACCGATCGGGGCTCGCCGACGGCGTGTGGACCGATCGAGGCTCGGAGACGACGCGTGTATGGATCGGGGCTTGGAGACGGCGCGTGGACCGATCGGAGGTCGCAGACGGCCCGTGGACGGATCGGGGCTTAAGAGCCGACGCGTGGACCGATCGCGGCTCAGGAGACGGCGCTTGGACCGATCGTATCTTTGGAGACGACGCGTGGACGGATCGGAGCTCGGAGACGGCGCGTGGACAGACCGGGGCTCAGGAGACATGCGTGGATCGATCGGGGCTCAGGAAGCGACGCGTGGACACATCGGGGCTCAGGAGGCGGCGCGTGGACCCATCGGGACGCGGAGACGACGCGTGGAACGATCGGGGCTCAGGAGACGGCGCGTGGACCGATCGGGGCTTAGGAGACAACGCGTGGACCGATCGGGGCTCAGGAAGCGGCGCCTGGACCAATCGTGGCTCGGAGATGGCGCGAGGAGGCATCTGGGCTTAGAAGACGTCGCGTGGATCGATCGGGGCTCGGAGACGACGCGTGGAACGATCGGGGCTCAGGAGACGGCGCGTGAACCGATCGGGGCTCGCCGACGGCGTGTGGACCGATCGGGGCTCGGAGACGACGCGTGTATGGATCGGGGCTTGGAGACGGCGCGTGGACCGATCGGGAGGTCGCAGACGGCCCGTGGACGGATCGGAGCTTAGGAGCCGACGCGTGGACCGATCGCGGCTCAGGAGACGGCGCGTGAACCGATCGGGGCTCGCCGACGGCGTGTGGACCGATCGGGGCTCGGAGACGACGCGTGTACGGATCGGGGCTTGGAGACGGCGCGTGGACCGATCGGGAGGTCGCAGACGGCCCGTGGACGGATAGGAGCTTAGGAGCCGACGCGTGGACCGATCGCGGCTCAGGAGACGGCGCGTGGACCGATCGGATCTTTGGAGACGACGCGTGGACGGATCGGGGTTTAGGAGGCGATGCATGGCCCGATCGGGGCTCGGAGACGGCGCGTACCCCGATCGAGGCTCAGGAGACGGCGCGTAGACCGATCGGGGCTCGGAGACGGCGCGTGGAACGATCGGGGTTCAGGAGACGGCGCGTGAACCAATCGGCGCTCGGAGACGGCGCCTGGACCGAACGTGGCTTAGGAGAAAGCGCGTGGAACGATAGGAGCTCAGGAGACGGCGCGTGAACCGATCGGCGCTCGGAGACGGCGCGTCGACCGATCGGAGCTCGGAGACGGCGCGTCGACCGATCGGGGCTCGGACATGGCGCGTGGACTGACCGGGGCTAAGGAGGCCGCGCGTGGACCGATCGCGGCTCGGCGACGGCGCGTGCACCGATCGGGGCTCGGAGACGACGCCTGGACCGATCGGGGCTCAGGAGACGGCGCGTAGACCGATCGGGGCTCGGAAACGACGCGTTAACCGAGCGGGGCTTAGAAGACGATGCGTGGACCGATCGCGACTCAGGAGACGACGCGTCGACCGATCGGGGCTCAGAAGGCGGCGCGTGGACCCATCGGGACTCGGAGACGACGCGTGGAACGATCGGGGCTCAGGAGACGGCGCGTGAACCGATCCGGGCTTAGGAGACGATGCGTGGACCGATCGGTCCACGCGTCGTCTCCTAAGCCCCGATCGGTCCACGCGTCGTCCCCGAATCCCCGATCCGTACACGCGTCATCTCCGAGCTGCGATCGGTCAACGCGCCGTCGCACTAGCCCCGATCGGTCCAGGCGTCGCCTCCTGATCCCCATCGGTCCACGCGGCGCCTCCGGAGCCCCGATCGTTCCACGCGCCGTCTCCGAGCCCCGAGCGGTCCACGCGCTGTTTCCTGAGCCCCAATCGGTCCACGCGCTGTCTCCTGAGCCCCGATAGGTACACGCGTCGTCTCCTACGCCCCGATCGGTCCACGCGTCGTCGCCTAAGCCCCGATCGGTCCACGCGTCGTCTCCGAGCTCCGATCGGTCCACGCGCCGTTTCCTGAGCCCCGATCGGTCCACGCGCCGTCTCCTGACCATCGATCGGTCCACGCGTCGTCTCCTAATCCCAATTAGTCCACGCGCCGTCTCCTAAGCCCCGATCCGTCCACGGGCCGTCTGCGACCTCCGATCGGTCCACGCGCCGTCTCCAAGCCCCGATCCATACACGTGTCGTCTCCGAGCCCCGATCGGTCTACACGCCGTCGGCGAGCCCCGATCGGTTCACGCGCCGTCTCCTGAGCCCCGATCGTTCCACGCGCCGTCGCCGAGCCTCGATCGGTCCACGCGCGGCCTCCTTAGCCCCGGTCGGTCCTCGCGCCGTCTCCGAGTCCCGATCGGTCCACGCGCGGCCTCCTTAGCCCCGATCGCTCCACGCGCCATCTCCTGAGCCCCGATCGGTCCACGCGTCGTCTCCGAGCTCCGATCGGTCCACGCGCCGTTTCCTGAGCCCCGATCGGTCCATGCGTCGTCTTCTAAACCCCGATGCCTCCACGCGCCGTCTCCGAGCCACGATCGGTCCAGGCGCCGCTTCACCAGCCCCGATCGGTCCACGCGCCGTCTCCTAAGCCCCGATCGCTCCACGCACCGTCTCCAAATCCCCGATCGGTTTACACGCCGCCTCCGGAGCCCCGATAGATCCACGCGAGTCTCCTAAGCCCCGACCGGTCCACGCGCTGTCTCCTGAGCCCCGATCCGTACACGCGTCGTCTCCGAGCCCCGATGGGTCCACCCGCCATAGCCGATCCTCTATCGGTCCACGCGCGGCCTCCTGAGCCCCGGTCGGTTCCCGCGCCGTCTCCGAACCGCTATCGGTCCACGCGTCGTCTTCTAAGCCCAGATGCCTCCTCGCGCTGTTCCCGAGCCACGATGGGTCCAGGCGCCGCTTCCTGAGCCCGGATCGGTCCACGCGTCGTCTCCGAGCTCCGATCGGTCCACGCGCCGTTTCCGAGCCCCGATCGGTCCATGCGTCGTCTTCTAAGCCCCGATGCCTCCACGCGCCGTCTCCGATGCACGATCAGTGCAGGCGCCGCTTCCTGAGCCCCGATCGGTCTACGCGCCGTCTACTAAGCCCCGATCGGTTCACGCGCCTTCTCCGGAGCCCCGATAGATCCACGCGAGTCTCCTGAGCGCCGATCGGTTCACGCGCCTCCTCCGGAGCCCCGATGGTTCTACGCGAGTCTCCTGAGCCGCGATCGGTCCACGCGTCGCTTCCTAAGCCCCATCGGTCCACTCGTCGCCTCCTAACCCCGGACGGTCCACGCGAATCTCCTGAGCTCCGGTCGGTCCACGCGCCGTCTCCTGAGCCCCGTCGGTCCTCGCGCCGTTTCCGAGCACCGATCCGTCAACGTACCGTCTCCAAAGCCACGATCGGTCCGGGCGCCGCATCCTGAGCCCCGACCGTACCACGCGCCATCTCCTGAGCCCCCATCGTTCCACGCGTCGCCTCCTAACCCCGGACGGTCCACGCGCCGTCTCCGAGCCCCGATCGGTCCACGCACCATCTCCTGCTCCCCAATCGGTCCACGGGCCGCCTCCTGAGCCCCGATCGTTCCACGCGCCGTCTCCGAGCACCGATCGATTCACGCGCCGTGTCCTAAACCTTGATCGGTCCACGCGTCATCCCCTAATCCCCGATCCGTAAACGCGTCGTCTCCGAGCCTCGATCGGTCCATGCGCCGTCGCCGAGCCCCGATCGGTCCACGCGCGGCCTCCTGAGCCCCAGCCGGTCCACGCGCCGTCTCCGAGCCCCGATCGGTCCACGCATCGTCTCCTAAGCCCCGATCGGTCCACGCGCCGTCTCCTGAGCCCCGATCGGTCCACGCATCGTCTCCTAAGCCCCGGTCCGTCCACGCGCCGTCTCCGAGCACCGATCGGTCCACGTGTTGTCTCCGAGCCCCGCTGGGTCCACGTGCCGTTTCTTGAGCCCCGATTAGTCAACGCGCCGTATCCTGAGGCCCGTTTCCGTCCACGCGCAGTCTCCGAGCCTCGATCGATCCACGCGTGGCCTCCTGAGCCCCGATCGGTTCACGCGCCGTCTCGTGAGCCCCGGTCGGTTCACGCGCCGTCTCCGAGCCCCGATCGATCCACGCGTCGTCTTGTAAGCCCAGATTCCTCCTCGCGCCGTCGCCGAGCCACGATCGGTCCAGGCGCCGCTTCCTGAGCCGCAATCGGTCCACGGGTTGTCTCCTAAGCCCCGATCGGTCCATGGGCCGTCTCCGAGCCCCGATCGGTTCACACATCGTCTCCTTAGCCCCGATCGGTTAACGCACCGTCTCCGAGCCCCGATCGGTCCACGCGCCGGCGCCGAGCCGCGATCGGTCCACGCGTGGCCTCCTGAACCCCGGTCGGTTCACGCGCCGCATCCGAGCCCCAATCGGTCCACGCGCTGTCTCCTAAGCCCCGATCGGTCCACGCGCCGTCTCTGACCCCGATCGGTCCACGCGCCGCTTCCTGAGCCGCAATCGGTCCACGGGTTGTCTCCTAAGCCCCGATCGGTCCATGGGCCGTCTCCGAGCCCCGATCGGTTCACACATCGTCTCCTTAGCCCCGATCGGTTAACGCACCGTCTCCGAGCCCCGATCGGTCCACGCGCCGGCGCCGAGCCGCGATCGGTCCACGCGTGGCCTCCTGAACCCCGGTCGGTTCACGCGCCGCATCCGAGCCCCGGTCCGTCCACGCGCTGGTGCCGAGCCGCGATCGGTCCACGCGTCGCTTCCTAAGCCCCATCGGTCCACGCGTCGTCTCCTAACCCCGGACGGTCCACGCGTCGTCTCCTAATCCCCGATCGGTCCACGCGCCGTCTCCGAGCCCCGATCGGTCCACGCACCATCTCCTGCTCCCCAATCGGTCCACGCGCGGCCTCCTGAGCCCCAATTAGTCCACGAGCCGTCTCCTAAGCCCCGATCCGTCCACGCGCCGTCTGCGACCTCCGATCGGTCCACGCGCCGTCTCCTAGCCCCGATCCATATACCCGTCGTCTCCGAGCCCCAATCGGTCCACGCGCCGTCGGCAAGCCCCGATCGGTTCTTGCGCCGTCTCCTGAGCCCCGATCAATCCACGCGAGTCTCCTGAGCCCCGATCTTTCCACGCGCAGTCTCCGAGCCCCGATCGGTCCACGCGTCGTCTCCGAGCCCCGATCGGTCCACGCGTCGTCGCCGAGCCATGATCGGTCCACGCGCGGCCTCCTGAGCCCCGATCGGTCCACGCTCCGTCGCCGAGCCGCGATCGACCCACGCGCGGCCTCCTGAGCCGCGATCGGCCCACGCGCGGCCTCCTGAGCCCCGGTCGGTCCACGCGTCGCCTCCTAACCACGGACGGTCCACGCGAATCTCCTGAGCCCCGGTCGATCCACGCGTCGTCTCCTAAGCCCCGATCAGTCCACGCGCCGTCTCCGAACGCCGATCGTTTCACGCGCCGCCTCCTGAGCCCCGATCGTTCTAGGCGCCGCCTCCTAAGCCCCGATCGGTCCAGCCGTCGTCTCCAATGCCCCGACCGGTCCACGCGCCGTCTCGTGAGCCCCGATCGGTTCACGCGCCGTCGCCAAGCCTCGATCGGTCCACGCGTCGTCTCCTAAGCCCCGATCGGTACACGCGCCGTCTCCGAGCGCCGATCGGTTCACGCGCCGTCTCCTGAGCGCGGATCCGTCCACGCGCTGGCGCCGAGCCGCGATCGTTCCACGCGCAGCCTCCTGATCCCCAGTCGGTCCACGCGACGTCTCCTGAGCCCCGATCGGTCCACGGGTCGCTTCCGAAGCCCCATCGGTCCACGCGTCGTCTCCTAACCCCGGACGGTCTACGCGTCGTCTCCTAAGCCCCGATGCCTCCACGCGCCGTCTCCGCGCCACGATCGGTCCAGGCGCTGCCTCCTAAGCCCCGATCTGTTCACGCGCCGTCTCCGGAGCCCCGATATATCCACGCGCGGCCTCCTGAGCCCCGGTCGGTCCACGCGCCGTCTCCGACTCCGATCGGTCCACATACCGTATCCGAAACCTCGATCGGTCCACGCGCCGTCTCCTAAGCCCCGATCGGTCCACACGCGGTCTCCTAATCCGCGATTCGTCCACGGGCCGTCTCCGAGCCGCGATCGGTCAACGCGCCGTCCACAAAACCCGATCCGTACACGCGTCGTCTCCGAGCCCCGATCGGTCCACGCGCTGTCTCCGAGCCCAGATCGGTCCATGCATCGTCTCCTAAACCCCGCTCGGTTAACGCGTTGTTTCGGAGCCCCGATCGGTCTACGCGCCGTCTCCTGAGCCCCGATCGGTCCACGCGTCGTCTCCTGAGCCCCGATCGTTCCACGCGCCGTCTCCGAGCCCCGATCGGTCCACGCGCCGTCTTCTGAGCCCCGATCGGTCCACGCGCCGTCTCCGAGCGCCGATTGGTCCACGCGACGTCTCCGGAGCCCCGATATATCCACGCGCTGCCTCCTGAGCCCCGGTCGGTCCACGCGCCGTCTCCGACTCCGATCGGTCCACATACCGTATCCGAACCCTCGATCGGTCCACGCGCCGTCTCCTGAGCCCCGATCGGTCCACACACCGTCTCCTAATCCGCGATTCGTCCACGGGCCGTCTCCGAGCCGCGATCGGTCAACGCGCCGTCACCAAACCCCGATCCGTACACGCGTCGTCTTCGAGCCCCGATCGGTCCACGCGCCGTCTCCGAGCCCCGATGGGTCCACGCGCGGCCTCCTGAGCCCCGGTTGGTCCACGCTCGGCCTCCTGAGCCCCGGTCGGTCCACGCGCCGTCTCCGAGCCCCGATCGGTCCACGCATCGTCTCCTAAGCCTCGATCGGTTAAGGCGACGTCTCCGAGCCCCGATCGGTTCACGCGCCGTCTCCTGAGCCCCGATCCGTCCACGCGCAGTCGCCGAACCCCGATCGGTTCACGCGCGGTCTCCTGAGCCCCATTCGGTACACGCGCTGTCTCCGAGCCCCGATCGGTCCACGCGTCGTCTCCTAAGCCCCGCTCGGTTAACGCGTCGTTTCGGAGCCCCGATCGGTTAACGCGCCCTCTTCGAGCCCCGATCGACCCACGCGCCGTCTCCTGAACCCCGATACGTCCACGCGCAGTCGCCGAGCCCCTATCGGTCCACGCGCCGTCGCCAAGCCTCGATCTGTCCACGCGCCGTCTCCTGAACCCCGATACGTCCACGCGCAGTCGCCGAGACCCGATCGCTCCACGCGCCGTCTCCTGAGCCCCGATCGCTCCACGCGCCATCTCCTGAGCCCCGATCTATCCATGCGTCGTCTCCGAGCTCCGATTGGTCCACGCGCTGTTTCCTGAGCCCCGATCGGTCCCTGCGTCGTCCTCTAAACCACGATGCCTCCACGCGCCGTCTCCGCGCCACGACTGGTCCACACGCCGTCTTCTATTCCGCGATTCGTGCACGCGTCGTCTCCGAGCCCCCATCGGTCCACATGCCGTCTCCTAAGCCCCGATCGCTCCACGCACCGTCTCCTGATCACTGATCGGTTCACACGCCGACTCCGGAGCCCCGATAGATCCACGCGCCGTCTCCGAGCCCCGATGGGTCCACGCGCCGTTTCCTGAGCCCCGATCGGTCGACGCGCCGTCTCCTGAACCCCGATACGTCCACGCGCAGTCGCCGAGCCCCTATCGGTCCACGCGCCGTCGCCAAGCCTCGATCTGTCCACGCGCCGTCTCCTGAACCCCGAAACGTCCACGCGCAGTCGCCGAGCCCCGATCGCTCCACGCGCCGTCTCCTGAGCCCCGATCGCTCCACGCGTCATCTCCTGAGCCCCGATCTGTCCACGCGTCGTCTCCGAGCTCCGATTGGTCCACGCGCTGTTTCCTGAGCCCCGATCGGTCCCTGCGTCGTCCTCTAAACCCCGATGCCTCCACGCGCCGTCTCCGAGCCACGATTGGTCCACACGCCGTCTCCTAATCCGCGATTCGTCCACGCGCCGTCTCCGAGCCCCGATCGGTCCACGCATCGTCTCCTAAGCCTCGATCGGTTAACGCGCCGTCTCCGAGCCCCGATCGGTCCAAGCGCCGTCTCCTGAGCCCCGATCCGTCCACGCGCAGTCACCGAGCCCCGATCGGTTCACGCGCGGTCTCCTGAGCCCCAGTCGGTACACCCGCTGTCTCCGAGCCCCGATCGGTCCACGCATCGTCTCCTAAACCCCGCTCGGTTAACGCCCCGTCTTCTGAGCCCCGATGGGTCCACGCGCCGTCTTCGAGCGCCGATCGGTCCACGCACCATCTCCTGCTCCCCAATCGGTCCACGCGCCGCCTCCGGAGCCCCGATCGATCCACGTGAATCTCCTGAGCCCCGATCGGTCCACGCGTCGTTCCCTAAACCCCGATCCATCCACGCGCAGTCTCCCGAGCCCAATCGGTCCACGCGTCGTCTCCTACGCCCCGATCGGTCCACGCGTCGTCTTCGAATCCCGATCGGTCCACGCGTCGTCTCCGAGCCCCGATCGGTCCACGCGCCGTCGACGAACCCCAATTGGTCCATGTGCAACCGTCTGAGCCCCAGTCGGTCCACGCGCTGTCTCCGAGCCCCGATCGGTCCACGCGTCGTCTCCTAAGCCCTGACCGGTCCACGCTTCGTCTCCTAACCCCCGTACGGTCCACGCGCCGTCTCCGAGCCCCGATCGATCCATGCGAGCCTCCTAACCCCGACCGGTCCACGCGCAGTCTCCTGAGCGCCGATCGGTTCACGCGCCGTCTCCTGAGACACGATCCGTCCACGCGCTGGCAACGAGCCGCGATCGGTCCACGCGCGGCCTCCTGAGCCCCAATCGGTCCACGCGCCGTCTCCGAGCGCTGATCATTTCACGCGCCGTCTCCTGAGCCCCGATCGTTCCACGCGCCGTCTCCGAGCCACGATCGGTCCAGGCGCCGCTTTCTGAGCCCCGATCGGTCCACGTGTCCTCTGCTAAACCCCGATCGGTCCACGCGTCGTCTCCTGAGCCCCGATCGGTCGACGGGTCCTCTCCTAAGCCCCGAGCGGTCCACGCGCCTTCTCCTGAGCCCCAATCGGTCCACGCGCCGTCTCCGAGCGCTGATCATTTCACGCGCAGTCTCCTGAGCCCCGATCGTTCCACGCGCCGTCTTCAAGCCACGATCGGTCCAGGCGCCGTCTCCTAAGCCCCGATCGGTCCACGAGCCTTCTCCTAAGCCCCGATAGGTCCAGGCGCCGTCTCCGTGCGCCGATCGGTTAACGCGCCGTCTCCTGAGCCCCGATCGTTCCACGCGCCCTCTCCGAGCGCCGGTCGTTCCACGCGCCGTCTCCGAGCCACGATCGGTCCAGGTGCCGCTTCCTGAGACCCGATCGGTCCACGCGCCGTCTCCAAAGACCCGATAGGTCCACGCGCCGTCTCCGTGCGCCGATCGGTTAACGCGCCGTCTCCTGAGCCCCGATCGTTCCACGCGCCCTCTCCGAGCCCCGATCGGTCCGCGCGTCTTCTCCTAAGCCTCGATCGGTCCACGCGCCGTCTTCTGAGCCCCGATCGGTCCACGCATCGTCTCCTAAGCCCCGATCGGTCCACGCGTCGTCTCCTAAAACCCGATCGGTCCACGCGCCGTCTCCTGAGCCCCGATTGGTCCACGCGCCGTTTCCTGAGCCCCGATCGGTCCACGCGTCGTCTCCTAACACCCGATCGGTCCACGCATCGTCTTCTAAGCCGCGATGCCTCGACGGACCGTCTCCTAGCCACGATCGGTACAGGCGCCGCTTCCTGAGCCCCGATCGGTCCATGCGCCGTCTCCTAATCCCCGATCGCTCTACACGCCGTCTCCTGAGCCCCGATCGGTCCGCGCGTCGTCTCTTAAACTCCGATCGGTCCACGAGCCGTCACCGAGTCCCGGTTGGTCCACGCGCCGTCGTGGAACCCCGATCGTTCCACGGGCAGTCTCCTGAGCCCGGATCGGTCCACACGTCGTCCCCTAATCCCCGATCTGTACACGGGTCGTCTCCGAGCCCCGATCGGTCCACGCCCCGTCCCGAGCGCCGATCGGTTCACGCGCCGTCTCCTGAGACCCGATCCGTCCACACGCTGGCGCCGAGCCGCGATCGGTCCACGCGCGGCCTCCTGGGCCCCAATCGGTCCACGCGGCGTCTCCCGAGCCCCGATCGGTCCACGCGTCGCTTCCTAAGCCCCATCGGTTCACGCGTCGTCTGCTAACCCCGGACGGCCCATGCGTCGTCTCCTAAGCCCCGATCGGCCCACGCGCCGTCTCCGAGCCCCGATCGGTCCACGCACCATCTCCTGCTCCCCAATCGGTCCACGCGCCGCCTCCGGAGCCCCGATCGATCCACGTGAATCTCCTGAGCCCCGATCGGTCCACGCGTCGTTCCCTAAACCCCGATCCATCCACGCGCAGTCTCCCGACCCCAATCGGTCCACGCGTCGTCTCCTACGGCCCGATCGGTCCACGCGTCGTCTCCTACGCCCCGATCGGTCCACGCGTCGTCTCCGAGCCCCGATCGGTCCACGCGCCGTCGCCGAGCCTCAATCGGTCCACTCTCGGCCTCTTGAGCCCCGGTCGGTTCACGCGCCGTCTTCGAATCCCGATCGGTCCACGCGTCGTCTCCGAGCCCCGATCGGTCCACGCGCCGTCGACGAACCCCAATTGGTCCATGTGCAACCGTCTGAGCCCCAGTCGGTCCACGCGCTGTCTCCGAGCCCCGATCGGTCCACGCGTCGTCTCCTAAGCCCTGACCGGTCCACGCGTCGTCTCCTAACCCCCGTACGGTCCACGCGCCGTCTCCGAGCCCCGATCGATCCATGCGAGCCTCCTAACCCCGACCGGTCCACGCGCAGTCTCCTGAGCCCCGATCGGTCCACGCGTCGTCTCCTAAGCTACGATCGGTCCACGCGTCGTCTCCGAGCCCCGATGCCTCCACGCGCCGTCTCCGAGCCACGATCGGTCCGTGCGCCGCTTCCAGAGCCCCGATCGGTCCACGCGTCGTCTCCTGATCTCCGATCGGTCCACGCGCCGTCTCCTAAGCCCCGATCGGTCCACGCGCCGCCTCCGAGCGGCGATCGGTTCACGCGCCGTCTCCTGAGACCCGATCCGTCCACGCGCTGGCAACGAGCCGCGATCGGTCCACGCGCGGCCTCCTGAGCCCCAATCGGTCCACGCGCCGTCTCCGAGCGCTGATCATTTCACGCGCCGTCTCCTGAGCCCCGATCGTTCCACGCGCCGTCTCCGAGCCACGATCGGTCCAGGCGCCGCTTTCTGAGCCCCGATCGGTCCACGTGTCCTCTGCTAAACCCCGATCGGTCCACGCGTCGTCTCCTGAGCCCCGATCGGTCGACGGGTCCTCTCCTAAGCCCCGAGCGGTCCACGCGCCTTCTCCTGAGCCCCAATCGGTCCACGCGCCGTCTCCGAGCGCTGATCATTTCACGCGCAGTCTCCTGAGCCCCGATCGTTCCACGCGCCGTCTTCGAGCCACGATCGGTCCAGGCGCCGTCTCCTAAGCCCCGATCGGTCCACGAGCCCTCTCCTAAGCCCCGATAGGTCCACGCGCCGTCTCCGTGCGCCGATCGGTTAACGCGCCGTCTCCTGAGCCCCGATCGTTCCACGCGCCCTCTCCGAGCGCCGATCGTTCCACGCGCCGTCTCCGAGCCACGATCGGTCTAGGTGCCGCTTCCTGAGACCCGATCGGTCCACGCGCCGTCTCCTAAGACCCGATAGGTCCACGCGCCGTCTCCGTGCGCCGATCGGTTAACGAGCCGTCTCCTGAGCCCCGATCGTTCCACGCGCCCTCTCCGAGCCCCGATCGGTCCACGCGCCGTCTCCTGAGCGCTGATAATTTCACGCGCCGTCTCCTGAGCCCCGATCGTTTCACGCGCCGTCTCCTAGCCACGATCGGTCTACGCGCCGTCTCCGAGCTACGATCGGTCTAGGTGCCGCTTCCTGAGACCCGATCGGCCCACGCGTCGTCTCCTAAGCCCCGATCGGTCCACGCGCCGTCTCCTGAGCCCTATCATTCCACGCGCCGACGCCGAGCCCCGATCGGTCCACGCGCCGTATCCTGAGCCCCGATCGGTCCACGTGCCGTCTCCTAAGGCCCGATCGGTCCACGCGCCGCTCCGAGCGCCGATCGGTTCACGCGCCGTCTACTGAGCCCCGATCGTTCCACCCGTCATCTCCGAGCTCCGATGGGTGCATGCGCCGCCTCCTGAGCCCTGATCGGTCGACGCGTCGGCTCCTGAGCCCCGATCGGTCCACGCGTCGTCTCCTAACCCCCGATCGGTCCACGCATCGTCTTCTAAGCCGCGATGCCTCGACGGACCGTCTCCTAGCCACGATCGGTACAGGCGCCGCTTCCTGAGCCCCGATCGGTCCATGCGCCGTCTCCTAATCCCCGACCGGTCCACGCGCCGTCTCCTAAGCCCTGACCGGTCCACGCGCCGTCTCCTGAGCCCCGATCGGTCCACGCGTCGTTTCCTAAACCCCGATCGGTTCACGCGCCGTCTCCGAGCCCCGATGGGGCAACGCGCCGCTTCCTGAGCCCCGATCGGTCCACGCGTAGTCTCCTAAGCGCCGATCGGTCCACGCCTCGTCTCCTAAGCCCCGATCGGGCTGCGCGTCGTCTCCTAAGCCCCGACCGGTCCACGCGCCGTCTCCTGAGCCCCGTTCGGTCCACGCGTCGTCTCCTGAGCCCTGATCGGTCCACGCATCGTCTTCTAAGCCAAGATGCCTCCTCGCGCCGGCTCCGAGCGACGATCGGTCCAGGCGCCGCTTCCTGAGCCCCGATCGGTCCACGCGTCGTCTCCCAAGCCCCGATCGGTCCACGCACCGTCTCCTGAGCCCCGATCGGTCCATGCGTCGTCTCCTATGCTCCGATCGGTCCACGCGTCGTCTCCTAAGCCCCGATCAGCCCACGCGCCGTCTCCGAGCCCCGATCGGTCCGCGCACCGTCTCCTGATCCCCGATCGATCCAAGCGCGGCCCCCGCAGCCCCGATAGATCCACGCGAGTCTCGTAAGCCCCGACCGGTCCCCGCGACGTCTTCTGAGCTCCGATCGGTCCACGCGTCTTCTCCTAAGCCCCGATCGGTCCACGCGCCGTCACCGGGCCGCGATACGTCCACGCGCCGTCTCCGAGCCGCGATAGGTCCACGCGCCGTCTCCTGCGCCCGGATCGTTTCACACGTCGTCTCCGAGCCCCGGTCGGTCCACGCGCCGTCTACTGATCCCCGATACGTCCAAGCACCGTCTCCGAGCCCCGATCGGTCCACCCGCGGTCTCCGAGCACCGTTGAGTCCACGCGTCGCCTCATGAGCTCCGTTCGGCCCAAGCGTCCTCTCCGAGCACCGTTAGGTCCACGCGTCGTCTCCGAGCGCCGATCGGTTCACGCGCCGTCTCCTGAGCCCCGATCGGTCCACGCGCCGTCTCCGAGCCCCGATGGCTCCACGCGCCGCCTCCTGAGACCCGATCGATCGACGCGTCGTCTCCTGAGCCCCGATAGATACACGCGTCGTCTCCTGAGCCCCGATCGCTCCACGCGCCGTCTCCTAAGCCCGGATCGGTCCACGCGTCGTCTCCGAAGCCCCGATCGGTCCACGCATCGTCTTCTTAGCCCCGATGCCTCCACGCGCCGTCTCCAAGCCCCGGATGGTCCACGCGTGGTCTCCTAAGCTCCAATCGGTCGACGCGTCGTCTCCTGAGCGCCGATCGATACACGCGTCGTCTCCTGAGCCCCGATCGCTCCACGCGCCGTCTCCTGAGCCCCGATCGGTCCACGCGTCGTCTCCGAGCACCGATCGGTTCACGGGCTCTTTCCTGAGACCCGATCGGTCCATGCGCCGTCTCCTAAGCCCCGATCGCTCCACGCGCCGTCTCCTAAGCCCGGATCGGTCCACGCGTCGTCTCCGAAGCCCCGATCGGTCCACACGTCGTCTTCTAAGCCCAGATAACTCCTCGCGCCGTCTCCGAGCCACGATCGGCCCAGGCGCCGCTTCCTGAGCCCCGATTGGTCCACGCGTAGTCTCCTAAGCCCCGATCGCTCCACGCGCCGTCTCCGAGCGCCGATCGGTTCACGCGCCGTCTCCTGAGCCCCGATCGTTCCACGCATCTTCTCCGAGCCTCGATGGGTCCACGCGCCGCTTTCTGAGCCCCGATCGGTCGACGCGTCGTCTACTGAGCCCCGATCGGCGCAGGCCCCGTTTCCTGAGCCCCGATCGGTCTACGCGTCGTCTTCTAAGCCCAGATGACTCCTCGCGCCGTCTCCGAGCCACGACCGGTCCATGCGCCGTCCCCTGAGCCCCGATCGGTCCACGTGCCGTCTCCGAGCCCTGATGGGTCCACGCGCCGTCTCCGAGCCCCGATCGGTCTACGCCTCGTCCGCTAAGCCCCGATTGGTCCACGCGCCGTCTTCGAGCCCCGATCGGTCCACGCGCCGTCTCCTAAGCCCCGATCCGTCCACGTGCCGTCTCCTAAGCCTTGATCGGTACACGCGCCGTCTACGAGCCCCGATCGGTCCACGCGCCGTCTCCTAAGCCCCGATCGGTCCACGCGCCGTCTCCTGAGCCCCGATCGGTTCACGCGCCGTCCCCTGCACCCGGACGGTCCTCGCGTCCTCTCCGAACCCCGATCGGTCCACGCGGGGCCTCCTGAACCCGGACCGTGTCACGTGCCGTCTCCTAAGCCCTGAACCGTACACGCGCCGTTTCCGAGCTCCGATCGGTCCACTCGTCGTCTTCTAAGATCCGATCGGTCCACGCGGCGCCGCCTGACCTCCAATCGGTCCACACGCCGTCTCCGAGCCCCAATGGGTCCACGCGTCGCCTCCTGAGCCCCGATCGATCCACGCGAGTCTCCTGAGCTCCGGTCGGTCCACTCGTCGTCTTCTAAGATCCGATCGGTCCACGCGGCGCCGCCTGAGCTCCAATCGGTCCACACGCCATCTCCTGAGCCGCGATCGGTCCACGCGTCGTCTCCGAGCCTCGATCGTTCCACGCGTCGTGTCCTAAGCCCCGATCGGTCCACGGGTCGTCTCCTAAGCCCCGATCGGTTTGCACGCCGTCTCCGAGCCCCGATCGTTCCACGCGCGGCCTCCTAAGCCCGGATCGGTCAACGCGTCGTTTCCTAAGCCCGGATCGTCCCATGTGCCGTTTCCTGAGCCCCGATCGGGCCTCGGGTCGTCTCGTAAGCTCCAATCGGTCCACGCGTCGTCTCCGAACCCTCGATCGGTCCACGCGCCGTCGCCGAACCCCGATCGGTCCACGCGCGGCCTCCTGAGCACCGGTCGGTTCACGCGCCGTCTCCTGAGCCCCGATCTGTCCACGAGTCGTCTCCTAAGCCCCGATCGGTCCATACGCCGCCTCCTGAACCCCGATCGGTCTACGCGCCGTCTCCGAGCCCCGATCGGTCCACGCGGCGTCGCCTGAGCCCTGATTGGTCCACGCGCGGCCTCCTGAGCCCCGGTCGGTCCACGCGCCGTCTCCGAGCCCCGATGCGTCCACGCATCGTCTCCAAAGCCCCGATCGGTTAGTGCGCCGTCTCCGCGCCCCGATAGGTCCACGCGCCGTCTCCGAGCCCGATCGGTCCACGCGCCGTCTCCTGAGCTCCGATCGGTCCATGCGTCGTCTCCTAAGCCCCGGACGGTCCACACGCCGTCTCCGAGATCCGATCGGTGCGAGTGTCGTCTCCTAAGCCCCGATCGGTCCACGCGTCGTCTCCGAGCCCCTATCGTTCCACGCGTCGTCTCCGAGCCACGATCGGTGCAGGCGCCGGCTCCTGAGCCCCAAGCGGTCCACGCGCCGTCTCCTGAGCCCCGATCGGTCCACGTATCGCTTCGTAAGCCCCGATCGGGTCACGCCCCGTTTCTTGAGCCCCGATCGGTAGACGCGTCGTCTCCTAAGCCCCGATCCTACCTCGGGTCGTTTTCGAGCCCCGATCGGTCCACGCCCCGTCGCCGAGCGCAGATCGGTTCACGCGCCGTCTCCTGAGACCCGATCCGTCCACGCGCTGTCTGCTGACCCCGATCGGTCCACGCGCCTTCTTCTGAGCCCCGATCGGTCCACGCGTCGTCTCCTAAGCCCCGATCCATCGACGCGTCGTCTCCTGAGCCCCGATCAATTGACGCGTCTTCTCCTGAGCCCCGATCGCTCCTCGCGATGTCTCCTGATCCCCGCTCGGTCCATGTATCGTCTTCTTAGCCCCGATGAGTCCACGCACCGTCTCCGATCCACGACCGGTCCAGGCGCCGCTTCCTGAGCCCCGATCGGTCCACGGGCCTTCTCCTGAGCCCTGATCTGTCCTCGCGCCGTCTACGAGGCCCGATCGTTCCACGCGTCGTCTCGGAGCCCCGATCGGTCCACGCGCCGTCTCCGAATCCCCGTCGGCCCAGGTGCCGTCTCCTGAGCCCTGATCGATCCACGCATTGTCTCCTAAGCCCCGATCAGTTTACGCGCCGTCTCCGAGCCCCGATCGTTCCACGCGCGGCCTCCTAAACCCGGATCGGTCAACGCGTCGTTTCCTAAGCCCCGACCGGTCCACGCACCGTCGCCTGAGACCCGATCCGTCCGCGCGCCGTCTCCGAGCCCCGGTCGATCCACGCGCCGTCGCCGAACCCCGATCGGCCCACGCGCGGCCTCCTGAGCACCGATCAGTCCACGCGCCGTCTCCTGAGCCCCGATCTGTCCACTAGTCGTCTCCTAAGCCCCGATCGGTCCATACGCCGCCTCCTGAACCCCGATCGGTCCACGCGTCGTCTCGTAAGCTTCGATCGGTCCACGCGTTGTCTCCTAACTCCCGTTCGGCCCAGGCGTCTTCTCCTAAGCCCCGATCGGTCCACGCGCCCTTTCCTGAGCCCCGATCGGTCCACGCGTCGTTTCCTGAGCCCCGATCGGGCAACGCGCCGTCTCCGGCCCCGGTCGGTCTGCGCGTCGTCTCGTAAGCCCCGACCGGTCTACGCGCCGTCTCCGCGCCCCGACCGGTCCACGCATCGTCTCCTAAGCCCCGATCGGTCCGCACGTCGTCTCGTAAGCCCCGATCGGTCGACGCGTCGTCTCCTGAGCCCCGATCGATCCACGCGTCGTCTCGTTAGCTCCGATCGCCCCATGCCCCGTTTCCGAGCCCCGATCGATCCACGCGTCGTCTCGTTAGCTCCGATCGCTCCACGCCCCGTTTCCGAGCCCCGATCGGTCCACGCGTCGTCTCCTAACCCCCGATCGATGAACGCGTCGTCTCCTTAGCCCCGATCGGGCCACGCGTCGTCTCCGAGCTCCGAACGGTCCACGCGCCGTCTCCTAAGCCCCGATCGGTCCATGCGCCGTCTCCGAGCGCCGATCGGTTCACGCGCCGTCTCCTAAGCCCGGATCGGTGCACGCCCCGTTTCCTGACCCCCGATCGGTCCACGCGTCGTCTTTTAAGCCCAGATGCCGCCTCGCGACGTCTCCGAGCGACGATCGGTCCACGCGCCGTTTCCTGAGCCCCGATCGGTCCATGCGCCGTCTCCGAGGCCGATCGGTTCACGCGCCGTCTCCTGAGCTCCGATCGTTCCACGCGTCGTCTCCGAGCCCCGATGGTTCCACGCGCCGCTTCCTGAGCCCCGATCGTTCGACGCGTCGTCTCCTGAGCCCCGATTGATACAAGCATCGTCTCCTGAGCCAGGATCGATCTAGGTACCGCTTCCTGAGCCCCGATCGGTCCACACGTCGTCTCCTAAGCCTTGACCGGTCCACGCGCCGTCTCCGAGCCCCGATCGATACTCGCGTCGTCTCCTGAGCCCCGATCGCTCCACGCGCCGTCTCCTGAGCCCCGATCGGTTCACGCGTCGTCCGCTAAGCCCCGATTGGTCCACGCGCCGTCTCCGAGCCCCGATCGGTCCACGCGTCGTCCCCTAAGCACCGATTGGTCCACGCGCCGTCTCCGAGCCCCGATCGGTCCACGCGTCGTCCCCTAAGCACCGATTGGTCCACGCGCCGTCTCCGAGCCCCGATCGGTCCACGCGTCGTCTTGTAAGCCCAGATGCCGCCTCGCGCCGTCTCCGAGCGACGATCGGTCCAGGCGCCGCTTCCTGAGCCCCGATCGGTTCACGCGTCGTATCCTAAGCCCCAATCGGTCCACGCGCCGTCTCCTTAGCCCCGATCGGTCCACGCGCCGTCTCCGAGCCCCGATGGTTCCACGCGCCACTTCCTGAGCCCCGATCGTTTGACGGGCCGGCTCCTGAGCCCCGATCGATACACGCGTCGTCTCCTGAGCCACGATCGGTCCAGGTACCGCTTCCTGAGCCCCGATCGGTCCACGCGCCGTCTCCTAAGCCTTGACCGGTCCACGCGCCGTCTCCGAGCCCCGATCGATACTCGCGTCGTCTCTTAAGCCCCGATTGGTCCACGCGCCGACTCCGAGACCCGATCGGTCCACGCGTCGTCTCCTAAGCCCCGATCGGTGCACGCCCCGTTTCCTGCGCCCCGATCGGTCACACGTCGTCTCCGAGACCCGATCGGTCCACGCGTCGTCTCCTAAGCCCCGATCGGTGCACGCCGCGTTTCCTGAGCCCCGATCGGTCCACGCGTCGTCTTGTAAGCCCAGATGCCGCCTCGCGCCGTCTCCGAGCGACGATCGGCCCAGACGCCGCTTGCTGAGCCCAGATCGGTTCACGCGTCGGCTCCTGAGCCCCGATCGGTCCACGCGCCGTCTCCTAAGCGCGGTCGGTCCGCGCGCCGAATCCGAGACCCGATCGGTCCACGCGCCGCCTCCTGAGCCCCAATCGGTCCACGCACCGTCCCCTGTGGCCCGATCGGGCCACGCGCCGTCTCCGAGCCGCGATCGGTCTACGCGTCGTCCCCTAAGCCCCAATTGGTCCACGCGCCGTCTCCGAACCCCGATCGGTTCACGCGTCGTCTCCTAAGCCATGATCGGTTCACACGCCGTCTCCTGAGCCCCGATCGGTCCACGCGTCGTCTTCTACGCCCAGATGCCTCCTCGCGCCGTCTCCTGAGCCCCGATCTGGCCACGCGTCGTTCCCTAAGCCCCGATCTATCCACGCGCCGTCTCCTGATCCCCAATCGGTCCACGCGTCGTCTCCGAGCCCCGATGCTTCCACGAGCCACTTCCTGAGCCCCGATCGTTTGACGCGTCGTCTCCTGAGCCCCGATCGATACACGCGTCGTCTCCTGAGCAGCGATCGGTCCAGGTACCGCTTCCTGAGCCCCGATCGGTTCACGCGTCGTCTCCTAAGCCCCGATCGGTCCACGCGCCGTCTCCTAAGCCCGGTCGGTTCACGCGCTGTCTCCTGACCCCGATCGGTCCACGCGTCGTCTCCTAAACCCCGATCGGTCCACGCGCCATCTCCAAGCCCCGATGGGTCCACGCGCCGCCTCCTGAGCCGCGATCGGTCGACGCGTCGTCTCCTGGGCCCTGATCGATCCACGCGTCGTCTCCTGAGCCCCAATCGGTCCACGCGCCGTCCCCTGTGGCCCGATCGGGCCACGCGCCGTCTCCGAGCCGCGATCGGTCTACGCGTCGTCCCCTAAGCCCCAATTGGTCCACGCGCCGTCTCCGAACCCCGATCGGTTCACGCGTCGTCTCCTAAGCCACGATCGGTTCACACGCCGTCTCCTGAGCCCCGATCGGTCCACGCGTCGTCTTCTACGCCCAGATGCCTCCTCGCGCCGTCTCCTGAGCCCCGATCTGGCCACGCGTCGTTCCCTAAGCCCCGATCCATCCACGCCCCGTCTCCTGATCCCCAATCGGTCCACGCGTCGTCTCCGAGCCCCGATGGTTCCACGAGCCACTTCCTGAGCCCCGATCGGTTGACGCGTCGTCTCCTGAGCCCCGATCGATACACGCGTCGTCTCCTGAGCCGCGATCGGTCCAGGTACCGCTTCCTGAGCCCCGATCGGTTCACGCGTCGTCTCCTAAGGCCCGATCGGTCCACGCGCCGTCTCCTAAGCCCGGTCGGTCCACGCGCTGTCTCCTGACCCCGATCGGTCCACGCGTCGTCTCCTAAGCCCCGATCGGTCCACGCGCCATCTCCGAGCCCCGATGGGTCCACGCGCCGCCTCCTGAGCCGCGATCGGTCGACGCGTCGTCTCCTGGGCCCTGATGGATCCACGCGTCGTCTCCTGAGCCCCGGTCGCTCCACGCGCCAACTCCTGAGCCCCGATCGGTCCACGCGCGGTCTCCTAAGCCCCGATCGCTTCACACCCCGTTTCCAGAGCCCCGATCGGTCCACGCGTCGTCTTCTAAGCCCAGATCGCTCCACGCGCAGTCTCCTGAGTCCCGTCCGGTCCACGCGCCGTCTCCTGATCCCCGATACGTCCACGCACCGTCTCCACGCCCCGATCGGTCCGCGCGTCGTCTCCTGAGCCCCAATCGGTCGACGCGTCGTTCCCTAAGCCCCGATGCCTCCACGCGCCGTCTCCGAGCCACGATAGGTCCAGGCGCCGCATCCTGAATCCCGATCGGTCGACGCGTCGTCTCCTGAGACCCGATCGATCCACGCGTCGTTTCCTAAGCCCTGATCGGTCCACGCGCCGTCTCCTAAGCCTGGATCGGTCCACGCGCCGCCTCCGGCACCCCGATAGAACCACGCGAGTCTCATAAGCGCCGACCGGTCCACGCGCCGTCTCCGAGCGCTGATCGGTCCACGCGCCGCCTCGTGAGCCGCGATCGGTCGACGTGTCGTCTCCTGAGCCCCGATCGATACACGCGTCGTCTCGTGAGCCCCGATCGGTCCACGCGCCGTCTCCTGAGCCCCGATCGTTCCAGGCGTCGTCTCCTAACTCCCGTTCGGTCGTCGCGCCGTCTCCTGAGCCCCGATCGGTCTACGCGTCGTTCCCTAAGCCCCGATACATCCACGCGCCGTCTCCTGATCCCCAATCGGTCCTCGCGCCGTCTCCTGATCCGCAATCGGTCCACGCGCTGTCACTTGAGCCCCGATCAGTCCACGCGTCGTCTCCTAAGCCCTGATCGGTCCACGCGCCGTCTCCGAGCCCTGATGGGTCCACACGCCGCCTCCTGAGCTCCGATCGCCACAAGCGTCGTCTCCGAGCACCGATCGATCCACGCGCCGTTTCCTGGGCACCGATCGGTCCGGCACGTCGTCTCCTAAGCCCTGATCGGTCCACGCGTCTTCTCCTAAGCCCCGATCGGTCCACGCGCCGTCTCTGAGCCCCAATCGGTCCACGCGCTCTCTCCTGACCCCGATCCGTCCACGCGTCGTCTCCTGAGCCCCGATCGGTCCACGTGCCGTCTCCGAGCCCCGATCTCTCTACGCGTCGTCCCCTAAGCCCCGATCGGTCCACGTGCCGTCTCCGAGCCCCGATAGGTCCACGTGCCGCCTCCTGAACCCCGATCCATCGACGCGTCGTCTCCTGAGCTCTGATCACTCCGCGTGCCGTCTCCGAGCCCCGATCGGTATACGCGTCGTCCCCTAAGCCCCGATCGGTCCACGCGTCGTCTCCTTAGCCCCGATCGGTGCACGCCCCATTTCCTGGGCCCCGACCGTTCCACGCGCCGTCTCAGGGCGCCGATTGGTTCACGCGCCGTCTCCGGAGCCCCGATCGTTCCACGCGTCATCTCCGAGCCCTGATGGGTCCACGCGCCGCCTCCTGAGCGCCGATCTGTCCACGCGTCGTCTTCTAAGCCCAGATGTCTCCTCGCGCCGTCTCCGAGCCTCGATCGGTCCAGGCGCCGCTTCCTGAGCCCCGATGCCGCCACACGTCGTCTCCTAAGGCCCGATCGGTCCACGCGTCGTTCTCCAAGGCCCTATCCATCTACGTACCGTCTCCTGGTCCCCAATCGGTCCACGCGCTGTCTCCTGAGTCCCCATCGGTCCACGCGTCGTCTCCTTAGCCCCGATCGGTTCACGCCCCGTTTCCTGAGCGCCAATGGGTCCACGCATCATCTTCTAAGCCCAGATGCCTCTTCGCGCCGTCTCCGAGCCCCGATCGGTCCACGCACCGTCTCCGGATCCCCGATCGGTCCACGCGCGAACTCCTGAGCCTCGTTCGGTTCACGCGCCGTGTCCTGCGCCCCGATACGTCCATGCACCGTCTCCGAACCCCAATCGGTCCACGCGTCGTGTCCTAAGCCCCGATCGGTTACGCCCCGTTTCCTGAGCCCCGATCGGTCCACGTGCCGTCTCCTGAGCCCCGATCGATCGACGCGTCGTCTCCTGAGGCCCGATCACTCCACGTGCCGTGTCCGAGCCCCGATCAGTCTACGCGTCGTCCCCTAAGCCCCGATCGGTCCACGCGCCAACTCCTGAGCCCCGATCCGTCCACGCGCCGTGTCCTGCGCCCCGATCGGTCCACGCGTCGGCTCCTAAGCCCGTATCGGTCCACGCGTCGTCTCCTGATCCCCGATCGGTCCACGCGCCGTCTCCTGAGCCCCGAAATGTCCACGCGCCGTCTCGGAGCCCCGATCGCTCCACGCGTCGTCTCCTAAGCCCCGATCGGTTCACGCCCCGTTTCCTGAGCCCCGATCGGTTCACGCGTCGTCTCCGAGCCCCGATCGGTCCATGCGTTCGTCTTCGAAGCCCAGATGCCTCCTCGCACTGTCTCCGAGCCAGGATCGGTCGAGGCGCCGCTTCCTGAGCTCCGATCGGTCCACGCGTCGTCTCCTAAGCCACGATCGGTTCACGCATCGTCTTCTATGCCCCGATGCCTCCACGTGCCGTCTCCGAGCCACGATCGGCACAGACGCCACTTCCTGAGACCCGATCGGTCCACGCGGCGTCTCCTAAGCCCCGACCGGTCCAGGCGCCGTCTCCAAGCGCCGATCGGTTCACGCGCGGCCTCCTGAGCCCTGATCGGTCGACGCGTCGTCTCCTGAGCCCCGGTCTATACACGCGTCGCTCTCCTGAGCCCCGATCGTTCCACGCGCCGTGTCCGAGCCCAGATCGGTCCACGCGCCGTCTCCTGAGCCCCGATCGTTCCACGCGCCGTCTCCGAGCCCAGATCGGTCCACGCGCAGTCTCCTGAGCCCCGATCGGTCCACGCGAGTCTCGTAAGCCCCGACCGGTCCACGCGCCGTCTCCTGAGCCCCGATCCGTCCACTCGTCGTCTTCTAAGCCCAAATGCCTCCTCGCGCCGTCTCCGAGCCCCGATCGGTCCACGCATCGTCTCCTAAGCACCGATCGGTTCACGCGCCGTCTCCTGAGCCCCGATCGTTCCACACGGCGTCTCCGAGTCCCGATGGGTCCACGCGCCGCCTCCTGAGCCCCGATCGGTCCACGCGTTGTCTCCGAAGCCCCGATCGGTCCACGTGCCCTTTCCGAGCCCCGATGGGTCCACGCGCCGCATCCTGAATCCCGATCGGTCGACGCGTCGTCTCCTGAGACCCGATCGATCCACGCGTCGTTTCCTAAGCCCTGATCGGTCCACGCGCCGTCTCCTAAGCCTGGATCGGTCCACGCGCCGCCTCCGGCACCCCGATAGATCCACGCGAGTCTCATAAGCGCCGACCGGTCCAAGCGCCGTCTCCTGAGCCCCGATCCGTCCACGCGTCGTCTCCTAAGCCCCGATCGGTCCACGCGCCATCTCCGAGCCCCGATGGGTCCACGCGCCGCCTTCTGAGCTCCGATCGGTCAACGCGTCGTCTCCTGAGCCCCGATCGCTCCACGCGCAGTCTCCTGATCCCCGATCGGTCCACGCGCTGTCTTCGAGCCCTGATCGATCCACGCCCCGTCTCCTAAGCCCCGACCGCTCCACGCGCAGCCTCCTGAGCCCCAATCGGTCGACGCGTCGTCTCCTGAGCCCCGATCGAGCCACGCGTCGTCTCCTGAGCCCCGATCGCTCCACACGCCGTCTCCTGAGCCCCAATTGGTCCACGCGCGGCCTCCTCATCCCCAACAGGTCTACGCGCTGTCTCCTGAGCCCCAATCGGTTAACGCGCCGTCTCCGAGCCCCGATCGGCCCACGCGTCGTCTCCTAAGCGCCGATTGGTCCACGCGCCTTCTCCTAAGCCGCGATCCGTCCACTGGCCATCTCCGAGTCCCGATCGGTTAACGCACCGTCACCTGATCCCCGATGGGTCCACGCGCCGCCTCCGGAGCCCCGATAGATCAACGCAAGTCTCCTAAGCCCCGACCGGTCTACGCGCCGTGTCCTGAGCCCCGATCTGTCCACGCGCCGTCTCCGAGCCCCGATCGGTGCACGCACCCTCTCCTGATCCCCGATCGGTCCAAGCGCCGCCTCCCCAGTCCCGATAGATCCACGCGAGTCTCCTAAGCCCCGACCGGTCCACGCGCCGTCTCCTGAGCCCCGATCGTTCCACGCGTCGTCTTCTAAGCCCCCATCGGTCCA
Organism: Netelia fuscicornis; assembly: GCA_946811545.1. Lineage (NCBI taxonomy): Eukaryota > Metazoa > Arthropoda > Insecta > Hymenoptera > Ichneumonidae > Netelia > Netelia fuscicornis. Next base: position 37,406,012 of record OX328014.1, on the reverse strand, counting down.
CGCGCCGTCTCCGAGCCCCGATCGGTCCACGCGTCGTCTCCGAGTTCCGAACGATCCACGCGCCGTTTCCTGGGCTCCGATCCGTCCACGCGCCTCCGCCGGAGCCCCAATCGGTCCACGCATTGTCTCCTAAGCCCCGATCGGTCCACGCGCCGTCTCCGAGCCCCGATGGGTCCACGCGCCGCATCCTGAGCCCCGATCGGTCGACGCGTCGTCTCCTGAGCCCCGATCGGTCCACGCGTCGTCTCCGAGCCCCGATCTGTCCACGCCCCGTCTCCTGAGCCCCGATCGGTCCACGCGTCGTTCCCTAAGCCCCGATCCATCCACGCGCCGTCTCCTGATCCCCAATCGGTCCTCGCGCCGTCTCCTGATCCCCAATCGTTCCACGCGCTGCCACTTGAGCCCTGATCAGTCCACGCGTCGTCTCCTAAGCCCCGATCGGGCCACGCGCCGTTTCCGAAGCCCCGATCGGTCCACGCGCCGTCTCCGAGCGCCGATCGGTTCACGCGGCGTCTCCTGAGTCCCGATCGTTCCACACGTCGTCTCCGAGCCTCGATGGGTCCACGCGCCGCCTCCTGAGCCCCGATCGGTCCACGCGTCGTCTCCTAAGCCCCGATCGGTGCACGTGCCCTCTCCGAGCCCCGATCGGTTCACGCGCCGTCTCCTAAACGTCGATCGGTCCACGCGCCGTCTCCGACCGCCCATCGGTTGTCGCGCCGTCTCCTGAGCCCCGATCGTTCCACGCGTCGTCTCCGAGCCCCGATGGGTCCACGCGCCGCCCCCTGAGCCCCGATCGGTAGACGCGTCGTCTCCTAGGCCCCGATCGGTCCACGCGTCGTCTCCTAAGCCCCGATCGGTCCACGCGCCGTCTCCTGAGCCCCGATCGTTCCACGCGCGGCCTCCTGAGCCCGGACCGTGTCACGCGTCGTCTCCTAAGCCCCGATCGGTCCACGCGTCGTCTCCTAAGCCCCGACCGGTCCACGTGCCCTCTCCGAGCCCCGATGGGTCCACGCGCCGCATCCTGAGTTCCGATACGACCATGCGCCGTCTCCGAGCCCCGATCGGTCCACGCGTCGTCTCCGAGCCTCGATCGGTCAACGCGCCATCGCCGAGCCGCGATCGTTCCACGCGCGGCCTCCTGAGCCCGGACCGTGTCACGCGTCGTCTCCTAAGCCCTGACCCGTACATGTGCCGTTTCCTGAGCCCCGATCGGTCCACGCGTCGTCTCCTAAGCCCCCATCCGTCGGCGCGTCGTCTGCTAACCCCCGGACGGTCCACGCGGGTCTCCTAAGCCCCGACCGGTCCACGCGGGGTCTCCGAGCACCGATCGCCCCGATCGGTTACCGCGCCGTCTCCGAGCTCCGATCGGTTCACGCGCCGTCTCCTAAACGTCGATCGGTCCACGCGCCGTCTCCTACCGCCGATCGGTTGGCGCGCCGTCTCCTGAGCCCCGATCGTTCTACGCGTCGTCGCCCAGCCCCGATGGGTCCACGGCGCCGCCCCCTGAGCCCCGATCGGTAGACGCGTCGTCTCCTAGGCCCCGATCGGTCCACTCATCGTCTCCTGAGCCCAGATCGGTCCATGAATTCTCTTGTTAGCCCCGATGCCTCCACCCGCCGTCTCCGAGCCCCGATCGGTCCACGCGTCGTCTCCTAAGCCCCGATCGGTCGATGCGTCGTCTCCTAAGCCCCGACCGGTTCACGCGCCGTCTCCGAGCCCCAATCGTCCCACGCGCGTGCTCCTCAGCCCGGATCCGTCCAGGCATCGTCTCCTATACTCCGATCAGTACACGCGCCGCCTCCTGAGCCCCCATCGGTCCACGCGTCGTCTCCTAAGCCCCGATCGGTCCACGCGTCGTCTCCTAACTCCCGTTCGGTCCAAGCGCCAACTCCTGAGCCCCAATCGGTCGCCGCGCCGTCTCCTGAGCCCCGATACGACCATGCGCCGTCTCCGAGCCCCGATCGGTCCACGCGTCGTCTCCGAGCCTCGATCGGTCAACGCGCCATCGCCGAGCCGCGATCGTTCCACGCGCGGCCTCCTGAGCCCGGACCGTGTCACGCGTCGTCTCCTAAGCCCTGACCCGTACATGTGCCGTTTCCTGAGCCCCGATCGGTCCACGCGTCGTCTCCTAAGCCCCCATCCGTCGGCGCGTCGTCTGCTAACCCCCGGACGGTCCACGCGGGTCTCCTAAGCCCCGACCGGTCCACGCGGGGTCTCCGAGCACCGATCGCCCCGATCGGTTACCGCGCCGTCTCCGAGCCCCGATCGGTCCACGCGCTGCCTCCTGAGCCGCGATCGGTCGACGCGTCGTCTCCTGGGCCCCGATCGATCCACGCGTCGTCTCCTGAGCCCCGATCGCTCCACGCGCCAACTCCTGAGCCCCGATCGGTCCACGCGCCGCCTCCTGAGCCGCGATCGGTCGACGCGTCGTCTCCTGGGCCCCGATCGGTCCACGCGAGTCTCCTAAGCCCCGACCGGTCCACGCGCCGTCTCCTGAGCCCCGATCGGTCCATGCGCCGTCTCCTAAGTCCCGATCGGTCCACGCGCCGTCTCCGAGCGCTGATCGGTCCACGCGCCGCCTCGTGAGCCGCGATCGGTCGACGCGTCGTCTCCTGAGCCCCGATCGATACACGCGTCGTCTCGTGAGCCCCGATCGGTCAACGCGTCGTCTCTTGAGCCCCAATCGGTCGACGCGTCGTTCCCTAAGTCCCGATGCCTCCACGCGCCGTCTCCGAGCCACGATAGGTCCAGGCGCCGACTCCTGAGCCCCGATCGGTCCACGCGTCGTCTCCTGATCCCCTATCGGTCCACGCGCTGTCTTCGAGCCCTGATCGATCCACGCCCCGTCTCCTAAGCCCCGAACGCTCCACGCGCCGTCTCCTGAGCCCTGAGAGGTCCACGCGTCGTCTCCGAGCACCGATCGGTACACGCGCTGTCTCCTGAGCCCCGATCGGTCCACGCGTCGTCTCCTAAGCACCAATCGGTCCACGCGCTGCCTCCGAGCCCCGATCGGTCCAGGCACCGCTTTCTGAGCCAAGATGCCTCCTCTCGCCGTCTCCGAGCCACGATCGGTCCAGGCGCCGCTTTCTGATCCCCGATCGGTCCTGCGCGTCGTCTCCTAAGCCCTGGACGGTCCACGCGTCGTCTCCTAAGCCCCGATCGGTCCACGCGCCGTCTCTGAGCCCCAATCGGTCCACGCGCTGTCTCCTGAGCCCCAATCGGTCCACTCATCGTCTCCTAAGCCCCGATCGGTCCACGCGCCGTCTCCTGAACCCCGATCGGTCCACGCGTCGTCTCCTGAGACCCGATCGATCTACGCGCCAACTCCTATGCCCCGATCGCTCCACGCCCCGTCTCCTGAGCCCCGATACGTCCATGCACCGTCTCCGAGCTCCGATCGGTTCACGCGTCGTCTCCTAAGCCCCGATCGGTCCACGCGTCGTCTCCGAGCCCCGATCTGTCCACGCCGCGTCTCCGGAGCCCCGATCGGTCCACGCGTCGTTCCCTAAGCCCCGATCCATCCACGCGCCGTCTCCTGATCCCCAATCGGTCCTCGCGCCGTCTCCTGATCCCCAATCGTTCCACGCGCTGCCACTTGAGCCCCGATCAGTCCACGCGTCGTCTCCTAAGCCCCGATCGGGCCACGCGCCGTCTCCGAAGCCCCGATCGGTCCACGCGCCGTCTCCGAGCGCCGATCGTTTCACGCGCCGTCTCCTGAGCCCCGATCGTTCCACACGTCGTCTCCGAGCCCCGATGGGTCCACGCGCCGCCTCCTGAGCCCCGATCGGTCCACGAGTCGTCTCCTAAGCCCCGATCGGTCCACGTGCCCTCTCCGAGCCCCGATCGGTTCACGCGCCGTCTCCTAAACGTCGATCGGTCCACGCGCCGTCTCCGACCGCCGATCGGTTGTCGCGCCGTCTCCTGAGCCCCGATCGTTCCACGCGTCGTCTCCGAGCCCCGATCGGTCCACTCATCGTCTCCTAAGCCCCGATCGGTCCACGCGCCGTCTCCTGAACCCCGATCGGTCCACGCGTCGTCTCCTGAGACCCGATCGATCTACGCGCCAACTCCTGTGCCCCGATCGCTCCACGCCCCGTCTCCTGAGCCCCGATACGTCCATGCACCGTCTCCGAGCTCCGATCGGTTCACGCGTCGTCTCCTAAGCCCCGATCGGTAGACGCGTCGTCTCCTAGGCCCCGATCGGTCCACTCGTCGTCTCCTGAGCCCAGATCGGTCCATGCATCCTCTTGTTAGCCCCGATGCCTCCACCCGCCGTCTCCGAGCCCCGATCGGTCCACGCGTCGTCTCCTAAGCCCCGATCGGTTCACGCGCCGTCTCCTGAGCCCCGATTGGTCCACGCTTCGTTCCCTAAGCCCCGATCGCTCCACGCGCCTAGTCCTGAGCCCCGATCGGTCCACGCGCCGTCTCCTGAGCCCCGATACGTCCATGCACCGTCTCCGAGCCCCGATCGGTCCACGCGCCGTCTCCGAGCCCCGATCTGTAGCGCGTCGTCTCCTAAGACCCGATCGGTCCACGCGCCGTCTCCGCGCGCCGTCTCCTGAGTCCCGATCGATCCACGCGCCGTCTCCTGAGCCCCGATCGGTCCAAGCCCGTCTCCTGAGCCCCGATCGTTCCACCCGCCTTCTCCTAAGCCACGATCGGTCCACGCGCCTTCTCCCGAGCCCCGATCTGTCCACGCACCGTCTCCTGAGCCCCGATACGTCCACACGCCGTCTCCGAGCCCCGATGGGTCCACGCGTCGCCTCCTGAGCCCCGATCGATCCACGCGAGTCTCCTGAGCCCCGATCGGTCCACGCGCCGTCTCCTGAGCCCCGATCGGTCCACGCGCCGTCTCCTAAGCCCCAATCATTCCACGCGCCGTCTCCGAGCCCCGAGCGGTCCACGCGTCGTCTCCTAAGCCCCGATCGGTCCACGCGTCGTCCCCGAATCCCCGATCGGTACACGCGTCGTATCCGAGCCCCGATCGGTTCACGCGCAGTCTCCTCAGCTTCGATCGGTCCACGCATCGTCTCCTAAGCCCCAGACGGTCCACGTGCCATCTCCGAACCCCGATCGGTCTGTGCGCCGCTTCCACAGCACTATCAGTCCACGCGTCGTCTCCTGATCTCCGATCGGTCGACGCGCCGTCTCCTAAGCCCCGATCGGTCCACGCGCTCTCTCGGGAGCCCCGATCGGTCCACGCATCGTCTCCTGAGCCCCGATCGGTCCATGCGCCGTCTCCTAAGTCCCGATCGGTCCATGCGCCGTCTCCGAGCGCTGATCGGTCCACGCGCCGCCTCGTGAGCCGCGATCGGTCGACGCGTCGTCTCCTGAGCCCCGATCGATACACGCGTCGTCTCGTGAGCCCCGATCGGTCAACGCGTCGTCTCCTGAGCCCCAATCGGTCGACGCGTCGTTCCCTAAGTCCCGATGCCTCCACGCGCCGTCTCCGAGCCACGATAGGTCCAGGCGCCGACTCCTGAGCCCCGATCGGTCCACGCGTCGTCTCCTGATCCCCTATCGGTCCACGCGCTGTCTTCGAGCCCTGATCGATCCACGCCCCGTCTCCTAAGCCCCGAACGCTCCACGCGCCGTCTCCTGAGCCCTGAGAGGTCCACGCGTCGTCTCCGAGCACCGATCGGTACACGCGCTGTCTCCTGAGCCCCGATCGGTCCACGCGTCGTCTCCTAAGCACCAATCGGTCCACGCGCTGCCTCCGAGCCCCGATCGGTCCAGGCACCGCTTTCTGAGCCAAGATGCCTCCTCTCGCCGTCTCCGAGCCACGATCGGTCCAGGCGCCGCTTTCTGATCCCCGATCGGTCCTGCGCGTCGTCTTCTAAGCCCTGGACGGTCCACGCGTCGTCTCCTAAGCCCCGATCGGTCCACGCGCCGTCTCTGAGCCCCAATCGGTCCACGCGCTGTCTCCTGAGCCCCAATCGGTCCACTCATCGTCTCCTAAGCCCCGATCGGTCCACGCGCCGTCTCCTGAACCCCGATCGGTCCACGCGTCGTCTCCTGAGACCCGATCGATCTACGCGCCAACTCCTATGCCCCGATCGCTCCACGCCCCGTCTCCTGAGCCCCGATACGTCCATGCACCGTCTCCGAGCTCCGATCGGTTCACGCGTCGTCTCCTAAGCCCCGATCGGTCCACGCGTCGTCTCCGAGCCCCGATCTGTCCACGCCGCGTCTCCGGAGCCCCGATCGGTCCACGCGTCGTTCCCTAAGCCCCGATCCATCCACGCGCCGTCTCCTGATCCCCAATCGGTCCTCGCGCCGTCTCCTGATCCCCAATCGTTCCACGCGCTGCCACTTGAGCCCCGATCAGTCCACGCGTCGTCTCCTAAGCCCCGATCGGGCCACGCGCCGTCTCCGAAGCCCCGATCGGTCCACGCGCCGTCTCCGAGCGCCGATCGTTTCACGCGCCGTCTCCTGAGCCCCGATCGTTCCACACGTCGTCTCCGAGCCCCGATGGGTCCACGCGCCGCCTCCTGAGCCCCGATCGGTCCACGCGTCGTCTCCTAAGCCCCGATCGGTCCACGTGCCCTCTCCGAGCCCCGATCGGTTCACGCGCCGTCTCCTAAACGTCGATCGGTCCACGCGCCGTCTCCGACCGCCGATCGGTTGTCGCGCCGTCTCCTGAGCCCCGATCGTTCCACGCGTCGTCTCCGAGTCCCGATCGGTCCACTCATCGTCTCCTAAGCCCCGATCGGTCCACGCGCCGTCTCCTGAACCCCGATCGGTCCACGCGTCGTCTCCTGAGACCCGATCGATCTACGCGCCAACTCCTGTGCCCCGATCGCTCCACGCCCCGTCTCCTGAGCCCCGATACGTCCATGCACCGTCTCCGAGCTCCGATCGGTTCACGCGTCGTCTCCTAAGCCCCGACCGGTAGACGCGTCGTCTCCTAGGCCCCGATCGGTCCACTCGTCGTCTCCTGAGCCCAGATCGGTCCATGCATCCTCTTGTTAGTCCCGATGCCTCCACCCGCCGTCTCCGAGCCCCGATCGGTCCACGCGTCGTCTCCTAAGCCCCGATCGGTTCACGCGCCGTCTCCTGAGCCCCGATTGGTCCACGCTTCGTTCCCTAAGCCCCGATCGCTCCACGCGCCTAGTCCTGAGCCCCGATCGGTCCACGCGCCGTCTCCTGAGCCCCGATACGTCCATGCACCGTCTCCGAGCCCCGATCGGTCCACGCGCCGTCTCCGAGCCCCGATCTGTAGCGCGTCGTCTCCTAAGACCCGATCGGTCCACGCGCCGTCTCCGCGCGCCGTCTCCTGAGTCCCGATCGATCCACGCGCCGTCTCCTGAGCCCCGATCGGTCCAAGCCCGTCTCCTGAGCCCCGATCGTTCCACCCGCCTTCTCCTAAGCCACGATCGGTCCACGCGCCTTCTCCTGAGCCCCGATCTGTCCACGCACCGTCTCCTGAGCCCCGATACGTCCACACGCCGTCTCCGAGCCCCGATGGGTCCACGCGTCGCCTCCTGAGCCCCGATCGATCCACGCGAGTCTCCTGAGCCCCGATCGGTCCACGCGCCGTCTCCTGAGCCCCGATCGGTCCACGCGCCGTCTCCTAAGCCCCAATCATTCCACGCGCCGTCTCCGAGCCCCGAGCGGTCCACGCGTCGTCTCCTAAGCCCCGATCGGTCCACGCGTCGTCCCCGAATCCCCGATCGGTACACGCGTCGTATCCGAGCCCCGATCGGTTCACGCGCAGTCTCCTCAGCTTCGATCGGTCCACGCATCGTCTCCTAAGCCCCAGACGGTCCACGTGCCATCTCCGAACCCCGATCGGTCTGTGCGCCGCTTCCACAGCACTATCAGTCCACGCGTCGTCTCCTGATCTCCGATCGGTCGACGCGCCGTCTCCTAAGCCCCGATCGGTCCACGCGCTCTCTCGGGAGCCCCGATCGGTCCACGCATCGTCTCCTAAGCCCCGATCGGTCCACGCGCCGCCTCCTGAGCCCCGATCGGTCCACGCGTCGTCTCCTGAGCCCCGATCGGTTCACGCGCCGTCTCCGAGCCCCGTTGGGTCCACGCGCCGCCTCATGAGCTCCGTTCGGTCCTAGCGTCGTCTCCGAGCACCGATCGGTCCACGCGTCGTCTTCTAAGCGCAGATGCCTCCTCGCGCCGTCTCCGAGCCACGATCGGTCCAGGCGCCGGTTCCTGAGCACCGATCGGTCCACGCGTCGTCTCCTAAGCCCCGATCGGTCCACGCGTCGTCTCATAAGCCCCGACCGGTCCACGCGCCGTCTCCTGAGCCCCGATCGATCCACGCGTCGTCTTCTAAGCCCCAATCGGTCCCCGCGCCGTCTCCGAGCCCCGAACGTTCCCCACGTCCTCTACGAGCTCCGATGGGTCCACGCGTCGCCTCCTGAGCCCCGATCGCTCCACGCGCCGTCTCCTGAGCCCCGATCGGTCCACGTGCCGTCTCCTAAGCCCCGACCGGTCCACGCACCGTCTCCTGAGCCCCGATCCGTCCACGCGTCGTTCCCTAAGCCCCGATCCATTCACGCGCCGTCTCCTCATCCCCAATCGTTCAACGCGCTGTCTCCTGAGCCCCGATCGGTCCACGCGTCGTCTCCTAAGCCCCGATCGTTCCATGCGTCGTGTCGTAAGCCCCGATCGGTCCACGCATCGTATTCTAAGCCGTCATGCCTCCACGCGACGTCTTCGAGCCCCGATCGGTCCACGCGCCGTCTCCTAAGCCCCGACCGGTCCACGCGCCGTCTCCTGAGCTCCGATCGGTCCACGCGTCGTCTTCTAAGCCCCGATTGGTCCACGCGCCGTCTTGTAAGCCTCGATCGGTCCACTCGTCGTCTCCCAAGCCCCGATCGGTGCACGCGTCGGCTCCTAAGCCCCGATCGGTCAAGCGCCGTCTCCGAGCCCCGATGGGTCCACGCGCCGTCTCCTGATCCCCAATCGTTCAACGCGCTGTCTCCTGAGCCCCGATCGGTCCACGCGTCGTCTCCTAAGCCCCGATCGTTCCACGCGTCGTGTCGTAAGCCCCGATCGGTCCACGCATCGTATTCTAAGCCGTCATGCCTCCACGCGACGTCTTCGAGCCACGATCGGTCCAAGCGCCGCTTCCTCAGCCCCGATCGGTCCACGCTTCGTCTCCTAAGCCCCGATCTGTTCACGCCCCGTTTCCTGAGACCCAATCGGTCCACGCGTCATCTTCTAAGCCCAGATGCCTCCTCGCGCCGTCTCCTGAGCCCCGATCGGTCCACGCGCCGTCTCATAAGCCGCGATCGGTCCCCGCGTCGTCTCCTAAGCCCCGATCGGTCCACGCGTCGTCTCCGAAGACCCGATCTGTCCACGCGTCGTCTCCTAAGCCCCGATCGGCCTACGCGCTGTATCCGAGCGCCGATCGGTTCACGCGCCGTCTCCTGATCCCCGATACATCCAAGCATCGTCTCCGAGCCCCGATCGGTCCACGCGTCATCTCCTAAGCCCCGACCGGTCCACGCGCCGTCTCCGAGCCCCGTTGAGTCCACGCGCCGCCTCATGGCCTCTGTTCGGTCCACGCGTCGTCTCCGAGCACCGTTCGGTCCACGCGTCGTCTTCTAAGCCCAGATGCCTCCTCGCGCCGTCTCCGAGCCACGATCAGTCCAGGCGCCGCTTCCTGAGCCCCGATGGGTCCACGCGTCGTCTCCTGAGCTCCGATCGGTCCAGGTGCCGTCTCCTAAGAACTGATCGGTCCACGCGCCATCTCCGAGCCCCGATCGTTCCACGCGCCTTCTCCTAAGCCCCGATCGGTCCACGCGCCTTCTCCTGAGCCCCCATTGGTCCACGCGTCGTCTCCGAAGCCCCGATACGTCCATACGCCGTCTCCTGAGCCCCGATACGTCCACGCACTGTCTCCGAGCCCCGAGCGGTCCACGCGTCGCCTTCTAAGCCCAGATGCCTCCTCGCGCCGTCTCCGAGTCACGATCGGTCCAGGCGCCGCTTCCCGAGCCCCGATCGATACACGCGTCGTCTCCTGAGCCCCGATCGCTCCACGCGCCGTCTCCTGAGCCCCGATCGGTCCACGCGTCGTCTCCGAGCACCGATCGGTCTACCCGCTGTTTCCTGAGACCCGACCGGTCCACGCGCCGTCTCATAAGCCGCGATCGGTCCCCGCGTCGTCTCCTAAGCCCCGATCGGTCCACGCGTCGTCTCCGAAGACCCGATCTGTCCACGCGTCGTCTCCTAAGCCCCGATCGGCCTACGAGCTGTATCCAAGCGCCGATCGGTTCACGCGCCGTCTCCTGATCCCCGATACATCCAAGCATCGTCTCCGAGCCCCGATCGGTCCACGCGTCGTCTCCTAAGCCCCGACCGGTCCACGCGCCGTCTCCGAGCCCCGTTGAGTCCACGCGCCGCCTCATGGACTCTGGTCGGTCCAAGCGCCGTCTCCGAGCCCCGATGGGTCCACGCGCCGCCTCCTGAGCCCCGATCGCTCCACGCGCCGTTTCCTGAGCCCCGATATGTCCACGCGTCGTCTCCTGAGCCCCGATCGATACACGCGTCGTCTCCTGAGCCCCGATCGCTCCACGCGCCGTGTCCTGAGCCCCGATCGGTCCACGCGTCGTCTCCGAGCACCGATCGGTCTACCCGCTGTTTCCTGAGACCCGATCGGTCCACGCGTCGTCTTCTAAGCCACGATGCCTCCACGCGCCGTCTCCGAGCCACGATCGGTTCAGGCGCCGCTTCCTGAGCCCCGATCGGTATACGTATCGTCTCCTAAGCCCCGATCGGTCCACGCGCCGTCCCCTAAGCCCCGACCGGTCCACCCGCTGTTCCCTAAGCCCAAATCCATGCTCGCGTCGTCTCCTGAGGCCCGATCGCTCCACGCGCCGTCTCCAGAGCCCCGATCTGTCCACGTGCCGTTTCCTGATCCCCGATACGTCCACGCACCGTCTCCGAGCCCCGAGCGGTCCACGCGTCGCCTTCTAAGCCCAGATGCCTCCTCGCGCCGTCTTCGAGTCACGATCGGTCCAGGCGCCGCTTCATAAGCCCCGATCGGTCCACGCGTCGTCTCCTAAGACCCGATCGGTCCACGCGCCGTTCCCTAAGCCCAGATCGATCCACGTACCGTCTCCTGAGCCCCGATCGGTCCACGCGTCGTCTCATAAGCCCCGATCGGTCCACGCGCCATCGCCTAAGCCCCGACCGGTCCATCCGCCGTGCCCTAAGCCCAGATCCGTCCACGCGCCGTCTCCTGAGCCCCGATCGGTCCACGCGTCGTCTCCTGAGTCCCGATCGGTCCACGTGCCGTCTCATAAGCCCCGATCGGTCCACGCGCCGCTTCCTGAGGCCCGATCGGTCGACGCGTCGTCTCCTGAGCCCCGATTGATACACGCGTCGTCTCCTGAGCCCCGATCCCTCCACGCGCCGTCTCCTGAGCCCCGATCGGTCCACGCGTCGTCTTCGAGCACCGATCGGTCCACGCGCTGTTTCCTGAGACCCGATCGGTCCACGCGTCGTCTTGTTAGCCCCGATGCCTCCACGCTCCGTCTCCGAGCCACGATCGGTCCAGGCACCGCTTCCTGAGCCCCGATCGGTCCACGCGCCGTCTCCTGAGCCCCAATCGGCCCACACGCTGTCTCGTGAGCCCCGATCGGTTCACGCGTCGTTTCCTAAGCCCCGATCGGTCCACGCGTCGTCTCCTAAGCCCCGATCGGTCCACGCGCCGTCTCCGAGCCCCGATCGGTCCACGCGCCGTCTCCTGAGCTCCGGTCGTTCCTCGCGCCGTCTCCGAGCCCCGGTCGGTCCACGCGTCGTCTCCTAACCCCCGATCGATGAACGCGTCGTCTCCTTAGCCCCGATCGGGCCACGCGTCGTCTCCGAGCTCCGAACGGTCCACGCGCCGTCTCCTAAGCCCCGATCGGTCCATGCGCCGTCTCCGAGCGCCGATCGGTTCACGCGCCGTCTCCTAAGCCCGGATCGGTGCACGCCCCGTTTCCTGAGCCCCGATCGGTCCACGCGTCGTCTTTTAAGCCCAGATGCCGCCTCGCGACGTCTCCGAGCGACGATCGGTCCACGCGCCGTTTCCTGAGCCCCGATCGGTCCATGCGCCGTCTCCGAGGCCGATCGGTTCACGCGCCGTCTCCTGAGCTCCGATCGTTCCACGCGTCGTCTCCGAGCCCCGATGGTTCCACGCGCCGCTTCCTGAGCCCCGATCGTTCGACGCGTCGTCTCCTGAGCCCCGATTGATACAAGCATCGTCTCCTGAGCCAGGATCGATCCAGGTACCGCTTCCTGAGCCCCGATCGGTCCACACGTCGTCTCCTAAGCCTTGACCGGTCCACGCGCCGTCTCCGAGCCCCGATCGATACTCGCGTCGTCTCCTGAGCCCCGATCGCTCCACGCGCCGTCTCCTGAGCCCCGATCGGTTCACGCGTCGTCCGCTAAGCCCCGATTGGTCCACGCGCCGTCTCCGAGCCCCGATCGGTCCACGCGTCGTCCCCTAAGCACCGATTGGTCCACGCGCCGTCTCCGAGCCCCGATCGGTCCACGCGTCGTCCCCTAAGCACCGATTGGTCCACGCGCCGTCTCCGAGCCCCGATCGGTCCACACGTCGTTCCCTATGCCCCGATGCATCCACGCGCCGTCTCCTGATCCCCAGTCGGTCCACGCACTGTCTCCTCAGCACCGAGCAGTCCACGTGTCGTCTCCTAAGCCCCGATCGGTCGACGCGCCGTCTCTTGAGCCTCGATCGCTCCACGCGCCGTCTCCTAAGCCCCGATCAGTCCACGCATCGTCTTCTAAGCCCCGATGCCTTCACGTGGCGTCACCGAGCCACGATCGGTCCAGGCGCCGCTTCCTGAGCCCCGAGCGGTGGACGCACCGTCTCCTAAGCCCCGACTGGTCCACGCGCTGTCTCCTGAGTCTCGATCGGTCCACGCGTCATCTCCTAAGCCCCAATCGGTCCATGCGCCGTCTCCGAGCCCCGATCGGTGCACTCACCGTCTCGTGATCCCCGATCGGTTCAAGCGCCGCCTCCACATTCCCGATAGATCCACGCGAGCCTCCTAAGCCCCGACCACTCCACGCGTCGTCTCCTGAGCCTCGATCGGTTCACGCGTCGTCTCCTACGCTCCGATCGGCCCACGCGTCGTCTCCTAATACCCGGACGGTCCACGCGTTCTCTTCGAGCCCCGATCGGTCCACGCGTCGTATCCTAAGCCCCGACCCGTACACGCGACGTCTCCGAGCCCCGATCGGTCCACGCGTCATCTCGTAAGCCCCAATCGGTCCATGCGCCGTCTCCGAGCCCCGATCGGTGCACGCGCCGTCTCGTGAGCCCAGATCGGTGCACGCGTCGTCTCCTAAGCCCCGATCGGTTCACGCGGCGTCTCCTGAGCCTCGATCTGTCTACGAGTCGTCTCCTAAGCCCCTATCGGTCCCCACGCCGCCTCCGAGCCCCAATCGGTCTACCCGCCGTCTCCGAGCCCCGATCGGTCCACGCGTCGTCTCTTAAGCACCGATCCGTTCACGCGCCGTCTCCGAGCCCCGATCGTTTCACGCGTCGTCTTCTAATTCCTGTTCGGTCCACGCGCCGTCTCCCGAGCCTCGATCGGTCCACGCGTCGTCTCCTAAGCCCCGATCGGTCCACGCGCCGTCTCCGAGCCCCGATGGGTCCACGCGCCGCCTCCTGAGCCCCAATCGGTCCACGCGCCGTCCCCTGTGGCCCGATCGGGCCACGCGCCGTCTCCGAGCCGCGATCGGTCTACGCGTCGTCCCCTAAGCCCCAATTGGTCCACGCGCCGCCTCCGAACCCCGGTCGGTTCACGCGTCGTCTCCTAAGGCACGATCGGTTCACACGCCGTCTCCTGAGCCCCGATCGGTCCACGCGTCGTCTTCTACGCCCAGATGCCTCCTCGCGCCGTCTCCTGAGCCCCGATCGGTCCACGCGTCGTCTTCTACGCCCAGATGCCTCCTCGCGCCGTCTCCGAGCCACGGTCGGTCCAGGCGCCGCTTCCTGAGCCCCGATCGGGCCACGCGTCGTCTCCGAGACCCGATCGGTCCACGCGGCGTCTCCTAAGCGCCGATCGGTGCACGCCCCGATTCCCGAGCCCCGATCGGTCCACGCGTCGTCTTGTAAGCCCAGATGCCGCCTCGCGCCGTCTCCGAGCGACGATCGGTCCAGGCGCCGCTTCCTGAGCCCCGATCGGTTCACGCGTCGTATCCTAAGCCCCAATCGGTCCACGCGCCGTCTCCTTAGCCCCGATCGGTCCACGCGCCGTCTCCGAGCCCCGATGGTTCCACGCGCCACTTCCTGAGCCCCGATCGTTTGACGCGCCGGCTCCTGAGCCCCGATCGATACACGCGTCGTCTCCTGAGCCACGATCGGTCCAGGTACCGCTTCCTGAGCCCCGATCGGTCCACGCGCCGTCTCCTAAGCCTTGACCGGTCCACGCGCCGTCTCCGAGCCCCGATCGATACTCGCGTCGTCTCTTAAGCCCCGATTGGTCCACGCGCCGACTCCGAGACCCGATCGGTCCACGCGTCGTCTCCTAAGCCCCGATCGGTGCACGCCCCGTTTCCTGCGCCCCGATCGGTCACACGTCGTCTCCGAGACCCGATCGGTCCACGCGTCGTCTCCTAAGCCCCGATCGGTGCACGCCGCGTTTCCTGAGCCCCGATCGGTCCACGCGTCGTCTTGTAAGCCCAGATGCCGCCTCGCGCCGTCTCCGAGCGACGATCGGCCCAGACGCCGCTTGCTGAGCCCCGATCGGTTCACGCGTCGGCTCCTGAGCCCCGATCGGTCCACGCGCCGTCTCCTAAGCGCGGTCGGTCCACGCGCCGAATCCGAGACCCGATCGGTCCACGCGCCGCCTCCTGAGCCCCAATCGGTCCACGCACCGTCCCCTGTGGCCCGATCGGGCCACGCGCCGTCTCCGAGCCGCGATCGGTCTACGCGTCGTCCCCTAAGCCCCAATTGGTCCACGCGCCGTCTCCGAACCCCGATCGGTTCACGCGTCGTCTCCTAAGCCATGATCGGTTCACACGCCGTCTCCTGAGCCCCGATCGGTCCACGCGTCGTCTTCTAAGCCCAGATGCCTCCTCGCGCCGTCTCCGAACCACGATCGGTCCAGGCGCCGCTTCCTGAACCCCGATCGGTCTACGCGTCGTCTCCTAAGCCCCGATCGATCCACGCGCCGTCTCCTGAGCCCTGATTGGTCCACACGTCGTTCCCTAAGCCCCGATCCATCCAGGCGCCGTCTCCTGATCCCCAATCGGTCCACGCGCTGTCTCCTGAGCCCCGATCGGTCCACGCGTCGTCTCCTAAGCCCCGATCGATCCACGCGTCGTCTCCTAAGCCACGATCGATCCACGCATCGTCTTCTGAGCCCGCATGCCTCTACGCGCTGTCTCCGAGCCACAATCGGTCCAGGCGCCGCTTCCTGAGTCCCGATCGGTCTACGCGTCGTCTCCTAAGCCCCGATCGGTCCACGCGCCGTCTCCGAGCCCCCATCGGTTCACGCGCTGTCTCCTGAGCCCCGATCGGTCCACGCGTCGTCTCCTAAGCACCGATCGGTCCACGCGCCGTCTCCTAAGCCCCGATCCATCCAGGCGCCGTCTCCTGATCCCCAATCGGTCCACGCGCTGTCTCCTGATCCCCAATCGGTCCTCGCGCCGTCTCCTGATCCGCAATCGGTCCACGCGCTGTCACTTGAGCCCCGATCAGTCCACGCGTCGTCTCCTAAGCCCTGATCGGTCCACGCGCCGTCTCCGAGCCCTGATGGGTCCACACGCCGCCTCCTGAGCTCCGATCGCCACAAGCGTCGTCTCCGAGCACCGATCGATCCACGCGCCGTTTCCTGGGCACCGATCGGTCCGGCACGTCGTCTCCTAAGCCCTGATCGGTCCACGCGTCTTCTCCTAAGCCCCGATCGGTCCACGCGCCGTCGCTGAGCCCCAATCGGTCCACGCGCTCTCTCCTGACCCCGATCCGTCCACGCGTCGTCTCCTGAGCCCCGATCGGTCCACGCGCCATCTCCGAGCCCCGATGGGTCCACGCGCCGCCTTCTGAGTTCCGATCGGTCAACGCGTCGTCTCCTGAGCCCCGATCGCTCCACGCGCAGTCTCCTGAGTCCCGTCCGGTCCACGCGCCGTCTCCTGATCCCCGATACGTCCACGCACCGTCTCCACGCCCCGATCGGTCCGCGCGTCGTCTCCTGAGCCCCAATCGGTCGACGCGTCGTTCCCTAAGCCCCGATGCCTCCACGCGCCGTCTCCGAGCCACGATAGGTCCAGGCGCCGCATCCTGAATCCCGATCGGTCGACGCGTCGTCTCCTGAGACCCGATCGATCCACGCGTCGTTTCCTAAGCCCTGATCGGTCCACGCGCCGTCTCCTAAGCCTGGATCGGTCCACGCGCCGCCTCCGGCACCCCGATAGAACCACGCGAGTCTCATAAGCGCCGACCGGTCCAAGCGCCGTCTCCTGAGCCCCGATCGGTCCACGCGCCATCTCCTGAGCCCCGATCGTTCCACACGTCGTCTCCGAGCCCCGATGGGTCCACGCGCCGCCTCCTGAGCCCCGATCGGTCCACGTGCCCTCTCCGAGCCCCGATGGGTCCATGCGCCGCATCCTGAGCTCCGAACGGTCGACGCGTCGTCTCCTGATCCCAGATACGTCCATGCACCGTCTGCGAGCTCCGATCGGTCCACGCGTCGTCTCCTAAGCCCCGATCGGTCCACGCGCCGTCTCCTAAGCTTCGATCGGTCCACGCGCCGTCTCCGAGCTCCGAACGGTTCACGCGCCGTCTCCTAAACGTCGATCGGTCCACGCGCCGTCTCCGACCGCCGATCGGTTGGCGCGCCGTCTCCTGAGCCCCGATTGTTCCACGCGTCGTCGCCCAGCCCCGATGCGTCCACGCGGCGCCCCCTGAGCCCCGATCGGTAGACGCGTCGTCTCCTAGGCCCCGATCGGTCCATGCATCGTCTCCTGAGTCCCGATGGCTCCACGCGCCAACTCCTGAGCCCCGATCGGTCCACGCGCCGTCTCCTAAGCCCCGATCGCTTCACACCCCGTTTCCAGAGCCCCGATCGGTCCACGCGTCGTCTTCTAAGCCCAGATGCCTCCTCGCGCCGTCTCCGAACCACGATCGGTCCAGGCGCCACTTCCTGAGCCCCGATCCTTCCACGCGCCGTCTCCAAAGCCCCGATCGGTCCACGCGCCGGCTCTTGAGCCCCGATCGGTCCACGCGCCGTCTCCTAAGCCCCGATCGGTCCACGCGCCGTCTCCTGAGCCCCGATCGGTCTACGCGTCGTTCCCTAAGTCCCGATATATGCACGCGCCGTCTCATGATCCCCAATCGGTCCACGCGCTGTCACTTGAGCCCCGATCAGTCCACGCGTCGTCTCCTAAGCCCCGATCGGTCCACGCACCGTCTCCGAGCCCTGATCGGTCCAAGCGTCGTCTTCTAAGTCCAGATGCCTGCTCGCGCCGTCTCCGAGCGACGATCGGTCCAGGCGCCGCTTCCTGAGCCCCGATCGGTCTACGCGTCGTCTCCTAAGCCCCGATCGATCCACGCGCCGTCTCCTGAGCCCTGATTGGTCCACACGTCGTTCCCTAAGCCCCGATCCATCCAGGCGCCGTCTCCTGATCCCCAATCGGTCCACGCGCTGTCTCCTGAGCCCCGATCGGTCCACGCGTCGTCTCCTAAGCCCCGATCGATCCACGCGTCGTCTCCTAAGCCACGATCGATCCACGCATCGTCTTCTGAGCCCGCATGCCTCCACGCGCTGTCTCCGAGCCACAATCGGTCCAGGCGCCGCTTCCTGAGTCCCGATCGGTCTACGCGTCGTCTCCTAAGCCCCGATCGGTCCACGCGCCGTCTCCGAGCCCCCATCGGTTCACGCGCTGTCTCCTGAGCCCCGATCGGTCCACGCGTCGTCTCCTAAGCACCGATCGGTCCACGCGCCGTCTCCTAAGCCCCGTTCGGTCCACGCGCCGTCTCCTAAGCCCCGTTCGGTCCAAGCGCCGTCTCCGAGCACCGATCGGTTCACGCGCCGTTTCCTGAGCCCCGATCGTTCCACGCGTCGTCTCCGAGCCCCGATCGGTCCACGCGTCGTCTTCTAAGCCCAGATGCCTCCTCTCGCCGTCTCCGAGCCACGCTCGGTCCAGGCGCCGCTTCCTGAGCCCCGATCGGTCCAGGCGTCGTTCCCTTAGCCCCGATCCATCCACGCGCTGTCTCCGAGCCCCGATGGGTCCACGCGCCGCCTCCTGAGCCGCGATCGGTCGACGCGTCGTCTCCTGGGCCCCGATCGATCCACGCGTCGTCTCCTGAGTCCCGACCGCTCCACGCGCCAACTCCTGAGCCCCGATCGGTCCACGCGTCGTCTTCTAAGCCCAGATGCCTCCTCGCGCCGTCTCCGAACCACGATCGGTCCAGGCGCCACTTCCTGAGCCCCGATCGGTCCACGCGCTGTCTCCAAAGCCCCGATCGGTCCACGTGCCGGCTCCTGAGCCCCGATCGGTCCACGCGCCGTCTCCTAAGCCCCGATCGGTCCACGCGCCGTCACCGAGCGCCGATCGGTCCACGCGAGTCTCCTAAGCCCCGACCGGTCCACGCGCCGTCTCCTGAGCCCCGATCGGTCCACGCGCCGTCTCCTAAGTCCCGATCGGTCCACGCGCCGTCTCCGAGCGCTGATCGGTCCACGCGCCGCCTCGTGAGCCGCGATCGGTCGACGTGTCGTCTCCTGAGCCCCGATCGATACACGCGTCGTCTCGTGAGCCCCGATCGGTCCACGCGCCGTCTCCTGAGCCCCGATCGTTCCAGGCGTCGTCTCCTAACTCCCGTTCGGTCGTCGCGCCGTCTCCGAGCCCCGATCGGTATACGCGTCGTCCCCTAAGCCCCGATCGGTCCACGCGTCGTCTCCTTAGCCCCGATCGGTGCACGCCCCATTTCCTGGGCCCCGACCGTTCCACGCGCCGTCTCAGGGCGCCGATTGGTTCACGCGCCGTCTCCGGAGCCCCGATCGTTCCACGCGTCATCTCCGAGCCCTGATGGGTCCACGCGCCGCCTCCTGAGCGCCGATCTGTCCACGCGTCGTCTTCTAAGCCCAGATGTCTCCTCGCGCCGTCTCCGAGCCTCGATCGGTCCAGGCGCCGCTTCCTGAGCCCCGATGCCGCCACACGTCGTCTCCTAAGGCCCGATCGGTCCACGCGTCGTTCTCCAAGGCCCTATCCATCTACGTACCGTCTCCTGGTCCCCAATCGGTCCACGCGCTGTCTCCTGAGTCCCCATCGGTCCACGCGTCGTCTCCTTAGCCCCGATCGGTTCACGCCCCGTTTCCTGAGCGCCAATGGGTCCACGCATCATCTTCTAAGCCCAGATGCCTCTTCGCGCCGTCTCCGAGCCCCGATCGGTCCACGCACCGTCTCCGGATCCCCGATCGGTCCACGCGCGAACTCCTGAGCCTCGTTCGGTTCACGCGCCGTGTCCTGCGCCCCGATACGTCCATGCACCGTCTCCGAACCCCAATCGGTCCACGCGTCGTGTCCTAAGCCCCGATCGGTTACGCCCCGTTTCCTGAGCCCCGATCGGTCCACGTGCCGTCTCCTGAGCCCCGATCGATCGACGCGTCGTCTCCTGAGGCCCGATCACTCCACGTGCCGTGTGCGAGCCCCGATCGGTCTACGCGTCGTCCCCTAAGCCCCGATCGGTCCACGCGCCGTCTCCTGAGCCCCGAAATGTCCACGCGCCGTCTCGGAGCCCCGATCGCTCCACGCGTCGTCTCCTAAGCCCCGATCGGTTCACGCCCCGTTTCCTGAGCCCCGATCGGTTCACGCGTCGTCTCCGAGCCCCGATCGGTCCATGCGTTCGTCTTCGAAGCCCAGATGCCTCCTCGCACTGTCTCCGAGCCAGGATCGGTCGAGGCGCCGCTTCCTGAGCTCCGATCGGTCCACGCGTCGTCTCCTAAGCCACGATCGGTTCACGCATCGTCTTCTATGCCCCGATGCCTCCACGTGCCGTCTCCGAGCCACGATCGGCCCAGACGCCACTTCCTGAGACCCGATCGGTCCACGCGGCGTCTCCTAAGCCCCGACCGGTCCAGGCGCCGTCTCCAAGCGCCGATCGGTTCACGCGCGGCCTCCTGAGCCCTGATCAGTCGACGCGTCGTCTCCTGAGCCCCGGTCTATACACGCGTTGCTCTCCTGAGCCCCGATCGTTCCACGCGCCGTGTCCGAGCCCAGATCGGTCCACGCGCCGTCTCCTGAGCCCCGATCGTTCCACGCGCCGTCTCCGAGCCCAGATCGGTCCACGCGCAGTCTCCTGAGCCCCGATCGGTCCACGCGAGTCTCGTAAGCCCCGACCGGTCCACGCGCCGTCTCCTGAGCCCCGATCCGTCCACTCGTCGTCTTCTAAGCCCAAATGCCTCCTCGCGCCGTCTCCGAGCCCCGATCGGTCCACGCATCGTCTCCTAAGCACCGATCGGTTCACGCGCCGTCTCCTGAGCCCCGATCGTTCCACACGGCGTCTCCGAGTCCCGATGGGTCCACGCGCCGCCTCCTGAGCCCCGATCGGTCCACGCGTTGTCTCCGAAGCCCCGATCGGTCCACGTGCCCTTTCCGAGCCCCGATGGGTCCACGCGCCGCATCCTGAATCCCGATCGGTCGACGCGTCGTCTCCTGAGACCCGATCGATCCACGCGTCGTTTCCTAAGCCCTGAACGGTCCACGCGCCGTCTCCTAAGCCTGGATCGGTCCATGCGCCGCCTCCGGCACCCCGATAGATCCACGCGAGTCTCATAAGCGCCGACCGGTCCAAGCGCCGTCTCCTGAGCCCCGATCCGTCCACGCGTCGTCTCCTAAGCCCCGATCGGTCCACGCGCCATCTCCGAGCCCCGATGGGTCCACGCGCCGCCTTCTGAGCTCCGATCGGTCAACGCGTCGTCTCCTGAGCCCCGATCGCTCCACGCGCAGTCTCCTGAGTCCCGATCGGTCCACGCGCCGTCTCCTGATCCCCGATACGTCCACGCACCGTCTCCACGCCCCGATCGGTCCGCGCGTCGTCTCCTGAGCCCCAATCGGTCGACGCGTCGTTCCCTAAGCCCCGATGCCTCCACGCGCCGTCTCCGAGCCACGATAGGTCCAGGCGCCGACTCCTGAGCCCCGATCGGTCCACGCGTCGTCTCCTGATCCCCGATCGGTCCACGCGCTGTCTTCGAGCCCTGATCGATCCACGCCCCGTCTCCTAAGCCCCGACCGCTCCACGCGCAGCCTCCTGAGCCCCAATCGGTCGACGCGTCGTCTCCTGAGCCCCGATCGAGCCACGCGTCGTCTCCTGAGCCCCGATCGCTCCACACGCCGTCTCCTGAGCCCCAATTGGTCCACGCGCGGCCTCCTCATCCCCAACGGGTCTACGCGCTGTCTCCTGAGCCCCGATTGGTTAACGCACCGTCACCTGATCCCCGATGGGTCCACGCGCCGCCTCCGGAGCCCCGATAGATCAACGCAAGTCTCCTAAGCCCCGACCGGTCTACGCGCCGTGTCCTGAGCCCCGATCTGTCCACGCGCCGTCTCCGAGCCCCGATCGGTGCACGCACCCTCTCCTGATCCCCGATCGGTCCAAGCGCCGCCTCCCCAGTCCCGATAGATCCACGCGAGTCTCCTAAGCCCCGACCGGTCCACGCGCCGTCTCCTGAGCCCCGATCGTTCCACGCGTCGTCTTCTAAGCCCCCATCGGTCCACGCGCCGTCTCCGAGCCCCGATCGGTCCACGCGTCGTCTCCTAAGCCCCGATCGGTCGATGCGTCGTCTCCTAAGCCCCGACCGGTTCACGCGCCGTCTCCGAGCCCCAATCGTCCCACGCGCGTGCTCCTCAGCCCGGATCCGTCCAGGCATCGTCTCCTATACTCCGATCAGTACACGCGCCGCCTCCTGAGCCCCGATCGGTCCACGCGTCGTCTCCTAAGCCCCGATCGGTCCACGCGTCGTCTCCTAACTCCCGTTCGGTCCAAGCGCCAACTCCTGAGCCCCAAACGGTCGCCGCGCCGTCTCCTGAGCCCCGATACGACCATGCGCCGTCTCCGAGCCCCGATCGGTCCACGCGTCGTCTCCGAGCCTCGATCGGTCAACGCGCCATCGCCGAGCCGCGATCGTTCCACGCGCGGCCTCCTGAGCCCGGACCGTGTCACGCGTCGTCTCCTAAGCCCTGACCCGTACATGTGCCGTTTCCTGAGCCCCGATCGGTCCACGCGTCGTCTCCTAAGCCCCCATCCGTCGGCGCGTCGTCTGCTAACCCCCGGACGGTCCACGCGGGTCTCCTAAGCCCCGACCGGTCCACGCGGGGTCTCCGAGCACCGATCGCCCCGATCGGTTACCGCGCCGTCTCCGAGCCCCGATCGGTCCACGCGCTGCCTCCTGAGCCGCGATCGGTCGACGCGTCGTCTCCTGGGCCCCGATCGATCCACGCGTCGTCTCCTGAGCCCCGATCGCTCCACGCGCCAACTCCTGAGCCCCGATCGGTCCACGCGCCGCCTCCTGAGCCGCGATCGGTCGACGCGTCGTCTCCTGGGCCCCGATCGGTCCACGCGAGTCTCCTAAGCCCCGACCGGTCCACGCGCCGTCTCCTGAGCCCCGATCGGTCCATGCGCCGTCTCCTAAGTCCCGATCGGTCCACGCGCCGTCTCCGAGCGCTGATCGGTCCACGCGCCGCCTCGTGAGCCGCGATCGGTCGACGCGTCGTCTCCTGAGCCCCGATCGATACACGCGTCGTCTCGTGAGCCCCGATCGGTCAACGCGTCGTCTCCTGAGCCCCAATCGGTCGACGCGTCGTTCCCTAAGTCCCGATGCCTCCACGCGCCGTCTCCGAGCCACGATAGGTCCAGGCGCCGACTCCTGAGCCCCGATCGGTCCACGCGTCGTCTCCTGATCCCCTATCGGTCCACGCGCTGTCTTCGAGCCCTGATCGATCCACGCCCCGTCTCCTAAGCCCCGAACGCTCCACGCGCCGTCTCCTGAGCCCTGAGAGGTCCACGCGTCGTCTCCGAGCACCGATCGGTACACGCGCTGTCTCCTGAGCCCCGATCGGTCCACGCGTCGTCTCCTAAGCACCAATCGGTCCACGCGCTGCCTCCGAGCCCCGATCGGTCCAGGCACCGCTTTCTGAGCCAAGATGCCTCCTCTCGCCGTCTCCGAGCCACGATCGGTCCAGGCGCCGCTTTCTGATCCCCGATCGGTCCTGCGCGTCGTCTCCTAAGCCCTGGACGGTCCACGCGTCGTCTCCTAAGCCCCGATCGGTCCACGCGCCGTCTCTGAGCCCCAATCGGTCCACGCGCTGTCTCCTGAGCCCCAATCGGTCCACTCATCGTCTCCTAAGCCCCGATCGGTCCACGCGCCGTCTCCTGAACCCCGATCGGTCCACGCGTCGTCTCCTGAGACCCGATCGATCTACGCGCCAACTCCTATGCCCCGATCGCTCCACGCCCCGTCTCCTGAGCCCCGATACGTCCATGCACCGTCTCCGAGCTCCGATCGGTTCACGCGTCGTCTCCTAAGCCCCGATCGGTCCACGCGTCGTCTCCGAGCCCCGATCTGTCCACGCCGCGTCTCCGGAGCCCCGATCGGTCCACGCGTCGTTCCCTAAGCCCCGATCCATCCACGCGCCGTCTC
Organism: Netelia fuscicornis; assembly: GCA_946811545.1. Lineage (NCBI taxonomy): Eukaryota > Metazoa > Arthropoda > Insecta > Hymenoptera > Ichneumonidae > Netelia > Netelia fuscicornis. The sequence goes on along the minus strand of OX328014.1, from coordinate 37,382,400 downwards.
CTGATCCCCAATCGGTCCTCGCGCCGTCTCCTGATCCCCAATCGTTCCACGCGCTGCCACTTGAGCCCCGATCAGTCCACGCGTCGTCTCCTAAGCCCCGATCGGGCCACGCGCCGTCTCCGAAGCCCCGATCGGTCCACGCGCCGTCTCCGAGCGCCGATCGTTTCACGCGCCGTCTCCTGAGCCCCGATCGTTCCACACGTCGTCTCCGAGCCCCGATGGGTCCACGCGCCGCCTCCTGAGCCCCGATCGGTCCACGCGTCGTCTCCTAAGCCCCGATCGGTCCACGTGCCCTCTCCGAGCCCCGATCGGTTCACGCGCCGTCTCCTAAACGTCGATCGGTCCAGGCGCCGTCTCCGACCGCCGATCGGTTGTCGCGCCGTCTCCTGAGCCCCGATCGTTCCACGCGTCGTCTCCGAGCACCGATCGGTCCACTCATCGTCTCCTAAGCCCCGATCGGTCCACGCGCCGTCTCCTGAATCCCGATCGGTCCACGCGTCGTCTCCTGAGACCCGATCGATCTACGCGCCAACTCCTGTGCCCCGATCGCTCCACGCCCCGTCTCCTGAGCCCCGATACGTCCATGCACCGTCTCCGAGCTCCGATCGGTTCACGCGTCGTCTCCTAAGCCCCGATCGGTAGACGCGTCGTCTCCTAGGCCCCGATCGGTCCACTCGTCGTCTCCTGAGCCCAGATCGGTCCATGCATCCTCTTGTTAGCCCCGATGCCTCCACCCGCCGTCTCCGAGCCCCGATCGGTCCACGCGTCGTCTCCTAAGCCCCGATCGGTTCACGCGCCGTCTCCTGAGCCCCGATTGGTCCACGCTTCGTTCCCTAAGCCCCGATCGCTCCACGCGCCTAGTCCTGAGCCCCGATCGGTCCACGCGCCGTCTCCTGAGCCCCGATACGTCCATGCACCGTCTCCGAGCCCCGATCGGTCCACGCGCCGTCTCCGAGCCCCGATCTGTAGCGCGTCGTCTCCTAAGACCCGATCGGTCCACGCGCCGTCTCCGCGCGCCGTCTCCTGAGTCCCGATCGATCCACGCGCCGTCTCCTGAGCCCCGATCGGTCCAAGCCCGTCTCCTGAGCCCCGATCGTTCCACCCGCCTTCTCCTAAGCCACGATCGGTCCACGCGCCTTCTCCTGAGCCCCGATCTGTCCACGCACCGTCTCCTGAGCCCCGATACGTCCACACGCCGTCTCCGAGCCCCGATGGGTCCACGCGTCGCCTCCTGAGCCCCGATCGATCCACGCGAGTCTCCTGAGCCCCGATCGGTCCACGCGCCGTCTCCTGAGCCCCGATCGGTCCACGCGCCGTCTCCTAAGCCCCAATCATTCCACGCGCCGTCTCCGAGCCCCGAGCGGTCCACGCGTCGTCTCCTAAGCCCCGATCGGTCCACGCGTCGTCCCCGAATCCCCGATCGGTACACGCGTCGTCTCCGAGCCCCGATCGGTTCACGCGCAGTCTCCTCAGCTTCGATCGGTCCACGCATCGTCTCCTAAGCCCCAGACGGTCCACGTGCCATCTCCGAACCCCGATCGGTCTGTGCGCCGCTTCCACAGCACTATCAGTCCACGCGTCGTCTCCTGATCTCCGATCGGTCGACGCGCCGTCTCCTAAGCCCCGATCGGTCCACGCGCTCTCTCGGGAGCCCCGATCGGTCCACGCATCGTCTCCTAAGCCCCGATCGGTCCACGCGCCGCCTCCTGAGCCCCGATCGGTCCACGCGTCGTCTCCTGAGCCCCGATCGGTTCACGCGCCGTCTCCGAGCCCCGTTGGGTCCACGCGCCGCCTCATGAGCTCCGTTCGGTCCTAGCGTCGTCTCCGAGCACCGATCGGTCCACGCGTCGTCTTCTAAGCCCCGATCGGTCCACGCGTCGTCTCCTGAGCCCCGATCGGTTCACGCGCCGTCTCCGAGCCCCGTTGGGTCCACGCGCCGCCTCATGAGCTCCGTTCGGTCCTAGCGTCGTCTCCGAGCACCGATCGGTCCACGCGTCGTCTTCTAAGCGCAGATGCCTCCTCGCGCCGTCTCCGAGCCACGATCGGTCCAGGCGCCGGTTCCTGAGCACCGATCGGTCCACGCGTCGTCTCCTAAGCCCCGATCGGTCCACGCGTCGTCTCATAAGCCCCGACCGGTCCACGCGCCGTCTCCTGAGCCCCGATCGATCCACGCGTCGTCTTCTAAGCCCCAATCGGTCCCCGCGCCGTCTCCGAGCCCCGAACGTTCCCCACGTCCTCTACGAGCTCCGATGGGTCCACGCGTCGCCTCCTGAGCCCCGATCGCTCCACGCGCCGTCTCCTGAGCCCCGATCGGTCCACGTGCCGTCTCCTAAGCCCCGACCGGTCCACGCACCGTCTCCTGAGCCCCGATCCGTCCACGCGTCGTTCCCTAAGCCCCGATCCATTCACGCGCCGTCTCCTCATCCCCAATCGTTCAACGCGCTGTCTCCTGAGCCCCGATCGGTCCACGCGTCGTCTCCTAAGCCCCGATCGTTCCATGCGTCGTGTCGTAAGCCCCGATCGGTCCACGCATCGTATTCTAAGCCGTCATGCCTCCACGCGACGTCTTCGAGCCCCGATCGGTCCACGCGCCGTCTCCTAAGCCCCGACCGGTCCACGCGCCGTCTCCTGAGCTCCGATCGGTCCACGCGTCGTCTTCTAAGCCCCGATTGGTCCACGCGCCGTCTTGTAAGCCTCGATCGGTCCACTCGTCGTCTCCCAAGCCCCGATCGGTGCACGCGTCGGCTCCTAAGCCCCGATCGGTCAAGCGCCGTCTCCGAGCCCCGATGGGTCCACGCGCCGTCTCCTGAGCCCCGATCGGTCCACGTGCCGTCTCCTAAGCCCCGACCGGTCCACGCACCGTCTCCTGAGCCCCGATCCGTCCACGTGTCGTTCCCTAAGCCCCGATCCATCCACGCGCCGTCTCCTGATCCCCAATCGTTCAACGCGCTGTCTCCTGAGCCCCGATCGGTCCACGCGTCGTCTCCTAAGCCCCGATCGTTCCACGCGTCGTGTCGTAAGCCCCGATCGGTCCACGCATCGTATTCTAAGCCGTCATGCCTCCACGCGACGTCTTCGAGCCACGATCGGTCCAAGCGCCGCTTCCTCAGCCCCGATCGGTCCACGCTTCGTCTCCTAAGCCCCGATCTGTTCACGCCCCGTTTCCTGAGACCCAATCGGTCCACGCGTCATCTTCTAAGCCCAGATGCCTCCTCGCGCCGTCTCCTGAGCCCCGATCGGTCCACGCGCCGTCTCATAAGCCGCGATCGGTCCCCGCGTCGTCTCCTAAGACCCGATCGGTCCACGCGCCGTTCCCTAAGCCCAGATCGATCCACGTACCGTCTCCTGAGCCCCGATCGGTCCACGCGTCGTCTCATAAGCCCCGATCGGTCCACGCGCCATCTCCTAAGCCCCGACCGGTCCATCCGCCGTGCCCTAAGCCCAGATCCGTCCACGCGCCGTCTCCTGAGCCCCGATCGGTCCACGCGTCGTCTCCTGAGTCCCGATCGGTCCACGTGCCGTCTCATAAGCCCCGATCGGTCCACGCGCCGCTTCCTGAGGCCCGATCGGTCGACGCGTCGTCTCCTGAGCCCCGATTGATACACGCGTCGTCTCCTGAGCCCCGATCCCTCCACGCGCCGTCTCCTGAGCCCCGATCGGTCCACGCGTCGTCTTCGAGCACCGATCGGTCCACGCGCTGTTTCCTGAGACCCGATCGGTCCACGCGTCGTCTTGTTAGCCCCGATGCCTCCACGCGCCGTCTCCTGAGCTCCGGTCGTTCCTCGCGCCGTCTCCGAACCCCGGTCCGTCCACGCGCCGTCTCCGAGCCCCGATCGGTGCACGCGCCGTCTCCGAGCGCCGATCGGTTCACGCGCCGTCACCCGAGCCCCGATCGTTCCACGCTCCGTCTCCTGAGCCCGGATCCTTCCACGCGTCGTCTCCTGATCCCCGATCCGTAAACGCGTCGTCTTCGAGCACCGATCGGTCCACGCGCTGTTTCCTGAGACCCGATCGGTCCACGCGTCGTCTTGTTAGCCCCGATGCCTCCACGCTCCGTCTCCGAGCCACGATCGGTCCAGGCACCGCTTCCTGAGCCCCGATCGGTCCACGCGCCGTCTCCTGAGCCCCAATCGGCCCACACGCTGTCTCGTGAGCCCCGATCGGTTCACGCGTCGTTTCCTAAGCCCCGATCGGTCCACGCGTCGTCTCCTAAGCCCCGATCGGTCCACGCGCCGTCTCCGAGCCCCGATCGGTCCACGCGCCGTCTCCTGAGCTCCGGTCGTTCCTCGCGCCGTCTCCGAGCCCCGGTCGGTCCACGCGCCGTCTCCGAGCCCCGATCGGTGCACGCGCCGTCTCCGAGCGCCGATCGGTTCACGCGCCGTCACCCGAGCCCCGATCGTTCCACGCTCCGTCTCCTGAGCCCGGATCCTTCCACGCGTCGTCTCCTGATCCCCGATCCGTAAACGCGTCGTCTCCGAGCCTCGATCGGTCCACGCGCCGTCTCCGAGCCCCGATCGGTCCACGCGCCGTCTCCGAGCGTCGATCGGTTCACGCGCCGTCACCCGAGCCCCGATCGTTCCACGCGCGGTCTCCTGAGCCCGATCGGTCCACGCATCGTCTCCTATGCCCCGATCGGTTAACGCGCCGTCTCCGCGCCGCGATCGGTCCGCGCGCCGTCGCCGAACCCCAATTGATCCACGCGCAACCGCCTGAGCCCCAATCGGTCCACGCGAGTCTCCTAAGACCCGACCGGTCCACGCGCCGTCCCCTGAGCCCCGATCGCTCCACGCGCGGCCTCCTGAGCCCCGGTCGCATCACGCGCCGTATCCACGCCCCAGTCGATCCACGCGCGGTCTCCTGAGCCCCGATCGGTCCACGCGCCGTCTCCTGACCCCCGCTCGGTCGATGCGTCGTCTTCTTAACCCCGATGTCTCAACGCGCCGTCTCCGAGCCACGATCGGTCCACGCGCCGTCTCCTGAGCCCCGATCATTCCACGCGCCTTCTCCTAAGCCATGATCGGTCCAGGCGCCGTCTCCGAGCCCCAGTCGGTCCACGCGCTGTCTCCGAGCACCGATCGGTCTACGCGTCGTCTCCGAGCCCCGATCGGTCCACGCGCCGTCGCCGAGCCATGATCGGTCCACGCGCGGCCTCCTGAGCCCCGATCGGTCCACGCGCCGTCGCCGAGCTGCGATCGGTCCACGCGCGGCCTCCTGAGCCCCGGTCGGTTCACACGCCGTATCCGAGCCCCAATCGGTCCACGCGCCGTCTCCTGAGCCCCGATCGTTCCACACGCCGTCTCCGAGCCCCGATCGTTCCACGCGGCGTCTCCTGAGCCCCAATCGGTGCACACGCTGCGTCGTGAGCCCCGATAGGTACACGCGTCGTCTCCTTCGCCCCGATCGGTCCACGCGTCGTCTCCTGAGCCCCGATCGTTCCACCCGCCTTCTCCTAAGCCCCGATCGGTCCACGCGCCGTCTCCGAGCCCCGATCGGTCCACGCATCGTCTTCTTAGCCCCGATGCCTCTACGCGCCGTCTCCGAGCACCGATCGGTTCACGCGCCGTCTCCGAGGCCCGTTGAGTCCACGCGCCGCCTCATGAGCTCTGTTCGGTCCACGCGTCGTCTCCGAGCACCGTTCGGTCCACGCGTCGTCTTCTAAGCCCAGATGCCTCCTCGCGCCGTCTCCGAGCCGAGATCGGTCCAGGCGCTGGTTCCTGAGCACCGATCGGTCCACGCGTCGTCTCCTAAGCCCCGATCGGTCCACGCGTCGTCTCCTAAGCGCCGATACGTCCCCGCGGCGTCTCCGAGGGCCGATCGGTTTACACGCCGTCTCCTGAGCCCCGATCAGTCCACGCGCCGTTCCCTAAGCCCCGATCCATCCACGCGCCGTCTCCTGATCCCCAATCGGTCCACGCGCTGTCTCCTGAGCCCCGATCGGTCCACGCGTCGTCTCCTAAGCTCCGATCGGTGCACGCGTCTTCTCCTAAGCCCCGATCGGTCAAACGCGGCCCCCGCAGCCCCGATAGATCCTCGCGAGTCTCCTAAGCCCCGACCGGTCCACGCGCCGTCTCCTGAGCCCCGATCGATCCACGCGTCGTCTCCTAAGCCCCGATCGGTCCACGCGCCGTCTCCGGGCCCCGATGGGTCAACGCGCCGCCTCCGTAGCTCCGATCGGTCCACCCGTCGTCTGCGAGCCCCGATCGTTCCACGCGTCGTCTCCTAACTCCCGTTCGGTCCACGCGCCTTCTCCTGAGCCCCAATCGGTCCACGCGTCGTCTCCTAAGCCCGATCGGTCCACGCGCAGTCTCCGAGCCCCAATGGGTCCACGCGCCGCCTCCGTAGCTCGGATCGGTCCACGCGTCGTCTGCGAGCCCCGATCGTTCCACGGGTCGTCTCCTAACTCCCGTTCGGTCCACGCGTCGTCTCCTAAGCCCCGATCGGTCCACGCGTCGTCTCCGAAGCCCCGATTCGTCCACGCGTCGTCTCCTAAGCCCCGTTCGCGCCGTATCCGAGCGCCGATTGGTTCACGCGCCGTCTCCTGAGCCCCGGTCGGTCCACGCGCCGTCTCCTGATCCCCGATACGTCCAAGCACCGTCTCCGAGCCCCGATCGGTCCACGCGTCGTCTCCTAAGCCCCGACCGGTCCACGCGCCGTCTCCTGATCCCCGATACGTCCAAGCACCGTCTCCGAGCCCGGATCGGTCCACGCGTCGTCTCCTAAGCCCCGACCGGTCCACGCGCCGTCTCCGAGCCCCAATGGGTCCACGTGCCGCCTCCGTAGCTCGGATCGGTCCACGCGTCGTCTCCTGAGCCCCGATCCATACACGCGCCGCCTCCTGCTCCCCGATCGTTCCACACGTCCTCTGCGAGCCCCGATGGGTCTACGCGTCGCCTCCTGAGCCCTGATCGCTCCACGCGCCGTCTCCGAGCCCCGATCGGTTCACGCGCCGTCTCCGAGCCCCGTTGGGTCCACGCGCCGCCTCATGAGCTCCGTTCGGTTCACGCGTCGTCTCCGAGGACCGATCGGTCCACGCGTTGTCTTCTAAGCCCAGATGCCTCCTCGCGCCGTCTCCGAGCCACGATCGGTCCAGGCGCCGGTTCCTGAGCACCGACCGGTCCACGCGTCGTCTCCTAAGCCCCGATCGGTCCACGCGTCGTCTCATAAGCCCCAAGCGGTCCACGCGCCGTCTCCGAGCCCCGATCGGTCCCCACGTCCTCTACGAGCCCCGATCGGTCCACGCGTCGTCTCCTAAGCCCCGATCGGTCCACGCGCCGTCTCCGAGCCCCGATGGGTCCACGCGCCGCCTCCGTAGCTCCGATCGGTCCACGCGTCGTCTGCGAGCCCCGATCGTTCCACGCGTCGTCTCCTAAGTCCCGTTCGGTCCACGCGCCGTCTCCTGAGCCCCGATCGGTCCATGCGTCGTCTCCTAAGCCCCGATCGGTTCACGCCCCGTTTCCTGAAGCCGAATCGGTCCACGCGTCGTCTCCTAAGCCCCGATCGGTCCACGCGCCGTCTCCGAGCCCCGATCGGTCCACGCACCTTCTCCTGATCCCCGATCGGTCCACGCGTCGTCTCCTAAGTCCCGATCGGTCCACGAGCCGCTTCGTGAGCCCCGATCGGTCCACGCGTCGTCTCGTGAGCCCCGATCCATACACGCACCGCCTCCTGCGCCCCGATCGTTCCCCACGTCATCTACGAGCCCCGATCGGTCCACGCGTCGTCTCCTAAGCCCCGATCGGTCCACGCGCCGTCTCCGAGCCCCGATGGGTCCACGCGCCGCCTCCGTAGCTCCGATCGGTCCACGCGTCGTCTGCGAGCCCCGATCGTTCCACGCGTCGTATCCTAAGTCCCGTTCGGTCCACGCGCCGTCTCCTGAGCCCCGATCGGTCCATGCGTCGTCTCCTAAGCCCCGATCGGTTCACGCCCCGTTTCCTGAAACCCAATCGGTCCACGCGTCGTCTTCTAAGCCCAGATGCCTCCTCGCGTCGTCTCCGAGCCACGATCGGTCCACGCGCCGTCTCCTGTGTCCCGATCGTTCCACACGTCGTCTCCGAGCCCCGGTCGGTCCACGTGCCGTCTCCTAATCCCCGATACGTCCAAGCACCGTCTCCGAGCCCCGATCGTTCCACGCATCGTATTCTAAGCCGTGATGCCTCCACGCGACGTCTCCGAGCCACGATCGGTCCAAGCGCCGCTTCCTCAGCCCCGATCGGTCCAAGCGTCGTCTCTCAAGCCCCGACCGCTCCACGCGCCGTCTCCTGAGCCCCGATCGGTCCACGCATCGTCTCCTAAGCCCCGATCGGTCCACGCGCCGTCTCCGAGCCCCGATCGGTCTACGCACCGTCTCCTGATCCCCGATCGGTCCACGCGTCGTCTTCTAAGCCCAGATGCCTCCACGTGACGTCTCCGAGCCACGATCGGTCCAAGCCCCTCTTCCTCAGCCCCGATCGTTCCACGCTACGTCTCCTAAGCCCCGATCGGTTCACGCCCCGTTTCCTGAGACCCAATCGGTCCACCCGTCATCTTCTAAGCCCAGATGCCTCCTCGCGCCGTCTCCGAGCGCCGATCGGTTCACGCGCCGTGTCCAGAGCCCCGGTCGGTCCACGCGCCGTCTCCTGATCCGCGATACGTCCAAGCACCGTCTGCGAGCCTCGATCGGTCCACGCGTCGTGTCCTAAGCCCCGACCGGTCCACGCGCCGTCTCCGAGCCCCGTTGAGTCCACGCGCCGCCTGATGAGCTCTGTTCGGTCCACGCGTCGTCTCCTCGCACCGTTCGGTCCACGTGTCGTCTTCTAATCCCAGATGCCTCCTCGCGCCGTCGCCGAGCCACGATCGGCCCAGGCGCCGATTTCTGAGCCCCGATCGGTCCACGCGTCGTCTCTTAAGCTCCGATCGGTCCACGCGCCGTCTCCGAGCCCCGATCGTTCCACGCATCGTCTCCGAGCCCCGATGGGTCCACGAGCTGCTTCGTGAGCCCTGATCGATCCACGCTCCGCCCCTGAGCCCCGATCGGTCCACGCGTCGTCTCCTAAGCACCGATCGGTTCACGCGCCGTCTCCGAAAACCGATCCTTCGACGCGCGGCCTCCTGGGCCCAGATCGTGTCACGCGTTGTCTCCTAAGTCCCGATCCGTACAGGCGCCGTCTCCGAGCCCCGATCGGTCCACCCGCCGTCTCCGAGCACCGATCGGTTCACGCGCCGTCTCCTGAGCCCCGATCGTTCCACGCGCCGTCTCCGAACCCGGAACGATCCAACCGTCGTCTCCGAGCTCCGATCGTTTCACGCGTCGTCTCCTAATTCCCGTTCGACCCACACGCCGTTTCCTGAGCCTCGATCGGTCCACGCGTCATCTCCTAAGCCCTGATCGGTCCACGCGCCGTCTGCGAGTCCCGTTCGGTCCACCCGCCATCTCCGATTTTATCTCGATTTGACATAATTTGGCGGAATGGTCCTCAAGGTTGAAATTGTCCTCTTCAGAGTCGCTGCTGGAATTGGCGAGCTCGTCCTCTTCCGATGATGATGATGATGATGATGATGATGATGATGATGATGATGATGAGGATGATGATGACGATGATGGTGATGATGATGATGGCAGCGACGGTCCGTTGGTTACCGAGTTTCGACTTTTCTCTTCCATGGCTGGTTGTTCGTTGCTAGGTTCGGTAGATGGTGATGAAAATCGTAACTTACGTGGCGTCGAGCCGCACGCAGGTTTTTCTCCCTTGGTTGGCATTGGCATCATTGATATTCGAGTTGATGTTCGTACTTCCTTCTGCCGAGTGGGGCAGTTTCCGCTTATCTGGCTGGCGTTTCGGTTTTCGGAAGCCTGCGTTGCGGTTGTCGCATCAGTGGCGAGTGAGGATTTTCTGAGGAGGCTGATTATCTTCCGCGACGTTTCTGGGCTGTCTCCTAGTTCCCTTTCGATGATGTCCTTTTGCTTCGGCGTTAGTTCGGAGTTGCTGCATATTGACTCGTCGTTGAGTACCGAGCTCGTCTCCATTGGAACCGCTCGGTACTGTGGTAGACTGCCGGACAGTCGCCTTATTCGTCCCTTCGCCTCATTCAAGGTCAATTCGTTAGTGTCGTGTTGGAGGGTGACTGACGTATCAAATCGATATCCAGGAGGGTACGATTGAGTGGACGTCTCGATTTCGGCGGTGGTATCGGCAGACTCGTCGATGTCATCGAGGTTCGACGTTGGCAATATGCGGTGGCCTTGGCTTTCTTCGATGGTTTCATCATCGCTTGGTGGTTCTTGGCGGCTGGTTTCGTCATAAGCAGCGGTGGTAGCTGCACAACCACGGTCGCGGATTCGGCTGGCGATGGTGCTCTCGTTGGGGTTTCGTCGTAGTATACCCTTGACCTTGAATTCGTCGTCGTCATGAGGAGTCACTGGCAATGCTGTTGCCGGATTCCTTGAAACGGCGTCGGCGTTCAAGTTGGTCTTGCCCTTCTTATAGACGACGTCGTATTCGTATTCTTCGAGCTATAGCCTCCATCGCACGAGTTTCGAGGAGGGGTCCTTGACCGAATTTAGCCATACCAGAGGTTGATGATCGGTTATTAGGATGAATTTTCGTCCGTATAAATATGGTCGGAAATATTTGACCGAGTATACCATGGCGAGGCATTCCTTCTCTGTCGTCGAGTAATTTCTTTCAGCTGAGTTCAGCACTCTACTGGCATACTAAATGGGTAGGTCTTGACCCACTTTGTCTCCCTGACTCAGCACAGCTCCTATTGCAACGCCCGAGGCATCCGTGGTAAGTATGAATGCTCTTTTAAAGTCGGGGTATTGCTAGATAGGTGCTGTACATAGTGTGTCGCGGAGGTCTTCGAAGCTGGATTGTGTTTGCTCGGTCTATCCGAGTTTTGTGGTTTTCCGCGTGAGGTCTGACAGAAGTTTTGCTCTGCCACAGAAATTGGGTATGAATTTTCTGTAATAACCCGCGAGCCCGAGAAATTCTCTCACGTTTCTCGGTGTCTTGGCTATCAGAAAATTCTTCACGGCGGTCAGTTTTTTTGGGTCAGGTCGGACGCCATCCTTATTAAGGGTGTGCCCTAGATACTTAACTTCTTTCCGCAGAAACTCGCACTTGTCGACCTGGAGAGTCAATCCGTTCCTTCGTAACCGCTGGAAAAGCCGGTTGACCTTGTTGCGGTGTTCTTGAAGAGACGACGAGAAGATTACTATATCATCAAGGTAAACGAAGAGTTCCGTATCCGTGAGGCCGGACAGGGCGCTGTCCATGAGTCGTTGGAATGTCGCCGGTGCGTTTTTCAATCCGAAGGGCATCCGTGCGAATTCATAATGGCCTCGAGGGGTCGTGAACGCCGCTTTCGGTTGGTCCTTCTCGGCTACCCTTATTTGATGGAACCCGCTGGCTAAGTCAAATACCGAGAAGTATTTGGCTCCTCCTAGCCGGTCCAGAATTGCGGTGATGTTGGGCAGCGGATAGCTATCGCCGATTGTTTTCTCGTTCAGTTGTCGGTAATCGATAACCATCCTCCACCGTTTATTACCGTGTGCGTCCGTCTTTTTGGGGACGATCCACAACGGCGAGTTATACGGGGAGTGAGATGGCTTGATAATTTTATTATCGAGCAGTCCTTTTATTTGGGTCTCGATCTCGGTTTGATGCATTACCGGGTACCGATATTGTTTTGTATGTACACGTTTGTCGTCTCGTGTTGGAATTTGATGTTATACGATAGTCGAGCCCTTTAGTGCGTCTCCCGGGAGGTAAAATAGGTCGGAGTTGCGTTTGATTAGGTCACACACGTGTTGACGCTCGATACGATTTAAATGGGCGAGATGCAGCGTCTGCGAGATCGTACTTACTCGGGCGCGGGTCGTACTTGTCGGTGTGTTGCTCGCGGCCAGCTGGTCGTCGTCGCCGTCTGAGAGCGGCCCGGATCCGATTACGTACGGCTCGAGTTCTTGCGTCGGCACGTCGAAGTCTATCGCGTCGGTGTGAGTGTTGATGGCGATAGCGAAACACACGCCATAGTGGTTTTTCACCACAGCTTCACCGAGGTGTATGTGCGGCCCGAGGTCCATTGCGTTTTAGATATCTGTCGTAGACGTTACTGTTGCGTAGTTTTAATGCAACCTGTTTCCTGTTACGTCCTTCCAGATGTATTCTGACGGATTCTACTTCGTCTAGGACGGGTTCTATCTCTTGCCGATTCAAGAACGGAATGGGTGTGATCGGCTCTGTTGCTGTGACGAGCGTCCGGTGTTGGTACGATATTTCGGCGTTCTGGTCGTGAAGAAATGGCGATCCGAGGAATCCGTCGGCTCGTGATAGTCGTTCGCCATCGAAGACGTGAAAAACCACGTCAGCTTTTCGAATGGCGAGAGCGACTGTTCCGAGCGTCCGAATCGTTGTGGGAATTATTCCTCGAATTTTCCGCGTGTCGGTGACGTCGATCTTCTTGGGTTCGTTTAAGGCGGTCACGTGTATGAGGTTGATGGAGAATCCGCCGTCTAGGATGAATGCTGCGTGGCCTTCTCGGAAGTCCGCGGATTTGATCTCGATTCTTGCGGGGGGTACATCCTTGAGGAGGCATTGCGTTCCGCGTTCGGTGGGAACCGCACCGCTTTCCTTGGTTCCTCCCTTCTTGGTGAGGAGTTCGAGGTGTTTCCTTGGGCGCTCGGCCAGGCGATCGCTGGACGAGCGTCTCGCGAGTTTAAAGGCTCGTCCAATTCGCGGGAAGACGCTCGTGAAAATTCACGAGGTGACGGTGACCTCAATCGGTATCGTTCCGTCGGAGGTTCCGGTGGGCATTTGCTGCAGCATGCGCAGTGGTGCCCCCCCTCGCGATTCCAATATATTGAGGCGCGGGGCTCGTAGTCCCGCCGGGGGTAGTTTGCGTCTAGGGCGTAAACCTTCCCAAGCTTCGGGTTATCGTCTGATGAAGAGGAGTCGCTGGGAGAGGAATCTTCGCTGTCGGAAGACGACGAACAACTCGACGAGCGGTCGCGGCGACTTGATTTTTTCTTCCGGCGCGAACCTTTCCGGTGGGAAGTTTTTCGTTTGGATTTCCCCACCACACGTCGTCGGTTGTTTCGTTCGCGGTCCTCTTCGATCAGGAGATCGAATGCCTGGTCAAGGGTAGTCGGTTTATCGTGCTTTATCGCGAGAAAAAATTCGTCTGGTGATCCTCGCAAGAAGTTGCTGATGGTAGTCTCTTTGAGGTCCGCGAGTCCTGCCCTGGCCTCGGCCGTCAATCGTTCTCCGCGGACGGCACCTCGCGCTTTTTTATTAATTTTGCTGTCCGTGCGATATACTCTCGAGGGCATTCGTGTTTTCTTTTATATTAAGTCGGTTTATTTCGGTTAAATAGGAGGTTGCATTCCTGCCTGGCGCGAATTGGTTTTTGAGGTGTTTTATTAGTGCATCGGTGGTTTCTATGGTTCGGCCATCGAGCGAATCCCAAGCGGCACCGGTCAGCCGGCTTTTAACGCCTTTTAGGAAAATTGCCTCGTCAGCACCGTCGAGCATCTCGAACTCGTCGACGATCTTCCGGACGAACGTCGTGAGAGATTTTGAGCCGCCGTCGTATTCTGGGAGGGAGCGTACTGCCTCCCTGATTTCTTTACGGCGACTCTCAAGCGTGGTCTTTTCAAGGAGCGACGTTAACAGTTCTGCCATTTTGTTAGGTACTAATTTAATATGTATGAACAGGAATTATTAGGTGAGTTGTGAACAGAATCTTACTTCTGACACCAGTTGTTACGTACGGGTTTCCGTCGTAATGTAATTAATTCGTTTGTTATTTATTTATAGTCGAGCGTCAGGTATTCGACTTGTGGGTTTTGTTCGGTTAGAGCAGCGTAACGCACCTCACCTGGTTTCCGTGTTGCGTCTATGTGTCTCTGTTCTCCGGTGATCTGCTGTGTCGGCGAATAGCTGGGAAGGTCGGGGAAGTCAGAATGATTCCTCCGTCTATTCTCCGATGTACTTCTGATTCTTTATTTGTGTATCACTTTTACTATCGTAGTGACTTGCACAAGCGTGAACGTTCTCGACGCTGCCACTACGATGTGTCGATTCGCTGTGCTGGAAAAAAGGAGCCAAGCGCACGGAGAGTATGCTGATGCACACTGTTACAGTTTAGGGTTTTATTTGTTGAGATTAAATACTCGAAATATTTAGACGCGTAATGTCGGTCCGGTAATTAGCGCCGTACTAAGCTATTCCGAGGACGTGATGCGTCGCAAAAGGGTTGCACTCAGGTATAGAGTTCTTAGACGATTTTTAGTCACTCGATTTCCCGAACTCGGAGGTACAATCGCGACAATCTATGCGCGCGAGAGTATGCTCACCCTTAAGGTCTGAGGAACGGTTAGTCGAGGGACACGTATTTCAAGGCGGAGTAATCAATTAAGACTAACGGTAATTTTGGGTTGAGGATTCTCGTTACCATGGGGCGGCGGTGCTGGGGAGCACGTGCGGGTAACCAGGAAATATCAAAGTATCGATTGGGAAATCGATTGATTGCAATATGTTCTTAGGGTTGCCCAATTTTTGTGCTGAATAGGTAGCGCGTGGAGTCGCGTTGGAAGTTTCCATCGCGGGTCAACGTGTTTGATGGAATTTGCTGATGGGGATGCGTGTGTATCGATGGATTGTTCAGCCGGGTGGTTGCTAGGCAGAACGGTCCGTAAAATTTTATTTATTTTATTTATTTTATTTATTTTATTTATTTTAATTATTTTATTTATTTTATTTATTTTATTTATTTTATTTATTTTATTTATTTTATTTATTTTATTTATTTTATTTATTTTATTTTTTTAATTTATTTTATTTATTTTATTTATTTTATTTATTTTATTTATTTTATTTATTTTATTTATTTTATTTGTAAGTCTCTATTTTCCAATGTATACCGTTGCGGGTTTTTACATTCCTCCTTTCTTACAATGACCGCGCATCCTCATTTCCACCATCTACCACTCCGGTGGACCTACAGTTTTTGGTTAGGTGGGTTCCGAACCACCGAGAGCACAGAATAAGCACATAGAAAAATGCCATTGGTGCCGGCGGGGAATCGAACCCGGGACCCCCGAGTTGAGAGCCGAGAACGCTAACCCCTGTGCCACTGCCACTCTTCTATTTATTTTATTTATTTTATTTATTTTATTTATTTTATTTATTTTATTTATTTTATTTATTTTATTTATTTTATTTATTTTATTTATTTTATTTATCTTATTTATTTTATTTATTTTATTTATTTTATTTATTTTATTTATTTTATTTATTTTATTTATTTTATTTATTTTATTTATTTTATTTATTTTATTTATTTTATTTATTTTATTTATTTTATTTATTTTATTTATTTTATTTATTTTATTTATTTTATTTATTTTATTTATTTTATTTATTTTATTTACTTTGTTTATTTTATTTATTTTATTTATTTTATTTATTTTATTTATTTTATTTATTTTATTTATTTTCTTTATTTTCTTTATTTTATTTATTTTATTTATTTTATTTATTTTATTTATTTTATTTATTTTATTTATTTTATTTATTTTATTTATTTTATTTATTTTATTTATTTTATTTATTTTATTTATTTTATTTATTTTATTTATTTTATTTATTTTATTTATTTTATTTATTTTATTTATTTTATTTATTTTATTTATTTTATTTATTTTATTTATTTTATTTATTTTATTTATTTTATTTATTTTATTTATTTTATTTATTTTATTTATTTTATTTATTTTATTTATTTTATTTATTTTATTTATTTTATTTATTTTATTTATTTTATTTATTTTATTTATTTTATTTATTTTATTTATTTTATTCATTTTATTTATTTTATTTATTTTATTTATTTTATTTATTTTATTTATTTTATTTATTTTATTTATTTTATTTATTTTATTTATTTTATTTATTTTATTTATTTTATTTATTTTATTTATTTTATTTATTTTATTTGTTTTATTTATTTTATTTATTTTATTTATTTTATTTATTTTATTTATTTTATTTATTTTATTTATTTTATTTATTTTATTTAGTTTGTTTATTTTGTTTATTTTATTTATTTTATTTATTTTATTTATTTTATTTATTTTATTTATTTTATTTATTTTATTTATTTTATTTATTTTATTTACTTTATTTATTTTATTTATTTTATTTATTTTATTTATTTCATTTATTTTATTTATCTTATTTATTTTATTTATTTTATTTATTTTATTTATTTTATTTATTTTATTTATTTTATTTATTTTATTTATTTTATTTATTTTATTTATTTTATTTATTTTATTTATTTTATTTATTTTATTTATTTTATTTATTTTATTTATTTTATTTATTTTATTTATTTTATTTATTTTATTTATTTTTTTTATTTTATTTATTTTATTTATTTTATTTATTTTATTTATTTTATTTATTTTATTTATTTTATTTATTTTATTTATTTTATTTATTTTATTTATTTTATTTATTTTATTTATTTTATTTATTTTATTTATTTTATTTATTTTATTTATTTTATTTATTTTATTTATTTTATTTATTTTATTTATTTTATTTATTTTATTTATTTTATTTATTTTATTTATTTTATTTATTTTATTTATTTTATTTATTTTATTTATTTTATTTATTTTATTTATTTTATTTATTTTATTTATTTTATTTATTTTATTTATTTTATTTATTTTATTTATTTTATTTATTTTATTTATTTTATTTATTTTATTTATTTTATTTATTTTATTTATTTTATTTATTTTATTTATTTTATTTATTTTATTTATTTTATTTATTTTATTTACTTTATTTATTTTATTTATTGTATTTATTTTATTTATTTTATTTATTTTATTTATTTTATTAATTTTATTATTTTATTTATTTTATTTATTTTATTTATTTTATTTATTTTATTTATATTATTAATGTTATTTATTTTATTTATTTTATTTATTTTATTTATTTTATTTATTTTATTTATTTTATTTATTTTATTTATTTTATTAATTTTATTTATTTTATTTATTTTATTTATTTTATTTATTTTATTTATTTTATTTATTTTATTTATTTTATTTATTTTATTTATTTTATTTATTTTATTTATTTTGTTTATTTTGTTTATTTTATTTATTTTATTTATTTTATTTATTTTATTTATTTTATTTATTTTATTTATTTTATTTATTATATTTATTTTATTTATTTTATTTATTTTATTTATTTTATTTATTTTATTTATTTTATTTATTTTATTCATTTTATTTATTTTATTTATTTTATTTATTTTATTTATTTTATTCATTTTATTTATTTTATTTATTTTATTTATTTTATTTATTTTATTTATTTTATTTGTTTTATTTATTTTATTTATTTTATTTAGTTTGTTTATTTTGTTTATTTTATTTATTTTATTTATTTTATTTGTTTTATTTATTTTATTTATTATATTTATTTTATTTATTGTATTTATTTTATTTACTTTATTTATTTTATTTATTTTATTTATTTTATTTATTTTATTTATTTTATTTATTTTATTTATTTTATTTATTTTATTTATTTTATTTATTTTATTTATTTTATTTATTTTATTTATTTTATTTATTTCATTTATTTCATTTATTTTATTTATTTTATTTATTTTATTTATTTTGTTTATTTTATTTATTTTATTTATTTTATATATTTTATTTATTTTATTTATTTTATTTATTTTATTTATTTTATTTATTTTATTTATTTTATTTATTTTATTTATTTTATTTATTTTATTTATTTTATTTATTTTATTTATTTTATTTATTTTATTTATTTTATTTATTTTATTTATTTTATTTATTTTATTTAATTTATTTATTTTATTTATTTTATTTATTTTATTTATTTTATTTATTTTATTTATTTTATTTATTTTATTTATTTTATTTATTTTATTTATTTTATTTATTTTATTTATTTTATTTATTTTATTTATTTTATTTATTTTATTTACTTTATTTATTTTATTTATTGTATTTATTTAATTTAATTTATTTATTTTATTTATTTTATTAATTTTATTATTTTATTTATTTTATTTATTTTATTTATTTTATTTATTTTATTTATTTTATTTATATTATTAATGTTATTTATTTTATTTATTGTATTTACTTTATTTATTTTATTTATTTTATTTACTTTATTTATTTTATTTATTTTATTTATTTTATTTATTTTATTTATTTTATTTATTTTATTTATTTCATTTATTTCATTTATTTTATTTATTTTATTTATTTTGTTTATTTTATTTATTTTATTTATTTTATTTATTTTATTTATTTTATTTATTTTATTTATTTTATTTATTTTATTTATTTTATTTATTTTATTTATTTTATTTATTTTATTTATTTTATTTATTTTATTTATTTTATTTATTTTATTTATTTTATTAATTTTATTAATTTTATTAATTTTATTTATTTTATTTATTTTATTTATTTTATTTATTTTATTTATTTTATTTATTTTATTTATTTTATTTATTTTATTTATTTTATTTATTTTATTTATTTTATTTATTTTATTCATTTTATTTATTTTATTTATTTTATTTATTTTATTTATTTTATTTATTTTATTTATTTTATTTATTTTATTTATTTTATTTATTTTATTTATTTTATTTACTTTATTTATTTTATTTATTTTATTTATTTTATTTATTTTATTTATTTTATTTATTTTATTTATTTTATTTATTTTATTTATTTTATTTATTTTATTTATTTTATTTATTTTATTTATTTTATTTATTTTATTTATTTTATTTATTTTATTTATTTTATTTATTTTATTTATTTTATTTATTTTATTTATTTTATTTATTTTATTTATTTTATTCATTTTATTTATTTTATTTATTTTATTTATTTTATTTATTTTATTTATTTTATTTATTTTATTTATTTTATTTATTTTATTTACTTTATTTATTTTATTTATTTTATTTATTTTATTTATTTTATTTATTTTATTTATTTTATTTATTTTATTTATTTTATTTATTTTATTTATTTTATTTATTTTATTTATTTTATTTATTTTATTTATTTTATTTATTTTATTTATTTTATTTATTTTATTTATTTTATTTATTTTATTTATTTTATTTATTTTATTTATTTTATTTATTTTATTTATTTTATTTATTTTATTTATTTTATTTATTTTATTTATTTTATTTATTTTATTTATTTTATTTATTTTATTTATTTTATTTATTTTATTTATTTTATTTATTTTATTTATTTTATTTATTTTATTTATTTTATTTATTTTATTTATTTTATTTATTTTATTTATTTTATTTATTTTATTTATTTTATTTATTTTATTTATTTTATTTATTTTATTTATTTTATTTATTTTATTTATTTTATTTATTTTATTTATTTTATTTATTTTATTTATTTTATTTATTTTATTTATTTTATTTATTTTATTTATTTTATTTATTTTATTTGTTTTATTTGTTTTATTTATTTTATTTATTTTATTTATTTTATTTATTTTATTTATTTTATTTATTTTATTTATTTTATTTATTTTATTTATTTTATTTATTTTATTTATTTTATTTATTTTATTTATTTTATTTATTTTATTTATTTTATTTATTTTATTTATTTTATTTATTTTATTTATTTTATTTATTTTATTTATTTTGTTTGTTTTATTTGTTTTGTTTGTTTTATTTGTTTTATTTGTTTTATTTGTTTTATTTGTTTTATTTGTTTTATTTGTTTTAGTTGTTTTATTTGTTTTAGTTGTTTTATTTGTTTTATTTGTTTTATTTATTTTATTTATTTTATTTATTTTATTTATTTTATTTATTTTATTTATTTTATTTATTTTATTTATTTTATTTATTTTATTTATTTTATTTATTTTATTTATTTTATTTATTGTATTTATTTTATTTATTTTATTCATTTTATTTATTTTATTTATTTTATTTATTTTATTTATTTTATTTATTTTATTTATTTTATTTATTTTATTTATTTTATTTATTTTATTTATTTTATTTATTTTATTTACTTTATTTATTTTATTTATTTTATTTATTTTATTTATTTTATTTATTTTATTTATTTTGTTTATTTTATTTATTTTATTTATTTTATTTATTTTATTTATTTTATTTATTTTATTTATTTTATTTATTTTATTTATTTTATTTATTTCATTTATTTTATTTATTTTATTTATTTTATTTATTTTATTTATTTTATTTATTTTATTTATTTTATTTATTTTATTCATTTTATTTATTTTATTTATTTCATTTATTTCATTAATTTTATTTATTTTATTTATTTTATTTATTTTATTTATTTTATTTATTTTATTTATTTTATTTATTTCATTAATTTTATTAATTTTATTTATTTTATTTATTTTATTTATTTTATTTATTTTATTTATTTTATTTATTTTATTTATTTTATTTATTTTATTTATTTTATTTATTTCATTTATTTCATTAATTTTATTTATTTTATTTATTTTATTTATTTTATTTATTTCATTAATTTTATTAATTTTATTTATTTTATTTATTTTATTTATTTTATTAATTTTATTTATTTTATTTATTTTATTTATTTTATTTATTTCATTAATTTTATTAATTTTATTTATTTTATTTATTTTATTTATTTTATTTATTTTATTTATTTTATTTATTTTATTTATTTCATTTATTTCATTTATTTTGTTTATTTTATTTATTTTATTTATTTTATTTATTTTATTTATTTTATTTATTTTATTTATTTTATTTATTTTATTTATTTTATTTATTTTATTTATTTTATTTATTTTATTTATTTTATTAATTTTATTTATTTTATTTATTTTATTTTATTTATTTTATTTATTTTATTTATTTTATTTATTTTATTTATTTTATTTATTTTATTTATTTTATTTATTTTATTTATTTTATTTATTTTATTTATTTTATTTATTTTATTTATTTTATTTATTTTATTTATTTTATTTATTTTATTTATTTTATTTGTTTTATTTGTTTTGTATGTTTTATTTGTTTTATTTGTTTTATTTGTTTTATTTGTTTTATTTGTTTTATTTGTTTTATTTGTTTTATTTGTTTTAGTTGTTTTATTTGTTTTATTTATTTTATTTATTTTATTTATTTTATTTATTTTATTTATTTTATTTATTTTATTTATTTTATTTATTTTATTTATTTTATTCATTTTATTTATTTTATTTATCTTATTTATTTTATTTATTTTATTTATTTTATTTATTTTATTTATTTTATTTATTTTATTTATTTTATTTACTTTATTTATTTTATTTATTTTATTTATTTTATTTATTTTATTTATTTTATTTATTTTGTTTATTTTATTTATTTTATTTATTTTATTTATTTTATTTATTTTATTTATTTTATTTATTTTATTTATTTCATTTATTTTATTTATTTTATTTATTTTATTTATTTTATTTATTTTATTTATTTTATTTATTTTATTCATTTTATTTATTTTATTTATTTCATTTATTTCATTAATTTTATTTATTTTATTTATTTTATTTATTTTATTTATTTTATTTATTTTATTTATTTTATTTATTTTATTTATTTTATTTATTTTATTTATTTTATTTATTTCATTAATTTTATTAATTTTATTTATTTTATTTATTTTATTTATTTTATTTATTTTATTTATTTTATTTATTTCATTTATTTCATTAATTTTATTTATTTTATTTATTTTATTTATTTTATTTATTTCATTAATTTTATTAATTTTATTTATTTTATTTATTTTATTTATTTTATTAATTTTATTTATTTTATTTATTTTATTTATTTTATTTATTTTATTTATTTTATTTATTTTATTTATTTTATTTATTTTATTTATTTTATTTATTTTATTTATTTTATTTATTTTATTTATTTTATTTATTTTATTTATTTTATTTATTTTATTTATTTTATTTATTTTATTTATTTTATTTATTTTATTTATTTTATTTATTTTATTTATTTTATTTATTTTATTTATTTTATTCATTTTATTTATTTTATTTATTTTATTTATTTTATTTATTTTATTTATTTTATTTATTTTATTTATTTTATTTATTTTATTTATTTTATTTATTTTATTTATTTTATTTATTTTATTCATTTTATTTATTTTATTTATTTTATTTATTTTATTTATTTTATTTATTTTATTTATTTTATTTATTTTATTTATTTTATTTATTTTATTTATTTTATTTATTTTATTTGTTTTATTTATTTTATTTATTTTATTTATTTTATTTATTTTATTTATTTTATTTATTTTATTTATTTTATTTATTTTATTTATTTTATTTATTTTATTTAGTTTGTTTATTTTGTTTATTTTATTTATTTTATTTATTTTATTTATTTTATTTATTTTATTTATTTTATTTATTTTATTTATTTTATTTATTTTATTTATTTTATTTATTTTATTTATTTTATTTATTTTATTCATTTTATTTATTTTATTTATTTTATTTATTTTATTAATTTTATTTATTTTATTTATTTTATTTATTTTATTTATTTTATTTATTTTATTTATTTTATTTATTTTATTTATTTTATTTAGTTTGTTTATTTTGTTTATTTTATTTATTTTATTTATTTTATTTATTTTATTTATTTTATTTATTTTATTTATTTTATTTATTTTATTTATTTTATTTATTTTATTTATTTTATTTATTTTATTTATTTTATTTACTTTATTTATTTTATTTATTTTATTTATTTTATTTATTTTATTTATTTTATTTATTTTATTTATTTTATTTATTTTATTTATGTTATTTATTTTATTTATTTTATTTATTTTATTTATTTCATTTATTTCATTTATTTTATTTATTTTATTTATTTTATTTATTTTGTTTATTTTATTTATTTTATTTATTTTATTTATTTTATTTATTTTATTTATTTTATTTATTTTATTTATTTTATTTATTTTATTTATTTTATTTATTTTATTTATTTTATTTATTTTATTTATTTTATTTATTGTATTTATTTTATTTATTTTATTTATTTTATTCATTTTATTTATTTTATTTATTTTATTTATTTTATTTATTTTATTTATTTTATTTATTTTATTTATTTTATTTATTTTATTTATTTTATTTATTTTATTTATTTTATTTATTTTATTTATTTTATTTATTTTATTTATTTTATTTATTTTATTTATTTTATTTATTTTATTTATTTTATTTATTTTATTTATTTTATTTATTTTATTTATTTTATTTATTTTATTTATTTTATTTATTTTATTTATTTTATTTATTTTATTTATTTTATTTATTTTATTTATTTTATTTATTTTATTTATTTTATTTATTTCATTTATTTCATTAATTTTATTTATTTTATTTATTTTATTTATTTTATTTATTTTATTTATTTTATTTATTTTATTTATTTTATTTATTTTATTTATTTTATTTATTTTATTTATATTATTTATTTTATTTATTTTATTTATTTTATTTATTTTATTTATTTCATTTATTTCATTTATTTTGTTTATTTTATTTATTTTATTTATTTTATTTATTTTATTTATTTTATTTATTTTATTTATTTTATTTATTTTATTTATTTTATTTATTTTATTTATTTTATTTATTTTATTTATTTTATTTATTTTATTTATTTTATTTATTTTATTAATTTTATTTATTTTATTTATTTTATTTTATTTATTTTATTTATTTTATTTATTTTATTTATTTTATTTATTTTATTTATTTTATTTATTTTATTTATTTTATTTATTTTATTTATTTTATTTATTTTATTTATTTTATTTATTTTATTTATTTTATTTATTTTATTTATTTTATTTATTTTATTTATTTTATTTATTTTATTTATTGTATTTATTTTATTTATTTTATTTATTTTATTTATTTTATTTATTTTATTTATTTTATTTATTTTATTTATTTTATTTATTTTATTTATTTTATTTATTTCATTAATTTTATTTATTTTATTTATTTTATTTATTTTATTTATTTTATTTATTTTATTTATTTTATTTATTTTATTTATTTTATTTATTTTATTTATTTTATTTATTTTATTTATTTTATTTATTTTATTTATTTTATTTATTTTATTTATTTTATTTATTTTATTTATTTTATTTATTTTATTTATTTTATTTATTTTATTTATTTTATTTATTTTATTTATTTTATTTATTTTATTTATTTTATTTATTTTATTTATTTTATTTATTTTATTTATTTTATTTATTTTATTTATTTTATTTATTTTATTTATTTTATTTATTTTATTTATTTTATTTATTTTATTTATTTTATTTATTTTATTTATTTTATTTATTTTATTTATTTTATTTATTTTATTTATTTTATTTATTCTATTTATTTTATTTATTTTATTTATTTTATTTATTTTATTTATTTTATTTATTTTATTTATTTTATTTATTTTATTTATTTTATTTATTTTATTTGTTTTATTTGTTTTATTTATTTTATTTGTTTTATTTATTTTATTTATTTTATTTATTTTATTTATTTTATTTATTTTATTTATTTTATTTATTTTATTTATTTTATTTATTTTATTTATTTTATTTATTTTATTTATTTTATTTATTTTATTTATTTTATTTATTTTATTTATTTTATTTGTTTTATTTGTTTTGTATGTTTTATTTGTTTTATTTGTTTTATTTGTTTTATTTGTTTTATTTGTTTTATTTGTTTTATTTGTTTTATTTGTTTTATTTGTTTTATTTGTTTTAGTTGTTTTATTTGTTTTATTTATTTTATTTATTTTATTTATTTTATTTATTTTATTTATTTTATTTATTTTATTTATTTTATTTATTTTATTTATTTTATTTATTTTATTTATTTTATTTATTTTATTCATTTTATTTATTTTATTTATTTTATTTATTTTATTTATTTTATTTATTTTATTTATTTTATTTATTTTATTTATTTTATTTATTTTATTTATTTTATTTATTTTATTTATTTTATTTATTTTATTTATTTTATTTATTTTATTTACTTTATTTATTTTATTTATTTTATTTATTTTATTTATTTTATTTATTTTATTTATTTTATTTATTTTATTTATTTTATTTATTTTATTTATTTTGTT